>CM041778.1:266994190-267656927 GCA_023374045.1 Limonium bicolor | reverse complement strand
TGAAGTTCCTGGTCTCACTCAGAAACAACTCACCAGCTTGGCCGCCTATCTAAGGATGAAGATGGGGCGAGTTACATGAATCAAACTGATTCTTATAATCTGTTTGCAGGTATGGATTCTGTTGCCCTAAATCTAAACAGATTCAACTATATTTTTAACTCGGCCAAAAGTTTAAGCTTAGAGGATAAATGGATTATAGATACTGGTGCCACAGACCATGTCTGTGGCAATCTTTTAATGTTTGATAAAAACACTTATAAAGAATGCAACCATAAAGTCACAATGCCCGATGGACATCCTGGCATAATCCAAGGTGTAGGAAATGTGAGATTAACTCCGGATTTTGTTTTGCTAAATGTCTATCATGTCAAAACTTTTAAATTTAATCTCTTGTCTGTTCGAAAATTTTTACATCAAACAAACAGTTATCTTATAACTTCTGCAAACACATGTATGTTACAGGACCTTGACACATCAACTTGTATGCTGTTGGGGAAAGAAGTCAATGGTCTATACATTTTAGATGAAAATTGTTTGTCCAATTTTTTACGAACTAGAAAAGTCTTGACATCAGATGGAAAACATACTTCTACTGTTAGTGGAGTTCCAAATAGTGTATCTGTTTCCAGTTCTGTAATTGATGATGCTATTGTTTGGCACAATAGATTAGGACATGTTCCTTTTCAAAAACTATACAATCTTGGATTGATAAATAAAAGAATGAATGCTTCTGATCTCGTTTGTGACTCCTGCCATCTAGCCAAAGATCATAGGCTCCCTTTCCCTCGGTCAACTATTAATTCCAAGGATATATTTGAACTGATTCATCTAGACATTTGTGGCCCTTTCAGAGAGAAAACCTACAATGACTATAGATTTTTCCTAAGCATTGTAGATGATTTTTCACGGGCTTTATGGGTAAGACTTTTAAAAAACAAGGGAGAAGCTTTTCATTACATTCAAGAATTTATACATATGATAGATAGACAGTTCAACAAAAAGGTCAAAATTGTTCGTTCAGACAATGCTTTTGAATTAGGAATTTCACATGAAGGACAAACCTTTTATAAAAGCTTGGGTATTGTTCATCAAACATCATGTGCTTACACTCCACAACAAAATGGTGTTGTGGAGCGGAAGCATAGATATCTTGCTGAAACAGCTAGAGCCATATATTTCACCTCAAAGATTCCTATATCATACTGGGGTGAGTGCATTCTTTCAGCAACACAAATAATAAATAGACTTCCAACATCTGCCCTAGAAGGAAAAACTCCCTATGAAGTGCTTTATGGTCAAAAACCGATTATGCAAGAATGAAAGTTTTTGGTGCCTAGCTTATGCTACCAATTTACACAAAAACAAAGGAAAGTTTGATCCAAGATCTGATGCATGTATTTTCTTAAGCTTGGCTGACAACCAAAAGGCATACAAATTACTCAGATTAAAAGACATGAAGATAATCATCTCCCGAGATGTTTCTTTTCATGAATCAACCTTTCCTTTTCACAACCTCACCACATACATTTCACCCCACATTACTCCATCTGAAAATCCACCTTTTCCTTATGTTTATGACTCTGATGAAGATCCAACACAATTGGATCATACCAGTAGCAACACACACGAAAAAATCCCACCTTCTCAATCTCCTCACACTTCTGAACAACAAACTATATCTGAAACCACAGAGAATCAGATTCCTGAACCTACACTGAGAAGATCCACAAGAACCACATCTACTCCCTTACCTACAAGATTATTATACACACAACACTGTCCATCCCCATTCAGACTCTTTCACAACTATACTGTCTAGCAGATTAAGTTCTCTTCCAGAGACTGAAACAGATGAAACAAATTGATTTTTTATCTCTCACTGATATCCCTCCTCAATATGTCTGCACAATTCAGCAAGATGAAATCTATCAGAAAAACTTCCATATAATGGATCCTACCACTTATGAAGAAGCATCTAAATATACCCACTGGAATGATGCAATGCAGAAAGAATTACAAGCCTTAATATCAAATAACACATGGGAACTTGTCAAACTCCCTAAACACAAAAAGGCTGTCAGCTGTAAGTGGGTATATAAAACGAAAATAAAAGCAGATGGAACCATTGAGAGATATAAAGCTAGACTAGTTGCAAGAGGTTTTACACAAAAATTTGGGATAGACTACACAGAAACCTTTTCTCCCGTAGTTAGAATGTCTACAATAAGAACATTGCTTGCTGTTGCTACTAAAAACCATTGGATAACAGACCAATTAGACGTAAACAATGCTTTCATTCATGGGGATTTACATGAAGACATCTACATGCAAATCCCAAGGGTCTCCAAACTGAAACTGGAATTAATGCTTGCAAGTTAAAGAAGTCTCTTTACGGACTAAAGCAAGCATCCAGACAATGGTTTTCCAAACTGAGCGATTTCTTAAAACAAATAGGCTATAAAAGATCAGAAAATGATTACTCATTATTTTCAAAAAAACCACAGAATCTGTCACTTTTTTAGCCATATATGTAGATGATATCCTTCTCTGTGGAAACAATCAAAATGAGATTAACTCAGTAAAACAGAAACTTGATCAGATCTTTAAAATTAAGGATCTGGGCAAGCTACATTTTTTCTTGGGGATGGAATTCATTTCCCACGAAAAAGGCCTAATTATCACACAAAAGAAATTCTGTTTGGACATACTCAAAGAATACAAGATTCTAGAACAGAAAACTGCTTTGCTCCACTCCCTGTTGGCACCAAACTGCTTTTAAATTCTGGTAAGTCAATGGTAAATCCCACATTATACAGAAGTATAGTAGGGAAACTAAACTATTTGTTGCACACCAGACCTGACATCAGTTTCACAGTCCAGCTTTTAAGCCAATTCTTACAAGAACCGACAGAAGAACATTACCAAGCAGCTCTTCATACTCTAAGATACTTAAAAGGCACTTTGTCATATGGATTACTACTTAATAATGCTCCTAATTATGAACTAACAGCCTACTGTGATAGTGATTGGGCATCGTGCCCAAACACTAGAAAGTCAGTTTCTGGTTTTTACATTTTTTTAGGAGGCAGCCCCATCTCTTGGAAATCCAAAAAGCAGGCTAGTGTATCTTTATCCTCAGCAGAAGCTGAGTACAGAGCCATGCGCATGGTAACTGCAGAACTGTCTTGGCTCAGCAGAATCATTCACGAATTTGAAGTCAAAGATGTGCAACCAATACCGGTAAAATGTGACAACAAATCAGCAGTATATATTGCCAGAAATCTAGTTATGCATCAACGGACAAAACATATAGAGATTGACATTCATTATGTCCGACACAAGATCTCAGAAGGAATGATCTCTGTACAGCATATATCTAACAGAGATCAAATAGCAGATTTCATGACAAAATCGCTTCCAGGCAAGGATTACAGAGAAATGTTACAAACTATCGGCTTACACTTACTGCAAAACATGTCTTAGTGGTCAAGTTTTGAGAGGGGGTGTTAGAATGTATATAGGTAACATTTTGTACGTTTGTAGATTGTATTTTAGGTTTATATTCTGTATGTTATATGCCTACTGTTACTTAAGTAACACTATAAATACAGGCCTCTGTAGTCCTTCTCTGATATAGAAGATACAACTTATACGCACTCTCTGAGTGCTACAATCAATTAATATCAAATACATGTTCTTGTTTCTCACACTTACTAGCTAAGAGGGACCCTTAAAACTATTTAGCTTTCCTCTTGCCCCGCATGACCACCTTACTAACTCGTGAAAACTTACCAAAACCTATGGGTCTAGTCCCACTAACTCTCTTCCCCTTATCGTTAGCTGTACTCCTAGAGCATCTGTCAGACTCTTCTTTTGACTCTTCACTCTCGACGTGACCTCTCCGGCGATAGCTCATTCTCTGTTCTCGAATGATCTCTTCATAATTGGATAGGGCAAGCTTCTCATTAGGGACAGTGCATCCGAGCTGCTTGGCAAAGATGAGCGTAACTTTGGAATTTGG
Source organism: Limonium bicolor (assembly GCA_023374045.1). Taxonomy (NCBI): domain Eukaryota; kingdom Viridiplantae; phylum Streptophyta; class Magnoliopsida; order Caryophyllales; family Plumbaginaceae; genus Limonium; species Limonium bicolor. The sequence continues at coordinate 267,652,906 of CM041778.1, read as the reverse complement.
TTCTAGGCTATCACCTGACCAAGCCACGACCATAGTAGACTTGTATTTGCTCAATTCGTTTGTTGTATCGTTTTACTCAGGAGAGTACTGACGTGGGTTTATTTATCTTCAACTAGTTCGAATTAGTTTATTGAGATAGTAACTTACTTTATGCTCATTAGAAAGCCATACTGTAATAAATTATATGTACAGACATTCCCAGGTCGATTATCTGGTGAAAGGTTGAGTTTGGAGATTCTGACTGCTGCAAAGAAATGCAAGCATTGAGACCGTTATATGAGTCAATTTTGTGATAAACTACAGTTTTTCCGCCGGAATGTACATCCAACGTGTTTTTTTTTTTTTTGGGGGGGGGGGGGGGGGGGTGATAACTCATTTTGATTCGGACTTGGTGACTCTTTACTTTTCTTTTTTTTGAAAAGGTTCGCCACATCCATTAAATTAGAGATTAAGTCAGAAGTACACGTCAATATGTGCCGCAACATTTCTACCCCTATCATTATGGAACCAATTAATGCTCGAAGTTAGAAGTTAAAGAGAAGACATCCTTCAGTAGCATTTCGATATCCATTCTAATATCCCTCTTACCCTTCAAAAAGATAAAATTAAATAAGCAATCTGAAAAATAGCAATGGAAGTATATCACCTAATCTTGTGGCAATATGCCAAGCCTAGGGGCTTGGTCGATAGATGAGTGGTATCCTAGAACCAAAGGTCCTGAGTTCAAAACCTACCCACTACCGTAAGTCCGTAACTATAAAAAAAACCTAATCTTGTTCTTGTGGCAATGTCCAAACCAAAGAAGAGTCTTTGCTTCAATCTATGACTTGAGGAGCCCAAGCAATCAGGCCTCTCAAAAATTCTACTGCACCTTTATCATTTGAGCAACAACACCCATGCCATAGCCATCGTGCGCCACACCTCCATTGACAAAACCTGAATAGTATTATGGGAAAGAACACACTCCTTATCTGTGGCAAGAGTCATTGAGTTAACTACACAAGCAGTATGCGAGTAGGAGGTAGCTTGATCCATCCCTTGTTGAGAAATTGAAACCACCCATGTAGAAGTTGGCACCTAGCAAACCATAAATACATAAGGGTTGAAATTTCTTCAACCTCTCGATCTATTAAGTACAACTCGCACAGGTAGATAATAACCAATATCGAAGAGCATTGTCATCATGGACTCCCTGAGGTTGATCGAGATTAGTAAAACGCTCCAAGCTTTAACACCAGGCATAACGCAAAAGCATGTACAAGATTTTCACAGTCTACAGATTGAACACCACTCCATAACATCTATCTATCTTGCAACGATGTTGAAGAAGAGCTCGACAAGGAACTATCCTAAAGAGCTTCCAAGCAAAAAAGTCGAATCCGCAATGGTAGGGAACACTTGTGGATCCTCCCCATAAGTGTCTTCTATGTAGGAGTTAATAGTACATGCCAAGTAATAGGAGATCATACAGTAAACATACCCGATTTGGTCTCTCCCCCATCCATCCCATTAGCTTTGTTTGATTAGAGGCTTTCATGTCTGGTCCTCCTCATTTATAAGCCAATCCACTTGACCATTCACACGAACGTTTGAGGGCAAGTTCCAGATCCATGAACTTCCCGCCCTCTTGTGTAGTAACCATCTATCTATCAGTTATAGGGATAGGAACCATCATCAACAACATGATGTGTGCCTATCTTAAATAAGCCCAGCGAACCCCACAAATATCTCTAAACCGGCCTATGTCGAGGACCAAGTTGGACATCCATAGTATAACCATTTGCAAAGTATTTACCTGCCAGGACATGGAGCATTAAAAAAAAGTTTTTTAAATATTTTCCAATCGCCAAGTAAATAAAGCCTTATTAAAGCATCATAAGTCACAAAAATCAAGTCCACCATCTTTTAACTATAGCATAGAACATCCCAACTTCACCAACAAATACCTCTATGGGCTAAAGAACCTGTCCACCAAAAAAATTTGGTGATACCCTGAATCTTCTAAATCAAAGACAAATGCAAGTGCTTGACGCCCATACATAGAAGAGAATAGCTTAGAGGACCGATTTGATGAGGGTACTTATGTCAGCTTGAGATAACATATGATCCTATGATTGCACTTGTAATTGTTTCTATCCCTGACTAACACTCCCTCTTGATTCTCTCTTTCACATTATATGACATCCTAACGAGTTAAAACATTACCCGAGTGACCCTTACAGAATTCCTGGGTGTATTGTTCGAAACAAAGAATAAAAGGAGAGAGAATGTAACTGAGTTATGAGGTGTCTCAAATCATAATTATGAGAGGTGAACTGCTATTTACAATTTTCTTTACAACTTGCTTTCTATGCGCCAGACTGTCACACTTTACTTATTGAAATGCTCCACTTTGTTGTATTACAATTTCTCACTGATTTTATTATTTCGCGCCCAGCCTTCCATGCCCTGGCCTGTACGCCCAGTCCTACATGCCTGGTCTTACTTATCCTCCTATGCTCGGGCCTATATGCCCAATCTTGCTTCTCTTCTTGCCCGGGCCTACACGTCTTGTTTTGCCTTTCCTTTCTTGCTTGGGCCTTTGTGTTCAGTCTTCTTATCCTTTTCATCATTCCCACAAGTTCCTTTTTAACACCAAAAAAGTGGAACTTAAAGGAAAAAAGTTACATTTTCTCCCTTTGACTTTTCCCTATTCTTAGTCTAACAAGTTTTTATTCTCCACTTGAGCCTAGTCATTTCTTCGGTCCAATCTACTTAAACTCTTCCGTCCGGGATTCCCTTCTTCTTGCCCTATTCATCATCCCACAAGCTCTTTTCTTTTGTGAAAACAAAGGGAGAGAGCTTTTGTTCCCCGCGCAGGCGTCTTGACTTGTGGTCATCCGATAGCCATCGTTGTCGTAGAAGTCTTTCTCACCTTTTTCTTTGGTGTTGTGCACATGTGCTTATGCGTGCATTGTTTATAGAAGTCATAAGGTCCCTGTCTTTCAATTTTCCTCAAAAAGTTTTTAATCATTACTTTTGTTGGGAAGACAAAAAATTTTGGCGCCTTTATTTTCAAAAGATCCCTTACCGTGGCCCCTTTCTTTCTCTTTTCTACTTCGCCAGTTCCTGCCTTCTAATTTTCTTACTAGACTCTTCATCTTCCTTCTGCTTCATTGGCTTTTCGTTGCTCTACAACTATGGCTTCGAAATCTACTGTCGCCAAGGCAAAGAGTTTTTGTGCTGCATTTGACTGCATCCAAAGCATACGTGGACGTAAAAACCTTTTCCCATTCCTCTCTCGCCGAATCGCCGAATCATCCTTTCACAGAAAATCGCAACCTCTTCCCTCCATACTCAATAGTTGTTCTTTAATAGACACCTTTAAAGACTTTAAGGCTCCTCTTTGTACCCAAATTTTTCCTACCATCAAAAAATTCATATCCCTTAGATGATTTCGGTTTAGGGTTCATTGTATATCACAATTTTTTCCTTTGCAGTCTGTTAATTCCTCCACACGATTTTGTTCATGGCTCCCTTGTTCAAAGATGTAGCACGTTCACACCCTCATCCGAATGCCCTTGCTTGCTTGCATGCTTATGTCATTATTTGCTTTGAAAAGAAACGCCGTCCTTTGGCTACTGAGTTTGTCTAATATTTTTTGGTCCGAGTGAACCCAAAAGACCTATCAATTTTCGTGAAAGCTTGGTTCGCGTTTCTTGAATATTCAAAAATTGACAAAGGCTGGACCTCTAGGTGGTTTGTAATTGTTCCTCTGTCCGGACTCTCTTCTTAGGAGTTCCATATAATACTTTCCTCACAAAGGGTTAGCCGTGTTGCCTCTTGCTTCCAGATTCTGAAGTTTCCATCTCAGCGTTTATTATAATTGAACAAGACTCAACCCTGCCTTACCACATACTTCTCTGATGATGGACATCGTGTCCTTATTGAAAATCTCGTCAGTACGCCTCAAATCTCTTTGGCGCTTCATTCAAATGTTTGCCTTCTATTTTTCTTCCAAAAACCACATTAAACGGGTTTGTTCCCCCTATCAAAGGCATTTCCAATTTGAAAAAATGTAGAAGGATCAGACTTTAGGGCTACCTCATCCGGTAGGTCGCTCAGCGTGCTGTAGCTTCTCTGCCCCTCTTCTTGGCCCGGGATATCCATTTGTTTTCCTTCATACTCAAGCTCTAACCCTATTGCTTTGACTATTCCGTCCTTTGGGAGACTTTCCATTATTTTCACTTCACAGACCTGGGCCACCTTTTGACTGCCCCTAACTGTCACCATCTTTTATGATCGAGTAAGGTATTCATTTTGAGATAGTAGGTACTGCAAATGGTCCAAAAGGCATTTGTCCCTGGGCACCCTAAGTACATGTTATACTCGAAAGTCTTGGTAAGATGCATGCTGTCAATATTTCCGTTCTTCTCTCGTCCCCTTGTCCTAAGGTCATGGTAATATCCACATTTCAGTTGGATTTGGCAAAGATTCCTCTTACAAAACCTCCCAGGACTACTGAGTATGGCTTAACTTTTCCTCTAGAATTTCAAGCCTTTTGAACGCTACGAGAGAGATGATATTTACCCCGGCCTCCACCTGTCTACTAGGATTCTACTAGGATTCTTTACCATTTGTTGTTCACTTGATCCCTTATGACCAGCGGATCATTGTGTGGATATAGCACCCCTTCTTCGTCTTCTTTCAGTAAAAATATGGGAGTTAATTTTACCTTTTTGACCACTTTCTTTTTGGGCAACTCCTGATGCACTGTATGAATATGTCTTTTCCTTTCGTTAGGAGTTGATGATCCAACCTCTGTAAATTTGCTTAATGGGAAAAGATCGTATAAGATTTTAAAATGTAAAGAGCATTTTTATTGTTTTTTAAAAAAGATATTTTCCTTCATTATCTTTCTCATTACATGTTTTCTCTTCTTTTATTATTCCTTTTCTTTATTATAGACCTGTAATCATCCCGAAGGATTTACTATGGTCTAACTTTAGGTGAACTTCTTCTTTAGTCTTGGCTCTGGGATGGTAGCTACTGCTAGCCCTTTGGGCTTCGGAGGGTTGTCCCCCCTCTTTCTCTGCTCATCAAGTCTATTGAGTTCTTTGAAGAGCGTCAAACAATTGGTTGTTCTACTACGGCTGTAATGGCCATGGAACTCACAAAAAGCTACGAATACTTCTCCAGGCTAGAGTTTTTTGAGGAAGAAGCCTTTCTTTTACTGTAGTTGTGTGTCTCCCCAGGTTGATAAGAATAGTCTTGGTTCCAAAGTAGGCAGAATTAGGAACAAGAGCTGGTTGACTCTTGGAGTAAGGCTTGTATCGTCCCCCCCCCCCCCCAGGCCGACGATCCTCCCACGGACTTTGTTGGGGTAGGCGCTTTAAAACTTGCCGCTAGCTCGCTGGCTTTGTTTTCAGTGACTTCTGATTTGAGAAATTCATGGAGCATTTTTGCAAGCTCTTCATGCGTCGTTGGTGCCTTGGTCGCTATCTTAATTTCTTGCACGCCTTGGGTGAGCCATTCTATTCCCAAAGGCTCTAATGAGGATTTTTTCATCCACATCATCTATCTCTGCTACCTGCATGTGAAACCACTCGTTGTATTCTTTCACGGTTTCCCCTTTCTTGCTTGATGTCTGTCAGCTCTATGGTCCCCTTTTGACTTTATTTTCTTGCAAAAAATATTGTTGGAATTCTTCCATCAACTGCTTGAAATTGAAAATAGACAGGGGAGGCCTTGTGGAAATTCAACTTATCGCCCTTTTCGAGAGTGTCTCTCGGAATAGATTGCAAAGGGCGAGAAAGCTAATGCCCTGAGTGTTCATAGTGAACTTGAATTTTTTGATATATTGGGCCGAATCACCCGTTCTATCATATTTCTCGATAGCTGGAGCCACAAAATAGGGAGGAAGCTTTGCCTCCCTAACCCTTTCAGAGAAATGATAGAGACACAAATATATGGTGTCCTTCTCTTCCTCTTCGACAATCGCTTTAGGCAATTCCTTTAGCTCTTCTTTTCTCCTCTCATTGCTTCCTGCCGAATCCTTCCCTTTTAGAACCTCGAGCTTCTACCATCTCTTCCCACTTCTTCTGGTAGTCTTTTTCTTGCTGGATGAGCTCTTGCTAGAGCTGCTCATTGCTCTCAATGATCCTTTTGTCTATGGCTCTTGTTAACTTCCCGAGCATTTCTTCATGATACTTTTTTGAAATTGAATCTTACAGCTCTCTAATGTTCTCCTCTGTCAATCTTCTCGTCTTTGGAGGAATTGCGGCGAGCCTGTAAAAAAAGTGTTTTTCCATGAATTAGTAGTAAGATTTTCCTTTCAAATGAAACTTTATCCATTAGCGGTGGTATCGTGGTTGTTATCTGAGTTGTTCGCTTCCCACAGACGGCGCCAAAATGTAACTATTTCTATCCCTAACTAGCACTCCTATCGATTCTCTCTTTCACATTATGTGACATCCTAAACCGGTTGAAATATTACCGAAGTGACCCTTACAAAATTGTTGGGTGTATTGTTCAAAACAGAGAATAAGAAGAAAGAGAATGCAATTTAGTTATGAAGGAGTCTCAAATTGTATCTTATCATGTGGGTTAACCCCTATTTATAGCTTTCTTTAAAACCTGCTTTCTGTGTGCCAGACTATCACACTTTGCTTATTGAAACACACCACTTTACTGTATTACAATTTCTAACTAGTTTTATTATTTCGTGCCCGGGCCTTCCATGCCCGGCCTGTACTCCCGGTTCTACATGCTTGGTCTTACTTATCATCTTACGCCCGCGCCTATATGACTGATTTTGTTTCTCTTCTGACACCCGGGCCTATATGCCCGATCTTGCTTCTCTTCTTGCTCCTGGGCCTACACGTCTTGTTTTGTCTTTCCTTTCGTGTCTGGGCCTTTGTGTTCAGTTTTCTTATCCTCTTCAAAACTCTTTGATAGACTCACTCTTTAATATATCGGAAAACCTGGACCTTGTGTCTACCAACTGAGCTACAAAATTCCAGGTAGATCCCAAAATCCAAGACTTGATTCACTCCAGAGATGGCATATATATCATTAGGAGTCGATGCAGATAAGGAAGCCGAAAACATAATATTCGATTTATCAGCATTCTCCCTCTAACCAGATGCTTTTGAAATTCATCAAAAATGTCCATAATGCGCCTTGCGTTAAAGTTATTCACTTGACCAAATACAACACAATCATCAGCAAAGCAAATTTAGAGACATCAAATCCCACGCCCTGATAAGATATCCCCCTTATGATCCTAGAAAGAGCTATTGTTTGCAAGCTCGATGAAACAACTTCCATACAACAAACAAACTAGAAAGATGACAGAGGGCCTCCTTCCCTCAAACCTTTCTAAGGCGCAAAAGTATGACCAGAGCAGCCATTAATAAGAACATCAAAAGTAACTGAGGTAATGCGCTTCTCAACTAACTGAACCTGTCATTCATGGAATCCCATACTCCTTAGAGCCAAAATGAAATACCACTCATCTCTGTCGAAAGCTTTAGCCATATCTAGTTTCAATGCAAAATAGCCCTGCCTCAAAGCTTTTGACACTTTCATATACAATATGAATAAATTCATTAGCAATTACAATGTTATCATATATCCGACGCCCATGAACAAAAGCACCCTGGTCATGAGAGATAACATATTTAATCACTTCTTTAACCCGATTCACCATAACCCTTGAAATAACTCTATACGTTGTATTACATAAAGAGATACATCAAAAATCCCTCATAGAGTTAGCATTTGTCTTCTTAGGAATCACCACAATATGTGTAAGATTAAGATTGGTGGGCATAATGTCAGTATTAAGAACCTGAAGGGCCGTATTTATAAAATCATCACCAATAATGTCCCAATAGGCTTTAAGAAAGACCCATTGATACCATTAGACCCAAACGCCTTGTTAGGGTGCATCTTTTGAAGAGCGTTGACAACTTCCTCCCTCGTGTACGTTCTACCAAGAGTCTCATAGTATTGAAGAAAAAGTCTATTCTCAGCATAAGCTAAAAGATGCGGGTAATCATCCAGTAGAGTTGATTGGAACAACTAAGCAAAATAACCTTTCACCACATCTCTCAAACCTTCCTAACCTAAAATCCTCGTACCCTAGGAATAAACTAATTCATGGATCATGTTCTTTTGCCTACGAGACAGAACTTTAAAGAAGAAGAATTTAATGTTATGGCCGCCCTCTTGAATCCACCTTTGCCTTGAGCGATGAGCCCATCTTGTCTCCTCTTTAAAGAGAAGCCAGTCGAGTTTCTGGTTTGAGGCTTTCCATCTCAGCGAAGGAGGGCTTAGAGCTTGTTTTGGCGCCATATCAATCTCCTCTTTCAACTCACCGCCCTAATATTTTCCAACTGCTTCCACCTACCACCCCAACCTTTCAAAGCTTGACCACATTTCACAGCTTTATCCATATAATCTCCTCGACCGTCCATACCAGTCCAAACTAGATGTCCCTGCATTCAATCACCCCCACCCAGCAATTCTCAAGTTTAAAAATCCTTTGGCCACCCTGACAAATCGGATGTGTGACAAGCTTAATCGCGCGGTGATCTCCCCCATCATAGTGGATATTATAGGCGTGAGGGAATAACTATGACCATGCAGGAGATATGCAATAAATCGATCAAGATGGTACGTTACATTATGCTAGCCCACTACGACTATTAGTGTATGTAAAAATGTCGATCACACAAAACTCAGGTCCCGTGGTTCACAGAGTAGCTCAAAAACCGGCAAATCTACATTCGTCTTCGATTGCGGTCACCCATACCTCTATACTCATGCCATACAATAATTCGTTAAAGTTAACAACACCAGCCATGGTTGCGAAAGAGGACCTCTAAGATGACGCAAAAGATCCGTTTACGCCAACGATCACTCACATTCGGCCATCAGTAGATACCCATACACTGTAAAGTTTGAATAGATTGTGTATGGTTATGCAGAAGAAAGCGACCAGAGAGCCCAGTCGAGAGAAGTAGTTCTCGAGAGAATTGGGAGAGTTTTCCATTATGAAGAAAAGGGATTCAAATTACAATGCGATAAAGAAAGAGAGGGTAGATATATATAAAAGCTAGGAAACCAGACAAAAGGTCGTGGTATAAGGAAACTAATGAGAACTAGGAAACTAATAAAAGGAGAATTAAAACTAGAGAGCTAATAAGGAAACTATTTAAAAACTAGGAAACTAATAAAAAGGAAACTAATGAGAACTAGGAGACTAATAAAAGGAGAATTAAAACTAGAGAGCTAATAAGGAAACTATTTAAAAACTAGGAAACTAATAAAAAGCTATATACTGTAACACCCCCCCGCAAGACGAGAATGGTGATAACCATTCTTGTCTTGAGATAAACATCTAGAAATGAGAAATGCCCATTGGCAGATACTGGGTTTTGTACTGTTTTCCTGTTAAGCTTTTGGTCAACATGTCGGCCAATTGAAAGGAGCTTGGGATATGAGAGATCTCAATTAGGCCTTTCTGGAGCTGATCCCTCACGTAATGACAGTCTATCTCTATGTGCTTTGTTCGTTCATGAAGAACCGGATTTCGGGCGATGAAAACAGCAGCACGATTGTCACATTTGACTGGAATGGGGATGTTGTCTGTGACACCCAACTCGTGAAGAAGACGACTTAACCAAGCAAGTTCAGCAGTGACTTTGCGTAAAGCTCTATACTCAGCCTCGGCGGATGACAAAGAGACGCATGCCTGTTTCTTGGATTTCCAGGAAATTGGGGAACCACCAAGCTGGATGTAAAAGCCACTGACTGATCGTCTGGATATGGGACATGACGCCCAGTCCGAGTCGCAGTAGGCAACAAGTTGTTGAGATTTAGAATTGTTGAGAAAGATTCCAGTATTAATAGTCCCATTTACATATCGTAAAACATGTAAGGCAGCACCGAAATGACTCACACAAGGAGCATTAAGAAATTGACTCAATAATTGAACACTGAAGCATAAGTCGGGTCTGGTGTGAGTCAAGTAATTCAGTTTGCCAATTAATCTTCGATACTGCTCAATGTCTTGAAGAGGTGGACTATCTTGTGGTAATAATTTTAAACCTGATTCCAGAGGACTAGCAGCCACTTTACTGCTGTCAATATTGAATTCACGAAGGAGTTGTTTAGAATATTGCCTTTGTGTGATGACTAAACCGGTGGAAGTTTTCAAAAACTCCATCCCGAGAAAATAACAAAGACCACCCAAATCTTTAATTTTAAATTCTGCATCTAGGCTTTTCTTTAAACAATGAATTTCATCCAGATTATCTCCACATATTAATAAATCGTCAACGTAAACTCCAACGTGGACAACTGAATTATTAGCATGCTTGGAAAAAAGGGAATAATCGTTATAGGAACTAACAAACCCTTTTTTTCGAAGAAAGGTAGCCAATTTGGCATACCACTGCCTTGAGGCTTGTTTAAGGCCATAAAGGGAACGTTTGAGATGGCAAACCATGTTCTCACCTTCCACGTCCAATCCATCTGGTAACTTCATGTAAATGTCCTCATGTAAATCTCCATGAAGAAACGCATTGTTGATGTCCAACTGATGAATCTCCCATCCTCTCTTAACTGCAACGGCCAGCAAGGCGCGAATAGTGGTCATCTTCACAACTGGGGAAAAGGTTTCAGAGTAATCTATCCCATACTTTTGGGTGAATCCCCGCACAACTAATCTGGCCTTGTACCGTTCCAAAGTACCATCTGCTTTTAGTTTAACCTTGTAAACCCATTTACAACTGATTGCCTTCTTTCCTTTTGGTAAAGGAACTATGTCCCAAGTATGATTACACTCCAAGGCATTTATTTCAAGCTGCATGGCAAGGCGCCATTCAGGATGAAGGTTGGCTTCTGTAAAAGAATTGGGTTCTGGTAAGATGACAGGTCTAGGCTGAGCAGAGGTAACATTGAAACTATATGAAGAGTTAGTGACATACTGTTGTGGTGCAGCAGTTATGTCTGTTAGAGAACAGAGGGCTAAAACATTATTTGAAATTTGCTCATTATTCTTCAAGCGATCAGTCAAAAGGTCTGTAAAGAACTCATCTTCAAGAGACTGAACAGATGAGTTTCCCACAAGATAATCACGCAAGTGAGATGGTTGTGTGTGAACCCTGGAAGATCGCCGAAGGGATGATGTTTCTGGAATAGCTGTATCAATAGGAAACACATTTCCTGAATGTTCAACTTCGTCAATATCTGCAGCTGTTTCTGTAGCAACTACATCATTTGAGTTCCTAATGTCTTGAGCTTCTATTACATTTTGTCTAGTGGAGGAAGCAGGTGATCCAACCGAATCAGGTAAGATAGGACTATCTTGATTTGTAGAGACAAACAGTCTTGGAGAATTATCACTGACGGGATGTATGAAATCCAAATTGGTGGGAAATAATACACTATCTTGAGAATCTGTCTGTTTTCCTTGAAAAGGAAAAACATTTTCATAAAATTTAACATCACGACTTTGTATGATGACTTTGTCTGAGAGCCTCAATAACTTGTGACCTTTGCTACTAAAACTTGGCCCTAGATGACACACTTACTAGCTCTTTCTTCAAATTTTGGTTTATGTGGTTTAACAACAGCAGCATAAGCTAGACACCCAAACATTCTTAAGGAATCAAACTTAGGTTGCTTGTTATATAAAATCTCATAAGGTGTCTTTCCTGCTAAAACACTAGACGGAAGTCTATTAATAACATAAGTGGTGAATAGTATTGCCTCACCCCAATACTCTATAGGTATCCCACTCTGAAAATATAAAGCGCGAGCTGTCTCGAGGATATAACGATGTTTTCTTTCCACAATACCATTCTGTTGAGGGGTATGTGGACAAGACCGCTGATGAATTATTCCTTGTGATTGAAGGAATTGAATTCCCTCTTTTGAAGCACCTAATTCATACGCATTATCTGACCTAAGGATTTTAATTTTCTTTGAAAATTGTCGCTCTATCATGGCAATAAAATCCTTGATATAAAAAAAAGAATCAGATTTCTTCCTTATTAATTTGACCCAAAGACATCTGCTTTTGTCATCAACTAGACTGAGAAAATAGTCAAATCCATCATGTGTGGTATGAGAACATGGGCCCCAAACATCCACATGAACAATATCAAAACATTCATTACTACTACTTTGGGAATTAGGGAAAGGGAGCCGATGTCCCTTTGCCCTATTACAAGCATCGCAGATGAAACTGAAAGGAATATCCTTGTTGTCTAAAATTCCTAGATGTACTAGTTTTTGAGGGGGAACATGTCCTAAGCGACGATGCCAATACAAGGCTTTATTCTCTATCGAAACATTGCAAACCAGACCGATCTGTTGTTGCTCTTCTGACTCCAGCTTCTGTTTGTTTTGGAAGAACTGTCCAAGGGCTTTTGCATCTAGCCAATACAGACCCTTGTCCACCGTGCCAATTACTATCTCAGTCCTCGATTTCAGGTCCTGTAAGATGCAACAATTTTCATCAAAAAGAATCTTACAACCAGTCTGCCGTGCAAGCTTGTGAACAGATAACAAGTTATATTGAAAGCTTGGAACCAGGAGAACATCTGGAAGGAAAAAACTACTCCCTAAATGAATTTCTCCCACTTTCTGCACATCTCGTGATCTACCATCAGGCAGGACAACAGCATGACTATTCTGCAGATTGACAATCTTAGAGAAGAAATCTTTTCTTCCACTTAAGTGCTCAGAGGCTCCCGTGTCAATGATCCATTTATCTATCTTACTAACTCCGCTATAATTAGCACTAAGACAATAAGTTGTTTGTTTAGTGATAGGTGCATTACCTGCAAAGTTACAAGTAGTGCTTCTGTCATTAGTGCTTATTTTCTGCAAGCAATCGATCAGGAGATTTATCTGCTCTTGGCTGAAGCTAGGGTTGCTGCTGTGTTGCTTTGTCTGGCTTATACCTTGATCACTGTCACTCATGGCAGCACCAATTACTTTCTTATTCTTGCCAAATTTCCAACCTGCTGGGAAACCATGCTTACCATAGCATGTGTCTTCAGTATGCCCAATCTTTTGACAATGTTTGCAGAAGGGCCTTCCAGGAAATCCATGTTTTGAGTAGCAATTGTCCTCTATGTGGCCTAGTTTCCCGCAGTGGTTGCAAGACTCTTTCCCTTTCTTCCCCTTTTTATCATTGTTTTGCCACCTGATGAATTGCTGCGGTTTATGAGCCCCATCCACTACATTAGCGAAGGTTTCTGAATTGATATCACCCTTTCTACGTTTTCCCGTTTCTCTTTGCCTTTCCTCGGAGAGAATTAGAGAATATGCAGATTCCAGATTTGGCAGAGGTTGCATCATGAGAATATTTCCCCGAATATTCAGATATTGACTGCTCAAGCCCATAAGAAAATCCAAAACCTTATCCTCTTCTAGCATTTTATCAAGTTTCTCAGAACGACCACATTTGCAGCAATCACAAGCACTAATATTAACAACAGCAGTTAATTCGTCCCAAATACGTTTGAATCTGTTGAAATATACACTTACAGAGTCGGTACCTTGCTCAAGACTATACAGATCCTTCTTCAGGTTGAAGCGACGAGTGCCGTCAATGTTATCATACCGAGCGAGAAGGCCTTTCCAGATTTCTCTAGCCGTCGAATGGAAAATGAAAGTCTCGCATATGTCTGTGTCTAAAGCGTTCAATAACCAAGCCATGACTAAACCATTGCATCTGTCCCAGGCAGCAGTCTTGACAGAATCATCAGTCGGCCTCTTGATAGAACCATCGATCATCCCGATCTTGTTCTTTGACGACAACGAAATCAAGACAGTTCGTTTCCAGGTTTGAAAACCATTCCCATTGAATTTGGACGCAATTATCATTCCGGGATGTTCCGCGCTGTGAGTATACAACGGATCTCCTGGATCGATGGTTGAATCCTTACTCTTAGTAAGCGATTCGATGAGTTTCTCAAAGTTTGATATAGCTTCTCCTGCCATCTTGAATCGAGAAGCGAAGGGATAACGAAAGGAAGAGAGAAAAAAAAAATTGGGAGAACAGTCGACCTAGCAGGATTGACGCTCCGATACCATGTAAAGTTTGAATAGATTGTGTATGGTTATGCAGAAGAAAGCGACCAGAGAGCCCAGTCGAGAGAAGTAGTTCTCGAGAGAATTGGGAGAGTTTTCCATTATGAAGAAAAGGGATTCAAATTACAATGCGATAAAGAAAGAGAGGGTAGATATATATAAAAGCTAGGAAACCAGACAAAAGGTCGTGGTATAAGGAAACTAATGAGAACTAGGAAACTAATAAAAGGAGAATTAAAACTAGAGAGCTAATAAGGAAACTATTTAAAAACTAGGAAACTAATAAAAAGGAAACTAATGAGAACTAGGAGACTAATAAAAGGAGAATTAAAACTAGAGAGCTAATAAGGAAACTATTTAAAAACTAGGAAACTAATAAAACTATATACTGTAACAATATAATCACAATAATTCTAAAAGTAATGTCCGTGCTAAGTTTGCGGAAGGGTTCATCAGTTTCTTGAAAAAAGTTTCAAAACCTGATCCTCCTCACAGGGAGTATAAGTTCAACTATAATTGAAACTATTATACATAGTGATAGCATAGCACAGACTAAAAGTCATAACATACATATATGTGAGTGTGTGTATAATCACAACAATTCTATAGCTAATGTCTGTTACTAAGTTTCTTTTAGGGGTAGAAGATTAACCAATATTAAATTCAAACATACATAGTAATTAGAGCATAGAAAATAACAGAACCCTAAAAGCACAACTAAGTCCGCAATCGGTCAAACAAAGAGCTTACTTAATCGCTGTCGGAAAAAATTAGCACCGCCACGGCTTCTTCTTTCATTCGGGAGAGTTTATGCGCTGTGCTGAAAAAACAATGAAGATCACAGGAATATCAATAAGCGCAACGAATATAACAAACATGATTTTACTTTCCAACTAAGAAGTAATCAAATTCCCGATGAAATAAAACAACGAAGAGCATGGAAATATCAATAAGTGCAAAATAATAAAGAAGAGCACAAAACAGCAAGCAGACTCCATGTTCATTTTAGAACACATATATCTGATAATACCCTCATAAGGAGGTCAAAAGACTTTAAGGATCAAGCACCAAGGATTTGGTAATGTGTAACTTTATCAGGATCAACCGTGTACTACTAGTAAAAAGAAAAAACCCTAAAACTACTTAGTTGTTAAATATTTTCTTAATCTAAATCAACTTTGCGTTAAATATTTTAATCCAGAGTAAGGATGAGATTGAGGTTCAGGAACCAGGAATTGTTCATAATCATCTCCAACACTCTATATGTGGAGGTAAATGTTCATAAATTGGTAGTATTAAGAAATTGAGTTGAGCAGATTGTTATGTTAGTCACTTGAAATACATAGTGTTGTGTGTTTATCCCTCTTCTGATTAAATTCAAACTTTAAAAAAGTGGTGAAGATGGGGGATTCTGTGCTGGTTTAAAAAAGATAACAGATAAATTGTATCTGACAAGTGATTAAAAGGATTGATACAATAGCAGTATAAAAAAAAATGACAGAGATAAGGTAGCTTCTTTTCAGTAAAAATACTATGGACAGTGGTGGTGAAGACATATCAGACTGAACGCTGACATGATCTTCTATTAGCTAGCACAAAAACAGGCCACCAACATTCAGAAATAATAACAGCAATTTGTAAAACGCAGTAGCGTTTGTTGAAATGAATCGCTAAAGTTACTATATACCATCACAGACTCCAAAGCGATGATTCCTTGGAGATTCAGGTGAACTTTAATCTTCACCTTGCATGTTTTGGAGGCTTGGAAAGGCCAATCTGTAAAGAAAGGTAACATATACTCCAAAGGGAAAATATAAGCATAGGCTCAATTACTGCGGCACCCGTAAAC
The DNA here is from genome assembly GCA_023374045.1 of Limonium bicolor. Lineage (NCBI taxonomy): Eukaryota > Viridiplantae > Streptophyta > Magnoliopsida > Caryophyllales > Plumbaginaceae > Limonium > Limonium bicolor. Next base: position 267,636,963 of record CM041778.1, on the reverse strand, counting down.
ATGCATTTCATATAGTTTTCAGAATATACATCCTCCCTGGTCATGAAATGCTTCATAAACCATTTGAGTGAGGCTAGTGCTAGTTACTGTGTCAGTAACGAAACCGGATGATCTTCCAGAAGGCGGTGATTGACTGGGCTGAGGAATATTGGGATTAAAAGTGGCAATTTGGAATACAAGAGAGATAGCAGCGCTCAAGGATCCTTGACTGAACTACTGCACACACTTAATTTGAAAGACTGCTTGTAATAGCTAGGACTGATATTTGTAACTCTAAAAAAAATATGAAGATGACTAAGTAATCAGAAGCTCTCCAACACTGTGAAGAGAAGGAAGTATGATTTGGAACTATGAAAAGAAATTAGGAGGCTGGAATGCCAAGAAGAATAAAATATCTGCCAAAATAAATTCCATCGTACTACTTGCTACAGGTTGCATTTTGATGCTCCCCTCTATATATTCTCAAAATAAATCTTGACAAAGTTTATTAACACGTTTTTCTTTGCATACAGACACACAAAAGCCAGAAACAGGCCAGGTGAACCAGAAACAAGCATAGAAGCAATAGCTCCAGTTAGTATGAAAAACGCATAGAAGCAATCGCATATACCAAATACAAGATTCCAGAAACTGGCTTCGCGAAGATAGAATGTGGCATAGAGAAACAAGCTACAGATTCAATCACACGCCCATCTCTCTTTCTATGTATTCGTCCCCTACCTATCATCTACGCCCATACAAAAATTTCTTGTCTAGCTATCCTGATTCAACCTACTAACACATTCGCTAGATCCCTTCAGCTTTCTCGGTTGGATTCAGCTAACCATTGAAGGAACATTTGACATTTAGGGTTTATGAAGAAATAGGAGAGAGAGAATGCATACCTAGTCCTTCCTCGGTCGACAAGAGAAGGCTGAAGTTGAAGTTGAGATTGCAAGTCACCGGTGGAGAAATCGGGCGCCTCTTTCCCTCCTTCTTTCCCTTCACTGGCTGGAGAAATCGGGCGCCTCTTCCCTCCTTCTTTCCCGTATTTCCTCTCTTGTTTCACAAGCTTGCAAATTGTATTTTTACTACCTGTGGGGGCCGCGCGCTTAATCTTCTATTTTGTTCAGCTGGGCTGTCTCACACGGACAATATAATCCGAGACTATAACCCCCGCTCAATCGTCTTTGCCAACAATAATAAAAATTTGTTAGTAAAGCCCTTTTGTCTTATTCAGTTAAGTAGGCAATGCCAACGGAAAATGCAATCTATTAGTATAGATATCCGTTGGTAAATGTCAATTTTTTTGTAGTGGCTTTTCTAACTACTTCTTCCTTTTCTATTGAGCCCGTTGACCTTTCTTTGCTTGTGTTGGTGCTTTCGAACGTTGCATCTCAGCTCTCTATGAATCAGCTAATGTATTCCCATACAACACAACACAAGCACAAAGTTGTTTCTTGAATGAGATGAGCTTGATTTAAGTCCATTCCAATACTGCATCAGAAGTGCCACTCACATACGGAAACATATACCAGCCATATGCCTTGTTACGTACCAACTTCATACATATAGAAGTACCACTCGTATACACTACATACTACCACCTACCTCAACATAAAGAACCAATACGCATAAAGTTTTCACATATTAATGCAATAAGAAACATCAGCCACAAGTTGGAAGTTATACTAGCAATATGTATAAATAAGTACCAGCCATTTGCAAAAAAAAAAAAAAAGTACCAACCATAAACAGAAAAAGTACAAGCCATATGCAAAAACAAGTACCAGTCACAAACCAACAGAAGTGCCATTCGCACATGTAAATATATACCAGCCATATGCATTAATAAGTACCAACCTTATGCATACAGAAGTACCATTCATATACACTACATAGTAACACCTACCTCAAAATAAAGATCCAATACGCATAAGGTTTTCACATATTAATGCAGTAAGAAACGTCAGCAACAAGTTGGAAGATACAGCAAAATGCATAAATAAGTACCAGTCGTACGCCAACAAAGTACCATCCAGTTGTAAAAAAAATATCAGTCATAAGCATAAAAAGTACCATCCATATGCAAATACAAATACCAACCTTAGAAAAAAGTTAGTATCAGCCGCAGGCTTAAAAAAGTGCCACACATTTACAAGGCATGGTACCATCAACATCAACTTAAAGAACCAAAACAAATATTTGAAAATGACATAAAATACTCAATACTAACTCATTGATGATTCCAGCCGTCCAAAGAAAGAAGTACCAGTCGTTGAACTATTTTAATACCAGCAATGTCAATAATTAATACCACAAACATATTGGTGTTAGCACCTTAATTTTGCAGCACATTGTTATACCCATGTAGAGTAAGTTGTACCAATCATTTTACCATTTATTACCACCCAAATCATAAATTAATACCACATACACAAGAATAAGCACCATGATATTTGTAATGCACAAATAAGTATAAGCCAGAAGTAGAAAGAAGTACCAGACATATTGATAAATAAATACCAGCCTACAAAGACCCACTGAAAAATCAACAGAGGTCAACAACAATGAAGCAGCCAAGCACAAACCCTAAAAAAATAAGGTTCAATTAGAAGAAATTCAAGGAAATAAAGAGATAACTACAAAAATACCTTGAGGAAGAAAGTACCATAGTTGAAGTCTCGTTAGATTATGGGGCGAATCAACTAATCACCGCAGAAGATGCACCAGTCGCATCCACAACGAGTGAATGAATATAATTGCAAACACAAGCAAAATTGATTCCCGAACACCGGCAACAAATGTATGTCCTTTTTGCAAACCGCAATGTAAAATTTTAGGGGAAAAGTTTAAGAAAAATGAATCTCTATTTAATAGATAAGTTATCAAGTACCAAAACATACAATTGTACGATTCAACTATGATTATAGAGCAATACGCAAGTCTGTCAATCTAAAAAGAGGCAAATTAGCTTCAGGATAATCAATCTGAAAGACAACTGAACAACTCATGAGATAACAAGAACCATCAAAGGATAATATGCAATTTCATCGATGTGACTTGTACCAGAGCATATAACTACAACGACCTTGTTACCGAGTTGGGGTTTCTGACAATGGAGAGAGGTGCTGTGAGAAAAGGTTGGTAATTTGTTTGTCGATGTCGCCGGAGAACAGCAGTGTTGTCGCTGGAGAACAGTAGTGTTGTCGCCGGAGAACAGCAATGTTGTCGCCGGAGATAAACAATGTTGTCGCCAGAGAATGAAGCCGTGAATTGGTTGGTATTTAGTTCGGTCAATATCGCCGAAGAACTATGTGGGTGTTGCCGGAGAAATGGAGCAAGCTGTTAGTATGTCCATTAGGCCCAATGTCATATTGTATTTCTCAGCCCAATACCTTTCTTATATGATTGGGCTCTCTCTATATAAGTAGTCTGTATACTGTCTTTGTAACTAATACATTACGGGAGAATACTCTCCCTAATAATACAAGAATACTTTCATATTCTCTCATGGTATCAGAAGTGTAGAGAAATAAACACATATTTCCATATTCTTTTCTTTCCGACAAAATTCTCATCTTCTTGTTTTTCTGTCTCACTCCTTCCGCAAACCCTACTTCTACTTTCTTGCGATTTCTTTCATGGCGACACCACCGAGCAATCCAGAAATTCCTCCTGCAAACACCGGCAATGAGACACCGAAAGACAACGACACCGACAAACAAGATAAAAGCGCCGCCGCAACTGATGAATTATACATACACGCATCCGATTTCCCAGGGATGCAACTAGCGTATAAATTTACCGGCGTCGGCTTTCTTGATTGGAAAAGGAATTTCATTGTTGGTTTGATCTCGAAATCCAAACTCGGATTCGTTGACGGGACCATCAAGAAGGAAGATTATCAAGGTGCGCGTCGCAAAGCCTGGGAGAAGGCAAATGGGATGGTTATGGGGTGGATTTTTACAAGTCTTGAAGACTCTATCCGTCAAACCGTCATATATTTCCCAACCGCCGCGCAAATTTGGTCCAGTTTGTGTAAGCGGTATGATGACCCAAGTGGTACCAGATTATACGCTTTGCGTCAAGAAGCTCGACAGCTTGAACAGAATGGAGAAACTCTTCACGGCTACTATACCAGATGGATGCGCATTTGGAATGAAGAAGAACAGCTTACATCAATCCCAACCTGTTCCTGCGGATCTTCGACGGAATTGCTCAAAACCCTGGACAATGCCCGCGTTATCGATTTTCTGATGGTTTTAAGTCACGCTTTCGACACCATTCGCACCAACATCCTCATGATGTCTCCCTTGCCTGATATAGAAAAAGTCTATGCGATGGCCTTACAGGAAGAGAATCATAAGAATAAACAGAAACATCGATCTCTTGAAACAGATAACCTTTCTTTCCAATCTTCCATCTCTCGCAACCCTAATTTTTCCACAAAACTTCCAGATCCCAAATCTTCCTCTAAACCAACCAAACCCGACAACAAAAAGATCCAGTGCACCAAATGCAAGAAGATGGGACATGCGTATGAAGATTGCTACTGGGTAAAAGGTGTTTTCCCCACGAATTGGCGGATCAACAAAGAGAAAAAATATTTGAGTGGTGCCATTACAGACGCCAGTCAAGAGAATATGAACCTGTCTCCGGTTCCTGGTTTGAATCAAGCCCAACTCGACGGTATCAAAGAATATATGAAGAATCCTACAATTGATGTTCCTGGAATGACAAAGACCCAACTCACCAGCTTAATGGCGTATCTCCAAACAGACACATCAACATCCACTTCAGTTCGAACTGATTATTACGATCAGTTCGCAGGTATATCTTCTCTTACTGATCACACTTTTAATTTGCATATTACCTTGAATATGGTTGAAACGGATGATTTAAAAGGAAAGTGGATCATTGACACAGGAGCTACTGACCATGTTTGTGGTAATCTTGCTTTATTTGATAAAACAACTTATAAACATTGTCATCACAAAGTTACAATGCCTGATGGTCATCCAGGAATCATACAAGGAGTTGGAAACATTGTCTTGACTGATAATTTTACACTACTTAATGTTTTTCATGTTTCAAGTTTTAAATTTAATCTTTTATCTACCAGAAAGTTTATTCAACAACTGAATGCTTACTTTATCGCTTCTGTCACACAATGTTATATCCAGGACCTTGAAACTTCTGCTCATATGATGATTGGAATAGAGAGACGAGGTCTTTACTTTCTGGAAGAAAAATACTTACAACGATTCTTGATATATAGAAACATTCTTAGGAATCAATGTCAACATGCTTCTGTAACCAATCATTCTGTACATCCTTATGTTCCAAAACACATTGCTTCTGTTCAAACTCCTGTTGATGTATGGCACCACCGTTTAGGGCATACCCCCATATCGAAATTGTATAGAATTGGAGTAATCAATAAAGATTCTGTTTCTTCTGTTCCTCCTTGTGATATATGTCATTTGGCTAAAGACCACAGATTACCATTTCCAAAATCATCTATTACAACTAACGACATTTTTGAGATGATCCATCTCGACATCTGTGGGCCCTTTCGTCACAAAACATACAATAATTATAGATACTTTCTCAGTATAGTAGACGATTACTCCAGAGCTCTTTGGATAAAACTTTTACATCACAAAGGGGAAGCTTTCAGTTTCATCAAAGACTTCATTTATATGACTGAAAGACAACATAACAAAAGAATAAAAATAGTCCGATCTGATAATGCCTACGAGTTAGGCCTTTCCAATGAAGGAAAACAATTTTATAAAACTCTTGGCATAATTCACCAAACGTCTTGTGCTCATACTCCACAACAAAATGGTGTTGTGGAGCGAAAGCACAGATATTTGGCTGAAACAGCAAGAGCTTTATATTTTACCTCAAAAATCCCTATTGAATACTGGGGGGAATGTATGTTAACTGCTACTCAAATAATTAATAGACTCCCTACAGTAGCTTTACATGGTAAAACCCCATATGAAGTCATATATGGTCAGAAACCAGATTACAACAGTCTCAAAGTCTTTGGGTGTCTTTCATATGCTGTTAACTTAGACAAAACAAAGGACAAATTTGACCCTAGATCAGATGCTTGCATCTATCTTAGTCTAGCGGAAACAAAAAAGGCTTATAAATTACTCAGATTGAAAGATATGAAAGTCATTTACTCTAGAGATGTTTTATTCAATGAAAATGTTTTCCCTTTTCAGAATATAACTTTGTACACCCAACAACCACAAAAACCATGCATTTTTGATGCACCCCCTCCCTCTTCTCAGATTCCATATGATAGTGATGATGACCACATTCCTCACACAGATCACCACATCTCACTAGAAACACAAACCTCTGATCTTTCAGAACAGACAAAAACCAATTCTTCTCCACCTTCTCTCCCTCCTCCCTCTTCTACTCCTGTTCTAGAGACTACTCCTATTCCTAAGGTTCGTAGATCTACTAGAACTAGATTCCCACCTTCCTACCTTGATGAGTATTACACACATAACAATACCGTTGAATGTGATACTTTCACCAGCATTCTTTACCACCGCATACAGTCCACCTCCACAACACTCCAATCACCAGAAAACACAGATTTTTTGTCGTTGACTGACATACCCCCAGCTTATACCCTCTGTTCCTGAAAATAACATTTCTCAGACATATCTCCAAATCCAAGATCCAAAAACTTATGAACAAGCTAACAAACATATTCATTGGCAACAGGCTATGCAAACTGAACTGAATGCTCTAATCCATAACAACACTTGGGACCTAGTTACTTTACCTAAACACAAAAAACCAATTGGTTGTAAGTGGGTTTACAAGACCAAGTTGAGAGCTGATTATACAGACACAAAGCTAGACTTGTTGCCAAAGGTTTCAGTCAAAAGTTTGGGCTAGATTATACAGACACTTTCTCTCCTGTTGTCCGAATGTCCACATTGAGAACTTTGTTAGCTATAGCAGTCAAACAAAAATGGATCATTGAACAATTGGATGTTAACAATGCTTTCATACATGGTGATCTTTATGAAGATATATATATGCAATTACCTAAAGGTCTCAAGGTTGAAAAAGGTATTAATGCTTGCAAGTTAAAGAAATCCCTTTATGGATTAAAACAAGCATCACGGCAATGGTTTGCCAAATTAAGTGATTCCCTAAAATCTTTAGGTTACATTCAATCTGAAAATGATCACTCTCTTTTTAATAAACACAAACACCACACTGTTACACACATTGCTATATATGTTGATGATATTTTACTTTGTGGAAACTGTCCTACTGAAATAAACTTTCTGAAAACACAACTGGATACACAATTTAAAATAAAAGATCTAGGACAGCTTCATTATTTCTTAGGAATGGAATTTTATCATCATCAAAATGGCTTGGTCATCACTCAGCAGAAATTCTGCAATGAAATATTACAAGAATATGATATCAATGACAGCAATACGTCCTCTGCTCCCTTACAGACAGGTCTTAAGCTTCATACTGATGCAGGTCAACTACTGGAAAATCCCACCAAATACAGAAGCTTGATAGGTAAATTGAATTACTTAGTTCACACCAGGCCTGATATAAGTTTTACAGTTCAGCTTCTTAGTCAGTTTCTTAAAGCTCCTACAGATTTACATTATGCTACAGCTCTGCATACTTTAAAATACCTTCAATGAACTGCAACATATGGTCTGTTTCTAAACAATACTTCAGATTTTAAATTGCTTGCTTACTGTGATAGTGATTGGGCTTCATGCCCAAACACTAGAAAGTCTGTTTCTGGATTTTATATTTTATTAGGAGGCAGTCCCATTACATGGAAGTCAAAGAAGCAGGCCAGTGTATCTCTTTCCTCAGCAAAAGCTGAATACAGGGCGATGCGATTGGTGACCATAGAACTTGCCTGGCTCAGCCGCATCATCCACGAATTGGGAATATCAGATGTGACACCCATACCGATCAGATGCGACAATAAGTCCGCCATCTATATTGCCAAGAACCCAGTTCAACATCAACGAACAAAACATATAGAACTGGACATCCATTATGTTCGCCAGCAACTTTCAGAAGGCATGATTAGCATCCAGCATGTTCCTAGTCGACATCAGTTAGCAGATTTTATGACTAAAGCCTTGCCTGGAAAGCATTACAGACAGATACTCCATGACATCGGTCTCACATTGTTGCAAAATAAGATGTAACCATCTGGTTTTGAGGGGGAGTGTTAGTATGTCCATTAGGCCCAATGTCATATTGTATTTCTCAGCCCAATACCTTTCTTATATGATTGGGCTCTCTCTATATAAGTAGTCTGTATACTGTCTTTGTAACTAATACATTACGGGAGAATACTCTCCCTAATAATACAAGAATACTTTCATATTCTCTCACAAGCCGTGTGAGGTTTCTGTATTTTTTGAGCCAGTCGGTATTTTGTTCAGAGTAGATAACCGTAAATCCCACAAAATATGATACCAAATTACTCTTTATTTGATAGTTAATATAAATTGAAATCTGGACCATCCATATCTATTTCTCCTAATCTAATTGTTGTCATTAGATCCAGAACATCCAGGGTAATTATTAGACCTTTATTATATCTACATTCCTAGTAGATTCTAACAAAAAACGGTCTGATTCATCTGGAACACCAGCTCTATCTTCACTGTTTCAACCAGCAAAATGCTTAATTTCTCTATTTCGGCAGGGATCTATTTTAACGGTTCTTTCGGCAAGGATCTATTTCGGCGGTTCTTGAAAAACCGCTGTAATAAACCTTTAACCGCCGAAATAGACCATTCTACTACTGTGTAAAGATCCATGGGGATGTTGGTAGCTAGCAAGAATAAATAAAGCCAATCCCTTCTTCTAGGGCCACTTGTTTTGTGTGCCAGAACTCCCCTTCTGTTTACCAGTTGAGTAACTTTGAATTTCACACTAAGTAGTATACATTAAGGTCACTAAGTAGTCCATTAAGGTACTTATTAGATCAAATAATAGATCAAATAAAACCCCTTTTCTGTATCCGGACAAATAACATGTCAACATATTTGATGAATAAACTGAGACCAATTAACCAACTAACAAAACTACTTATTACAAATAATATCTTGTTGTTGCATTGAAACATATAAACGTTGGCTGAACTGGCTAACATTGAACTTGGTAACATGAAATGGTGGAATAATGGAAAAATGAGAGTATTTAGGAATACAAGTTGAGTGCTGAAACTATGTAGTGAATTATAAGAATCAAACTTATAATGATTACTCAAGAATAAATGAACAAAAAGATAGGGTAGAGTTAGGGCAGTTATTGTATGAGGTCTACCCAATAGTAGATATAGAGGCGTAGAATAGATCGATAAGAACATTATGAGCTGTCTCATAATAAAACCTGTTATTGTTGCTACCCTCTCTTCACGGTTCCTTCTCTTTCTTTTTTCTTTTTCGTGAAATATCATAAGTGCAGTATCATAATCATATTCTAGATAGACAATTAATATCATAGATAAACATGGGGCTAATGAATAGTCTGGGAACATCAAAGCACATGATGCACGGGCAGAACAAATATTTACCTCATGACAATATTAGCAAATTATTAACAAACAAGGGAAAAGAAGAAATGAAATTCAAGGAAATCGTAAGTGCAAATTCCATTCCACTCCATCCGGCCGGTGGGCACATCAGTGGAGGACATACCTAAACTCTTTGTGACCCAACAAGCTATACATTCCTAATACCCATCCTATAAGCCCAGCAATCTTCCACTGCTTAGAATACATTATGCCAGCTATTGAAAAAGGTAAAAAGGAGAAGACCATATCATTGTGACTCCCTGGGTGATGTACTAGTGCCACACGTGACTTCCGTAGTAGTCACCACCAGATGAAAGGAAGTTGGACTTTAGAAAATTGAGAGGTACTATATAATCCATGAGCCATACATTAGACGATCTACCCAGCATGTAATTCCAAAGACCAGGGCCCTGAAACAAGACGTGGACTGTTACACTGGGCAAACAAACTTGAAACAACAGGAAATTAATCTATAGCTGGCTGCAGTTAAGAAGCAAATAATATGATGCTATAAAAATTCAATAGAGGTGATGAATTGTCTGTATTCAACTATATAATCTTGTATTTGGCGGATGCACCCTTCTAGTGGGTATCTCGCTGTAAACTGCTCTATCAATAAACTATAAAAAAATGTCATATGGTGAATATAGGTGCAGTTGAAAAAGATAACCTAATTCACATAGCAGGCGGGAAATTGGGCTCATAAAGCAAATAGAAGGGAAAATAAAGATCTATACAATCATCGGTAAAGCACTAGTTTACTACTTCCTTATCAAACTTCCAAAATTGGTTTCAAAGACTTTCTACAGATTTAATGGTATAACGGACGAAGTCCCCGAGGAGCAACAACTTGCCAGTTCAGGTCCCGTCTCCTATATTATATTTGGCCGAGGTTATTTATAGCCAAGGGTTTACCCCACTATTCTTACTGAAAGTAGTGCTTGTCATAATTCTATTCTTTATTAAAACGGAGAACCAAGACATGAGGTTGTCGACCCCACAAGGAATTGGAAAAGGGTAATTTCTTAGCTACATCCATATGTAGTTATAGATGGTTACATATATGTACATTTGTTCTATAAAAATCATACAATTAGTAAATAAAAACTGTACGGATGTATATGTAAAGTTATACATTGAATTCTGATATTACAATTCTACTAGATGTACATACTAACTTCTTAAACTATACAATAAGCTTACAAAATCTGTACTTTTACACTATATAAACTGTATAATTTTTAATGTAGCCAAAGATAGCTACATATACTTGTAACCAAGAATGGTTGTTGGAAAATTAGCAATTAGAAGGCAAAATCACTCAACATGAAAGATGAAAAGATGGAAACTTAAATATTGAAAGGATATCTATGAAAGATATAATGCAATAGCAATTAAAGGAGTAATGAAAGGGACAAATATGAAGAACCAAAAAACAATTATATAAAACTGAATCTTACACATTTGTAGCATATTTGATAGTATGTTTATAACATAAAAAGATGTGGTTTTGCATAGGTCTCTCGTGGGTCATATGTTCTACTTCAATTAACATATTGTCACATATAAAATAACAAAAACAAAAACAATTACAAATATGTTGAGGTGAATAGATTAAGGGTGCGTTCACTTCGGGGTAATCAGCAAAGGGAAACGGAATCATTCCCTTTGTGGTTGTTTGTTTTGTATTTTTATTGATTTCGTTTCCCCGACTTTCAGTTTTGAAAACCCCCATATCCCTCTTGGTGATTCCCCCAAAAATCCAAGGGAAAAGTATTCTCTTTCCTCCCTCTTACCACTATCTTCATCTTTACATAAACAAATATAATATATGGTATTAATCTATATAATAATATATGATACAAATTTTATAAATATTAATATACAATTTATATCTAATAGAAATAAAATATATTTTATTTATAATTTATTAAATATAAATAGGATATGAATATAATATAATATATAATTTAATATATACCATTTATAATTTACAAATATTAATGTAATTTTATAATAATATAATTATATTATTATATTTGAAATAATGAACAAATACTAGATATAAATATATAAATATTATTTTGTAATTTAACTACAATAAAATATAAAAATAATAATATATATTATTAATAATTTAAATAAATATTAATATATATAATCATTTATACATAGTCGTTATAATTTAAATAAATATAAACAACCTTGATAAATACTATTTATACTTTAAATGCTAGAAAGATTAAAAAATATTTATATATTTGTTTATAAAGTTAAAAATATATATATATTATGTAAATATTGTAATATTATTTACAATTTAATTACATAGAATTAAAAAAATTAATATATTATATATAGACAAATTTCAAAAATGTTACAAAGATATGTAAATTAATATATTGTATATATAATCTATATAAATATTAATATATATTATTTATAATTTAAAAACTATTTATATATACTATATAATTTATATAAATATAGTATATATCACATAAAAATTAGATAAATATTAATATATATTATACATAATGTTTGTTTAGAACCAAACAACAACAAAGACAATCATTGGGAATTCTATTTTGTTTCCGTGTTCGAATCAAACAGACTTCTTGATTCAGGGGAATCTCTTTCCTTTCATTTCCATCAATTTCCTGATTCCATTCCGTTTCCATACTCCGAAGTGAACGCACTCTAAGCTCATAATAAAACTGCCGCGCGCACGGATGTCAAATGTATTCAAACTCAAATAACAAACGGATGTGTTTAGATTACATTTTAGAACAGCCATATCAGAAAAATATAGAATTCTTCATCTACAGCAAAGCAAATTAGGTATAAACACCTCAACAGAGATCATATTTAACTCTCCCTGGAGTAGGGCAGATTCGATGCCACGGCGTGTCCGCATCTAAAATAGGTATGGCACAGTGATTTGGCAGTCCCAGTCAGCTGTTGACTGGACTGTTTTGCTGACTGGGCTGTCTTTTTATTATATTAACTTTAAATAGTTGTAGGTTTTAATATAAGTCCAAAATGAAAAAAATTATATCACTATTCACCTAAATTTGAGCTCTTTAAAACACTAGTCATGGATATATTTTGACAAATTTGAAAAAATTATTTTACATATGTAATAATACACTAAAATGATAATATGATTCATTAATTTTAATATTTTATGATTCATTAAAGTTAATATTATCATTCATTAACTAATAAGTGGTGAATTAGATTACAAATTTCAGAACCGATACAAATCATTATTGTTTTGTAGTGTATTATTATTGTTGTATAGTGTATTTTAAACCTTCTATGGTGATCATATTTTTTCATACATATCAAATATATTTTGTGTTGCATTATTGTTTAATTTTTTTTATTTGTTACGATGATGTACTAAATGAAGATATGATTCATTAATTTTGATATTATGATATTATGATTCATTAACTAATAAGTGGTGAATTAAATGACAAACTCTGGAACTGATAAAAATCATTATTATTTTTGGTATATTATTGTATTGTAATGTATTTAAACCTTATATGGTGAATCATTTTCTTACGTACTAAATATTGTTTTGTATTGTATTATTGTTTAAAGATTTTATTTTATATGTTACTAATGATACACTAAAATGATATTATGATTCATTAATTTTGATATTATGATTCATTGAATTGATATTATGATTCATTAACTAATAAGTAGTGAATTAATATCAAGCTTCGGAACAAATACTAAATCATTATTGTTTTGTGGGTATTATAATTATATGGTGTATTTTTAACTGTATGTGGTGAATCATAAGGTCGATATATATTGATATGTACATGTAACTAACATAAATTTTAAAATTTGTCAAAATATATCCATGATTGGTCTTGTTTTGAAGAGCTTGAATTTAGATGAACAATGGTGTATTTTTTTTAATTGTGGATGTATATTTTAAAAGTTATAACAATTTAAATTAATATAATAAAAAGGCAGTCCAGTCAGCAAAACCAATCAGCAGCTGACTGGACTGCCACATGATGTTAGCCGCACCCATATCCATACGGGTAGCCCGTGTGTTCTACCGTTGCCAACTGTAAAAGGCCCAACATAAAGCCATGTAATGGCACTAGCGGGTCGGGTACTACAGGCCAATGCAGCAAACACCGAGGCCCAATTTCTCGAAGATGAGCCCACCTCACCAGACCTTTATCTCATACAAGGCCAATAGTACATGTAGACCAATGTAAGAACAGTCTGCAAACTATTTGATAGAGGTTAGGGATGGTAACGAGTCGGGTTCGGGTCGGGTGGAGCATCTCCCATTTTTCATCCGCATCACCCAATTCGATCCGTCACACGCAATTTCATCAATACTCATCCGTTTTATCTGTCACTCGCGAGTAAAACGGTTGAACCTGTCACCCGTTTTTTTAGCAAGTATTTTTTTGTCTTTAACACCTTATGTAAGCTTAATTTTTCAAAAAAATACACTCATATTTGTTCAACAATACATACCACATAAACTAATGTCAATAACATACTCAAAACATAGAGTATTAACCAAAATATTTCCAAGTTATCTCAACAAATATGGGATAAATATATTTTTTTATTTAATATAATACAAACGGGTGACGGGTCGGGTGAACGGGTCAGGTGAACGGGTCGGGTGATCGGGTGAAAAATGTTCACCCGACCCCACCCGTCACCCGCACCCATTTCACCCGTCACCCGTTTTTCATCAATTTTTTTCGGATTTTTCATCCGTTTTAGCCGGTCGGGTGGTCGGGTGAAATGAGCACCCATCACCCATTGCCATCCCTATTCGTGATATGTAGAAAAACATGAATCAATTGGTAAATTGAGAGAAAAAGCTAGAGAGGAGTTAAGTTGGTCATCTTTCAAAAGAATTATTCTGCAATGACCCAACAGTTCTAGTCCAAATATTTTAAATTTGCAAATACCCTGGACAAACTAACATAATCTGAACTAGAAGTGATGCAGTAAATTGGAAAATATAAAGTAGAATGGTAAACTAGTAGGTTGAATTAGGATACAACCCACTGGGCAACATGATTGCCAAATAAAGCATCAACAAACTTGTACAAGTACAAATCACCAACAACAACAATAAGGACTGGAAAAGCTGAGGTGCCCTGATCTGAATCATGACAAGAAAAAAATCTCAAACCAAGAAAATAGAAAACTAAGGCTTATCCATGGAATAATTAAATAAAGGGAAAATTCACGATATACCCCTGTTTTCTTTCGTAATTCACAAATATACCCCTGTGTTTTTCGTAATTCAACTTTAAACATGCTTAAATGTTGTCCAAAATTGATGAAACTTTACATGAACGATGCTAAAGTGTAATATTTTGGTCCAATTTCAAATTTGAAGTTTTTTCAGCTCACATGTGACCTGTGGGACCCAATGAACATGAGACATATTCATTGGGTCCCACAGGTCACATGTGAGCTTAAAAAACTTCATATTTGATATTGGACAAAATATAACACTTTAGCATCGTCCATGTGAAGTTTCATCAATTTTGGACAACATTTAAGCATGTTTAAAGTTGAATTACGAAAAACACAGGGGTATATTGTGAATTACGAAAGAAAACAGGGATATATCATGAATTTTCCCTTAAATAAAAAATACATAGATAATTACCTTGAACCAAGGAAAATCAAGATGAAATAAGGAAAAAAATATGTAAAGGGGGACAAACAACAAAGAATGGAGGTAAGGTAACTCCGGATACCCTGCTTCCACTCCCATGTATCAGTATCTATCAAATAATGAAAAAATACGAATCAGATCTTCTTAAGAAATAAGATGAACTACGATGCAACATAATGAGAAATCAGTCAGTAGACCCTCATCCAAAAGCAATTCGATGAGCGACTTCTGAACCTTGCCAATGTTCATCTGAGTTGAAAGATGTTTGAACTAGCAAAGAGTTTATCACTCGCACAAACAAGCAAAATAAGAAGATATTTTTTGAAGACATAACAAAATTGACATTTTCTTTCCATCTCCTTCACTGACTCCTGACAATGCATCCTTCTCTTGGCTGAAGCAGAAGGCACATTGAGCCTTTGTCTCATCATCTCTACCAATAAGCCAAGTAGCAAGCCAGTAAAGTTATATGACTAACTGAAAAGGTAATTTGAGAAATGAATCTTCTGCAAGTTCGATGACATTTGCCAACAATTCTGGGATATCAATTGTGTCCATATAGAAATCAGATACAATTCAAGAATGTATCCCATGATTCATCAAAATTCAATCTCAAATGCAGAAAAAGAAATGTATGAAGGACCTAGTACTTAAATAGCAGAACTTTAACGTGATATTATCAGACCAGCTAACGGAAACTAATGCTAAGCAAATGGTAACTTAATTCTATTTTGACGGTTAGCCTTGAATGAGGGGGGAGGGTGGAAATGGACCAATCGAGAAATAGATCAGTGTTGTCCTCTCACGCTGTATATGGCTTGATTCAGTGTGTCGATTATGAAGTCACAAATTGTATGCCCTTTACTCTCCTGTTCAACTAAAGGTGGCAATTCAGGTCAATCGTTCGGTTTGGTTCGGATTGATTTTAAATTACCAGTATTCAGTTCGGGTTGGATAGGGTCGGGTGAATTTGGTTTGTTCAGGTTGAGTTTGGATTATTAAAATTTCAAGTCAGTTTGGATCGGTATGGGTGACTTTCAGCTAGGTTAACTTTCAGCTTGGATGACTTTAGTTTGGGTAACTTTCGGTTCGGGTTAGCCTCTGGGTTGCTCGGTTTTCGGATTATGGGTCTTATTAGGGTATTATTCGGTTAAATTCGGTTTACATTACAGAATCAAGCAACTTCATAATCTTGATAGGTAAATTTGACTTTAATCAATCTCAATAACTTGTATTTGGTTAGGTCAACAGTATCATAAGGTTAAGCGGTGGTTTTAAGTATACAACATCTAGACATCCAATGAATATCATGCTTGTTTATCATATTCCATGCTTAATCTATTAATTGCATTTGGGCCTACAAATGAGTTTGCTTGTAAATTGATTCTATTAAACTCATTAAATCGTTTCCAATATATTCCAGCAAGGGGCACACAACAACGAGTAGACGCGGGGTGTCGTGCGCAGATACAAACGTGCGGCGACGACATGGGGGCGGGGTGCGCAGTGACAACCCGGGCACGGGGCGTGCGGCTCAACGTGTGGCTTCGACCCTGGTTCGCGACTTTGTCTCAGGCACGCAGCCCATGGCGCACAACAATGACCTGGGTGCAGGGCATGCGGCGACGACCAAGGTGCAGGTGTGCGCGTGAGTACACTGTGACTCCAACGTTGTGCTCCTGGGCGCCGCACCGGTGTGTGCGGGCCATGCTGTGGTAACTAAGGGTTTTCTGGATCCCTCATGTAATGCTAACAATCAATTTTAATAGAATACAATTGAAAATAGTGCATACAAGTATGAATGCATAGATGTATATGATGACAACCTAGTAACCAACTTGTAAGCTTTGAAAGAAATTAAAGGAGACGAGCTGTGAAGAAAAAAGGTGAGAGATATCATTAATGGCATAATAATTTATAAATATCAATTATCTTAACATATCTTATCCAATAATACTAAACTTAACATAATTTCTAGTCTTTACGTTTGATCGTTTACTTTTGTTTGGGTAATATTTTTACTTCTCTTTTGGCTTGTGTCACTATAATTGTAAGTAGCTCATGTTTGTAATGTTTCGCCTCGATTATACACCATACCAATCCTGTAACTTATTATTTGGTATGTTCTATTTCATCCTCATCATCTACTATAATTAAATGTAAATATTCATTCGGGTCATTGGGTTGGTTTGGTTGATTTTTGGTTGATTTTCAATTCGGGTCACTTCGGATTTGAGTAATGTCGGTTGATTTTCATTTTTATGGCTCTGACCGATTGAAGTTTGTGCTAGCTTTGACCACCCAAAGTTTGTGTAGGTCTGTGTAGTATCTGGCCTTCCAAAGTCTGTGTAGGCTCTGACCATTAGAGTTTGTGCTCAACAGTAGCCTGGTGTTAGCTAGTCAAAAATATAATTTTTATGTTTACTGTTATTTTTAATTAAGGCTTCGATGTCATTCTATGTTATTGGGGAGAAGTTCATGAAGAAGTTCCAGATGAAATTGAAGCAAAACTCAAAAATCATAGAATTTTGAACATCTTATAGCTAAACATCAATGAATGTGCTATCGATGAAGTGACGTGTGGGAAAGACTGAAACAATTTCATTGAATAAGGGTGCACAAATATAACATATCTAAACTTCATCCTATTATCAACAATGTCATCAAAACGTTGAATGTAGGTATTCATCATTGTGTGTTTATTTATGCATAATTATAACAAACACACACATAAAAAGCATAAACAAATGTATCTAGATCAAGTTCAAGCAAAATTTGATAACCTTTTTGCACTAACTCATCACAAGACGTTGAATTACAATTCACCCTTCTTTACGCTCTTGATTTAACTTAAAGTTGAAATTATGTATGGACTGGTTGTCAAATGTGGTTTAAGGGTTGAGCATCTTTAATTGAGTCGAGCATTTCACATGTTGACACTTAACTTTTGTTTATTGTACGAATCATTATCTCTTCCTAAACACTAAAATGTTGTCTAACATGATTCCCATGTGAATTTTTTTCAATCGTATGGTTGGGTTCCTCGCTTTGCCACAAATAATCTTGATTCACTATCTTTCTTGAGAAGAATTTCTTTCAAGCGAAAAGGACAACCTTATTTTTGAAACCGACTCTAAAATGAGGGTTGACATCAGCTACCGATGTGTAAGGTCATGGCTTGTCATATCACTCATATTTGATAATTTTAGCAACAACATGCTTACGTTTAGTCTATTTATTAATCACATATACATGATGTGGGTAACTCACAAACATACAACTATTGTATGAATTATCAGCAGTAGTTTATTACTTGGAATATATGTAAGAATGAAATTTGATTAGTTTATATGGTTATAGCCTATATATATGACTCACTTGATAGTGATACTCACTACAGGAAAATGGGTCATACAACTATACCCGAATATTTATTATGGTTGTAATTAAATAACTAATTATGATAATGGTACATTTTTATCGTTATAATATATGTTTTTATAGACCAAAATGTTTTCTTCTTTAATGAATAACGTTTTGGTCACAAAAGTAAAAAAAAAAAAAAAAAAATCAATGTCTATCACCACAACATCAGCACGCCAAAAAACTAGCCTTGTATTCAAAAAAAATCTGCAACTGCTTCCTCTTATTCCCAGTGGATCGATTCCATCATTTTCTCACCGATTCACTACGCTTGATTCCAAAATTTTCTCACATGGACAATCCCGAAGCAGATTATAATTCACTATATGCGCTATTCCTCGATCATCCTTGTTTCCCAACCGTATCTTGCGTGTTCTGAAATTTGTGTTTCTTAGTTTGAATGCCCCGTGAATCTACTGCAGACTGCTGCGAACTAGTCTTCATCTCGTATCCTGCAGAATGCCCCGTAAATCAATTTAGTTTACCTAATGCTATTTCCGTCAAAATACTCGTATCCCTGCTCCAGTTGAACAAAGTACTGCTCCAGTTAAACAAAGTACCGTCAACTCTTCGTTGCCAGTTCGCCGTCGTCCTCCTCGCTGCCTAGTTCGCCGTCAACCCTCTCCACTACTCAGTTCACCGTCGCCCTGCCATCTCCTCTGTCGCGGTCGCTCACCACTAACCACCTAGCCGCCTAGTTCGCTGCTCCAGTTCGCACGGGAAGAAGCAAGACACGAAGAAGGAACCTGAGCCAGACGCGACGAATTCGAAACTCAGGTGACCCTTCCTCACTGTTTTTCTCTGATTTAAACTTCTATGGTGCCATATTGAGTTTGAAATTGAATAACTGAACTATGGGTTGCAATGGTGATAGCTGGTGCGATTTCCAGCAGCTTCCTTCTGTGCGAATACCATATACCATGGCTTGCGATATCAGTCAATTCCACCTATTTTACTTGCCAAATGTGTTGTGTGACATTACTTGTTGTGGTTCAAATTTTTTTTTACAATTTTGAGTAGCAGCCTTGAGTGGTACATATCCTGAAACTGTTCTTGGTTATCTTCTTCTGCAGTTCTCGCTTGATTAATCTGCAGTTAGCATTTTAGTTATTGCTGCTACTTGCTCACAATGATTTCATTCAGTACGTAGTAGTGGGAGTCGTTAAAAATACATAGCCATACAGCGCCAATTATACACAGGCCATACCAGTTACTGTTTTACATGGTGATTATTTGCTGTTTTCCCACGGATGTGCATAGTTGGCTGATTATATTAGAAATAACTACACACCCGAACATGCACCATCAACAAGGTTTATCCACTCAATCTGAATCACAACTATCCCTTTCTCAACATTCCGCAGCTTAAGAACCATGTCCTGGACTATCTTCCCATTCCCAATATATTAATTTACTCTGCTCAGCTAAGCAGTTGTTAGGGTCCGGATCAATAGTCTTCACAATTGCACCAACAGGAATTTCTCTTGTTTCCATCTGCATACACTCGAGATATGGTTTAATATCTATCACCGCCTGTCCCATCTTGTCATGCCTACTAAATTGGTCTCGGTCATGTACGGTCTACATCATACAAATAAACAAGCAAGCTGCGACTGAATAACTCACCCAAAGCTGTTATGCAGAGCGTTTTGAATTAATATGGAAGTGATGAGGTTATGTCAACGAAATTGTTAGTACTTATGATAATAGCGTAGGTACTGGCTGTGGGTATTAATTGCTTGAAATACCTTCTGCAGTCTCGCATTAGTTTGAGAATGGGGTGGTGTGATACAACTGTTTCTTTTTTGTTGGTCAGAACTGATGATGAATGGGGTTGTTGCAGTATGTATTTTGGTTGGGTTTTGATGCTGTTTTTGCCTGGTAGAAGTTCTGTGCGTTTTGTAAATTCTCTTAATTGAATTAAAGGAATTACTTCTTGCAGCTTGTTAAGTACTTGTTCTGTGCGATGTTGCTGTGTGTGTTGAGAATAAGGAAAGAAAAAGATAAAGATTGCTTTTAGTTCCTGGGTTGCAATTGTTTATTTTATCTGATTGAGTTATCCGAGTTCCTGGAATGGCTATGTTTGTTTGTTTGTATGTTGTATGTTGGCCTTTGCGGCATTTCAGGTTCTTCATGTTATTGCTAGTTATCATTGAAGTTCAACCAATTAACATTAAAGAACGTTATTTGACTGACGTTTACAATATGAGTATTGAGTAAGACGAGTAGGCTTAAGTAACATCAATTTTCTTAGCAGTAGTATTTTGCCAATGATATATATATATGAAGGAGCTCTTTCGGTGTCGGACAGATCAATTTGGTCTTACTGTCAATCTGCATTTTGACAGCCTAGCTAGCTACATGTTTGTTAGTGATGTCCTCTTAACTTAATTTGTTTATCGATTGGTTTTTTCTCCAAATTATTTGACGATTAATTAGTATATAGCTGTGACTTATATCTGCATAAATAACACCCCAAGATTTTAAAGCTAAAGTATTCTTATTACTTACTGCATGTGTCTTATGAATAAAAAAACCATACTGAGTGGAAAAATTCCCCATGAACTCACCCTTCTTGGCAGTCCTATACTTGAAATCAATTTTTGATCTCATCTCAGGTTAGACTTGCTTCCTATTTCTAGTTTGAATTGATTAGGCTGCATTGATTTATTTATTTTGTGGGTCTAGTTATTATAATCAGGAAGTACAACAATACGAGTAGGTAAACAAGAAATATAACTGATGTAATTTCTTCTTTGTCTCGCTATTTGAAAAATAAGCACTGTGATAAAAAAACCTATAAGTTGTCAATAGTAGTGGATTTGGTCATCTAGTGCACACTATAACACATATTATATGAAGTAGTTGATGAATTTCTAATTTTTTCCCACGTAGAAATTTTATTGCATCCATTCACTATTAAAATAACTGATCAGTTAAGTTTGGTTTAATTTATCAACATAACTGTTGATTTTTCTTATTGAAGAACTAGGTTGCAAGAGACGTTGCACACTTATGGAGTTGTTGTCTGTTTACTTTGTGTCGTTGGCTCCACAACTATTGTTCTTCATTCTCCTCCAGAACAAGAGATTGAATCGGTTATTGAAGTGTGGAACCTTGCTATTGAACCAGGTAGGTTCAATTGGTGGTCATTTGAGATTATGTAATCATTGGTATGAAATTATTGTTTTGGTGACTCATGAGTAATTGCGAGTATTAATAATCTTGTGCCGTAACATTTGGACACTAATCCTATAGCATCAAATATGGATAAAGTCCCTCAGAGTCGAGTACTAAGCTCCAGTTATCTGAGTATACCAAAAGTACTCTCCATCATTTTGTTTCCGATACGTTAAAGTTTTAGTGGTAACTAGGGAAACATGTCCCAGTTTGATCACACAAAGTATGTAGTTATTGTTCTCATTTCTCATCTCTGAAGTACGCATGCATTTGATCAATTCAGTTGTCTGAGTATAGCTTTTCAAATTACTTATCGATTTATTCCTGTTTTGGGGTAGAATCTTCACATTCTGCTTGTGGATGTAGGTTTCTATCTCTTGAGCTAATGAAAATGGTTGGATTTTGGGATGCAGGTTTTCTGTTCTATGCTGCTTTGATCATGACAACCGTGTTTGTCCTCGTATTTCATGTTATCCCCTAGTACGGACTGACTCATATAATGGTCTACATTGGTGTTTGTTCCCTTGTAGTATCTCTGTCGGTATGATATGCCTTAATGCTAGAATGAGGATTGTTCTATTATTTATTTGTGGAAGTTCCTGATCAGTTTCTATTGGTAGGTCATGAGTGTTAAAGCACTTGGAATTGGTTTGAAACTGACATTATCAAGGATGAATCAACTTGCATGTATATCCTCAAACATGGGCCTTTGCATTGATTGTAGCTGTTTACGTGATAACCCAGATGAATTATTTGAACATGGTAATCAACCCTCCGTTTAAATATTTTATATCTTGCATGATATTATTCTTTCTGCAAATTTGTGAATGGTTTGTAATGCATATAGCTGAAAACAGGCTTTTAACAAAATTCGGTACGCTTGGGAAATTTATTATCCACCTTGCAGATGAAGGGTTTTTGCTTTTCACTTTCTGGGTGGGTGTTGTAGTTTTGTTCTTTTCTTGAGGTAAATGCTTAATTGTCTATTCTTAAAAGGTCTAAGTACTATTGGCAACCATCACTCTGTGCAGTGTACCTAAAGGTAGTGAGTGTTAGAGCGTTCAGTGGAATTTATAACCTTTGGATGAGGGATGATAACCTTCCTTTTGCACATCCAGCACTCTCCCTTCATCATTGCAACCTTTTAAAAAGAATCTCAACCATAGTCTTTATAAAATGTTTTACCGAAAGATGGATGCTAGTACTGATAGATCCAAAAGAATTGTCGAGTTACTTGAAATGTAGGACTGCAGACAATATAAATTAGTAATATCGGGCCGTAATGGGAGGATTTTTCCTGGGTTTATATGTGAAGATCCTTGTCTGTCTTGGTGAATGTACTAGCATGGAATTGGAAATATAATCCTTGAAGTATTGAGCTGAAACAGCAGGCTCGTTGAAATTTTATTTTGTTGTATAATTTCCCATTGTTTATCATGCAGGTTCTTGACATATATAATACATCGGTGATATATACTACATCATGTTCACTTCCTTCATTGCTATGGCTAGTGTCATTATGTTCAAGGTACTTGATACTGTGCAATATATGTCTTTTTGTGCACAAAGTTGATTTACTCTCTATAGTTCAGTTGATCATAATAGCATATTTTCCAAGAAAAAATGTTTTTGTTCAAGCAAAGAGCGGAGCACCAGCTAGGTGTCTGTCAGTGAATGAGTGAGTGCTATATATGTACCACTTGTTACCGTGCTTTTTCTAGTTCCTGTTACAACCGTACCTGTTTTAAACGTTCACTTTCAAGCTCCTGGACATATGCCTGCAGCAGCAGAGCAGCAATGGTAACAACAAAAAGGAAACAAAATCACTTACGGTTTGCTTGCTTATTCTAGTTTTGTTTATAAGAAAGACAGGGCAAATGTGCTATTTTGATCACTCAAGAAGTACATACACAAAAGACTGGACAAATGTTCTATTTTAATCATTCAAGGATAACTGGTTGCACCAAATCAGTCCTCGTTGTTGCTATTTGGAGAAGAAATCAAGTATACTACTGCTCTTTTAATTATTTGATTTCTTGCAATCATTGTTGGCTTTGACAACCTCTTTTCTTGTGTTTCTCCTTTGTTGGTAGTTTTTTTTCTTCCTTTTACGTTTGGACTGTACACTCTATGGAGAATCCTTTTAGTTTCTTCTTCTATTTGTGGTAATTATATAGATTTTGTAATATCAATCATTGACTTACTAATACTATTTATCTTCTTGGTGATTGCAGGTGTAATCATTTATGTTAATGGCGGAATTAGATAAATAGATTAGGAAGTTAGCTAGTTAGTCAGAGTTTCTTTAAAGCATTGACATTCAACTATACATTATGAAGTTTTAGTCACGTTAGATGACATTCTTGACATGTTTTTTATTTACTTTTTTTAGTTTCTTTACAAAATGTTATTGTATGAAGAATCTATATTTACAATGTATTCAACTAGTATGTGAATGGTAAAAAAATATTACATATAAAATTTGGTCGTTAGGATTCCATGTAAAATTTGGTCTTAATAATAGTAGCGACCAAAATTGATGATCACCATTAAACATTTTCTTCGCTATCCTATACATAAATAATGGTCGCAAATGATTGTATCGATCAATTATATTGTCTATCACTAAAACATTAGTGACCAAAATATTGTCGTCGCTAAATCGTTATCGATCAACTTTACATTGGTCGCTAATGCATTGTCGATCAATATACTTGGTTGGTCACTATTTTATTAGAGACAACATAAATGGTTAGTCATTAATGTACTAGTGACTATCAATATTTGGTTGGTCACAAATGTCATTAGCGACGGACCTTTAGCGACCGCTGGTGACGAACTCTATTTTTGATCGTTTTTATCATTAACGACAAAAATTATCATCATTACCGACCAATATTGTTGATCGCTAAAAGCCTTTTTTCCTGTACTCATAAGACTTGAAAGAGGTTAGCTGCATGAAGTAGTTAAGTGAAGTCTTAAAACAAATGCCCCAATGACTGTGGTGGTAAATATTTTCATGAACTTAAGCAATACGGTTGATTGTAGCATTAAGATCACAAAGTACCATATCTTAATGCATATGGGGTGATGATATACATAGATACACAAATATAAGAAGCCCGTAATCCATAAGATTAATTGAAAGTGGACTTGACTGAGATACTTGCGTCAATACTACGATAATAGATTACTATATCTATACTCATATTACATTACATATCCTTTGAAGTTATATCCATCAAACGGATGATGATATTGATACAGAGCAAAAACTAAAGTGATAATTTAATGACTTATTCAACCAGGGTATCCCTCAAATCATTATAGACAAGACCAATCTAGAAGGTTGTGGGTGTATACGTCAAACAACTATAGTGATATTTTCATGAGAGAGAAACAATGATGATTGTACTATTTTCCTTCCACAAAGTGTTTGTCTTATATGGTTTATCATGATAAGGTTTTAACGAGGTAATCATTGACAAACATCAAATGAAATTCATTATGTGCAATGTGGATGTCAAATGATATATCTTCAGTTGATTATCTTAGATATTTGAATTTATTATAAGGTTGTACTGTTTTTCCTCCCTAATTAAGTTTTTATCACATATGTCTTGTCCAGGTGAACATTTTAGCGAAGTGATAAGTAACAAGATATTTCTTCTAAAAGAGTAGTGTTATAAATAAATAAATTTATAATAAACTTGACATCTTGTATTCATAAAAGTAAATATAAAAAATTAGAAACTATTAATTTAAATTAGAGTTTTCTCATATACCATTGCTCCTTACAAATAGAAGTCTTTATATTATACCCTCTTATAACTATTAATCTCTATTCTTTTATTTACAACAAATTTGAACAAAATATGCCGCTTTTGATCTGGTCCCTTCGACTTATCTCTGTTTCTGCTTCTTTCTTCACATTTTCAAGGCACACCAGTTCATCTTTGGTGGCTCCTTAATCTGGTCGTTGAAGTTTCAATGTAACAAGATGTTTGATTCATAGACATTTCTGGAATAAGAGTTCGCATTGCATAGATGCAGTCAACTAACTACTCTCTTATTCTAGAAGAAAAGGTGCAGAAATATGCTATTTTGAATACTCATTCACGTTAAGGATCGATGTCCGGATCCATCGAAAGATCAAAAGCGTTTGACCAAGGTTCAGGTTTAAATATTAATCGTGATTGGGTACCTCATTCAACACCAAAATTCACTTTTGACCTTTTTTTGTTTATAATTATGGGACAAGCTAAACAGTCCACAAAGATTGGCTAGACAGAGTAAAAGACAATTACCCTCCTTCAAAAACTTATCCAGTCCTTATCACCCCTACAAGACTTGTATGTATCAGGACTCTCTTCAAATATTTTTTCTAACTCTACCTTTAAATCCAAAGGAGAATTTCTTACAACGCTCCTTTCTAGAACTAGGCTTGACACTAGTCTTCATCTGTCCTGAAACTATATATAATTATTCAAATTTCATGTACTTATAAATATATTTTCTTCTAGAGCTTTGTTTCATTCATCCGAAATGTCCAACGCTTGTATCGGCTCCTAGTTGAACGAGCTCATCGATTGGGTGTTATGTCCTCAGTGTAAGATAGATAATATGGCTGAGCGCTGATAAAGGATTAATTTTATAATGATTACTTGTTTTTATGATATTAGAAAATTATGTTATCTTTTTAAAAAATGTTAATTAATATTACTATAAATTAAAAAAAGTTAATTCGCTAGATACGAGTATTTTGTATACATAGAACAGAGAGAGGGTGAAATGTGAAAAGGAGCTAAAGGATTCGAATCCAGAACCTATCCTATCAATCCCTTACTTCACCAAATCGATTGTCCATGTTGTGGGATCTTCAATTTTATGCTCTCTCTGCCTGTAATTGTTCTGGTACTATAGATGGTGTTCCGAGCAATACTGATTATGCTTTACTTGTAGATTGGAGTGTGCCGGAGCCGTGGAAATATTGGATGTTCTTGACTTTGTTGACCAAAGTTATCAACCAATTTCTTGTAATGACATGACAAAGTAGAGAGTGAGACCTAAGACAAGACTATCACCAATTATCTCTTGACTGTATTAGAACTAGATTCTCATTCTTATACACTATAAGAAGTCTGTATTTTTAGCAAATATTCAAACAAAAATGTTTTGTATGTGTCTATAGGGTATGTGGTTGGAGGTTCTGGTACACGAGGAAGGAAGATAGAGTTTCAATGTGAAAACGTTTGAATAACGTAAGAATGTATTTAAAATCTTTTAGTTTTGTCTTATTAAAAGAAGAAAATTTAAGTTTATACAGTGTTAATACAAAGTATCCTTGGAGTGACTGGACTATTAATTTCGTTCATATGAGTTGTTAGAAAGTATCAAGTTGACATAAACAAAGGAAGAAACAAGGCTATTATCTTTATTATTCTTACGCCTAGGGTCTCCTTTCTATAAAGATTGATCTAAACTAGATCTGGAAGCTCGGGTCACTCGGTTTGGTTCTGTTTAAGTCAGTTTAAGCCAGTTTAAGATTGTTTGATTTTGGTTTGGCTCAAATTGGATCGAGTCAATTTGGTTTTTCAGTTATATTCGTTTGTCATACTTGGGTTGTGTTCGGGTTGGTCTGGTTAACCTTGGTTTGGATGAGATGAGGTAATATTTTGTGGATTATATATGTGTTACGTCATAATGAGGATTCAAGTGACTTTGGTTCGGGTGACTGTGGTTCAAATAATTTCAGTTTGGGTTGTTTTTGATTGAACCTATTTTATAGTTCGGTTGGGTTCAGTTCAGATTGTTTGGATTCCAGGTTTTTCACATCGTATTATTGGGTCAAGTTCATATTCAAATTAGATTGATTCGGTTAGAGTTTACGGGTTCTGGTCATTTTTGTTAGCTCTAATCTCAACCTCTATACACTGAGTGTTTGGAATAAGTTCTATCAAAATTAGTTTTTTTTATAGTTAGTTCTACCAAAATTAGTAACAAATAGAAATATGACATGTGGAGTATAAAGCTAGATCAATGTACCTACAATAATAATAATAATAATAGACCCTCACCAAACAGGACCTTAATAATAATAATAATAATAATATATATAATAATAATAATAGTATATATAATAATAATAATATAATAATAATAATAATAATAATAATAATAATAATAATAATAATAGACCCTCACCAAACAGGGCCTTAATCGACGCGGTCTGAAATGCCACCACATGACCATGACCGCACCGGTCAATTCAAAGCAAGCTAATCTTCTGTTCCGCGGCCCCACCATCTCATTTTAGCTTCCATTCACAGACGTTGATACCCAGCGCAGGCAGAAGCGTTTTGTAAAAATTACTACTTCTTCCAATCTTGGCCATCAAGAGCTATTCACGTAGATGTTTATCTCTCATCTGAAGCAAAGAAAGTGATAGAAAAAGTGGACAACAACATTTCACGGCGCCTAAAGGAAAAAGATAGAAATAGAGAGAGAAAACAGAGATCGCTAAGATTGAATGTATGCACAACGCCATCATCTCCTCCTCCACACTCCCCTTCCATTGTTCGCCTCCGATTTGAATCCTTAATTTTGAATACATCTCTTTGCAATCAAAGTCCATCATTCTTTTTGAAGGATCTGTCGCCCGATTATTTGAAATGTGCTTCAGCAACCGTCATGAACGACACTGCAACCTTCTAGCTTAATCAGGAAAGATTCTGGTGCAAATAAATCTCTAGCAAGTGCTCAGAAAGGAAGTAAAAAGATCAGAAAGAGATTGCGAAGAGGGTGGAGGATGCCAACAGTGGCTGTGAAGTTGTACAGTGTATTCTTCAAGTTCCTGGTTAAGCACAGGTTACAGAGTCGTATCCAGAGCATATCCGACGATCCCTCCAACGGAAGAAGATCGGCGATGACCCTTTGGCATCACCACGCGACCTGAGGAGTCTGTTGCCGCGTCTAACCCCGTCTTTACCGACGGCGTAGCCACCAAGGACATCCACATCGACGCGCTTACCTCCCTCTCCGTGCGCATTTTCCTTCCTGAGACTGCTCTCTTCTCAGATCCCCTTTCCAAACAGCAAAATCTCGCCCTATGTCTAACGGCAAACATTCCGATTCCCCTGATCCCCATTTCAATTCTCGCAGCCCGAGTAGCAGTAACCCTAACAGTAGCAATGTCGTTCGACGGAACAGCGCGTTGGGCCTACTGTCACTCCCTCGAGAGGGGTCAACAGAGTTAAGAATGTCGAGCAGTCAAGGAGGAATAGTTATGCGTCGGAACTGGTTGCGGCAGGGAAGTTAGATCATGGGGTTTACAGGGGGTATCAGCCCGTCACTGAGAATAAAAAGAGGGATAAATTTCGAAAATTACCTGTGATGCTTCAGTTCATGGGGGTGGGGTTTGTTAGTGGGAGCAATGACTCAGTGGCGAACGATTTTTTTTGTCGAAGAGTGGCGAAGCTGTGCGATGTGATCGTCTTGGCGGTTGGCTATAGATTGGCACCTGAGAGTCGCTACCCAGCTGCGTTTGAAGATGGATGGAAGGTCTTGAATTGGCTCGCAAAACAAGCGAATTGGCAGAGTGTAGCAAGTCACTGGTCGCAAATGGGAGGGGTGGGATTGGGATTGGAGATGGTGGCGGCCTCGGTATGGGTGGGGACGCAAAGAAATCAAATGCTCACAGGAACATTGTGAATGACACGTTTGGTTCATCCATGGTTGAACCTTGGTTGGCGGCACACGGTGATCCTTCTAGGTTAGTGCCACTTGTCAGGGTTTAACTCAAATCACAATGCAAGTATATTTTCATGGCCGTGGCGGCAGCTAATGGATATCATAGGGAAAAATCACATATTATATATATATATATAATATATTTTATCTGCAGAATGCATGAATTGAAAGAGTACTGTTTCATGATTCATCCGTTTGCCTATGTTTGAGCTGTCTTTGGTTTTAGTCATTGGAATATCCTATTGCTTCTCTAGAGCTTTGCACTGTAGCCTAAGTTTAAATATTGAAACTCGGTGGAGATCAGAAGAATGCTGATTATAACTCTTTAGAATCTTCGAGTTGTATCCTCTGCATAATGGAGATAGTTTCTGAGTTGAAGTGTGAGTTGTTAAGATGTGCGAGTAAGTCTCTACCTAACTCTTAACAGAGCCTAGAACTATTTGCTATTGAATTTAATGTACTAGAAGTACCATAGGCTAGTGTGAGTTGTTAAGATGTGCGAGTAAGTCTCTACCTAACTCTTAACAGAGCCTAGAACTATTTTCTATTGAATTTAATGTACTAGAAGTACCATAGGCTTTACTATTGGGATTAGGATAGGGCATTTTATCTATTCAAGTCTGCACTACCAACTCTGTTTCATGTAGACCTTGGTCATGTTGTTGAGTTTTTGGAGGTAGGATTGGCTTTGATAGTTGGCTAGTAGAGTGTAACTTTTGCTGGGAATTCTGTGATTTAGAGCTTCTTAATAGATGTATAAGTATATTGATTTAGAGCAAGGGATGGGCAAGAATTATCTAGCTTTGCTGACAAAGTCTTTGGGAGTTGGCCCCAAAGGTCCAGGTACGGAAGCTGTTTGTTGCATTCAGTTGGTTGGTGATTGTGAAATGGAGAGTGCCTCTGTTGTTTGTTAGTTCAAAGGTCAAGGATCAACTCTCCAAGACTAATGTGTCTGTATTGTTCTACCTCTTGAATAGCAATTTTTCTAATAGAATGGATCAGGCGTTAGATCGAGTGCTTGTTTCAGTTTGTTGCTCATGAAAGGGAGAACAATTAGTAGGAAATATTGCTACCAAGAATTGTTGTATGGTTCTTTTTGTTCTGTGTCCTTAAAATTTGACGGGTGGTGAATGATCATTTAGATTCCGGTGGCCGTTTTCGAGAATCATTCTTGATGCATTCTGCACCTAGTGAATCATGAAGAAATATGGATTTATGATATTCAGATAGTATATGCTTAAGCAGTTTTTTACAAGTTGAGTTCAAATGTCCTCATCTGGTCCACTAATGCTCTAACCTTAGACATCATTGCTTTCATTTTACGTGGACAACCCAGCATGACTTTCTC
Source organism: Limonium bicolor (assembly GCA_023374045.1). Taxonomy (NCBI): domain Eukaryota; kingdom Viridiplantae; phylum Streptophyta; class Magnoliopsida; order Caryophyllales; family Plumbaginaceae; genus Limonium; species Limonium bicolor. Next base: position 267,605,973 of record CM041778.1, on the reverse strand, counting down.
CTTGAAATAGTGATCTGCGGTATACCTTTCATATGTTGATGTTGAGGCAACTTTTATAGCAATTTTGCTGGTCTGAGAAGTTAAGCATGAAGAGGAACATGATGGAGGTGGTGCATGAACTAAAAAATATCTATCCATCGTTCTTCCACTGACAGTATAGATTGCTAGTTATATCAGAAGTAGTACACCCCTTTCTCGGTCTAAATGGATAAATTCTGCTTCTGTAAATCTAAATTCTGTTAAAGCTTAAAAGCTATTTGTAATTTTGTTATGCTCCAGTACATCTACAATTTCATGTACTGTTTTGCATGTTCTTTTGAGTAAGTATTATCTGGCTACATATACTGCAATGATGAAATCACCAACTAAACGTGCTATTCTTCTTGATGATGCTGAAATGTTTTTTTTTTTTTTTACAGATGTGTTCTTCTTGGAGTAAGTTGTGGGGCGAACATTGCGGATACGTAGCCTGCAAGGCCGTGGAAGTGGAAGCTGGGAGTCTTCTTGACCCGGTGAAAGTGGTAGCACAGGTATTAATGTACCCTTTCTTCATGGGAAGCAAGCCAACCCCATCCGAGATCAAGCTGGCAAATTCCTACTTCTATGACAAGGCAATGTGCATGCTTGCCTGGAAGCTTTTCCTCTCTGAAGAAGAGTTTGATCTTGATCACCCAGCTGCAAACCCTCTTCGGCCAAACAGAACCCCACCACTTAAGCTGATGCCCCCAACTCTAACTGTGTGGCGGAACTTGACTGGATGAGAGACCGGGCTATTGCTTACTCAGAGGAGCTGAGAAAGGTGAACGTGGATGCTCCTGTTTTGGAGTATAAGGATGCGGTTCATGAATTTGCCACACTTGATATGCTACTAAAGACACCACAAGCCCAGGCGTGTTTGAGGATATCTCCATCTGGGTGAAGAAGTATATTTCTCTTCGTGGTCATGAGTTTTCTTACTGAAGTGAATCATAGAATGAGAGATTGAAACCTTGCCCAATATGTTGAAAGATGAGCTTGCGAATACTTGGAATCAGAAGGTTGATTTGAATCTCTGGATGAGTGGTAGATTGGGTGGAGTGGAGGTCTGTTATAATTGGAGAAAGCGTGAGATTTTTCTGCATCTGCGACGCGGTTTCTTGTTGTAAGATATGGACGGACATGTTTTGTATAGAGTTAGGATCTTACTTTTGTCCCCCACTTGATGTGATTGGTTGTTACCCCCACTTGATGATTGGGTGTTTAACCCCCTCTGTAGTTCAGTATATGCGAGACCATAACAGCCCCCTGGTGCATTGCATTTTCATCATGCTATTCTTTTTCCTCATATTAAATCAGGAAGATCACTCTTCTCTATTCTTTCATTTTTTAATATATGACGGAACAGTTTGAAGAAATTTTGCAGTGTTGGGGCTCTACGTTGGTGAATTCATTATCCAAAATTTGAGCAGACCATTCTTTGGTCTTTCTTCCTGTCGGATTCAACTTATCAGTATATAACAAGTTTATTGATCATGTCCGATTAGTTTACATAATATCAGCTGAACTTAGAAAACTGGAAAAAAAAACAAGTAAAAAAAAAAAACATAAATAAGTAAGCTGATTTACAAAATGAGGCCGTATATCAAGTTATTGCTTTTTTTTTCTCCTGTGAGACTAAGATATTCTCGGTAAGATTTGATAGATAGATGGATCAATATAGGGATTCACATAATAATACTCGGACCCTTTTGTTACATTAGGACAAACCACCACCATCTAACACAATTGTTGACCACTCCCTACCCTATCTATCAAATTCCTTTACCCCCATATATTTCTTTCATCATCTCTATACATATACATCGATCATTCATTATCTACTTTCAAAAAAAAAAAAGAAAAGAGAAGAAAAAAAAGGGTGGTGATGATGAGGTGACTAGATACTTCCTCTACTTGACCCTGTCTCCTCCCACGGCAAACCTGCGTCACCGGATCCGCAAACACTTTATACACAACATCCCTCAACTCAGTATCATTCACTTCACAAAACCTAAACCGCCAATCATCCGGCTGAACCGGCCGTGTCCCTAACCCAGGCGCTCTATCCTTAGACCCAACATTCTCCTCCTCTTTCCAATCCGCAACATACGTCGCTACTCTCCTATAAAACTTATCCTTAAACACATCCCACACCTGATACTTATAATGATTAATCACCATCACCGGCCGGTCAAGCGTCACCGATTCCCACCCATCTTTAAGCCGGAAATGATGAACCGAATTCACTAAACTGGAACTCAACGCCTCAGGTCTAATTATACTTGTGCCGCTCATGTGCCGCGACTCGGCAAGTATACCCTATCGTCACTCCCTTAGCGGGTGCAACCTTGTGACCTGACGGACCAAAGTTGTAGCAGAATGTTCTAATCTCGCCGACTTTCATGTCGTTGTGAAGTTTTTGACGTAGCACGTGGTGAAGAGACGGGGATGATGAATTGTTGTGGTTTGGGAAGTGGAAGAATTCATCTACATCAATGAATCCAACCCATTTACATTCCCCTCTCGCTCGAATTCCACAGTGAGCAAACCTGCTTCTTGTGATTTTATCCACGGCCATAAGTGCTTAGTTATATTGTAATTGAACCGACTCCGGTTCAATGATTCAATCACTTCATCAATATCATCATCACTGTTGTTATCGTAAATGTACCACCGTTGTACTCCGATATGAGAATGGTACGTTATCCATTCACGTAAGAACCGGGCTTGATTCCGTAGCATAGTGCAAACACACATCTCGTATCGGTCTTCGTTGGGGGGGTGATTAATTTGGGCCGTGAAATGGGCCAAGCAATAGATGGTAAAGTAGCACGGCCCATAAGTCTAACCGAGACCTTAATCGGTTGTTTCAATGGGTTACGGTTGAGAATTGTAAGTGGGAGTCTTGCAACGGACCACTTCTTGTCCAACCGACAGTGGTTCAGATCTTAAGAAAAGACGGTTATTGCTATTACGGTGGTGTGGTTGGAGAAATCCCAACCGTATACACAGCGGAATTTAGTGGGGTTTGATAATCTACCGGGACGAAGATTAAATCCTTTCATGAAAACGATTGTTGTATTGTCGGTTTCATCGATCATTGCTTCGTATGCTAGCCAGTCCCAACGGTAAGTTGGAATAGTGGAAATTTTAATCATGGATTGAGATTTCGTCTTGAACTCAAGTGTGATGGAGGAAAATCCGTGTGGTGAAAGTGGACATCGGATTATCTGGAGATTATTCTCCGCGGTGTCGACGTGGAGTGGAGGGAGGAAGTGTTTGGACGTTGAGGTGGAGTTGGAGTGGTGGTTGTAGACGCAGGTGATGTCATGGCGTGTGAATAAGGGAAGTGATGGAGGGTAGTTTAGGAAAATTGAAATCTGGTCCGGGAAGATAACAGCGTGTATGGTTGTGAACGGTGGTTCTCGTGTTGAGGAGGAAGTGGAATGTTCTGAGATTGCTTCCATGATTGGGTTCGCCACGTGGTAACCAGTTTTTCTCGGTGAATCGTGTCTGTTTTGAGAGAGAGCGTAATCAGCGTGAGGATAGAGTAAAACAGACATTCTCAAATTTGAAAACAAAAAAAACTAGAAATACTAATACTTAAATTAAAAAATTGAGAAATTGGTTTGGTTAATTAATTGCTACTGTTACTACTCCTTCCGGCGAAGTGAATCAGGAAAAGATCAGCCGTTTTGAAAACGGAGGAAGTAGTAACAAAGCGAGCATCCATGCCGGAGAAAGAATCAAACCAATAATTCGAAATTATCTCGATTCTTCTGTACATACTAGAATTCTCAACATAGATAGTGAGGGAACCATTAAAATCGATCGAGAGAAATTAGACAGAAACGGATAGAGATAGTACTTACCATGTTGCTGTGAAAACCGAAGCAGCCGGAAGGAGGAGAGAGTGTAAGCAGAAGATGAGGAAGTCGACGACGAATATAAAAGAATAGTGAGGAGAAGAGAGGAGTAACAGAGGAAACAGGAAAGACACCAGTCGTCTTCTCTTCGGTATATAGTATTTCTAATACTTCTCTCTAATTTCATCCTCTGGTTTCAGCTTCAATGGCCTACCGAGTTTACAAAACTACTATACATACGCAGGCCAGCCAAGCCAGCGACGAAAATAGGAAAGTAAAACTTCACCTTAGAGAGTATCAATGCTTTTAATTGGTTTCCCCTTTGAACTACAGTAGTAGCAGTTTCCTTTTTTGAATTGTATACCATTCATTCTCTCTCATCATCAGTTACTTGTATTTTTTCTTGCAGAAGTGTGTCTGTGTCCGAGGTAGCAGCGAGCGACAGCAAATGAGATGAAAAGAAAGAAAAGAGATGGCTGTTCCTGCGCCGTTGATGTTGGACGGGATTGCCTATCGTGCTCGTCGCTGTAGTGAAATAGTAGTACGATTTCGAATGGATGGGATGTGCACCGTGTTCGATGTGTAAAAGCGAATCCGGAAAAGTCGACGACTCACTTATCAATACGACTTCTTACCAACGTGCGGCAACTGCGCGTGGGGAAATTTGGAGCATTCTGAGCACGAATTATTTCGAAGGACCGGGTTCATAGCTAAAAAACAAAAATATGAGTTGTGCATGAGGAGGAATTAGAGGGCATTTAAATTGGGATAATAAGGAATAAAAATTTGGAATAATTTTTGTGTTTGTTTAAACAGTTTTTTCTTATTTTAAAAAAGTAAATAAGATTATCTCAAACCGTCTAACTATTTTCCACTCGTTCCTCATAATGAAATTCATTTTTTTAGTACATTTTATCCATGATATATGATCATTAATTGACGAATTCATTTTTTCTTAGTACATTTTTATCCATGATATATGATCATTAATTGACGATAAATGACCATTGATCAATTACTAATGATCATTGACTAGTTATTCATTTTTTCCTCATAAATAAACAAGTAGAAAAACATAAGGGCATTTACAATGATGGTGAGTTTCTTAGCACATTTCTAGATATCATGTTAACAAAATATACTATTTATATATAAGAAACTTTATCTCTACAATGGTAGAATTTCTTAACATTATCTCTCCCTATCCACTATTTTCACTTTTACATATATATTTTTTATATTATTATTGTTGCAGTGTTGTACCTTATAGTATTGTTTGCACGGGTTGTTTAATTAAACAACGATGAGCGAAAAACATGGTGGATTCAACACCATTGTAGGAGTATTTAATTTTCTTACAACACATAGGGGTGGAATTCACACCGTTGTGGATGCTCTAGGAGAATTCTTTTTTATTCTACTCTGTTTCTCTGCTTAAGATGAATGCCCCTTAGGAGAAAGGTTCTTCTACGAGAACTCTTAAGAACCTAATTATGAACATCACAATAACTACTCCTCTAATCATAATACTTCACGTGGATGAGAATAAGTTAGTAAACAATATGTGGGGTTCTCTAATGTTGGTGAAAATCTAAGATAAATTTCTTGAAATGTCACTATATTTTGGCTAATTCATGAAATGCTATTGAAAAAAAAGTTATGAAGTGCCACTAGATTTTCATGAGATTCTTGAAATACCACTATAGTTGTTGACCAGAAGAAAAAAAAAAGACAAAAATACCCCTTTAGCTAACCAATTGATTTAAAAATTTGCAAAATGCTACTACGTGTTAAAATATTTTTAAAAAAGCATAAAAAATTCAAAATACTAAGATATAAGATAACTACAGAAATATATATAAAAAAATTAAAACTTACACAGTACTTATTTCTTTTTTTAGTGTTACTCATAAATGACAACTACTAATTATAGAAATAATAAATTATAAATAACAAAATATTATGCACAAAGTTATTTGCAAAATAAAATAAAAATTTTTAACGACATAATAGTACTTAAATTTTTTAAAAAAAATTATTTTGAAGAAACAATTTAAGTTGGTATAAGAAAAGATCATTTAAAAAAACTAATATAAAAATTCATAATTGTTGACAAGTGTAAAGAGGATAAAACAATTTACTTATTTTCATTACTTTTTCTATCTATTGTTTAATCATTATCAATTTTTTTTTGATATTTTTCTAAAATAGTTAACAGTTTTTCTTCAAATTATGTTAGAACTATTATGTCTTTCAAACTCAATATACTATTTATGGTACTTAATAATTATTTGATTTTTCAATAAATTATGATATTTATTATTTTTAATTTTTATAATATTTGTTTATAGTTATTCATATTTTTCTAGCGTTTTGATTGTTTGTTGTTTTTATAAAATTTTTAACAGTTAGTGGCATATTATCAATTCTAATATTCTTTATTAATTAACTAGTAGGGATATTTTTAGTCTTTTTTCTCGTCAATACTAGTGGTATTTAAGTTTCCAGAAAAATATAGTGACATTTCTTAACCTTCGTTTTTAGTGACTTTCATAAATTAACAAAAAATATGATGACGTTGCATCAAATTTCCCAAAATCTAAAAGTTCTTAGTATGATAGGGAATAAAGAGAAAAAATGAGACGAAGAACTCAAAATTGAATTATTTTATAATTGTGCTCTTATGAGTTTTGTAAACGAATATAAAAGACATGACCGATTTTTGAATGGGGATTCGGACTTTTTTAAGAAAATTAATAAATAAAAAATTAATAAATAAATATTAATATTTTTAAAATTTTTTACATTGACATAACATGTTATTATACTTCTGGTTCCATCTTTCTTCGCTATACTTGTTAACCGAAAGGGAAAAGTATAAGGGGGCGTTTGTTCCTTTTTTCCTGTTTGTTTTCCAGTTTTTACTATTTTCAGGAAAGGGAAAGTGAATTGGATTACCCCAAAACCCTCTATCTTGATTCCCCACTCCTGCTAGGGAATGAGATTCCCTTTCCCTAGTACACTTTGACCGATGATATATGACCATTGACTGATGACAAATGACCATTGACTAGTGACCGAATGTTGACCGACAACTAATAATCGTTGACCGGTAGTCAGAAACCGTTGACCATTAACCGACGACCGTTGACAGGTTATTTATTTCATTTCCCCCAACTCAAACAAACAACCGAGAAAATCAAAAGGGAATTCTTTTCCATTCCTCTCCATTTCTCTTCATTCCCTTTCCTGATTCCATTCCGTTTCCCGCTTGAAACAAACGCCCCCTAAAAGTGATGCTAGCTAGTCAACATAAACTTGAGATTTTGCAATGGCTTTGTTTGCGATCTAATTTGGAGGTTTTGACTTGTATTCAGAGGTTTGGTTTTCTTCCCTGTTTTATTCTGCTAGTTAGTTTATAATGGTGGCCACGGGTCCGGTTCCACCGGTTCCGGTTCCGGTTCCGGTTCCGGAAAATGTGTATTCGTATTCGGAATCGGTCTGGGCGGTTCCGGTTCCGGTTCCGATTCCGGTTCTGAAATCTGGATTCGCTTCGGATTCGATCAAAAAACCGGTTCCGGCTGGTTCCGGTTTCGGTTCCGGTTCTGATCGGTTCTGACCGGTTCCGGAAAGATTCGATCGGCTCCAATTGCTTCGTTTTAGCTCCGATTTGAGATCCGTTTGAGCGCACACGTTGCTCTTTTCATCCACTTTACTCCTAGGTAGGTTATTCTTCAAGTTTATAATCTTAAATGTGTAAGAAACAAAGACTTAGGAATTTTTATTGAATTTACAAAAAATAAGGAACAAAGAGAATTTTATTATATAATTCACTGCCTCATTAAAAGCTTATTAGGTAAAAACCCATTGGGAAAACGTTAATAAGGAAAAAGAGTACAGCTACTAAGAGGTTACATGATTTCAATTTGCAAGTCTTAGAAAAAAATTTACATGGAAAGAAAGTAATACTAAATTACTAATACATTCTAAAATATTACAAGATAGAAGTCCTAAGTGGTGTTATCCCCATTCGTCTCATACCAATCATCATGTTGGCCTTCATATTGCAATGCGCGTGCTTGGGATCTAACGACTATTTTCTTCAAAGGAGCGCGCGTCCGAGACCCAAAACGACGTCGTTTGGCCCGATTCCAACGGTAATTTCAACCGGTTCCGGGCGGTTCAGGTTCCGGTTCCACCGATTGCGGTTCCGGTTTCGGTTCCGGGTTCCGAATCCGACGACGGTTCCAAGCTGTTCCAGCCGGTTCTGAGCGGTTCTGGTTCCGGTTCCGGGCCCGGTTCGGGCCCGAATCTCAAAACATATATTCGTATTCGGAACCGGCTGAGGTGGTTCGGTTCCGGTTCCGTTCCGGGTAGAACCGAACCCGATGGCCACCATTATTAGTTTAACAACTAATATGTTATCTGATACCAAACGGACCTAATGAATTTATTTTCGGGCATGTGTCCTCTAGCGCTTGGCTGTGCGTTTTGGTGCGGGACCGTTTTTTCTACTTTATTTGGACAGTTAACGTAACAACTAATCCGAGGGTTGACAAAACAACTGACATTAAGGCGCCGTTCGTTATCGATGACTTGCAAAATTAAATGCTTTTGAAAATTAGTGAGTACAGCTGTCATATTTTTATTGGGTAAGAAGTTGACCAAAGGCTACATGTTAAACCCCAATTGGTTAACTATATGGACCTTATTCTCAACGCAGGTTTTACTGCGTTTGGGCGCGAAACGAACGACCTCTAAACATACCTAATATATCATGAAGTGTTAAAGTGGCTATTGGTTACTAGTTACACATACTATCTACAAATAAGATGGTATAATATGTGTGTTTTTACCACAATTAAAGTCTCAGTTAACACCCGTAATGGTTGAAAGGTTTAACTTGCTAGAGTACAGAAAATGATCGATTAGATGTTGTTAAAACTTGATTTAACGCAACAGAAACTTCTTATTACTCAAGCTCGTAAAGAGAGAACAGAGAGCATTCTTGATTGTGACTATTAGAGGAAGAGATAGATGATTAAGTCTAAACCAAGGAGAAGACCGAGTATATAGATAGCGTGACTAATGGTCACGTGACTATATAAAATACAGCATGTAAAGTAGTCCTAGGTTACACACTATAAACGTACAAAATAATGTGACCTAGATACAATCTATTCCAACACCCCCCCTCAAAAAGTACATCTCTTTGCATGTGGAGAGAGCAGAGGAATGTGCTTTTTGCTTTGTTTCCTGCATCGAGAATCCTTGCGCTGCAAACCTGCAAAACAGAAGAAAAACTACCTTTTCCCGGTTTCATGTAAACCCAAACTTTCAAAAGAATTATGGTAACTTTTACCTATAAGGGATTTGGTCATCATATCTGCCAATTGATGAGTGCTAGGAACATATTGGACTTGAATAAGTCCTCCCTGCAACTTTTCACGAACAAAATGACAATCCAATTCTATATGTTTGGTTCGTTCGTGAGAAACGGGATTCCTAGCGATGTGTATAGCTGCTAGGTTATCACATTTGAGAGGTATGGGAACGATGTCAGGAATGCCAATTTCATCTAGAAGTCTGCTCAACCAACTGAGCTCTCCGGTGACCTGCCGCATGGCTTTATACTCTGCTTCTGCAGAGGATAGAGCGACGGTAGTTTGTTTCTTTGATTTCCAACTAAGGGAGGAGTCACCTAAGAGGATGTAATAATTCGTGTGATTGGGCAGGAGGCCCAATCGGAATCACAATACGCTTCTAGTTTGTATTTGGGTTCCTTGTTGAAGAACAACCCAAATCCCGAGGTTCCTTTGACATATGAAAGGGTGTGGAGGGCGGCTCTCATATGTTCTGTGGTGGGTGTCTGAAGGAATTGACTTAGGAATTGGACCGCATAACATATGTCGGGCCTGGTGTTGGTCAGGAAATTCAACTTACCTACAAGGCACCTGTACGTTGTGGGGTTTGGGAGTTTGGAACCACTATCTTCATTAAGTTTTAAATTGACTGGGAGAGGAGATACTGAAGGCTTGATGCTTTGAGCATCAAAATCATGAAGAATTTGGTTTATGTAACGTTGTTGTGACATGATCATGCCGTTGTTTGTTTCTAGGAATTCCATCCCAAGGAAAAAGTTTAATCTTCCAAGATCTTTGATTTTAAATTCCTTGTTCAGTTGGTTTTTGAGGAATTTAACTTCGTTGGTATCATTTCCAACTACTAGGATATCATCAACATATACACCCAACAAGGTAATGCTGTCTTTCTTTTTCTTTACAAACAAGGAATGGTCATTTTTAGAGTGGTGGAATCCTAATTTCTGTAGAAAGTCTGCAAGCTTTTCGTACCACTGACGAGAGGCTTGTTTCAACCCGTAAAGGAATTTGTGTAATTTGCACACTTTGTTTGCTCCACCAACCTTGAGACCTTCGGGGATGGTCATGTAAACGTCTTCGTGGAGATCTCCGTGAAGGAAGGCGTTATTGACATCCAATTGGTCTAAGATCCATCCCTTCTTGATTCCCATTATTATAAGGGCTCTCACTGTGGTTAATTTGACTACGGGAGAGAAAGTTTCTTCGTAGTCGAGCCCTTGTTTTTGTGTAAATCCTCTCACAACAAGCCTAGCTTTAAATCTCTCTATGTCTCCATTGGCTTTGAGTTTCACCTTGTAGACCCATTTGCAACTGATGGGACGTTTGCCCTTGGGGAGGTCCACGATGGTCCAAGTTTTGTTTTGTTTTAGGGCCTCGAATTCTTCGGCCATAGCTTGGATCCATTTGGGATCCTTGCTAGCTGTTTTGTAGCTGGAAGGTTCTTTAAGACCATGAAGTTGAGACAAGAGTTTGTTGGTGTTCTGATGGAGGGAGCATGAGAGGATTGTGTTGTTGGGTATGTGGTCTGTGAGAGTAGTAGGGCTGATTTGGTAAGGAAGGTGGGTGTTGGTGTTTTTGAGTCTTTGTGTGAGAATAGAAGAGAAAAGATCTTGGCTGAAGTTGGAAGAGACCACATAATCATTATATTTGGAAGGGAACTTATGTTCTCGGGTGGATCTCCTTGGTAGTGTAGGTTGTATGGTGTCTTCTTCTGCATCCGTTGAGGGATCAATATCTATGGAAACTTGGTTTATGTCTAGATTGGTACTCTGAGGATGACAATCTTCTCTTACCCCAGAATGCTGGGACGTACAAGTGTCATCCTCAACTGTGTTATTTAGATAAGGAGAAGGATGGAAAATATCAGGGTAGTGTTGGCTTTTGTCTAGGACATCTGTCCATCTTTTGTCGGTTAGAGGGTAAATGTTCTCAAAGAAGGTTATGTCTCGGGTGATTTTGAGCTGTTTGTCCTCTAGAGTGAGGACTTTGTACCCCTTTGTATGTTTGGCATCTCCAATGTATACACAAGGGGATGCGCGGGGGTCTAATTTTCCTTTGTTTGGTTCTATGTAGGTCATGTAGCAGAGACAACCGAAGCTTTTAATTTCATTATAATTGGGTTTTGTGCCATGGAGCCTTTCAAAGGGGGTTAAGTTTTGTATGGCTTTGCTCGGTATCCTATTTATCAAATATGCTGCATGCTCCACACAATGACCCCAAAATTGGTCCTCCAGACCCGATTGATAGAGAAGGGCTCTAGCAATATCCATAAGGTTGCCTTGTTTCCTTTCCACAACCCGTTTTGTTGGGGAGTGTGTGAGCAACTTGTTTGGTGGATTATGCCCTTTTGAGCAAAATATGTATTTCCTTCTTGAGATTTTCCCAATTCTCGCGCATTGTCACTTCGTATAATCTTAATGTGTTTGTTCATTTGTTTCTCAACTAGGCTGATGAAGGTTTTAATATGATTCATGGCTTCAGATTTTAACTTGAGAAGAATGACCCAAGTAGCTCTAGTGTGGTCATCTACAAGGGTGAGGAAATACCTATACCCATCTAAGGTTTGTGTTCTCATGGGACCACAAATGTCAACATGCAGAAGTTCAAAAGATTCTGTGGTTTTAATAGCAGAAACTGGAAACTTTAATCGCTTAGCTTTAGACTTGTAACAAATAGTGCACGGTAAAAGGTCATTGTTCAGATGGTTAGAAGCATGAATATCTATTATTCTGTTCATTCTTTTCAGGGATAAGTGTCCCAACCTATTATGCCACAGAACAATATTATGTGGCTGTTCAACACTACATGGTTCTACATTTGCATTCATACAGACAGAGGCACATTCTGTTTTCAATACAAAATCACACAAACTGTCTATATCAACTATATAGAGGCCACCTATTTGCCTTCCAATTTGCTGTGAAAAATCACCCTAGATTCCTGCAAGACGCAAATATTTCCATGGAAAACAACAGATACATTCAAGTCCTCTATCAGCCTAGAAACTGAGATTATGTTAAACAGAAACGATGGAACAAACATAATGTTCCTCATGCAAATTTTTCCATTCACACATAAATTAGCAACAGAATCCACACATTTCTTGTTTCCATCTGGTAGCGTTATATCCCTTGATTTTCCAAGATTTGTGCAATTAGCAAGCAGAGTTTTATTTCCACTAACATGCTCAGTAGCCCCAGAGTCGAGAATCCACAGGTTTTTCAATTCGCAGATCATGGAATTAGTGTTAGAAACTAGACACGGCAGAGAGCTGAAAATGGTTTTTGAATTACCTGAAAAATCTCCGAAGCTCGTCTGTTTGCTAGTTCCACCGAGATCCTTCTGCTGTTGTAGAAACGCGACCAATTGTTGGAGCTGGTCTGAGCTAAAACCTTTGACTGGTGAAGCTTGAACTGTGTCGTCGCCCTTCATGTTCGATCTTTCTTGATCAGTGACTATGGACCCAACCTTAGCATCTTTGTTCTTTCTTGTGTCGTTGTTTGGAAATCCAATAAGCCACCAGCAATCGTTGCGGGTGTGACCTAATTTGCCGCAGTTCGAACATTTGGGGGCGTCTTTCTTCAAAACATTGGTGTTCTTGTTAGCGTCTCCCTTGTCGAAGCTTTTGTAATTTGTTGTTCCGCTCCCGGATTTCTGTTTGTTGAAGGAATTTCCTCTTCCTTTTGCGAAAAGGGCCACTGATTGATCGGGTTCTTCTCTGAGGTCAGTGCTCTCCCTCGTCTGTTCTTCTTGGATGATTAGAGAATATATCTCATCCAGAGTTGGGATCTGACTCATCGCCATTATCTGCCCGCGAAGCTGCGAGTAGGATTTACTCAGGCCCATCAAGAAATGCACAATTTCTTCTTCCGCTTGACGTTTTTCTTGTTTTTCGCCAGATTTGCAAGAAAGACAGCACTCACAAGTTTCGATGGCTAGATAGGTTACTGAGCCAAACCTCTTTAGATTTCCCGAAATAGTCGGTAATTGTGTCGTTGCCTTGCTTCAGGTTGACGATCTGGGACTTAATATTGTGGAGCGTCGCCAGATTGTGCTTCTCGTATCGCTTGCACAGCCAGTCCCAAATCTGTTTGGGGTCGCTGGTGTACATAACACTCCGCGCGATGTTGGGAGCAAGGGATGAGATAATCCAGGAAACGACTAAGGATCTGGCCCGTTTCCATGCCCCCGTGCGTATGGTATCTCCGGCGTCGGGTTGTTTGATGCTCCCATCAATAAAGCCGATTTTGTTCTTGGCTATCAGGGCTTCTTGCATCGTCCATTTCCACGCCTGGAAACCTTCGCCGCCGGTGAACTTGGTTGCTAGGGCTTGGCCGGTTTGCTCTGTGGAGGCGACGAACAAAGGGTCTGTCTGGTCGATTGTGGTGCTAGTCTTTCCGGCGTTGTCTTGTGGTTTCTTTCCCGAATGATCATCCATCGTGGTTTATCGATAATAGAGTAGTGCTCTTGATACCATGTTAAAACTTGATTTAACGCAACAGAAACTTCTTATTACTCAAGCTCGTAAAGAGAGAACAGAGAGCATTCTTGATTGTGACTATTAGAGGAAGAGATAGATGATTAAGTCTAAACCAAGGAGAAGACCGAGTATATAGACAGCGTGACTAATGGTCACGTGACTATATAAAATACAGCATGTAAAGTAGTCCTAGGTTACACACTATAAACGTACAAAATAATGTGACCTAGATACAATCTATTCCAACAGAAATTAAGATAGAGAGTTGTGGGGTAATTTCATTCTTTTTCCCTTTCTTGAAAATAGGAAAAATTGAGAATGATTCTTTTTCCAAATTATCCAAAACAAATGCCCCCTAAGTTTGATACAACCAATGAAAGATTGTCCTGATCATCAACGTATTCACCCCCTTTTCTCTGAGTGCAAGGGCTTTCCTTCAACTTCACTGAAATGTATTTCTTTCTTTTATGCCCTGGCCTTGTAATGTAGGATTCCCTAGCAAAGTCTCGACTTAGAGCAAAAGTTTGGATGCTTCTCCCCCTTTATTCTTCCTCATCTGCTTGAGGATGTTAATTCTATTAGTAATATCAACTCTCGAGGCTGATGCCTCCGTTCTATGGCAAAAAAAAAAAAAAAAAAAACTCATGAGAAGAGTATTTAGATATGTATATTGTTTTTATTACTTTATCGAAGAAAGTGTGACACTTCTCCCGCATATGTTAAATTAAAAACGCACAAACTTATTCATCGCTGTTTTTCTAACTTTATTTAATAGCAGAATATGCCCACGATCTAAACATTCAATAACTAATAAAAATATAGAAACATGTACATGAAAGAGAGAGGGACTGCAGATAGAAATGCCAAACCACGTTGATGTCACATTAAACTAATTAACATGACTATATATTATATTTGTTTTAATGCTTACGTTATCATATATCTTTGTTTATTATTGTTATCAGGGTAAGCTAGAAGAATATTCAAAAAGTAATTGTAATGCATAGTCAGTGTCTAAATATCATTAATTAACTATAAATCATGCTATCTAAAAATCTAGTACTATAATACTACTATAACTAATTCTTTCAAAACAGAAAGAATACTTCATAACTAGGCTGTAATAGACTTAGGTGGCCAGCAAGTCATTTGTAAGGGATAAATGTTTGCTTAATTTTGTCTATGGTCAAGTTTAGGGGTGATAGTTTTGACCCATTATGAAAATTCGACTTGAAACTAATTTCTTAGTTAAATTTTGACATATACAATTTTTAGGTTGAGTTTGGAATCCTATAAATATTTTAGGTTGAGTTTGGATTAAAAGTTGTAACTTGAACCTAACCAGACCTATTGTCTTTATTTTATTGAAATATATGATAAATAGTAATATACTAATATATCACTTTGCTTGTTTTACAATTATAACTATTAGTTAAAAATAAAAATAAAATAACTAATACCACTTTTTTCAATAACTATTAACACTTTTTCAACCCACCCAAGATTTTGTTAAATACATTTTTTTTTCAAGTCCATCAACACTTATTTTCTATATAGATCGGATTTGGGTGAATATGTTTGGATTAAAAAATAAATTATTTTAAACTTTTTAAGATAAGGGGTTGGGTTTGAGTTGAATGGTATATAAGAATAGGTTCTGTAAATTTTTGCATTGAACTTTGGTAAAAGAATTAGATATGAGCTTACCTCAACTTGCCCGTCCACCCAAACTTCCATTACACAGTTGATGCAGAATGTCGGAGCCTTTATGCCATTTTTTTGCTACAATAGGAAATAGCTAAAATTAATGTACATTTAATAAAAAAAAGTGTATATCGAAAAGGAAAATTATATTGTATAGAGTATTTAATTGACAGTATACCTTTTGTGTATAATTTTTATTATACACAAAGTATAATTTACAGTTTTATCTTTATAATTAATAAAAATATAATTACCTTTTTTAAAACACAGGTATAGATTAATTTTTTTTATCCTTTAATTAATTCAAACTCATACCTATACATCATATTTAGGGGGTAATTTTACCCAACCCGATAATCCAACCCAAACCCAACCCGTAAATAACGGGTATGGTTTAACATTATTGACCCATTTAATTTTTGGTTTAGGTATGGGTTACCTATTAAATTATATAGATTGGGTATGGGTTAAGGGTCCTAACCCGAATTCAACCCGACCCGTTTACTTAATTTAATAAAAAATAATATGTATATATGTATATATTTTACTTGGATATGTATTAATTCTATAACAATTAGTATAATAGCAAACAAAAATACTATCACTTCTTTAGACCACACAAATAATTATTTTAAATCCAAATATTCTCTAGGCCATATATATCCACCATTCATTATTTGTTTGAAAACATAAATACTATGTCAATCATTAGTCACACAAACTCTACCGTTCACACTATTTCATCCGCACAAATAACGACTATGAGTTAAGATTATTGATCAATTTAACAGAATGTAGACATTTGGAAAAACGACACACAATGATTCAAAATGAATGACCGTCATGTGCACGCTTTTATAGATGACTGATCATATTCTAGAAAAATAAGAGTATTTGTATTTAAAAAGGTTAAATGGCTCGGGTTTAGGTTCAATGATTTTATATGAGTTGGGTATGAGTTGAAAGTTTGTAACTCGATTATTTTTGAGTCAGTTATAGATCAATATAATATTAATCAGATTGGGTATGGATGAACTTCAATCCAACTCAACACCCGAATTGCCCCTATAGAGTTCATACTATCCAACACAGTTGTAATTTGTAAATACCCCTCAAACTACCAATATCTTCGAACGTGGCTTCTTCTACTAACACGGCAATCAATGCAACATGGACAACGTTTTCTTTCAAAAACTATATAATTCAACAAAAACAATGAGTGTTCCGTGTATATGAAACGTGACACACTTTCAGGAGTCTCTTGCACGTTACTTTTTCGTAACTTCAATGTAAATTAACCAATCACAAGGAAGATTATTATAACTTAAACTTACAGCTTAGAAACACCGAAGCAAGACATAACGAGCATCGAGACACAAACAAAAGCGAAGATAAAACGGACCATTGACATGACCAAATGACAGCCTAACACTTTCTTGGTGCTTCTTGTAACTACGGAGTACGGATATGGATATTGTAGAGATCAACGGATAGAACCTAGCTAGTAGGTATTTTTTTTTTTTTTTTGATAAGGGGGCTACAATTGTAGCATTACATTGACCGATGGACGGTCGATACAGCTTAGGATAAATCCTTAGCCAGAAGTTGAAAGGAAGTTCAAAAGAAGCTTCAAAAATGACAAAATCCGAAACAGCAACAGCAATGAGAAAACATTAGAAATCCTGGACTTCCAAACGACATCATCAGCCCATCAAGGCTTCATACTTCAAGCCCTCCCAGCATTAAAACTTTGATCGAAACTAATGATAGTGAAGGTGATAGGGTTATTTCTTCACTCCGCTTCCCCTCAAGATGCGGTCCAAATTTGCTAAAGATCTCCGTGGATAGGGGCAGTGAATACGCAACCGCTGACCATATTTAAAGCATTCACGTGCCTCCGCAGAAATATTTGCAAACTTTTTATTTGGTTTCTTAGGTTTCTTGACACGAAACATCCTCGTCTTAGCTTGTTCCATCTTAGCTGGGGATTTGTCGTGATAATCCTCCTCTGGGCCTCTCGTCGACTTAGAGAGACCTAAATTCGGTTCAAATCCTGGCGGGAACTCTGGGCCTTCAAATAGGTTCCTGAGGTCATCACCATCCACTCCCCCACCTACCTGCTCAGCCTGTAGAGAACCAGGCATACAAACCGGGTGCACCTGCAAGATTCCTGCCTCAATTGTTGCACAACTGGGAGCCAACTCGGTCTCAGGCATATCTCGGTGACGGTTACTGCCGGACCGATGACTATCATCTTCCGACCCAGGCCATCCCTTCCTGAGGATATCATCAGCAATTGGATCAGGTGATGGTCCTGTAGCCACCAGCGGCCTGCGAATCGAAATAGGCGCCCGCCCATAACCAGTCAGACCTTCGGCCTGAGGACCCCCCATGGGTGCAGGCGGCTGGATCGGTCCATTCTGGCCTAGACCAACCTGCCTGTGACCAGTCGATATCCCGTTCACGCCCCCCGCACCATAACTGGGCCATTCTCCAATCCACCCATATCCAAAACCCCAAGGCCCACATTGGTCAAAAGACCGTACCGGCTGCCCTGCCCAATAACCATAGGATGGATAAAACCAGCCCGGGTACCAACTATACCAAAGTGGATCACCCCCACCACTTACATATTCTGGGCCTGTCAAAGCCGAAGCCTTGGACCCACCGCCCACTTCAATCTGTCCTTTCTTGGACCCCGGGGAATCAGCCTTTGCACCTTCTCCCGACACAGGCGCCGTCCCACTATCTTTGGGATTATACACCACTATACTAATTTTGGCGCGCCCTTTGGGCTCCTCCCCAACGTCGACCAGGGAAGCTGCTTTCTCGGGACCCAAACCACCCACCTTCCCATCTTCTCCCGACAGCATCTCCACCATCCCTGTCCCACATCCCTTGAAACTATCAACCACAATTTTAATTCTGGCGCGTTTCTCGAACTCACTCTCAACCTCCTCTCTTTCGATAGCAAAGTTGACCACCGCGCCATCCACCACCACAACGAGGTCGTCGCCTTTGGCATCCTTCCTATCGCCGATATTCCCAGACTGAAGCAAACTAGGCCACTCATCACCCTGGATTGTCGCATCCCCGGCAGGCCGCAATTTATGACCAAGACAGACACATTTCCTTAGTTCTTCGACGACACCAACAGCGGCGGAAGCCACCTCCTGTCCACCACTTCTCTGCATCTTATTGTCGACCCTCTGAAACGGGTATTTAGCCCGCCGCACAGAGACTCTATGACCCAGGAACATTTTGCCATTCACCTTACCCACTATTTCATCCAACCGCTTTGAATCAACCAGCTTCACCAAAGCAAACGTCAGGGGATTAAATTTACGTTTCTTCCTCGATATATAGATATCCACGACATCAATATCCTTCCTGAGAAGCCACCGGATCGCTCGAGGATCGACCTGGCGGCTGAGGTTGTCCAGGAACAGCGTACACCCGCGCCCCTCCGAGGCGGAACCTCCTACACCACCCTCTTCTGCCTCCTTCTGACCAGACGCACCAAACACCCCGCCTAACTCTCCGTCCTGCCGCCGCGACCACCTGCAGATATTTCTACCCCTCCTCGACTCCAACCTCTGTCTCAGATGAAGACGGCGCCTGGAGCAACGTGGACGCCATGCCGGTGATACGTCTCTCCGCCACTGTCGACTCGACCAACTCCATCGGTGCTTTGAAACTGACCGCCGCCTCCTGCGACAGGAGAACTGGAAGAAGGGACTGGAACTCCGACGGTGGCTTGAGCGTCTCTCCCTCTCCCTCTCCCTCTTCCGCTCTTGCTCTCGGCTTGAACTCTGACGATTTTTCGAGCGTCTCTCCCTCTTCCGCTCTCGCTCTCTCATACTATCTTTTCTCACATTTCACACAAGAGTTTTACCCAAGAAATTTTAATGAGGTGACTTCTAGAAGACATCTAATCATGTTTTTGCTTTCCTATTCATTTTTTTGTCGTTTTGATAATTGGCCAATATATATTAAAGAAAATATAGTTGTAACCATACTTGTTATGTGTCTTTGTCTTGTTAAAACCTTAACAGATAACTCATGGCACCCACCATACAACATTCATACACCTCACTCCCACTCCCACCCATCCCCCCCAACCCTCCTCTCAGGCTCATCATTATTACAATTGTTCAAGAAGTTAACCATTGTTGAACCCCTTAACCAAACAAACCAATATTTATTAGAATATCCTTCCACAAGGCCCTACACCACTGCCACACGTAGATCTTAACCTTATATACTAAGTTTACCATTATCACTGATCTAGCTTCAATGATAACAAATTTCTCCTTCTTCAGTTTCACCAAAAACTATAATAAGCACGACCATCCACACATGTCGTCGCCTACGCCCCGACTCTGATCTAAGCCATGACAAAAAATGTCCATCACAAAACACTGGAGAAACACAACTTGCTTTTCTTTCATCTTTTAACTAATGTAAAAATGATCTTGTGCTCAAAAGATTAAAAATACACATTTTGTTTACAAATCACAAATATCTTGCCTTATTCACCTATTAGTTACAAAAATCTCACGCTTTGGATGGCTCTTTCCTCTTCCCACTCCTCATAGCCCCACCCTGCCCCAACCCTCTCTCCACCCACTAACCGCTCCTTCTACCACAAACAGCCATAAAACATTCCTGAACCACCATAAAATCCCCACAAAGGCCACAAACCCCGTAACTATTACCTTGTCTTTCACCACAAAACATCCCTAACCATCATAGAACCACCACTAAAGGCCACAAAATCTCAACGAACCACAATATCAACAAGGATGTGTCAGAATACCAACTGGGACAAATAGCAGTAAGGAGGTTTGCCAACTGGACCAGACTTTACATTAGTAGAAAGGTGGAAAATAAACCGGAATGCTTGTGCATTTGTAGATGTAAATCACATAGAAGATGGTAGAAGAGTGATTGAGGCTATTAAGGGTTGGAATATCAATGAGAGTAAAATCTGGGCGAGGATGGAATTCCAAGGGCATAAAGAAAGAGGGGCAAGAACTAACACAACATAAGCTGAAAGTAGGGATGAGTCCCGAAGTAGAATATCAAAGCAACCCAAGCAGACAAGAAGTTGAATCCAGAAAGACAAAAGCCATGCTACATCTAGGCTATCTCTGAGTGTCAAAATTGATGATGGGATGAAAGCATGTCTGAACAAGTGTGCAGTCATCACACTCCACGAAGAGAAGTCTACAAAAGAAGCAATGCAATTCTTGCATAACCGATGGCCAAATCTGTAACACCCCTA
Organism: Limonium bicolor; assembly: GCA_023374045.1. Lineage (NCBI taxonomy): Eukaryota > Viridiplantae > Streptophyta > Magnoliopsida > Caryophyllales > Plumbaginaceae > Limonium > Limonium bicolor. The sequence continues at coordinate 267,585,237 of CM041778.1, read as the reverse complement.
CTACGCACTTAACAATACTTGAAATCGTAGCGGAATTAAACAACTAAACAATATCTAAACGATTTGGTGCTACAACGCCGTTAACCACCCACGTGGTCAACAAGGCAGAATAAATACGAGTGTACCGGTCTGATGATCAGACTCCCGATCATAGAACTAGTAACCATTAATACATAAACATAATACCGAGTTTGTAACTACATCCATACACTGTAACTGTACGTCACAAACTGTCACTACGAACTGTCAACGGCCGTCACTGTACTACAACGGTACCAAAAAAAATATATCGCCACGGGAGCACAGGCGCATCCCGGGCTCAACTCCAAAAATAATCAATAGTAATCCGGCATCCTAGAATCTAAAGCCATTCCGCTTCCTCGATCCTCATCCTGCAATAAAAGAAATATGGAGCCCCCGAGGGGTCAGCAACCCTTGGCTGGTATGGTTAACGCGCAGCCCATCGGCTACCAGGGATACGCGCAACTAATTGTCATGATGACATGACATTCATTTTAAACATACAACATATATATATATATCATAGCAAGAGTATTGCATACAACTTCACACATAACACACAAGAACAATTCCTTTTAGGAGATGAACCAACAAAATTAGTTCCCATGGAGAGCCTAGAGGTTGTTGCCAAACTCATGCTAAGCTCGTTACATAACTCGTTACCGTCCTGTTAGATTGAACGGATAACTTAACACAAGGTGCCTCGGATATAGTGATCCAAGCACACCGAAACAACACATAGTATGCCCCTGTGGCCCGACGTGAGTCAGTAAAATAGCCTTGGTTAAGCTAAAGGGAAGGTTGGGAACCAAATTGGAAAACAACCATAACATACAAAGAGAATCGAACCGGTTATGACATCGACTCCCATACTCACACGTGTGGCCGGAACAGACCGGACTTCCTCCCTCATCCCCCGTTCACTTGTTTGAAGTTCAACATTGAACTCAATGAACAAATCACAAACATTGGTTAAGTCTTGTTAGACACACACAAGGGAAGAGAGTCACACTTAACAAAATAATATTTAACAACTGTAAACTCATTACATGACTTAAGTCTTACAAGGTCATAAACACACAGAAAAACAAACAACCACAAGCCGGTGTAAACCGGTAGGCAACAGACTGCAAGAAAACCATACCTTGGTCCTTGCTTCGACTGGTTTCCACCTTTGGAGAATCCTATACACATTTAGTAACGTCGGTTAATTTAACGTACTAGTTCGTCAGTAGCATATTACTTTACATTTCTAGTTATTTTACTTTCACACTTGTTATTACTTTTCACCTTTTTAATTGTCATTATATCTCTCCTAACATGTCTCAAATAACCTCATATCATCATTACTAACTAACCACCATTTTTAGACAATTTTTCCTAACCTTAAACAAAATTTTTGGCCAAAACAGTGGCATGTCCGAGCTTGGTCCGAGTTTCCGAAGTTCGGACGCAAGTCGAGGCTCAAAGGGTGAAGCTAGACGCATGTCCGAACTTGTGTCCGAGTTTCCAAAGTTCGGACATTGGTCGAGAGAAAATCAAAAGAAAATTTCAAGCGTCTGAACTTGTGTCCGAGTTTCCCGAAGTTCGGACGCAAGTCGAAGATAAATCTGAGAAAAGAGACGGGTGTCCGAATCATCCATGGTCGGACAGAAGTCCGTACACTGGCCGAGACTCAGAAAATTCTAACACAACAGGCATGTCCAAACGTCCATGTCCTGACGGAAGTTCGGACGTGCCAAAACTCATTTTCATAGCCTCAAACACTTACTCAATTCTTACCAAAATCCCTAACACCTATTATGTTTTATCCTTTGGTTCCCAAGTGGTGTTTCATACCTATTGTAACCATTATACCAAGATATTTCCTCACCTTTTTAACATCATCTCCCAAGCATCTTTTCTTACAAACCAATTCCTTATGTCATTCTTGAAATCCCTTTACAAGTTTATACTTTTCCTTGTTTTACCAAAGTTTGCATAAGTCCCAACACAACTCCCAAAATGACTTTGGTGTATTCCAAAACACCCATTTGTATTCTAAAACTTCCAAGATAATGTCTAAGTCCTTATTGTACTCCAAAACACCTAAATACATTATTTTTTTCCTAATAAAATTCCTAGTCATTCCTAAGACTTTCTAGTTCACCAAAACTCCTTTAAACACTTAAAACTTCTTATATATTACCTAATTTTCGACATGGGTTCTACTAACATCTAGTTACACCAAAACACATTGTTTTCACCATTAAACATCCAAGAACACTAAAATCCATCAACAACATTCTTATACAAAAATTTCACCCAAACTACACTACATCATAATATAGTGCATAATTTAAATTGCTTGGCACTTAGGCCCTTAAATAGCATGGCTCTTAGGCCCTTAAGATGCATAAATCATAAACACTGAATTTCCCACATTATATTTGCCTTTGACCTGCAAATACACCCAACAATACATATGCCTTTTACTAAGCCCTTGAGAGCATTTTTCTAAGTCATTCACCATTGGCTCCTTAGATCATTTAAATTAACAATATAAGCTCATTTCTCCTAAGACATTATAAGCTACATTAGGTTAGCATTTACCTCTTTTCCTCACAACTTCTTTCTTGTTTCCTTGACTAAATCGGCAAGGCTTTTAGTTGCTTGTCAACTTCTAAACATTATACAAATGATAAAATGAGTATACAAGCTTTATGCTTCATCTCATTGTAAACCCTAGATTTTACATTATTTTAAAAACATTAAGATAGTTGTTTACCTTAGAACTTGAAGAGAGTTTGAATATATATCAAGAGAGGACTCCACCTAGTCCATGAAGGTTGAAATGAAGCTAGAACAAAGCAACATAAGGACACCATTAAGGGTGATTTTCGGACAACACAAAAACATGAGGGAAACATCATTTTTCTTTGAGTTTCCTTACCTTGAAGCAAAGGAGAACAATAATATGTGAAAAGATGAGCTCAAGCTCCTCCCATGGAGATTCCTCTTGGCACCAAAATGGAGCTCTTGAAGTTTTAAAAGGATAGAATTGAAGAGCTTGATGAGAGGAAGAGAGTGGTGGTCTTAGAATTTGATTTGGCAAAGTGAGCTAGGAGATATAAGTGATCAAAGATGGAGAATGATGGAGGTGGTGTTGCTGTAGCAAAACCATAGAAGATAGCAAGAAGGAAGGTAGAAGACGTGGGAAATGAAAAGAAATGAGAGAATGAGGATTGGTATTGCTTTTAGAAGATATTTATATGTTAAAGTAAATAGTAACTATTAGTCATCATTTGTTTACTTAATAAACTAACATGAGTGGTGACTCATTACCATAAAAACCGGCCCCCTTTATGTTACTAAGGGCATTTTAGTCTTTGTTGGTCAATTTAATTACTTATACAAACATATGTTAAAACTAGCTTATTTTAGTTACTATTCACTAAAACAAGGCACATAGATGTGAAATTTTTGATTTCCCATTGATATAGACTTCCAAATGTGAACTAAGTAGTACACATATAATTAAAGAGTAATGATGGACATTTAGCCATTCAAAACTCATTTACAAGACAATTTTTCAAAAATGTGCTTTAAGACTCCTTAAAGCACATTTTGTGTTTTAACTTGTTTTCAAGCTTGGTTTTCTTTGGTAATTGGTTTATTATATTCATTATATAAATAAGGTCTTGGTAAGCTCACTAGGTCTTAACCAAGCTTATTCCAAGCTTAGAGCACATTTTAGCCCTAATTGACTTTAAGGCATTTATTTGTGTTTTCTATGGTTTAAATTGTTTACTAATGTTTCTGAGACTCTTTTCTAGTCCTAATATACCATATTTTAGTGCTTAAACAACATACCTAGGTTTGGGGTATTTCAATCTACCCCCCTTAAAAGAACTTTGTCCCCAAAGTTCATACTTCCCACATATCCTAAATATTAGAATACAGGAACACATATAAACAATACTTCCACAACAATATTAACAATATACTTACATAGCATCGGACACAAGATCCAAACCACATAACAACACAACATCATTCAGACTCAACGGTCTGTAACATAACAAGGTAGTAACATAACAACATAACACATAGACAATGTATCCGAATACATGTCGCACACACATAACCGAAACGGCTCTATCACCCTTAAAATAGGGGTACGCCCCGTACCCTATACATATAAATACTAAGAAGTAAACAACGACGGGTACTTCACCTTCATCTTGTCTTCCAGCTCCCAAGTGGCCTCCTCAACGTCCTGGTTAGACCAGAGGACCTTCACCAGTCTCACAGACTTATGGCGAGTGTCTCGAGTCTTAGTATCCAGAATCCGTACCGGAGTCTCCACTGATCGCATGGTCGGCTCTAAGGTTAGCCTTTCAGGCTGAAGTACATGAGACGGATGAGACATATATTTCTTCAACTGGGACACATGAAATACATCATGTACCTTGCCCAGCTTGGCGGGTAAATCAAGTCTATAAGCTACCGGGCCGATCCGCTCCGTCACAACATAAGGCCCCACATATTTTGGGCTCAACTTGCCCTTCTGGCCAAAACGAAACACTCCCTTCATGGGGGATACTCTCAAAAATACCTGATCGCCCACGGCGAACTCCAGGTCACGTCTGCGCACATCAGCTTATGATTTCTGCCTATCTTGAGCTGACTTCATGTTAGCCCGGATTTGGCGTACTTCTGCTTGAACTTGTTCCAGATACTCTGGTCCTATAATGATCGTCTCACTCGACTCATCCCAGCATAATGGCATACGGCATGGTCTACCGTATAATGCCTGGAAGGGAGACATCTTGAACGAAGCATGGTAACTATTGTTGTAGCTAAACTCGATCAGATGTAACTTATCAATCCAGCTGGTCTGAAAATCAAGTGCACATGCACGTAACATATCCTCAAGTGTCTGGATGGTGCGCTCACTCTGACCATCTGTCTGTGGGTGGAACGCTGTACTTAGCTTCAGCTCGGTACCAAGCGCTTCCCGTGTGGATTTCCAGTACCTCGAGAGGAATCTGGTATCCCTGTCAGACACAATAGTCTTCGGTACCCCATGGTGCCGAACAATTTCTCTATCAAAGAGCTCTGCAAGTTTTGCCACTTTCCAGGTGTCCTTCATCGGTATGAATCGAGCCACCTTGGTCAGTCGGTCAACAACAACCCAGATCATATTCAGACCTCCCCTTGTAGGCGGAAGCCCTACTACGAAGTCCATTGAAATGTCATGGAACTTCCACTCAGGCACTGGCATTGGCTGTACCATACCACCAGGCCGTCGGTGCTCAAACTTGACCTTCTGGCAAGTGAGACACCTCAATACATAATCATTCACATCCTTTTTCATTCCAGTCCACCAAAAATAACGTTTCATGCCCTTATACATTTTTGAAGCTCCGGGGTGAATCGAAGTAGTAGAACAATGGGATTCACTCAGTATGCGCTCCTTCAGCTCAGCGCTACTCCTCGGAATACACAGTCGGCCATGCAGCCTAATCAGGTCATCATCGTGGAGTCTGAATTCGTACTTCTGACCCTCGAATGTGCCATCAATAAGCTTCTGTCTAATCTCCAACATATACTGATCCGTCATCTGAGCACTCTGCACCTCTTCAACCAAGCTAGAATGAGAGACTAGCGAATGGAGAGAGTGTGCTCGGCGACTCAATGCGTCAGCTACCACATTTGCCTTACCCTCTTTGTACTACAAGTTGATGTCATAATCGTTTAGAAACTTGACCCACCTTCTTTGTCTCATGTTCAACTCCTTCTGAGTGAACAAGTACTTCAAACTCTTGTGGTCGGAATAAATTGTCACGCTTACCCATACAAATGATGTCGCCATATCTTCAGTGCGAAGACAATGGCACCCAATTCTAAGTCGTGGGTAGGGTAGTTTTCTTCATGCTTCTTCAGCTGTTGGGAGGCGTATGCTACGACCTTCCGTGTTGCATCAACACACAACCCATACCTCTGCCTGATGCGTCACAATAGACCTCAAAACCATCTGGACCATCTGGTAAAGTTGGACTGGTGCAGATTTAGAGCATCCTTGAGACTCTAAAATAACTCTCACAGTCATCTGTCCACTCGAATGGAGCATCTTCTTCATCAAGGAAGTCATGGCTCTTCGAGACACTGGAGAAGTCCTTCACAAACCTCCTATAAAACCTGCCAGACCGAGGACTAGCTCCTGATATCGGTAACTGTATCTTCGCCTAGGCCAGGTGCGCACTGCATCAATCTTTGCGGCGATCAAACACGATCCCGGCTTCAGAAATCACATGGCAAGAAAAGATACTTGGTTCAACCAAAATTCACACTTTAAAATTTCGCATACAACTGATTCTTTCTCAATGTTTGCAACACACTTCTCAGGTGGCTTTCGTGCTCACCTCTCGATTTCGAGTACACAAGTATATCGTCGATGAAGACTACCACTGACTTGTCCAACTGATCTTGGAACAAGCGGTTCATTAAGTCCATGAACTTGGCTGGTGCATTGGATAGACCAAATGGCATAACCGTAAACTCATAATGTCCATATCTGGTTCTGAATGCTGTCTTCTCAATGTCACTGTCACGGATGGCAATCTGATGGTATCCGGATCGTAGATCTATCTTGGAGAATACTGATGCTCCTTTCAACTGATCAAATAAGTCGTCGATGCGTGGTAAAGGATAATAGTTCTTCACCGTAACTGCATTCAGCTCTCGATAGTCAATACACAGGCGGAGACTACTGTCCTTCTTCTTCACGAAGAGGACCGGCGCTCCCCATGGCGAAACGCTAGGGCGGATAAATCCCTTGTCGAGTAGGTCTCTCAGCTGCTCTTTGAGCTCAGTCATCTCTGCTGGAGCCACGGTAGGGCGCCTTCGCAATTGGTCCGGTGCCCGGAACCAAATCAATCTCAAACTCTACTTCCCGTGCTGGCGGCATGCCCGGCAGTTCCTTAGGAAATACATCAGGAAACTCCGACACTACCGGCACATCTGGGCTAAACTCTGGGTCTCTCTCTATGTCCTGGACATAGCAGAGGTATACATCATTCCCTCGTCATAGTTCACGACACATAGCCATGGCGGTGATGATCTGAGTCGAAGGCTCCCTGGGCCTCTGGCGGTAAGATATAGTAACCCCAGACGGACTCCGAAGAAGCAGACGATGCTCGGCACACAAGATTCTGCCCTTGTACCGCTCCAACCAGTTCATCCCGACAATCACATCAAAGTCAAGTCCGTCGAACTCTATCAAGTCGATCGGAAACTCTTCACCTCTGATTCGCACAACAACATCTTGGTGGTAGCGGGTACACCTAATCCGCTCTTTCGACGGGAGAGTGACTAGAAAATCTGGCATCTCATCACCGTCTAACCCCAGCCTCTTCGCAAAAGATAGCGAAATAAATGTATGTGAGGCTCCAGAGTCGAACAAGATCGAAGCGTCCACGCCATTCACTGGAAAGGTACCGGTGAGGATTGTGCCGCTCTTGTCGGCTTCTGCCTCATTGCAGACACTCAGTATACCTCCCGTTCCGAGTGCACAGCCTAATTCATTGGCAAACTAATAAGTATTTGGCGATAACACGGTTGACATACTTCAAACAACTCCACTTTATTCATTAACACACTCTTCTTACAACATTTGTTGGTTTACACTGTTGACATAACTAACACATACAACATCCTTAACATACACTGGTTTAACACATTACATGATTATACAAGGCTCTAAAACTGTCTGAAGGTCAAATTCAAACGTCCGGGTTTCATGTGTGTAGCATTGATCACTGCCGATGGTGCGGTATTCAGTTTGATCTTCCTGATGCCATGATATAGCATCCTTGACTGCCCACCCATGATTAACACATCTCCTGATTTCAACACTAGCTTCTTTGCGAGATCAGCACGCTTCTGCTCGCCATACACAAACAATGCGGTGTCACCAATGGACCAAGACACCACGGGTACTCCCTTACTTAGAGACTCGGGTGACTCGTCCTTATCTTGGTGTAAACCCAACCGTCCACCTTTCTGGTAGAAGTTCACAATGCATAAATCTGCTTTAACACTTGGAATTGAATCCGTTTCAACTTGCTGAGCAATTGCCACAGCGTGGTTAACGACCGCAAGGAACTCCTCAGGTATTCTTGGTACAATTGCTCCATCTTCAGCTCGCACTTCTTGATATGTCTTGGTGTAAGGGTTCCAGTCCTTACCCATGCACATCATCTTCAATTTCATCTTCGATCCACTCGGGTATTCGGGTGTGTAGAAACCTCCAGGTGCTGCTCCTAGTTCGTCGCATCGTCGGATAATGTGGATTTGTGCTTCCGGTGTCAGGTATCCATTTAAGAGTATCATACCTGGCTGGATGACCTGACATTGCTCCATTGGAAAGTCGGTGATGCTGATGGTGGTTTCTTCAGGGTTTGGTGTGGGTGGGATTGGATAGCAAATATTGAAAGTTCCTAAGTTTCCAAATTACCTAATTAGGTGTTCGCACATTATACTTTAACTGTTTACTTACATGGTTATTTACTTGGACTCACTAACACACATGCATGAAATGCGGTATGCAATCACTTATTTCATTCAACAATTTAGGCTGTACCTGGTCTAGAAGAGGGCCCTGGCGCCTTAGACCGGTCCACCACATGCAGGGTGGCCTTGCTAGGTCCCGACCCCTTCCCCTTCTGGGAATCTGTGTACCTCTGATTTGGGGGTGGCTGATTCACCGTCTTCGGGCCATCGGTGGTCGCGGTGGCCTTACCCTTCCACTGCCCCTTAGGCCTGTAGTTTCTGCTGTTCGGGTTCTGCCAGCACTCATTGTCGTGGTGCCCCATCTTTTTGCAGTATCGGCACTGCACATCATTGCCCTTGCAGTCCTTGCCGGGGTGGTCTCCGTTACACCACTTACAGTAATAGTGGCGCTCCGGTCCAGAGCCCGTGCTAGCTGCTAACACATCACACACTTAGTACATACTTCACAAAGTAATAACAGACACTAGAATTCGGTATTGGAATTTGATCAATTACCCTTGGGTGGGTAAGAGCGTAAGGGCTTGGCCGCATATGCGTAGGTGAGCTGCAGAGGCTCCTCAGCAGTGGTGGTCTGGGCCTGGCCCTTGCCACCCTGTTGCTGTCCTTTCTGGGACTGGGGGTATGGCTTCTTCTTCTTTCCTCCCCCTTGCCCTTGCGTGCCTTGGCCCTCGCTCATGGCCTTGCGCTTGAGCGCACTCTCCTCGTCCCTCAGACGGACGGTGATCTCAACAATTGCAGCGGCATGGTAGCACTCCTATATTTAGGGTGTTAGTTATGCCCCGCTAAACAAACTCACATTCCAATTAACATACTATACATACTTATTCACTTCATACTGTAGTTCATTACCTGCAAGGTGGTATACCCGCTTGGCCCCATACCGTAGCGTAGGCGGTAGCTCAACCCGTTATAAAAAACGGTTCACTAAAATCCGGTCTGAGTAGCCCAGATCCGGCAGCAGATGGATGAGTCCGATAAAAGCGGTGTAGTACTCATCAACTGTCATCTTATTCCTTGTCTCAAACTATCAAGCTCCAGCGCTTGGCCGCCTGAACATGAATCGGGTAGTACTTGGCTCGCAGCAGTGCCGTACTCCCTCCACTGGTAGGTAGGATCACCAACTCTTCCCTCCCTTACGAGCTTCCACCAAGTCTGAGCGATCCCTTCAGGTAGTAAGCGGCTAGTCGAACTTGGCACCAGCTGAAACATCAAGGTGTCGAAAGCGGTCTCCATCTCGGAGATGTACGCCTCCAGCTTACTAGGGTCGGTCTCCCCACTGAATGACGGGGGTCTCAAATCCGCCAATGCCTTGACCCAGTTGGTCTCGCGCGGGTGGTTGCGGTTGTGGCCCTTGTTGACCCTCACCGCCTTGCTGCTGCTACATCGTAGCTAATAACTGTGGGACCATCTGGGCTACGGCAGCCGCTACAGCGTCGGCCATGACCTGTGCCGTAGGGTTCTCCCCCTGGTTCCTGGTATCACCAATACCGCACCCGCGGCCTCGACCTCGTGGTCTACCTGACATCTGAATTCATATGAACATTTATTAGCACTGTGCTTGCACACTTATCGGTCCAACGGTTGTAACATCTTCCCGACAATAAGGTATTTCCACACTTAGTTAGTGGTTAACCTTCTCATAACTGTTACTTAGGTAACTATGGTTAGATTTCCTAACTCGGTATATTCCTAAGCTCGGTATTCTAGCCATCAGAGCGATACTTCGCTCTGATACCACTTTTTGTAACACCCCTACTACGCACTTAACAATACTTGAAATCGCAGCGGAATTAAACAACTAAACAATATCTAAACGATTTGGTGCTACAACGCCGTTAACCACCCACGTGGTCAACAAGGCAGAATAAATACGAGTGTACCGGTCTGATGATCAGACTCCCGAGCATAGAACTAGTAACCATTAATACATAAACATAATACCGAGTTTGTAACTACATCCATACACTGTAACTGTACGTCACAAACTGTCACTACGAACTGTCAACGGCCGTCACTGTACTACAACGGTACCAAAAAAAATATATCGCCACGGGAGCACAGGCGCATCCCGGGCTCAACTCCAAAAATAATCAAAAGTAATCCTGCATCCTAGAATCTAAAGTCATTCCACTTCCTCGATCCTCATCCTGCAGTAAAAGAAATATGGAGCCCCCGAGGGGGTCAGCAACCCTTGGCTGGTATGGTTAACGCGCAGCCCATCGGCTACCGGGATACGCGCAACTAATTGTCATGATGACATGGCATTCATTTTAAACATACAACATATATATATCATAGCAAGAGTATTGCATACAACTTCACACATAACACACAAGAACAATTCCTTTTAGGAGATGAACCAACACAATTAGTTCCCATGGAGAGCCTAGAGGTTGTTGCCAAACTCATGCTAAGCTCGTTACATAACTCGTTACCGTCCTGTTAGATTGAACGGATAACTTAACACAAGGTGCCTCGGATATAGTGATCCAAGCACACCGAAACAACACATAGTATGCCCCTGTGGCCCGACGTGAGTCAGTAAAATAGCCTTGGTTAAGCTAAAGGGAAGGTTGGGAACCAAATTGGAAAACAACCATAACATACAAAGAGAATCGAACCGGTTATGACATCGACTCCCATACTCACACGCGTGGCCGGAACAGACCGGACTCCTCACTTCCCCCGTTAGCACTTGTTAGAAGTTCAACATTGAACTCAATGAACAAATCACAAACAATTGGTTAAGTCTTGTTAGACACACACAAGGGAAGAGAGAGTCACACTTAACAAAACAATAATATTTAACAACTGTAAACTCATTACATGACTTAAGTCTTACAAGGTCATAAACACACAGAAAAACAAACAACACACAAGCCGGTGTAAACCGGTAGGCAACAGACTGCAAGAAAACCATACCTTGGTCCTTGCTTCGACTGGTTTCCACCTTTGGAGAATCCTATACACATTTAGTAACGTCGGTTAATTTAACGTACTAGTTCGTCAGTAGCATATTACTTTACATTTCTAGTTATTTTACTTTCACACTTGTTATTACTTTTCACCTTTTTAATTGTCATTATATCTCTCCTAACATGTCTCAAATAACCTCATATCATCATTACTAACTAACCACCATTTTTAGACAATTTTTCCTAACCTTAAACAAAATTTTTGGCCAAAACAGTGGCATGTCCGAGCTTGTGTCCGAGTTTCCGAAGTTCGGACGCAAGTCGAGGCTCAAAGGGTGAAGCCAGACGCATGTCCGAACTTGTGTCCGAGTTTCCAAAGTTCGGACATTGGTCGAGAGAAAATCAAAAGAAAATTTCAAGCGTCCGAACTTGTGTCCGAGTTTCCCGAAGTTCGGACCCAAGTCGAAGATAAATCTGAGAAAAGAGACGGGTGTGTCCGAACATCCATGGTCGGACAGAAGTCCGGACACTGGCCGAGACTCAGAAAATTCTAACACAACAGGGCATGTCCGAACGTCCATGTCCGGACGGAAGTTCGGACGTGCCAAAACACTCATTTTCATAGCCTCAAACACTTACTCAATTCTTACCAAAATCCCTAACACCTATTATGTTTTATCCTTTGGTTCCCAAGTGGTGTTTCATACCTATTGTAACCATTATACCAAGATATTTCCTCACCTTTTTAACATCATCTCCCAAGCATCTTTTCTTACAAACCAATTCCTTATGTCATTCTTGAAATCCCTTTACAAGTTTATACTTTCTCCTTGTTTTACCAAAGTTTGCATAAGTCCCAACACAACTCCCAAAATGACTTTGGTGTATTCCAAAACACCCATTTGTATTCTAAAACTTCCAAGATAATGTCTAAGTCCTTATTGTACTCCAAAACACCTTAATACATTATTTCTTTCCTAATAAAATTCCTAGTCATTCCTAAGACTTTCTAGTTCACCAAAACTCCTTTAAACACTTAAAACTTCTTATATATACCTAATTTTCGACATGGGTTCTACTAACATCTTGTTACACCAAAACACATTGTTTTCACCATTAAACATCCAAGAACACTAAAATCCATCAACAACATTCTTATACACAAATTTCACCCAAACTACACTACATCATAATATAGTGCATAATTTAAATTGCTTGGCACTTAGGCCCTTAAATAGCATGGCTCTTAGGCCCTTAAGATGCATAAATCATAAACACTGAATTTCCCACATTATATTTGCCTTTGACCTGCAAATACACCCAACAATACATATGCCTTTTACTAAGCCCTTGAGAGCATTTTTCTAAGTCATTCACCATTGGCTCCTTAGATCATTTAAATTAACAATATAAGCTCATTTCTCCTAAGACATTATAAGCTACATTAGGTTAGCATATTTACCTCTTTTCCTCACAACTTCTTTCTTGTTTCCTTGACTAAATCGGCAAGGCTTTTAGTTGCTTGTCAACTTCTAAACATTATACAAATGATAAAATGAGTATACAAGCTTTATGCTTCATCTCATTGTAAACCCTAGATTTTACATTATTTTAAAAACATTAAGATAGTTGTTTTACCTTAGAACTTGAAGAGAGTTTGAATATATATCAAGAGAGGACTCCACCTAGTCCATGAAAGGTTGAAATGAAGCTAGAACAAAGCAACATAAGGACACCATTAAGGGTGATTTTCGGACAACACAAAAACATGAGGGAAACATCATTTTTCTTTGAGTTTCCTTACCTTGAAGCAAAGGAGAACAATAATATGTGAAAAGATGAGCTCAAGCTCCTCCCATGGAGATTCCTCTTGGCACCAAAATGGAGCTCTTGAAGTTTTAAAAGGATAGAATTGAAGAGCTTGATGAGAGGAAGAGAGTGGTGGTCTTAGAATTTGATTTGGCAAAGTGAGCTAGGAGATATAAGTGATCAAAGATGGAGAATGATGGAGGTGGTGTTGCTGTAGCAAAACCATAGAAGATAGCAAGAAGGAAGGTAGAAGACGTGGGAAATGAAAGAAATGAGAGAATGAGGATTGGTATTGCTTTTAGAAGATATTTATATGTTAAAGTAAATAGTAACTATTAGTCATCATTTGTTTACTTAATAAACTAACATGAGTGGTGACTCATTACCATAAAAACCGGCCCCCTTTATGTTACTAAGGGCATTTTAGTCTTTGTTGGTCAATTTAATTACTTATACAAACATATGTTACAAACTAGCTTATTTTAGTTACTATTCACTAAAACAAGGCACATAGATGTGAAATTTTTGATTTCCCATTGATATAGACTTCCAAATGTGATACTAAGTAGTACACATATTAATTAAAGAGTAATGATGGACATTTAGCCATTCAAAACTCATTTACAAGACAATTTTTCAAAAATGTGCTTTAAGACTCCTTAAAGCACATTTTGTGTTTTAACTTGTTTTCAAGCTTGGTTTTCTTTGGTAATTGGTTTATTATATTCATTAGTATATAAATAAGGTCTTGGTAAGCTCACTAGGTCTTAACCAAGCTTATTCCAAGCTTAGAGCACATTTTAGCCCTAATTGACTTTAAGGCATTTATTTGTGTTTTCTATGGTTTAAATTGTTTACTAATGTTTCTGAGACTCTTTTCTAGTCCTAATATACCATATTTTAGTGCTTAAACAACATACCTAGGTTTGGGGTATTTCAATCTACCCCCCTTAAAAGAACTTTGTCCCCAAAGTTCATACTTCCCACATATCCTAAATATTAGAATACAGGAACACATATAAACAATACTTCCACAACAATATTAACAATATACTTACATAGCATCGGACACAAGGTCCAAACCACATAACAACACAACATCATTCAGACTCAACGGTCTGTAACATAACAAGGTAGTAACATAACAACATAACACATAGACAATGTATCCGAATACATGTCGCACACACATAACCGAAACGGCTCTACCCCCCTTAAAATAGGGTACGCCCCGTACCCTATACATATAAATACTAAGAAGTAAACAACGACGGGTACTTCACCTTCATCTTGTCTTCCAGCTCCCAAGTGGCCTCCTCAACGTCCTGGTTAGACCAGAGGACCTTCACCAGTCTCACAGACTTATGGCGAGTGTCTCGAGTCTTAGTATCCAGAATCCGTACCAGAGTCTCCACTGATCGCATGGTCGGCTCTAAGGTTAGCCTTTCAGGCTGAAGTACATGAGACGGATGAGACATATATTTCTTCAACTGGGACACATGAAATACATCATGTACCTTGCCCAGCTCGGCGGGTAAATCAAGTCTATAAGCTACCGGGCCGATCCGCTCCGTCACAACATAAGGCCCCACATATTTGGGCTCAACTTGCCCTTCTGGCCAAAACGAAACACTCCCTTCATGGGGGATACTCTCAAAAATACCTGATCGCCCACGGCGAACTCCAGGTCACGTCTGCGCACATCAGCTTATGATTTCTGCCTATCCTGAGCTGACTTCATGTTAGCCCGGATTTGGCGTACTTCTGCTTGAACTTGTTCCAGATACTCTGGTCCTATAATGACCGTCTCACTCGACTCATCCCAGCATAATGGCATACGGCATGGTCTACCGTATAATGCCTGGAAGGGAGACATCTTGAACGAAGCATGGTAACTATTGTTGTAGCTAAACTCGATCAGATGTAACTTATCAATCCAGCTGGTCTGAAAATCAAGTGCACATGCACGTAACATATCCTCAAGTGTCTGGATGGTGCGCTCACTCTGACCATCTGTCTGTGGGTGGAACGCTGTACTTAGCTTCAGCTCGGTACCAAGCGCTTCCCGTGTGGATTTCCAGTACCTCGAGAGGAATCTGGTATCCCTGTCAGACACAATAGTCTTCGGTACCCCATGGTGCCGAACAATTTCTCTATCAAAGAGCTCTGCAAGTTTTGCCACTTTCCAGGTGTCCTTCATCGGTATGAATCGAGCCACCTTGGTCAGTCGGTCAACAACAACCCAGATCATATTCAGACCTCCCCTTGTAGCGGAAGCCCTACTACGAAGTCCATTGAAATGTCATGGAACTTCCACTCAGCAGGCACTGGCATTGGCTGTACCATACCACCAGGCCGTCGGTGCTCAAACTTGACCTTCTGGCAAGTGAGACACCTCAATACATAATCATTCACATCCTTTTTCATTCCAGTCCACCAAAATAACGTTTCATGCCCTTATACATTTTTGAAGCTCCGGGGTGAATCGGAGTAGTAGTAGAACAATGGGATTCACTCAGTATGCGCTCCTTCAGCTCAGCGCTACTCCTCGGAATACACAGTCGGCCATCAGCCTAATCAGGTCATCATCGTGGAGTCTGAATTCGTACTTCTGACCCTCGAATGTGCCATCAATAAGCTTCTGTCTAATCTCCAACATATACTGATCCGTCATCTGAGCACTCTGCACCTCTTCAACCAAGCTAGAATGAGAGACTAGCTGAATGGAGAGAGTGTGCTCGGCGACTCAATGCGTCAGCTACCACATTTGCCTTACCCTCTTTGTACTACAAGTTGATGTCGTAATCGTTTAGAAACTTGACCCACCTTCTTTGTCTCATGTTCAACTCCTTCTGAGTGAACAAGTACTTCAAACTCTTGTGGTCGGAATAAATTGTCACGCTTACCCCATACAAATGATGTCGCCATATCTTCAGTGCGAAGACAATGGCACCCAATTCTAAGTCGTGGGTAGGGTAGTTCTCTTCATGCTTCTTCAGCTGTTGGGAGGCGTATGCTACGACCTTCCCGTGTTGCATCAACACACAACCCATACCTCTGCCTGATGCGTCACAATAGACCTCAAAACCATCTGGACCATCTGGTAAAGTTAGGACTGGTGCAGATGTTAGAGCATCCTTGAGACTCTAAAAATAACTCTCACAGTCATCTGTCCACTCGAATGGAGCATCCTTCTTCATCAAGGAAGTCATCGGCTTCGAGACACTGGAGAAGTCCTTCACAAACCTCCTATAATAACCTGCCAGACCGAGGAAGCTCCTGATATCGGTAACTGTCTTCGGCCTAGGCCAGGTGCGCACTGCATCAATCTTTGCCGGATCAACAGCGATCCCGGCTTCAGAAATCACATGGCCAAGAAAAGATACTTGGTTCAACCAAAATTCACACTTTGAAAATTTCGCATACAACTGATTCTTTCTCAATGTTTGCAACACACTTCTCAGGTGGCTTTCGTGCTCACCTCTCGATTTCGAGTACACAAGTATATCGTCGATGAAGACTACCACTGACTTGTCCAACTGATCTTGGAACAAGCGGTTCATTAAGTCCATGAACTTGGCTGGTGCATTGGATAGACCAAATGGCATAACCGTAAACTCATAATGTCCATATCTGGTTTGAATGCTGTCTTCTCAATGTCACTGTCACGGATGGCAATCTGATGGTATCCGGATCGTAGATCTATCTTGGAGAATACTGATGCTCCTTTCAACTGATCAAATAAGTCGTCGATGCGTGGTAAAGGATAATAGTTCTTCACCGTAACTGCATTCAGCTCTCGATAGTCAATACACAGGCGGAGACTACTGTCCTTCTTCTTCACGAAGAGGACCGGCGCTCCCCATGGCGAAACGCTAGGGCGGATAAACCCTTGTCGAGTAGGTCTCTCAGCTGCTCTTTGAGCTCAGTCATCTCTGCTGGAGCCCTACGGTAGGGCGCCTTCGCAATTGGTCCGGTGCCCGGAACCAAATCAATCTCAAACTCTACTTCCCGTGCTGGCGGCATGCCCGGCAGTTCCTTAGGAAATACATCAGGAAACTCCGACACTACCGGCACATCTGGGCTAAACTCTGGGTCTCTCTCTATGTCCTGGACATAGCAGAGGTATACATCATTCCCTCGTCGTAGTTCACGACACATAGCCATGGCGGTGATGATCTGAGTCGAAGGCTCCCTGGGCCTCTGGCGGTAAGATATAGTAACCCCAGACGGACTCCGAAGAAGCAGACGATGCTCGGCACACAAGATTCTGCCCTTGTACCGCTCCAACCAGTTCATCCCGACAATCACATCAAAGTCAAGTCCGTCGAACTCTATCAAGTCGATCGGAAACTCTTCACCTCTGATTCGCACAACAACATCTTGGTGGTAGCGGGTACACCTAATCCGCTCTTTCGACGGGAGAGTGACTAGAAAATCTGGCATCTCATCACCGTCTAACCCCAGCCTCTTCGCAAAAGATAGCGAATAAATGTATGTGAGGCTCCGGAGTCGAACAAGATCGAAGCGTCCACGCCATTCACTGGAAAGGTACCGGTGAGGATTGTGCCGCTCTTGTCGGCTTCTGCCTCATTGCAGACACTCAGTATACCTCCCGTTCCGAGTGCACAGCCTAATTCATTGGCAAACTAATAAGTATTTGGGATAACACGGTTGACATACTTCAAACAACTCCACTTTATTCATTAACACACTCTTCTTACAACATTTGTTGGTTTACACTGTTGACATAACTAACACATACACATCCTTAACATACACTGGTTTAACACATTACATGATTATACAAGGCTCTAAAACTGTCTGAAGGTCAAATTCAAACGTCCGGGTTTCATGTGTAGCATTGATCACTGCCGATGGTGCGGTATTCAGTTTGATCTTCCTGATGCCATGATATAGCATCCTTGACTGCCCACCCATGATTAACACATCTCCTGATTTCAACACTAGCTTCTTTGCGAGATCAGCACGCTTTCTCGCCATACACAAACAATGCGGTGTCACCAATGGACCAAGACACCACGGGTACTCCCTTACTTAGAGACTCGGGTGACTCGTCCTTATCTTGGTGTAAACCCAACCGTCCACCTTTCTGGTAGAAGTTCACAATGCATAAATCTGCTTTAACACTTGGAATTGAATCCGTTTCAACTTGCTGAGCAATTGCCACAGCGTGGTTAACGACCGCAAGGAACTCCTCAGGTATTCTTGGTACAATTGCTCCATCTTCAGCTCGCACTTCTTGATATGTCTTGGTGTAAGGGTTCCAGTCCTTACCCATGCACATCATCTTCAATTTCATCTTCGATCCACTCGGGTATTCGGGTGTGTAGAAACCTCCAGGTGCTGCTCCTAGTTCGTCGCATCGTCGGATAATGTGGATTTGTGCTTCCGGTGTCAGGTATCCATTTAGAGTATCATACCTGGCTGGATGACCTGACATTGCTCCATTGGAAAGTCGGTGATGCTGATGGTGGTTTCTTCAGGGTTTGGTGTGGGTGGGATTGGATAGCAAATATTGAAAGTTCCTAAGTTTCCAAATTACCTAATTAGGTGTTCGCACATTATACTTTAACTGTTTACTTACATGGTTATTTACTTGGACTCACTAACACACATGCATGAAATGCGGTATGCAATCACTTATTTCATTCAACAATTTAGGCTGTACCTGGTCTAGAAGAGGGCCCTGGCGCCTTAGACCGGTCCACCACATGCAGGGTGGCCTTGCTAGGTCCCGACCCCTTCCCCTTCTGGGAATCTGTGTACCTCTGATCTGGGGGTGGCTGATTCGCCGTCTTCGGGCCATCGGTGGTCGCGGTGGCCTTACCCTTCCACTGCCCCTTAGGCCTGTAGTTTCTGCTGTTCGGGTTCTGCCAGCACTCATTGTCGTGGTGCCCCATCTTTTTGCAGTATCGGCACTGCACATCATTGCCCTTGCAGTCCTTGCCGGGGTGGTCTCCGTTACACCACTTACAGTAATAGTGGCGCTCCGGTCCAGAGCCCGTGCTAGCTGCTAACACATCACACACTTAGTACATACTTCATAAAATAATAACACACACAAGAATTCGGTATTGGAATTTGATCAATTACCCTTGGGTGGGTAAGAGCGTAAGGGCTTGGCCGCATATGCGTAGGTGAGCTGCAGAGGCTCCTCAGCAGTGGTGGTCTGGGCCTGGCCCTTGCCACCCTGTTGCTGTCCTTTCTGGGACTGGGGGTATGGCTTCTTCTTCTTTCCTCCCCCTTGCCCTTGCGTGCCTTGGCCCTCGCTCATGGCCTTGCGCTTGAGCGCACTCTCCTCGTCCCTCAGACGGACGGTGATCTCAACAATTGCAGCGGCATGGTAGCACTCCTATATTTAGGGTGTTAGTTATGCCCCGCTAAACAAACTCACATTCCATTAACATACTATACATACTTATTCACTTCATACTGTAGTTCATTACCTGCAAGGTGGTATACCCGCTTGGCCCCATACCGTAGCGTAGGCGGTAGCTCAACCCGTTATAAAAACGGTTCACTAAAATCCGGTCTGAGTAGCCCAGATCCGGCAGCAGATGGATGAGTCCGATAAAAGCGGTGTAGTACTCATCAACTGTCATCTTATCTCCTTGTCTCAAACTATCAAGCTCCAGGCGCTTGGCCTCCTGAACATGAATCGGGTAGTACTTGGCTCGCAGCAGTGCCGTGTACTCCCTCCACTGGTAGGTAGGATCACCAACTCTTCCCTCCCTTACGAGCTTCCACCAAGTCTGAGCCGATCCCTTCAGGTAGTAAGCGGCTAGTTGAACCTTGGCACCAGCTGGAACATCCAAGGTGTCGAAAGCGGTCTCCATCTCGGAGATGTACGCCTCCAGCTTACTAGGGTCGGTCTCCCCACTGAATGACGGGGGTCTCAAATCCGCCAATGCCTTGACCCAGTTGGTCTCGCGGCTGTGGTTGCGGTTGTGGCCCTTGTTGACCCTCACCGCCTTGCTGCTGCTGCTGCATCGTAGCTAATAACTGTGGGACCATCTGGGCTACGGCAGCCGCTACAGCGTCGGCCATGACCTGTGCCGTAGGGTTCTCCCCCTGGTTTGGTATCACCAATACCGCCCGCGGCCTCGACCTCGTGGTCTACCTGACATCTGAATTCATATGAACATTTATTAGCACTGTGCTTGCACACTTATCGGTCCAACGGTTGTAACATCTTCCCGACAATAAGGTATTTCCACACTTAGTTAGTGGTTAACCTTCTCATAACTGTTACTTAGGTAACTATGGTTAGATTTCCTAACTCGGTATATTCCTAAGCTCGGTATTCTAGCCATCAGAGCGATACTTCGCTCTGATACCACTTTTTGTAACACCCCTACTACGCACTTAACAATACTTGAAATCGCAGCGGAATTAAACAACTAAACAATATCTAAACGATTTGGTGCTACAACGCCGTTAACCACCCACGTGGTCAACAAGGCAGAATAAATACGAGTGTACCGGTCTGATGATCAGACTCCCGAGCATAGAACTAACCATTAATACATAAACATAATACCGAGTTTGTAACTACATCCATACACTGTAACTGTACGTCACAAACTGTCACTACGAACTGTCAACGGCCGTCACTGTACTACAACGGTACCAAAAAAATATATCGCCACGGGAGCACAGGCGCATCCCGGGCTCAACAACTCAAAAATAATCAAAAGTAATCCTGCATCCTAGAATCTAAAGCCATTCCGCTTCTCGATCCTCATCCTGCAGTAAAAGAAATATGGAGCCCCCGAGGGGGTCAGCAACCCTTGGCTGGTATGGTTAACGCGCAGCCCATCGGCTACGGGATACGCGCAACTAATTGTCATGATGACATGGCATTCATTTTAAACATACAACATATATATATCATAGCAAGAGTATTGCATACAACTTCACACATAACACACAAGAACAATTCCTTTTAGGAGATGAACCAACAATTAGTTCCCATGGAGAGCCTAGAGGTTGTTGCCAAACTCATGCTAAGCTCGTTACATAACTCGTTACCGTCCTGTTAGATTGAACGGATAACTTAACACAAGGTGCCTCGGATATAGTGATCCAAGCACACCGAAACAACACATAGTATGCCCCTGTGGCCCGACGTGAGTCAGTAAAATAGCCTTGGTTAAGCTAAAGGGAAGGTTGGAACCAAATTGGAAAACAACCATAACATACAAAGAGAATCGAACCGGTTATGACATCGACTCCCATACTCACACGCGTGGCCGGAACAGACCGGACTCCTCACTTCCCCCGTTAGCACTTGTTAGAAGTTCAACATTGAACTCAATGAACAAATCACAAACAATTGGTTAAGTCTTGTTAGACACACAAGGGAAGAGAGTCACACTTAACAAAACAATAATATTTAACAACTGTAAACTCATTACATGACTTAAGTCTTACAAGGTCATAAACACACAGAAAAATAAACAACACACAAGCCGGTGTAAACCGGTAGGCAACAGACTGCAAGAAAACCATACCTTGGTCCTTGCTTCGACTGGTTTCCACCTTTGGAGAATCCTATACACATTTAGTAACGTCGGTTAATTTAACGTACTAGTTCGTCAGTAGCTTATTACTTTACATTTCTAGTTATTTTACTTTCACACTTGTTATTACTTTTCACCATTTTAATTGTCATTATAATTCTCCTAACATGTCTCAAATAACCTCATATCATCATTACTAACTAATCACCATTTTTAGACAATTTTTCCTAACCTTAAACAAAATTTTTGGCCAAAACAGTGGCATGTCCGAGCTTGTGTCCGAGTTTCCGAAGTTCGGACGCAAGTCGAGGCTCAAAGGGTGAAGCCAGACGCATGTCCGAACTTGTGTCCGAGTTTCCAAAGTTCGGACATTGGTCGAGAGAAAATCAAAAGAAAATTTCAAGCGTCCGAACTTGTGTCCGAGTTTCCCGAAGTTCGGACCCAAGTCGAAGATAAATCTGAGAAAAGAGACGGGTGTGTCCGAACATCCATGGTCGGACAGAAGTCCGGACACTGGCCGAGACTCAGAAAATTCTAACACAACAGGGCATGTCCGAACGTCCATGTCCGGACGGAAGTTCGGACGTGCCAAAACACTCATTTTCATAGCCTCAAACACTTACTCAATTCTTACCAAAATCCCTAACACCTATTATGTTTTATCCTTTGGTTCCCAAGTGGTGTTTCATACCTATTGTAACCATTATACCAAGATATTTCCTCACCTTTTAACATCATCTCCCAAGCATCTTTTCTTACAAACCAATTCCTTATGTCATTCTTGAAATCCCTTTACAAGTTTATACTTTCTCCTTGTTTTACCAAAGTTTGCATAAGTCCCAAAATGACTTTGGTGTATTCCAAAACACCCATTTGTATTCTAAAACTTCCAAGATAATGTCTAAGTCCTTATTGTACTCCAAAACACCTAAATACATTATTTTTTTCCTAATAAAATTCCTAGTCATTCCTAAGACTTTCTAGTTCACCAAAACTCCTTTAAACACTTAAAACTTCTTATAATTACCTAATTTTCGACATGGGTTCTACTAACATCTAGTTACACCAAAACACATTGTTTTCACCATTAAACATCCAAGAACACTAAAATCCATCAACAACATTCTTATACACAAATTTCACCCAAACTACACACATAATATAGTGCATAATTTAAATTGCTTGGCACTTAGGCCCTTAAATAGCATGGCTCTTAGGCCCTTAAGATGCATAAATCATAAACACTGAATTTCCCACATTATATTTGCCTTTGACCTGCAAATACACCCAACAATACATATGCCTTTTACTAAGCCCTTGAGAGCATTTTTCTAAGTCATTCACCATTGGCTCCTTAGATCATTTAAATTAACAATATAAGCTCATTTCTCCTAAGACATTATAAGCTACATTAGGTTAGCATATTTACCCCTTTTCCTCACAACTTCTTTCTTGTTTCCTTGACTAAATCGGCAAGGCTTTTAGTTGCTTGTCAACTTCTAAACATTATACAAATGATAAAATGAGTATACAAGCTTTATGCTTCATCTCATTGTAAACCCTAGATTTTACATTGTTTTAAAAACATTAAGATAGTTGTTTTACCTTAGAACTTGAAGAGAGTTTGAATATATATCAAGAGAGGACTCCACCTAGTCCATGAAAGGTTGAAATGAAGATAGAACAAAGCAACATAAGGACGCCATTAAGGGTGATTTTCGGACAACACAAAAACATGAGGGAAACATCATTTTTCTTTGAGTTTCCTTACCTTGAAGCAAAGGAGAACAATAATATGTGAAAAGATGAGCTCAAGCTCCTCCCATGGAGATTCCTCTTGGCACCAAAATGGAGCTCTTGAAGTTTAGAAAGGATAGAATTGAAGAGCTTGATGAGAGGAAGAGAGTGGTGGTCTTAGAATTTGATTTGGCAAAGTGAGCTAGGAGATATAAGTGATCAAAGATGGAGAATGATGGTGGTGGTGGTGTTGCTGTAGCAAAACCATAGAAGATAGCAAGAAGGAAGGTAGAAGACGTGGGAAATGAAGAGAAATGGGAGAATGAGGATTGGTATTGCTTTTAGAAGATATTTATATGTTAAAGTGAATAGTAACTATTAGTCATCATTTGTTTACTTAATAAACTAACATGAGTGGTGACTCATTACCATAAAAACCGGCCCCCTTTATGTTACTAAGGGCATTTTAGTCTTTGTTGGCCAATTTAATTACTTATACAAACATATGTTACAAACTAGCTTATTTTAGTTTCTATTCACTAAAACAAGGCACATAGATGTGAAATTTTTGATTTCCCATTGATATAGACTTCCAAATGTGATACTAAGTAGTACACATATTAATTAAAGAGTAAAGATGGACATTTAGCCATTCAAAACTCATTTACAAGACAATTTTTCAAAAATGTGCTTTAAGACTCCTTAAAGCACATTTTGTGTTTTAACTTGTTTTCAAGCTTCGTTTTCTTTGGTAATTGGTTTATTATATTCATTAGTATATAAATAAGGTCTTGGTAAGCTCACTAGGTCTTAACCAAGCTTATTCCAAGCTTAGAGCACATTTTAGCCCTAATTGACTTTAAGGCATTTATTTGTGTTTTCTATGGTTTAAATTGTTTACTAATGTTTCTAAGACTCTTTTCTAGTCCTAATATACCATATTTTAGTGCTTAAACAACATACCTAGGTTTGGGGTATTTCAAAATCTAGCAGGCCTTTTGGCATTTTTGAGGAGAAATTTCCTCAAGGTCTTTAATACAATCCATGAAGTAGAGAAGGTAGTAGATCAGGCGCAAATAGAGGCCAAGGATCTTTGAGGAGTTCAATTCGGCGTTGGATCATAGATGATCAAGTAGAAAAGCGCAGAACATGGGTAGTCATATGTGGGGTTCCATTGCATGCATGGAACAAGGCGAATGTGGGAAAGATTTCACAAACAGTTGGTGAGGTTATTAGGATCGAGGAAGATGAGAAACACTTTGTGAAGAATGATATAATTCGAATTCAAATTAAAACGTCCACACTCCAAATGCTCAATTGGAAAATTTTGGTCAAAGTAGATGGACATAATTTCCCTGTGAGTATAGTAGAAGTCAACAATTAGATGGCCAAACACAAGAGTGCTGACCTCATCGAGAGCATTGTCCAGATAGTAGAAATTAAAGTTAGTAAGACTCAAACTTAACAAAACAAAATTGTTGACCAAATACCAAATGAGCGGGGAGGCGAAATGAAAGACCAAGACTCCCAAGGGAGCATCGCTGACATGGGTAACAAGAGGCAATGTGAATCCTAAGAGAAAATTACAAATGGGAAGGCGGAACCAACAAAACACAATGAGACACATTCATTGTGTCGGGAAAATATTATCACTGATGAGGCACTAGTGCGGATCCCAAATAGCCACGAGTTTGAAGGAGAAAATGAGATAGAGGAAACGGGCAACGACTCAACTTCCAAAATAGAAAAGAAGATGGTAATAATTGGGCAAATGCAAAAGGATACGAGTGAGTAAATTTTGATTATTCCCGCGACAATCAAAGAATTACAGACGCCACTGGGAAAAGACAAAGAAGGGATGGATCCCGAGGTACAACTAAGTCCCCCGAAAAAGATGCCCAACCCTAAACTTGGTAACCCTGAGCGGGGATAAAAAAGAGTCACCGGGCCAGGATAAATTAGGGAAATCAAAATCAAAAAAGTCCAAACAAGAAGAGTTGACTCATGATTCAACCCCTAGAAGCCTAATGCACACAACAGAAGGAAAATCCCCAGAAGAGAAGAAAGGAATAAGTTTATCTGTTGAGTTATTCCATAACACTCCACCGACGAATTAGACAGAGAAGCAGCCCCAACAATAAACAAGAAAGGGAAAATCGTAAACATTGATGCGGAAGCGAACTAGTGCATGGACCTGTAAGGCAATTGGGATATCAAGTGCCAAACCCGACCCAAACGAAGGTAAACATCCTAAACCAACTCCAACCCCATATAAGCAACTAAGAGGATCTAGATGGTGACAAGAGGGTTCCAAAACATAAGAGGAATGCGCTCTAGAGAAAAGCAAAGAAAAATAAGGGAGAAAGTATGGAATCTGAGGATCTTAATTCTTGGCCTTGTTGAAACACAACATAGTGGAGCTGCAATGCGAAATTTCCAATTTTATGGGGGAGGAAGAAGATACGTTTATCATGGAAGGAAGTACCAAGCCGGGGAAGATTTGGTGGAATAATTATCTTGTGAGATGAGGAGGGGATAGAGGTGCGAAAGATAGAAAAAGGAGTAAGACAACTGATGATTGACACAAGGGCACAGAAAGAAGGAATACTAAGTATGATAATTGTGGTCTATGCCCTATGCAATACCTAAGAGAGGAAAGTCATGTTTGATGCATTTCTCCAAGCCAAAGACAATTGGCCACCATAAATGATGTTTATGGTAAACTTCAATGAGGTATTAGCGTCGTCGGAAAGGGAGCCCATGAACACATCTCACTACACTAAGGGCATGAAGGATTTCCAATCATGGGTGAATAACAGGTAACTGATTGAAGTCCAGTTACAAGATGTTATGTTCACATGGAAAGGAGGATGTTCACTTAGAAAAATTGATCAAGTGTTTGCAACTCATGAATGGATGGCACAATACTCGGATGCTATACTTCGATCATTGTTAGAACATCCGGGGTTTGAAAGCTTCATTAGAAAGGAATAGGGAAATTTGAAGAATGGAGCAACGTTGAACAAACTAAAGAAACTGAAAGGAGCTATAAGGAAATGGAACAAAGAATTCTTTGGAGAAATGAATCAAAAAATTCTAAACCTTAAGCATGACCTAAGGAAGGTGGAGAAGAAACTTGAAGAAGGTGGTAGCACTCCCCACATCGAAAATGACAGAATGCAAGCCATGAAGTAATTAGATAAGGTTGAAAGGGACAATGCAATCTATTAAAGGCAACTCTCTCGAGATAAGTGGATAAAGGAAGTGGATAGCAACACAAAGCATTTCCATAGGAAAGCTACACTTAACCTCTGAAAGAAGCTTATCACCTGCTTGGTAACTAAAGAAGGAGTGCTTGGTAACCCGGTTACATTAAGAGAACACATAGTTGACTTTTATAAAAGGCTTTATCGGGCATTGAATTCATCAGGAATTGGACCGCCCTCGGGAAGCCATCTCATTCTATCGGTAAAAGTATCAAAGCAATTAGAGGTCATTCCCACTTTGGCAGAAAATAGACAAATGGTCCTACAATGTGACAGCTCCAAGTCCCCGGGGTTTGATGGATATAACATGAAGTTCATTAAAAGGATGTGGCAAGTGATTGGAGTACAGTTTGGGAATGATGTGCGAAGATTTTTCATCACCTCAAAGCTTGAACAAGGGGCAAATACTATGTGGATAGCACTAATCCCAAAGAAATTTGAGGCAGCACACTTAGAAGACTATCGTCCAATAAGCATGGTGGGATTCATGTATAAGGTAGTTACAAAATTACTTAGCTACCGCCTAAGACCTCTCATGCCTAAACTTATTGGTGAGACACACTCATGATTCGTTGATGAAATACCCCAAATATTTACTACCTTAATTAGTGAGGATTAAATTAAATTATGAGCAATAATTGCTAAAATATTATTATATAAACATATAGTCCAAGATGAGCATTAAATTATACATTAAATCTCTAAACAAAGAGAGAACTTTATTAAGGAGAAATCAACTTCAAAAAGTTTTATATTACATGTAACATATTAGTACATGTATCAAATATTACAAATATCACTCAATAAACTATATAAAATATTTTATATACCCAAAACAAATTGTAAGTGCAATATACACTTATATATACACCTTAAATCAAGATAATAACTTGTGTTACAACTAACACATGAAACAACCACTACTACCTAGTATAAACACATACTATAAACTATATATGCATAAAGTCACATTAAGACAAAAAAAAAACAGCAGCAACATGTCGCTGCTAGCTGCTATGTTAAAACAAAAGAAAGATGGGAACACTCATGTACTGCTAGTTGTTACGTTAAAACAAAAGGAAGATAGGAGCACTCATGTACTGCTACTGCTGCCTACTTACGGGAACAAAAAAATGAGGAAAGGAAATTGCTGCTAAGTACTACCGTAGACAAGAGGAGAATGGGAGGGAAACAATGAATTTTTTTTGTAAAGCAACAAGTACACCAAGTACACATCTAGCCTTATTATAATGGTACTTTGTCACAAATATCTATCTTAATCCCTCTCCCAGAAGGCATTATTGACGTCAAGCTGATTGATTATCCAATCGCGATGCAAAGCAACAATAATTAGAGCACGTATGGTGGTCATTTTAACCACCGGTGAAAAAGTTTCGTGGTAGTCAATACCGTGACGCTGCGTAAATCCCTTAGCCACTAACCGTGCCTTGTACCTTTCTAACGTGCCGTCATATTTCAATTTAATGCGATAAACCCATTTGCAACCTACAAGTTTCTTACCCTTAGGGAGGGTGACAATGCTCCATGTGTTGTTATCTTCCAAAGCTCGAATTTCCCTTTGCATAGCTTCATTCCAATGTGCGGAGAGGATGACCTCTTTGTAACTTGAAGGTTCACTTTCATGCACATTGTGTGCAACTGAAACGAAAGCTTTTGATGGACTCAGTTGAGCATCAGTCAAACTTGCATAACCCGAGAGAAGGTTCAGGCTTGTTTCACAATGATATACTCCATCGTCAAGTATTTCTTGAAATGCAGTGTTATAAATATAATCTGCTAAATAATTTCGTTTATGAGGAACTCTACTGGACCCGCGTAAGTTTGCTGGAACATCGCTAGATGAGGGTTGTTCCTCTGATTGGGCTGGTGAGATATCCAAATGTGCCGGTATATTATCCGTTTTGCTGGATAGAGTATCGCATGAAACACTCGAAGATGGCATGTCATCTTGAGCTGGTAAAGAATGGGGTTCATGCACATATGGGTCTGTAACATGGTGCATTTGTGGCAAATCATTATCATAAGAAACAGGTACTTGAGAATGAGAGGATTCATCGCACGCAACACTATTTTGCTTGATTGAAGATCTGAATGTAAACTCTTGAGTATGAAATTTCACATCCCTGCACACTTCAACCATGTTAGTGTCTAAACATAGAATTTTATGCCCCTTTTTCCTTGGGTCAATTCCTAAATATACGCAAGCTTGAGCCCTAGGACTGAATTTCCCTGTTTTGATGCCGACAAAGGTTTTATAACAAAGGCATCCAAATGGTTTAATAATCGCATAATTGGGTTTCACTTGGTATAGACATTCAAAAGGCGCTTTCCCATGCAAGGCTTTGGTAGGCAGTTGATTAACTAAAAAGGTGGCATATAATATGCATTCTCCCCAATAATCAAGTGGCACACCAGATTGGAAAAATAATGCTCTAGTTGTTTCAAGTAAATATTTGTGTTTTCTTTCAACCATTGCATTTTGTTGTGGTGTGTACACACGTTGTCTGATGAATTATCCCCTCTTGAGCAAAGAATTTTTTTCCTTCATTAGAACTGCCTAATTCATTGACGTTGTCGGATCGTACAACTTTTACCATGGCTTCAAATTGTCGTGTAACCATTTTAATGAAACTAACTACAGCTTGCCAAGCATCACTCTTCTGTTTTAATAGATGAACCCAAGTAGTTCTAGTGTAGTCATCAACGAAATATACAAAACATCTATACCCGTTATAGGTGGTCGCCCTAAATGAACCCCAAACATCAATGTGAAGCATTTCAAAAGCATGTTTTGTTTTGATTTCAGAATTTGAAAATGGAAGACGTTGTGCTCGGGACTTATAACAAACATCACATGCATATTCAGAAGAAAAATCACTGTTCTTAATAAGGCCCATTCGTACAAGTTTGTGATATGGCACATGGCCCAACCGTACGTGTAAGTCTCTTGCTTGTGAATTCATTACAGAAATAAAACCTAAGCTATGGTCTTTAACTGGTGCGTTCGGCCCAAAGAATTTTGCCATGCTATGTGTATCCAAAAGATAAAGCCCACCATGGCCCAAACCAATTTTCTCAATTGTCCCCAACAAACAGTTCTGGGCAAAGTAATGATTAGTTGTAAATGTCAGGCTACATCTAAACTGCTCTGTTAATTTCTGAACTGAAGCCAAATTAAACATGAAATCGGGAATATATAAGACTTCCCGTAACCACACATCTTGAGCAATTCAAATATCACCAGTCATGTTAACAGTTCATGGCCTACAATCAGGAAGAATCATAGTTCGCTTGTATCCTAAATTTTTCCAATTTTCAAACAGGGTGTGAGCTCCGGACATATGGTCCGTTGCTCTAGAGTTCAAGATCCATTTGCCAGATAAATTGTCTCCAGTTTGTTTACTCATAAAGCACAGATTGAAAACGCAAGGTTGATAAATTATACTTAAAAAATTACAGTAACTCGTGTCTTCTGATTTTAAGACTTGGTTGTTTCTTGCCTTGATCAAATCAGCAATCTGCTATATTTGTCGTGCTGAAAAGCCATCGTTGGTGGCAGTTCTTTCTTCAATTGATTGTTCTGAGCCACTGACTAAATTTGCATAACCCTGCTTCTTTTTGGCGAGAACATTTTCTCTGCCATGTAACTTGTAGCATTCTGCGACTATATGCCCACTTCTCTTGCAATGTGAACATTTCTGTCTTTGGTAGCATTCCTCAATGCTGTGACCTTGGTTCTTGCAAAAGGTACAAGAAAACTTCTCCTGGAACTCTGGTACCATGTTGGAAAGGAGGTCAAGAGAGAAACTCAACACTGAAAGAACGCGAGAGAAAAGAGTTTGAACGAGGAAGACAAGAAATGGAGAAGATTATGCATAAAGCCTTTTTATTGATCTTGTGTACTTACAAGCCTAGGCCTAACCACATATATATACAGCTTGGAGATACATAAGGATTACAGAAAATAAGAAACAAATCTATGCTATCTTAATTGATAAGAATCTGAAATCTAAACTACCCTTAATAAATAAGGAAATAATCTAGGCTATCCTAAAAGATGATATTACATATGTACATGACTAAAATAAAAACAAATCTAAGTTATCTTAATTGATAAGAATCTGAAATCTAAACTACCCTTAATAAATAAGGAAATAATCTAGGCTATCCTAAAAGATGATATTACATATTTACATGACTAAAATAAAAACAAATCTAAGTTATCTTAATTGATAAGAATCTGAAATCTAAACTACCCTTAATAAATAAGGAAATAATCTAGGTTATCCTAAAAGATGATATTACATATGTACATGGACTAAAATAAATGTGCTTTCCAAAATAAATTATCCAGTCCAATAAGCATTAGTTACACCCTTTCAACTATACTTTCCAAAACTATCTATACCGAGTGTTAATGTACAAAAGTCACCATTCTAATCTACTTCCGTCAAAATATACAACCTCGCGTGCACAGGCGCTTCTCGGTTTCACTATCCATAAATAACAGAAGAGTTCCATCTACTCCAAGGCTAAAGTGACTCAGCTTCTTCAATCCTCATCCTGAAATAAAATATGGTGCCCCAAAGGGCTTAAAAACCTATGGCTGGTATGATTAACATGCAACCTGCCGGCTAACGGGCCGCACACTACTAATTCTTATAATGAACATGGGATTCGTTGTTAACAATCAACATACATTAACATGGCAGTATTCATTGCATAATCATAACGGTATTCAACGCATAACAACATTACAATCAACATAACAACGTACACATTGGAGACATAACCAGTACCATCAACACATCAAAGTTTGTTAGATTACATTACTGTGTACTTTAACCCTTGGAGGTTTTCCCTTAATGAAGTTTCATTATTATTAGTCTTCACTTGTCTGTTCAGTCGGATTACACTTAATTACTTCCCACAATAAAAACATGGGGTTGATTTCATGGATTAACTTACCCGAACATAATAACATATATTACAAGTTAACATACACACAACATGACTCAGGTCCGAAATAAGAGTTAGTCACTTAATAGAGCATGAAGAATATCTTCATTCTCATGTCGGGCCCATTACATAACACATCACCATTCTTCTTAGAGAACGTATACTTTACTTAAGATGCGTCGGATATAATATAGATCCGAACACACCGTACATAATTACTTCACTTAGATGTGTCGGATATAATATAGAACCGAACACGCCACACACTATCCCCCTAACCTGAATCATAAGTCAAGGTAGGAGAGCCATTTATGAGGCTCTTGGGAGGTTGAATTCCAAGGAGGAAAACAACCGAACAGGGAGAGAGTTGAATCTGCTATAGATATCAACTCCCATACATACGCGCGTGACCGGAACTACCGAATTTCTCACCCCTCAGATTATACATTGGTTAGAAGTTCCCTTATGGAACTTATCACATCATGACACCATATGGTGTTACAAACTTAGTTAAACATACAAGGGAGGTAACATTTATATACACACACAACAATCCACACATAACAAAATGAATAGCTGTAGTTAGAACGTTCCTGTAAGTTAGGACGTTAAAAACCGAATACCGTTCTCTTACGTGATCCTAACATTGGTTAACTAACGGGGTTAGCACGCATTCAAGGTTAGACGGTATCGGAACAAACGTGTCACATAAAACAATAACTGTAAACTCATTTTATGCTTTAATCTTACAAGGTTGTAAACATCCAAAAAAACACACAACACACAAGCCGGTGTAAACCGGTAGCAAACGGGTGGCAAGAAAATCATACCTATCACCAAGGGTTCACTCTAACGTGTCATCTTATATTCCTTGAATAATTCTTGAAAAACTGGTAACATTACAACCGTTTCCATTAACATCAGGACAATACAATTATTGAACAACTAGTGCGCCCATAGTTAACCTCGTTGTCCCGTTATACTTAATTTTACTCTTGTGATTTTAAGTTCATAACTCTCACTTCAAACCAATACTTGTTTACACTTTTAAAGAACTTCACATGTCACCAAACAAGTCCTAAACATCATATAATACCAATACCCATCAATCCTTATTCATTTAGAGGCTTTAAAACACTTTTGGTAGCATTTTTGGTGTGGTCTGGGACTTGGTCCTGGACTTAAGTCCCGGACCAATGCTCTGGCTAAATTTTGAATTGATTTTTAAGGTGGTCCTGGACTTGGTCCTAGACTTAAGTCCCAGACCAACCCTTCAGTGGTGTTCTTAGGGCATTTTATGGTGTGGTCTGGGACCTTATCCAAGGGCTAGGTCTAGAACCCTACTAAAAAGCTGCTAAAATGACATTTTTCAATTGCCATTCAACCCCTATGGAATGCCCAATTCTTTCCTAATCTTTCCACATGTTTCTAAACATGTTATAACACCTAAAACACTCATCAAACCTTCCTAAACCATTGGTCAAACCATTACTCAATTCTTGCTCAATTAGATAAATTCACAACTCTCATTTTTGCACTTTATGAACACTAGTGCATTTCCAATCTCCATGGTAATTTTCATCTTGCTCTCTACCAATTTGACCATACCAAGTTTCTCTTCTAAAAATTTGCATTATCATTACTCAAGCCCTCTCACTATTTTCCAAGTTAAACACTCTAGTTCTTTCCTCCAAAACATCTCAACACCTCAATGCTGCAGATTTCTGCACACTTTCTTATACTTCCTTAACAAACATCCTAGGGTGATTTATCACTCCAATTGATCTCTCTCAACACCTAATTAACACTTAGGTTCTCCAACTCTTAAAACCACCTAAACCACTTAGATTTCTACCAGAATTTTGCCATAACTTCGTCACTTTACTAACACATCCCAAGTTCTACTATCTTCATCCCTAAATCAAAATATCCACAATTCAAACAAACCAAACCCTTAGTGGGTTCTAGCAGCACACAATTCTTCATAATCACAACAATAATCCCAATGTGCAATAACTTAAATAACTTGGCACTTAGGCCCTTAATTCACATACCAATGCACAATGCATTAAACATCATCACCATTTTCTCTTCTAATCAACAAACACATTTCCAATACAATCTTTGATTCATTCATTTAAATTACCCAACCCAATATTTCAAAGGCATTAAGAGTAACATGAGGGTAGTTGAATTACCTTAAATTCACAAGTGTTTCTTTCTCATTCCTCCTCCTTTGTTCTCTTGATTGCAACCGGTCAATATGGGGTCAAATTGCTAGGCTAAAGACCATGCCCAAGAACATAATGAGGACTAGATAAAACTTAAACCCTTATAGAAGTTCTAGAATTTAAGAGGGTGCTTAAAACACTTAAAAGGGAGAATTACCTTCCAACTTCAAAAACGAAGTGTTGGGAAATCAAAGTGGGCAATCTCTAGCACCTTCTTGAATATAAACAAGGCTAAACAAGGAGAGAAAATGGAGCTCATAAAGCTAGAAAATAGGCCATGAGAGAAAAAGGAAGAAGAAGGTGTTTTTGAAGCTTATTCTTACCTTAAGATAATCAAGGAGTTGACTTGCTCAAGAAATAGTGCTCCTCCCCTCAAAAGGTGCTACATCCATGGAGTTCAACTTCAATATTTTCAGATTTTGAAAAGAGGGAAAGAAGCTCCAAGATGAGGTGGGCAAGAATATGTAATTTTTTGTTGTTTTGGCTTAGATTTAGCCTTGGAAATGAAGAAGAAGATGGAGCTGAGTGAGGAGTTCCCAAATCGCCATTGTTGGGGCTGAGAGGAAAGAGAGCTTCTGAATGAAGGAGGAAAACGTGAGGGAGAAGGGGAAATGGAGGAGAGAGAATCCAAAAAGCAAGACTTGTACTTTATTTACTTTATGCTTTTTTGTCTTCTTGTGACTTAAGAGTCAATTGGGAGAGAGGGGGAACAAAACGTGGGTAGTATAGAGAAGGGCCAGATTTTAACAAAAATGAGTGAGGGTATTTTGGTCTTTTAGCAACTAACACTCCATAAGTCCCCGTTTGGCACTATTCACTAATCGGGGTGTTTTCCGGATTTATTTCTGTTTCTTAAATTTTAATGGTTATTAGACCTTCATTAATTTTTAATTATAGTTATATGGTCAACTATAATTTTTACGAGTTCATTTAACCACTTAAAGTCATGTTTTCGGGTTTTCTCGAAAAACGTGCTTTAAAGCTTTGTTAGCGTTTTTAATCCACTATATGTATATGTTTTCTTCACGAATTTTCCCCACATGTTCTTAGTGACTAAATAAGTCCTAGAAATCCATTTGGGACCCTAGGTTATGTTATATACCTCCTATAATTACATAACACACGTTTTTACGTTTTGTGACTTTTACGCATTTTCCCTTTCTTTTGGTTTTTATTTTCTAAACCAAATGTTCTTAAGGACTTAATTAGCCTTATAATATCGTAATTACACAATTTATTAACACATTTAAATTTGGGTATTTCAGAAAAGTTGGTCACAAACTGAATTTAAATGAGCTAGGGGTTTGTGTGGAAATTTAGAGAATTTTTGGGATTGGGTTAATGATTTAATTGATTAAGGATGATATTATATAGTTTAAATACTAAAGGGTAACAATTACAAAGTTTATGGGCTACTTTGTAAATAGCCAAAAATATGGGTAGAAATGGGAATTAGAACAACCCTTGGGGCTGTTCACAAATTTGGGAGAATTATTGGGTGGTTTTTGGAATTAAGTAAATCAATAAGTATAATATAAAGTTTGATATTAAATGGCGATTTTATAAAATAAATGTGGGCCAAAGTATAAATAATGAAAGTTAAGGGTTAAAGTGTGCTAAAAACCGAACATGTGTGGTCTGGTTGGAATTAAGGAAAGTATGGGGTTAGTTTTGGTATTTAGAATAATTAAATTGTATAATATAAAGTTCTAGGTGTTAAATTGTAAAAGGGGGTTATAGTGTAATTAAGAGGAAATTATGGGAAAACAAATGATCTGAATGAACAATGGGGTTGTCGTATATATATACATACATATATATATATATATGTATATTATAAGGTTAGAAATCTTAGGTTATAAATAAATAAGAGTGAAAATGTGATAAGGATAATATTTGGGGTTGGTTTTGTAAATAAATAAAAAGAGATGTAGAAAGAGTGGGATTTCTGACAATTGTGGTGGCTGGTTAGGAATTTCGGAAGTTAGGCAAAGAAATAAAATAAAGTTTTCAATGATATAATGTGACATTATATTAAAGTATAGCAGAATATATTATAAGGGAGTTATTAAGGAATAAATATGTATTATAAACAATCACATAAAATAATGGATCTAAGTTGGAAACTTAGAAGATATAGTATATGGTAAAGAACCTTATGATATGAGGAATAGTAATGTACAAAGTATCTTACATGATATTAAAATAAGTTCCTAATGAGGAATTTATATATAGAAGTCACAAACAAATAATGTGAACTTCAAATAAATGAGGAATAGATTTATTATGGGACAAACCTCCTATTGCATATCATATGAATTTATCATGGGGAGTAAGGACATAACATGGTTAATAAGTCATATAAGGGATTATACAATTACAAGTAGTAACGTGACTATAAAAACAACTATATTATATGCAAGCACAAGTATATGGTATTTATACATGCATGTAGAAAGGCTACGTAAACCATAATGTGTATTAGCAACAATAATGCTTGCGTACATAAGTGTATATACATATATAAAATATATAACCGCTATGCATGCTCGCAATCATAATCACGTAAGGTATTTCGTATAACGAAAAAATTTAAATTACATGTGTGCGCGTACGTAAGGTTATTCCCGCATGCATACACCTCGACAAATACATGAACAACTCGAGAACCTAACTTCCACATAATAAATGTTACTACCGTAGCAACTATGTGCGCTCGTGAACAATAACGAGTAACTACATCTAAATCCCTATGATTAATGAATACCAAGTTGAGCAAGAAATCAACTAAGGGGTTAGCTACGGGATGGAAGTTAGAGTTTGGTCTAGGATGATTAAGTGAGTTCAGGATTATCGACGCTGATATTAGAACAATGGATATTCCAGAGGTACGGATTGGTAGATACGAGATTTATGAGCCCTAGGGGATACGCGAGGGCTGTCACGCTAGCGTTTTGATGGTGTACGATATGTTGACGGTGTGGTCTGAATTAACCTGAGGAAGGGTTCAGAAATTTATTGTGTGTTTGAGAATGTTATGTGTGAGCTTATGTTCATGCTTATGTGAATTAAGAATGTATGCATGATTGTTTATTTCGCACCATTATTATTATGTGCGAACATCCATTTAGACTAATACTACGTCGACTATAGATCGACTTATATAACATACATATACGCGGAATGTGCTGAAGTTGTGGTTATCTAATATAATACAATTAGTGTTATAATTATATGAAAAACCTAAGTAAAATACTTAGGCACGAGACACGACAATGTCGGTCTCTAGAGCTTGGATCTCAAACATGAATGTGACCTAGACCATTTCTAGGAAGTGCGTAAGACCCCGAGCGCTGCCATAATAAATATGAAACTCTCCATAATCTAACACAATACTTGAGGTAATTGATTGACAAGTTAATAACATAATGGAGGTTTGGTGTATGAGGGAAACCCAGTGTAGTGTCGGACTAGTTGGTTGCGCATAGTGATCACAATAGAGTGGATGACTGGTACAGATCTACTCGTAAGGTATTCCATTCGATCGCATAGATCATTGGACGGAGTCCCCATGTAAAGGGAATGGCTACGGCCGTTAGTGTCCCGCCATACAATAGGTGACATAAGGAGGATTCGGAGTTCCCACGTTACGGGAATGGTTACTACCGTTGGTGTCCCGCCGTATTATAGGTGACAACAAGAGAATGTGTGGAGGACAGGTCGTCTACCAACGAGACGTCAGTCATTGGATATTGGTAACTAAGGATACTAACTAACAAGTGTAACTTAATCGGTAGTACGAGGCTTAGTTCATCCTCATACATGTGAATAACAGCTAAACGGATCTTAAAGGCCAAGCGGCAAATGCCTTTCGTGTTTAACGATCTTCACACTGTTTTACGGTTGTCCATTGATTGTGGTTGTATTGTATAATGATTACTTGTGGATTGTAGTGGACTTGATGATTGAAATACTCAATGTTTACACATGTTTCTTATAACATTTATTATAACTGTAAACCGGACATAGCATGAAATGAATCTAATATTAAGATGGCTAATACGACTTAAGTGACTGATAGTGTCCACCTAGCATACTCAGTGTTTATCGCTGAGCCTCCATGACATTTGTTAGGTGGAAGATCGAGCTATGAAGCTGGAGTGTGAGACTTCTGCGTAGACGACGACAACTTGACTTTTTATCACGTTTTTAGATTCATCTGTATTAATTATGTTGTAAATTTGGAAAGTATTTTTAGATGCTCACTAGTTATGTGTATCGAGTTACAATTAGGATAGAATAGTAGACATCTCGTTCATCACTGCGGTTTATTATTGATGTTGTTGTTATTTAATTTCTACTTCTTTACTCGCATAGGCAAGTAATGGCATGTGACACCCGAGTGAGGATTGTTATCGTTTAGACTTCCGCGGCGAGACGTCTTAATTACGTTACATGAGAGATTATTACGGGTTTATCGCTCGGTGTTACAGTTGAAGGAAGTAACATCCTTGAGAGGGTTTCATTGCAAATGAGGTCATAACATGGTTAAGGAAGAATAAGAGAAAAGGGTTGTTGCTAAAGATCGACTTGAAGAAGGTATACGATGCATCTCATGGGAATTCCTAGATATGATGTTAGAGCACATGGGGTTTGGCAAGACTTGGAGAGGTTGGATAAGGTCACCCATTATCTCCATCTTTATTTGTTATCATGGCTGAAGCTTTGAATTGGTTAATCCACGGAGTGGTTGAGCAACAAAAATTCTCAGGGCTAAGAATAGGAACAAGACAAGTAAGAGTGACTCACTTACAATTTGTGGATGATGTAATGCTATTCGGTGAGATGAGTAAGGAAGAGCTAGTCCAAATACCTATAATACTCATCTTGTTTGCCGAGATGAGAGCTTTACGGTTAAACATGGAGAAATCTATGGCTTTTGCATTAATGCAAGTGAAGATGGGATTCAAATGGTAGAGGATACCTTCAGCTTCCGGGTTGGAACTCTACCAATCACTTATTTAGGGTGCCCACTGGGAGCAAACACAAGAAAACTAGGAAAATTTTCGCCGAAATACTATACGTCAAAAAAAATTATTTGCGGTGGCTTTTTTTCAAAAAAATTACGCGGATGTGACAAAACGGGTCACATAAACCGCATCAATGTAATGCTGTTTACTGTAAACCGCATTAAGCTAATCCAATTACCGGAAAAATTTGTCATAAAACGCACTGAGGAATGCATCTTTGACGATAGATGGACTCCACCGATGCGGTTTATTTGCATTTTGGATCGATCCGCAACTCTTATCACCGGGCAATCCTGGGCGTCCATTTGGGGACATCTCCGCCGTTGATTTTCGTTGGAAGCCAGCGAATTTCGCCTGTGTTTTCTCCCCCCATTGCAAATAAACCGCACCACTTGAATCCATTTATCAACATCCGAAAAATTTTCTATAAAAACGCATCCACCGGATGCATCCCCTCTCACACCCACATATTTCCTCCAACCTCACCCACTATCACTATCCCCTACGAAATTGACAAGGTAAGTTTCAGTTTTTTCAATTTGAATTATTTATTTTTGTTGTTAATAACTAGTTCTAATATTTAGCTTCTATCATATTTTGTTAGTGTTAATTGATGTTTTTTTTGTAATTAATTTTAATGTGTAGGAATCTTTCTAATTGCTTCTTCTAATCCCATCCAAAATCTTTGAGGTTAGTATGTTGCTCTCTAATTTTAATTACTCATTTTTATACAGATACTTGTAATGTTGTTATTTTTAGTTGTTTAATTAGTATTTAAATTCGTAATTAATTAATGCATGAAATTTATGACTTGTTTTTAACTTAAAATGGTGCATAAATTAGTCAAATAATCAAGTGGGTATTATTATGTTATTGGAGAGAATTAATCTTGCTAGTTTTAGTTATTTATTTAGTATTTAAATTCGTATTTAATTAATGCATTAATTTTATAAGTTGTTTTTAACTTAAAATGGTGCATAAATTAGTCAAATAATTAGGTTGTTATTTTTATGTTATTAGAGGGAATTAATCCTGGTAGTTTTAGTTGTTTATTTGGTGTTTAAATTCGTAATTAATTAATACATTAATTTTATGACTTATTTTTAACTTAAAATGGTGCATAAATTAGTCAAATAATTAGGTTTGTATTTTTATGTTGTTAGAGAAAATTAATCTTGGTAGTTTTAGATGTTTATTTAGTATTTAAATTCGTAATTAATTAATGCATTAAATTTATGACTTGTTTTTAACTTAAAATGGTGCATAAATTAGTCAAATAATCAAGTGGGTATTATTATGTTATTGGAGAGAATTAATCTTGCTAGTTTTAGTTATTTATTTAGTATTTAAATTCGTATTTAATTAATGCATTAATTTTATAAGTTGTTTTTAACTTAAAATGGTGCATAAATTAGTCAAATAATTAGGTTGTTATTTTTATGTTATTAGAGAAAATTAATCTTGGTATTTTTAGTTGTTTATTTAGTATTTTAATTCGTAATTAATTAATACATTAATTTTATGACTTATTTTTAACTTAAAATGGTGCATAAATTAGTCAAATAATTAGGTTTGTATTTTTATGTTGTTAGAGAAAATTAATCTTGGTAGTTTTAGATGTTTATTTAGTATTTAAATTCGTAATTAATTAATGCATTAAATTTATGACTTGTTTTTAACTTAAAATGGTGCATAAATTAGTCAAATAATCAAGTGGGTATTATTATGTTATTGGAGAGAATTAATCTTGCTAGTTTTAGTTATTTATTTAGTATTTAAATTCGTATTTAATTAATGCATTAATTTTATAAGTTGTTTTTAACTTAAAATGGTGCATAAATTAGTCAAATAATTAGGTTGTTATTTTTATGTTATTAGAGAAAATTAATCTTGGTATTTTTAGTTGTTTATTTAGTATTTTAATTCGTAATTAATTAATACATTAATTTTATGACTTATTTTTAACTTAAAATGGTGCATAAATTAGTCAAATAATTAGGTTTGTATTTTTATGTTGTTAGAGAAAATTAATCTTGGTAGTTTTAGATGTTTATTTAGTATTTAAATTAGTAATTAATTAATGCATTAAATTTATGACTTGTTTTTAACTTAAAATGGTGCATAAATTAGTCAAATAATCAAGTGGGTATTATTATGTTATTGGAGAGAATTAATCTTGCTAGTTTTAGTTATTTATTTAGTATTTAAATTCGTATTTAATTAATGCATTAATTTTATAACTTGTTTTTAACTTAAAATGGTGCATAAATTAGTCAAATAATTATGTTTGTATGTTTATGTTATTAGAGAAAATTAATCTTGGTATTTTTAGATGTTTATTTAGTATTTTAACTTAAAATGGTGCATAAATTAGTCCAATAATTAAGTGGGTGTTATTATGTTATTGGAAAAGTTTTTAAAAATGGTGTAATTGTTTTTCGTACCAAAAAATGTATACTTTTGCTTTAATAATGTTTGCACATGTAGTTAATTCTGTAACTTTTTTTTAATAAGTGTCTGTTGTTTATTGTTTACTGAATTGAAATATGTGCTTGTGCAGATGGCATTTCAGAGAGAAGTTGCTGGTGTGGGACCAGATGATGCAACTTTGTTCACATACCAGACTACCCACATATCTGCAGCACTTTTTTCAGATGACCCAGTAAGTAAAGAGCACATGAAACTTCACCGTAATACGTTTTATGTTTTTAACTGAAGTTATGAACATCATTTTTTATTGCTGTGCAATCTAGGTCATGAGAAATAGAAAATACACCGAAAGGAAATTACGTTCTAGGAATGTTGATGTGGAGCATCCACACTTGGCTTTGCATGGTTACATCCGAGATGCTGGTTTTCTTGGATCATCCTTTTTAGAAGTTAAAGCAGACAATTCCATTGTTAGTGCATTAGTTGAGAGATGGAGGCCTGAAACTCACACCTTCATGCTACCATTTGGTGAGGTAACCATTACTTTGGAGGATGTCCATCGTTTACTTGGCCTGAGAGTTGATGGGGATGTGGTGATTGCACTATGAACCTTCCTGTGGCTGATTTATGTTTGGAACTGCTGGGAAAGAAACCAGATGAGAGCGCAATCAGGGGTCACAAGATCTCCTTGTCATGGTTGCAAAAGAATTTTGAAGTGCCTAAAAAGTTTCATGATAGCTTCTTCAGAGAGCCAGCTGTGGTGCATCAACGGTACGCCCGTGCATTCCTTATGAGGCTAATAGGTGGAGTGTTGATACCTACCCAGGACAGTCGCATGATGGACTGTGGATACCTGGAGTTATTGAGAGACTTTGACGAATCAGGTCAATTAAGCTGGGGTTCTGCAGTGTTGGCACACACGTACCGTGGTCTGTGCAATGCTACCCAGTTCGACACTCCTTACATCGTTGGGGCGACGAAGTTAATCACACTGTGGGCGTATTCTCGAATTCCCACATTCTTTCCAGAGCGCATTAAGGGGCTTTCTGATGCACAGATATATGGGGAAAGGTAAGGCGTGTTGTCAGCTAATTTTACTTATACATTTCATTTATGTGCATGCTCAATTTTCTTTAACATGTGCAGGTGGGACAGTCCACATGTTCCCCAGGTTTCTTTACGAGATGCTCGTAACATACTTGATTCGATTCCAGTCCCACCCACAAACGAACAGGTATATTTGCATTTCAATAATTGATACTGTTATTCCTTATGTCATCACTTCTTAATTAATTTCAAAACTTATTATGGCAGTGGGTCTGGCAGCCATATGATGACACTTCTGTGGACGAGGGTGCCATGGTTGTTCCTTTAATTTTGAATAACATCATAGAGGGTCATCAGCCGGACCGGGTTATGAGACAATTCGGCCGTGATCAACCAATACCTGCAGCACCACTAGACTGTGACCGGCTACATAGCCAAAAGCGCACAGGTAGAGTTGAAGCAAATTGGTCTGCCATTAATGCGGTATACATAGAGTTATGGAATGACCGGGAACATAGGCGGATAAACTTGGAAGGATTTCCTCCTGCTGTTCAACTGACTACACGGTCTGAGTACATGATATGGTACCAACAAAATAGCTTAAGATGGTATACTCAAGAAGCACGTCGACAGTCCATATTGGTATGCATTTACAATATACATTACTGTTTTTGGTATTATATAATAGGTGTGCAGTACAATTGCTTACGTATTTACCTTACAACTTTGTATGTTCTGCCACAGGCTGATGGATTAGACCAGCTGCAACATTATGGACATGATGCTGATGTAGGACCTTATGCCGAATATCTCTCCCAGCAATCAGGGACAATGTATCACCAACGGTATAGACATGTCCAGCCTCAAGTTGATCATCATGCACCCCCGGCGTTCAATGTCTACCAACCACCCTTCTCATTGAATGACAACCCCAGCAGAAGGTCTACACGTCGACGACCAAAGAGTGAGTTACGCCGACCGCCACAGGCTGAACCTGAGATTGAGGCTGCTCCCATTATCTTTCAATCTAGCTGGACATATCCTCCTCAACCTTCTTATCCGGTTAGCCAGCAAGATGCCCAGTATGATTATGATCCATGGTATCGTGTCCCTCCAACTGAGCAGTCAAGTATGTGGGGATCATCATTCGGCGGTCAGCAACTAGGTCAGTGGGGTTATCAGACCAGCACACACGATTACTCAGTTGGCCAGACATCCACCCAAGGTGGATGGGGAGGTGAAGTGGGCACCCTGGATCAATATGGTGGTCAAACAAGTACCCAAGACCAGTGGGATCAACAGGGTGGTTCAAGTCAGTGGGATCTTCAGATTGGTGGTCAGCCGACTCAGACGAGTCAGTGGGTAGTTCAAAATCCACAAGCTAGCTGGGATCAACCACAGTGGAGTTCT
Organism: Limonium bicolor; assembly: GCA_023374045.1. Lineage (NCBI taxonomy): Eukaryota > Viridiplantae > Streptophyta > Magnoliopsida > Caryophyllales > Plumbaginaceae > Limonium > Limonium bicolor. Next base: position 267,541,259 of record CM041778.1, on the reverse strand, counting down.
TATTCAAGTTCGTACGTTGATCCCACACCACCATCCATCACACCATACGGTGAAGGGTCTTCAAGAGGGGTAGCTTCAAATGTACCGACTACGCAAGCTGAAAGGTCGGCACACATGAGTGCTAATTTTGCAAATCTTAATGTGTTTGATGATGAAGATGAAGACGATGCACTTCGGACTTCCATGGACGCATATGTTCAGTCCAACCCGGTTACTCCTCCACCACAGACTTCCACGTTTGACATGACTTTGAGGGGACCAAACTCAATGAACCCTCCACAGCGTTACACACCGAGTGAGTACGAACAACCAAGGAGAGGAGGTGCAGGTGGAAGAGGACGAAGGGGTAGAAGAGATAGAGGCGGTGATGCTTGATACTCCTATGCATTGTTATTTTTACGTACTCGTTTCATGCTTGTTATGGATATTGGAATTTTTATTCAGATGTTATGTAACGAATATTGCTATGTCTTGTTATTAATCTTCCATGTTACGTAGTGCATTTTTTTAATATGCAGTTTTCACGTTTGTAAGGGACTTTGACTATTTTTTTGAATACGTAGCAGCTGTCCGTTGGCCACCATTTTTTGCCACAATGAAGTGTGTAGGTAGTACTACATTCATACAAAATTTGGAACACAACGTGAATCGTTTGAGTCCTAACTGTAAGCGCAAAGTAGCACCGTAGTGCAGTTTTTTAATATGCATTTTCACGTTTGTTAGGGACTTTGACTATTTTTTTGAATACGTAGCAGCTGTCCGTTGGCCACCATTTTTTGCCACAATGAAGTGTGTAGGTAGTACTACATTCATACAAAATTTGGAACACAACGTGAATCGTTTGATCGTCCTAACTGTAAGCGCAAAGTAGCACCGTAGTGCAGTTTTTAATATGCATTTTCACGTTTGTTAGGGACTTTGACTATTTTTTTGAATACGTAGCAGCTGTCCGTTGGCCACCATTTTTTGCCACAATGAAGTGTGTGATGAAGGATAGAATAAAAGTAAGTGATTGTTCGCTATATGTTTATCTTTATAGTATTATGTATTATGTTGCTTTGCTAGTCAGGTTGTGCCTTAAGCAAGCACCCAAAAAAAGTATGAATAAAAGGTCCTCACGAACGCGTGTTGTTTTTATATAATGGTAACACACATAACATGTGTCTTCTTAAATTTAGGTTCAAACCAGCAGTACATTCGTACAGAGTTTCAAACAAACACTTCCTATTATTAGGACAAAACAAAAGCATGCATCGATAACGTGTAGACTTGCTCAAAGAGCTAGCACGTATTGAAAAAAACTAAGTTAATTGCTTAAGAAACAAGAAGATTCATTTTCAACTAGTTGTAACCACGGTTCGGACAGTTTCCTGGTGTGCCCCGGTGTAGACAATGACGGCAGCGTCTGCGTTCTTAGTTGTGTCATTGTTTTCGTCCATTTCATTCCAAATGCGTGAATACCTTGGTCGCCCCCGTATAGTTCGTATCGCATGGATGTGGAACTATTTGAATCTGTATACGGTGGCCAGTTGTGCTCGTTGCCAAGTGGACGAAAAGGTTGACCACCATAAGCTTCAATCATTGTCTCAAGCCTATAAACACGATGCACGTAATTGTCCCACAGTAACCCTGTTCTGCAACATACAGCCATGACATGAGAACATGGGTATTTGAATGCTTGCCACTCACCACATTCACAAGTCATGTCGCTGAAATCGACTTTGTAATTTCCCTTGTTTCTTCTCAAAGCCACAGATCCAAAATCCTCAACCTCGTATATTGTTGTACTTCATCAAAAACCCTAACATTGTGACTATTTGATAGTCTTCGATTTTCCTCAATCTTGGTTGTGCCGTAGTCTGTGTACAATGACGCTCCAGCGATGCGTTGACGTTGTATGTAGCAAGATTATCATTGAAATATGTGACGAGCTTGTGCAATGTGCTATTGACAATAGCACTAATAGGCAGTAGACGAACACTTTTCAGTACACCGTTGATGCACTCGACCAAATTTGTAGTCATGTGGCCCCATCTCTGCCGTCGTCATATGCTCTTGACCACTTATCAAATGGAAGATCATGGAAGAATCGTTCAATACCAGGGACCTGAGATAGGGATGATGTACCTTCTTTGAACGTGATGCCTCCTAAACTCATAAGCTAAAACAACAAGATATATCATTAATAACAGATGTTATGGACAAGTTTGATAATGAAGCATCACAATGTATACAAGTTCATACCTGTGTTAATAAGACTTCTTCATTTTTTTGTTGTGAAACCTTGTCTGGAAGTTCGATGCAACGTGTCGGATGCAGTAGTAGTGATGAGCCATGGGGGGTTTCCAATATGGATCTGATTCAACGATACTTATGATAGCTGGGGCACGATCCGTAATTATTGACACGTCCTCTTTGACCTATCACATGGAGTCGCACCTTGTCGAGAAAGAATTTCCAACTAGCTAAGTCTTCAGACTCAACAATAGCGAACGCAATAGGTATGACTTTGTTGTTACCATCTTGGGCCGCTGCTATCAGAAGCTTGCCTTTGAACTTACTGTAACACCCCAACTCAATCCAAATGTGGTCTCGCAACTTAACAGTATTATATAAACATGTCACAGCGGAATTCTTTACAATCCAGGACCTTGCCACGGTCTGACTACAGGATATACCGAACATTAGTCTAACAACCTTAACCATTTACATAACCTTCTTACAATCCACTCACAACCTATACATCTTACTACTACTCAATTGCCATACGAGTGTACAGGCACAACTCGTAGGTCATACTTAATCCTTAACACTTGCACTCCTTCTTACTCTCGCGACGGCCGCCTCCTGATGTTCACCTGTGTAGTAAAAGAAGCCCCCGAGGGGGTCAGCACGAATGCTGGTACGATCCTCTCATGGCCCCCAAGCTAACGTGGCTACGACGACTAATTGTCGATAGCATGGAGGTTGATTAGATGCACAACATAATAGAAAGTGCAGTAAACAACAACTCAGATATGAACAATCAAAGTTCACACACAATGAACGACTTAAATGCGTTCCCTTAATTAGAGAGTTAGTTATTTAACTCCTTAAGTAATGTTCTCTCTTAATCTTAGTCCATCCTTATCTTACCTCAATCTGATTCTTATCTTAATCTTAGAAACAACCATCCTTTAATCAGGAGTGGATGTAGCTTATCTTAATCTTAATATTACAAACCATCCTTTAATGAGGAATGGTTGCAACTTACTTTAATCTTAATCTTAACTTAATCTCAATATACAAACCGTTCCTGGAAGGGATTGGTTGTAACTTATCTCAGTCTTAGAATACAAACCATTCTTTAAATAGAGATGGTTGTATCTTATCTCAAACCTTATCTCAATCTTATCTCAGTTCTTATCTCAATTAAGTCAACCGTTCTTTAATTAGAATGGTTGTACCTTAATCCATTGTTTATCTGTCGGGTCACGTAACCCTAACCAATGAGTTATCAGCTCCATTGGTTTACATAAACAATATTTATTAGAATTAGTTGGGCATTTAGGTAGATCCCACTACACCATCTCAGTATGCCTCCCTCCTAAAACAAGAAGTCCGAGGAGGTCGAGTCTATTTGTCGACTCTAGGCGACGAGTCCAAGGACAAGTCATCTTTGGAAGACGGTATTTGATAAGGATACCGACTTCCCCCAATACACATGTGCCGGTACCATTCCGGATTCCTCACTCAAGTTCAGTTAGTAATAGTCTCAAGACCATGTTTGTTGGTTAACCTCTTTCGGTTCATATCGTCCCTCATTAGGGGGCGTTCCTTATTCTCACTCAATTTCTTACTAAACATTGGTTAGTAAGTTCTCACGGTATGTTGTGTTAGTTTTCAAACATCACACAACAACACAATATATATATATAATGTTCCGGTTGCATGCTTTATCTTGTTTAGTGAGCACACAAAACAAATAGCACACAAGCCGAGGGACACCTCGTTAGCAAGCAGGTCACAAGAGAAACAACTGTACCGTTCACCGTTGGCCGTTCAGTTGCTTAATCTCTTCCGGAGTCCAATTTCCAAGTCCTAAAACATTCATTCAGTTTTAGGTTGTTAATCACTTAACTTAATTCAACTTACTTAACTTACTTAACTTGCTTAACTTACTTAACCCTTAATGACTCCAACCTAACACCTCTTAAGTCTTACAACTTAATCTTAAACTTTCAAGTTATACTTAACTTAACTTAATCTCTTAAGTTCTTAGGGTCCTAATCATTACCACCCTACCAAAGGTATTCCTCATTACCCATTACCATTCTTAGAATTCAAAATTTCTTTTTTTTTTTAAGTGTTAAGGGTCGACCGACCCACCGACCGACCCAACCCCTGGGTCGGTCCATTACAGAAACTCTTCCGTCTCTTGAAACCCATCCGACCGACCCAGAGCTAGACCGACCGACCCAAACCCTCTGGGTCGGTCCCTTACAGAACCCATTTTCCTACTTAAACCTTGCCCGACCGACCCAAGGCTAAGCCGACCGACCCAAACCCTCTGGGTCGGTCCAGTCCAGAGGCATTCCGGCTGGCTTAACTTGGCCCGACCGACCCAACACTGGGTCGGACCCTGGGTCGGTCCTCTACAGACCTTCCTCTTAAATTGCCTCTTTCAATTCCAAACTTTTCCACAAGTGTCCTAATAGGTCCAACACCATCTTGGCACCTTAAATCCACCTTAGAACCTCCACCAAACTCATTAAACCATTCACCAAAATCCACCTTAGTCATTATGCATTTTCCTTGTAATAATGCTACACTTGTAATGTTTTCCTCTAGGTTTCTAGGTGGTGGTTCATACTTAATGTAACCACTATGCCAAATGTTTCCCTCATCACTATAACATCATCTCCCAAGCATCTTTCACCATCTAAAACTCTTTTATGCATTTACTTAAAGTTCCTTCATAAGCTTAAGCTTCCACCCACCAACTCCTTATTTCCTTCCTAGTTGTTTACCAACATTTACCTAAGTCCTAATTACTCAATTACATTCTCTTGATTCCTAAATCCTTAAAAGTAATGCCTAAGTCATTATAACTCATTATAACACTTTATCTCACCCCTTTTTCATCAAGACACCTCTAAGACTTCCTAGTACTTCCTTAGTCATTAATTTCCCTTAGAATATCTAATCACCTTAAGCATTACACCTTCTCCTTAACTTATGCACAAGTCTTACTATTCCTCATCTCATGATTTTGATGTGTTCAAAACACTCACCATTCCTCCAATTCCTCCTAGACATCTCTAGGTCATTCTAAACCTCAAGAACTCCTTAGTTAACTAATCTCCACTCAAATTCCTCATAATGATTCCTAGTAAATCCTAGGTCATTTTAGTTCACCACCATCGCCTAAACACTTATTTTCTACTCAAATTTTGCCATAGCACCTCTAGCATAGCATGCCCAAACACATTATTTTTCCTCATTTAACCATCTCACACACCTCAAGTTCTTTCTCATCATATCTCATCACCAAACCAACTCATTCACAACAAACTCAATATTTGCAATAATCTTAAATTGCATAGCACTAAGGCTCTTAAATGACATGGCTCTTAGGCCCTTAAATGACTTAAACTTAAACACTGAATTTCCCACATATATAAGCTTTCAACCTGCAAATACACTCATCAATCTCATAGTAGTTATAATGCTCTTAAAATCCACCTTAACCTTATATTACTAACTCATTCTCATTAGCTCCTTAATCACAAGTTCATAAGCTTGTTTAAGTTCTTTTTCTTAGGTTATATAACCCAATACACAATGTAAGCTCTAAGCCACATTGGTATTTATCTAAAACTCATTCCTTAATCTTAAACCACCATTAGGTAAGCATTTTACCTTGTTTTCTCAAGCTTATCTTAATCTCCTCCTTAGGCCTTCTTCTTGCATAGATCTCGGCCACCACTTAAATCCTTTTCCAATGTTCTAATCAATATTCAAGGACTCATATGAGTACTAAACAATGCACTAACCTCAAGGAATAAAAACCTAGGTTAGAAATGTGTTCTAAGGCATAAAAGTGGATGATTACCTTTGAAGTCTCAAGGTAGACTTTGGCATTGAATGAAATAGGACCTCCACTAGTCCTTGGTGAATAAATCAAGCTAGAACAAGGCATAAAAACATAGCCCCATGAGAAGAATTTTCGGCCATGTACAAGTGATGGAAACATGGTTTTTCTTACATTTTCTTTACCTTAAGAGAATGGAGAAGCTAATGAGCTCTTCAAACTTGATTTTCCCCATCAATGGAGTTTTCTCATGGCACCAAAATGGAGCTTTGAAAGATTTGAAAAGATAGAGATAGGTCTTGACCTAACTAAGACAATATGTTTTATTTTGATTTGGAGCTTGATTGTGAGCATTTGGAAGATGGAGCACCATGATGAAGCTCTCTCGGTTTTGGAGCAAAAGAAGAGAGAAGAAATCGTGTGAAGAGAGAATGAGAGAGAGAAGAAGAAAAGGTAGCTATAAGATATTTGCTTTAATAAAGCAAATAGTAACTTCTTTACTTACTCTTCTTTTCCTTTCTCATTTGATGACTCATGTGGTGACTCCCCACATAAAAACCGGCCACCCTCTTAATATAAGGCTAACATGGTCTTTGTTGACCAATTAATTGACTTATATTGATTAAAACTTAAACTAGTCACTAAATAGTTACTATTCACTAATCAAGGCACATAATCGGGAAATTTTTGATTTCCCATTGATTTAGACCTCCTAATGTGATACTAATTAGTACACATGTTGATTAAAGAGTAATGATGGACATTTAGCCACTCAAAACTCAATTCTAAGACAATTTCTCAAAAATGTGCTTTAAGACTTCTTAAAGCACATTTTGTGTTTTAACTTGTTTTCAAGTTGGTTTTCTTTGCTAATTGATTTAAAATGACCATTAGATATTACTAAGGTCTTATCATGATATTTGGGTACTCACCCAAGTCTCTCCAAGCTTAGAGCACGTTTTTGCCCTGATTGCCTTTAAGGCACTTTCTTGTGTTTTCCTTGGTTTAAATTGTCTACCAATCTTTCTAAGGCATATTTTAGCCTTCACATGATTTGATGTTTACTTAGCATACTTAGGTTTGGGGTATTTCAATCTACCCCCCTTAAAAGAACTTTGTCCCCAAAGTTCCCATGCATCTTTCTTATTAGAATACATGCTTACCTCATTCCTTAGATCATATAGATCACTTATGTATACTTAATCTCATTGGATCATTGGATCCACCATATTCTTATACTAAATATCACACAACATGCTTAAGCATGTAGCACTCAAAATTCCTTTTGTTCCTTTTGATGATTAAAACATTCACATAACTTCCAACGTATTCTCCCATGTCACCGGTCCGTAGACAATGGCTCATTCGTCCTCGTCACCATGGGCTAGAATACAAAACACGCTGCTCTCCCCATGTCACCGGTCCGAAGACAAAGGCTCGTGCGTCCTCGACTTCATGGGCGAGACTCAGTAAAAAGGTAATCCTTTTTACGAGGTCATGTGAGGAATAATTCCTCTAATTAAAAATACAAGCAACTCCAATTTCATTTTATCCCAAGGTCTCTATCCTTAGTGTGATTTAATTGTGACCACTGGTAGGGAGTTTCAGGAATCATCCAACCCTGATGTGATCAGCATCAGTGTAGAACTATCCTTCCACCCCAATTTGTGTTCGGTTTCCCTTGATCCCTAGAAAATCAAGTTCCACCTCCCACGTCATTTTCAAACATCAGATAATTCACTAATGTCCAATTTTCTATCTTTTTAGTTCTTCTAATCATAATCAATACATCTCCAATGTGTAGACTCATCCATCAAACATTCCCAATTCATCTCTTAGTAATTACCTCAAGACTTAAATTCCTACTAAGTTCTATATCAGTCTCATATCAACTTCCACTGTCTCATACCACATAGCATTACTATATCCTAACTCATGCTCATATCAAATAATATCTCATAGTGTTATCTTATTCTTATCTCCCACATAGTCTCATATTGACTCATACCTCATATATTCCTTATTCCTTAAGTCTCCTTAATCCTCTTCCTTAATTCTCTTAACTTGTACTCACACCGGAGTTAACAAGATAGATACTTAATATGTATGGTATTCACATCTTCTGTGTGTAATAACCATGATTTATCTCAAATGTTTATGTAAAACATATTCTCAAATTATTTTGTGCTATGCACACCGTAGTTTATGTACTCAGTACACAAACATACGCTAAGCGGTTTTCGCTCTACCCCCCTTAAAATGGATTACGCCCACGTAATCGCGTCATCATAAGTTCAAGATGTCTAATTCTTACCAAGCATTCTAGCTTCCACGTCATCTATCTTACTTATAATTCGATCAGAAATGACTTAGTCTCTGTATCGAGGATTCTTAACGGTACTTATACCGTATTCTTAACTTAGTTTGGTCTAATCTCAAAGTAGTGGTCTGCTAGCTTCCGCTGCGACTCTGATGTCTTAGGCTTAACTGCTTTTCTATCGTTCAGTATTGTATATCCTTCTGCCTCCTTACTTTAGGAATATTGGTCTCTCAATGGACACGTGTTATCTTTATATATACACGGCCTTATGAGTTGTAACTCGTCTATCCATTCTCCTTGAAGATCTTATGCTCATACTCTTAGTATTTTCTCGAATGTCTAAATTGTTCTCCCCAACTGACCTTTGGTCTGAGGATGATTCTTAGTCTGAAACTACTGTTTAGTGCATACGCTTACAGTCTTAATCCTTACATCTTAAGACATGTTCAATGTCTGTACTTAACAATCCGTGCTCTTCGCACTTCATAGTCCTTAATTATTTGTTCTCTGGTTCCTCTGTGTTGCTGGTTCAACTGAATTCTTCTCTTCGACTGTTTGTGGTAGTAGCTGCTCTTGTCTGATCTTGCGTCGTTGTCGGTACGGAGTCGACTACTTCCCGTGTTCCTTACACCACTCGTTCACATGCATGGGGTACCTTACTGGTACATTACTACTTACCCAACTAACTCATAAATGAGCGTGTCAGGCCTGCAAGCCCCTGTGGGGTGCAGTCGTCCCACGTCTCGTTTTAGTAATCATAGTGTCCGTCACACGTTTAGCTATTGCTAATTATGAAGTATTCTGTTGTCGATCTCCTCTTTCATCGTTCCATAATAACATTTATTGTTCTTCTTGAAGTTAATCAAGGGAAGTCCATTTACTGTGTTCTTGGGTATGGTATGCTCCAGCTCCTTTCTGTATCCGTACTGATTTGGTCTCTTAAAATTGAGGTCTCTTTCCGTAGAGCCTCTTATCTGTTTCTCATTTTATTCTAGGAATGCACTTCCAGTTCCTTAAGGAATGGAGTGTGCTTCCTGTGAAATCTTACCTAAGTAGGTCCAGACTACTGGCATCAATGCTCAGTTCGTCTACCATCTTATTCCTTACTTATATCGGTTTTAACTCATAATCTCTCATTGCTCTGTGTCATATTTGACGGCTTATACATAACGGTCGCTTTACCGCGCACCATGACTTAATCCACTTATCTAACTATTGTACTCACGACCACTACTACCGTGGTAGTTGGCCTTTACCATGTTGCCCATTAATGGTGCAACCTCTTATTACTTATTCTAATGTCTTACCTTATACTCAATCCCTTCTTGGTGTAAACACACTGGGAGTTCTTTATTCCGGTAGGCGGTTGTCGTACCGTGTTGTAAAATAGTTGACTCTTGATATGAAGATAATCTGCTCCAATCTCAGATTCGTAAGTAGGCAATCTCTTTCGCTTTCTTTCATCCTTAATGATGTTATCTACCATGTGTTTAATTTTACTGAACAAGTCTTCCACTGAATCACAATCTCTTCTGAGCATTGATTAATTGACGTGCCATGTGCAGTCACCATGTTTATCTCTGACCATTACTAATTCTTACATCCTGGGTGTTGGATATGGGGTCTATCTGTGCACCTTCCTTATTACTCAAGTGTATCTGGTATGTTCTAAGGTAATCTCAAGGTTCATAGTTTCCATTTTCTAAATAAAGTGTATTTCATCTCTAATAAGTGAAAGCCCTTTTTGAGGGGTTCATTCCCACTCTGGCCTCACAACAAGGAGAGGTATCCCCACCCTAAAAGGCATGGTTCGTTCTCCGCTCCTGTCCTTAGCATTATCTCATATTCTCATTGGTACCCTTTCTTGGTAATGTTCTTCCCATCTAAGTTATAGGTTTGGTAACCGTTCATATCTACAAATTGTAGTCCCTTCGTGGCTTAAACAAGCTCTCTTATAACTCTGCGCCTCGGGCTCTGATGTGGTTAACATCCTTGGCTCGTAGGCTCTTAATGCTTAATGTCTCAGTTCATTATTTACTCTTATCATCTGTAGGTTATCCTCATAAACTTCTGGTCCCTTGGAACACCATCAATCATTAGGTTACATACTAAATGTAGTATCGGTTTTATGGTAAGTTGTTACATCCTGCTTCCTGCTATGGAAGTTGTTCAGGTGATCTGAGGTTACTTAATGTCTTTGACAATACTGTCATTTTACTAGACTTATGTCTTTTAATAGTCAAGGTTAGGCGTATTAGGCGTTTGCCTTACGGTGTCCAAGTTGGATATCATCCTGCATCTTATACTTCTATCTCAACGCTTCGTTCAACTTCCGTTGACTACGCCACCCGTTGATGATCAATCATACTTGGGTGTTAATGAGTTAGACAACAGTACTAGTCATTCATCAGTTTGTTCGGCTCGACTATGCCCGCTCTGTGGGGGTAGTCCTCTGAGCTTTCCTTTCCAGGGTTGTACGACTTTAATCCTTAGTAGGTTATAGCTTATGTTTATTTCTTTTATCCTTGATTTTCTGGGTTTTCCAACATCTTCATTGAAGAATGTTGTTATTGGTATCCTTAATGGTCACTCTGGAGTCTTATCCCGTTTTCGTTGTAAGTCGATGCTTCAACAGTCTCAATAGTATCTTATAATACATCCCTTGTATATCATTGCTTTATAGTGTTTTTTCGTCGCATACCGAGCAATCTCTTAGGTTTTCCCCTTGAGTTTGAGATTGGTGTTCTTACCATACTGTCGGTTGTTGTTGTAGTGGGTTATACGTTGCTAGTATTTATATGGTTTAGTATTTCATCTAAGCTCAGCTCCCTGCTGGCTGATGTGTCGGTTCATCTCATCATGGTCAGGCCATCGGGCCTTTCCAAGGTCTTATTTTTCTGTTCTTATGGATTTACAATCCGGTATTAATATATGCTACAACTGTAGCGTTCTCCTATTTCGCCTTGATGGCTTTTCGTGTGGCTTAACCGTGGTAGCACTTGCTATGGCAAGTGCGCCATGCAGGATGGGTTATTGGTACAAGGTACATCGGTAGTGACACCTCCTTCTAATTTCCATGTAATTGGTAGTCCTCGGGACTCCTTCGATAATCTTATTTTGGATAACTCCATCCGGCAGTTTCCTTGTTGTTTGACAGTACTGTCATTTATCAGGGCGTTCCTCTTTCTGAGGGAACCCCTTAACATTTTCTTATGTCTTAATCCTCCTCCTGTCTCCACACGTTTTGTTGTGGTTACTAGGCAACGGTTTTTTTTCCTTTAGGCACTACATTGTAGTCCTATTCCGGTATACAACTTGTATGAGTTCCTATCGTCATCCGCATTATGTTGGCCAGGTTTTGTAACCTTCCTCATTGTATGGGGTTTGGAGTTTCCCGTTTCTAACTGGACTTTCCAGTAATCTCAATCCTCATGCTTTGTATTATCCCACTGTTATGCTCACTCGGACCGCTGTCCGGTACTCATGCCTCTTATCATTTCCTTATCTATTGCACGCGTAGTGCTTTCCTTACCATTGGTATCGCGGGTTATTCGACTGCGTAGCACGTCGACCCATGTTGCCGTTAATTTCCGTTCCCTTACTGATAGTATTCCATAGGTAGCGCTTGTTTCTCAGCCACGCTCCATTAAAACCTCTAAGTTCTCCATGACTGTTGTGCAACGATGTTTCTCGTATTGCTCACTGTTAGCTAACTGCCAGATCGGGTTTCCCCGAGTAAGAGAAGGCTTTCTTCTCTCTGGCGTTTGTTCCACATATTTAGGGTTAGGGATGTGGAGGGCGGGCCTAGGTACTATGGATGTCCGGTAAACGCCGGGAAGTCCTGGCTAACGCGCCTCTCACTCTATCTCTTAACCCTTAACCCTAACTCAATCTCAGCCTCAATATCCTCCTAAGTTCGGTATTTCTTGTCTTCAGAGCGTAACTACGCTCTGATACCACTTTTTGTAACACCCCAACTCAATCCAATTGTGGTCTCGCAACTTAACAGTATATATACAATGTCACAGCGGAATTCTTTACAATCCAGGACCTTGCCACGGTCTGACTACAGAATATACCGAACATTAGTCTAACAACCTTAACCATTTACATAACCTTCTTACAATCCACTCACAACCTATACATCTTACTAACTCAATTGCCATACGAGTGTACAGCACAACTCGTAGGTCATACTTAATCCTTAACACTTGCACTCCTTCTTACTCTCGCGACGGCCGCCTCCTGATGTTCACCTGTGTAGTAAAAGAAGCCCCCGAGGGGGTCAGCACGAATGCTGGTACGATCCTCTCATGGCCCCCAAGCTAACGTGGCTACGACGACTAATTGTCGATAGCATGGAGGTTGATTAGATGCACAACATAATAGAAAGTGCAGTAAACAACAACTCAGATATGAACAATCAAAGTTCACACACAATGAACGACTTAAATGCGTTCCCTTAATTAGAGAGTTAGTTATTTAACTCCTTAAGTAATGTTCTCTCTTAATCTTAGTCCATCCTTATCTTACCTCAATCTGATTCTTATCTTAATCTTAGAAACAACCATCCTTTAATCAGGAGTGGATGTAGCTTATCTTAATCTTAATATTACAAACCATCCTTTAATGAGGAATGGTTGCAACTTACTTTAATCTTAATCTTAACTTAATCTCAATATACAAACCGTTCCTGGAAGGGATTGGTTGTAACTTATCTCAGTCTTAGAATACAAACCATTCTTTAAATAGAGATGGTTGTATCTTATCTCAAACCTTATCTCAATCTTATCTCAGTTCTTATCTCAATTAAGTCAACCGTTCTTTAATTAGAATGGTTGTACCTTAATCCATTGTTTATCTGTCGGGTCACGTAACCCTAACCAATGAGTTATCAGCTCCATTGGTTTACATAAACAATATTTATTAGAATTAGTTGGGCATTTAGGTAGATCCCACTACACCATCTCAGTATGCCTCCCTCCTAAAACAAGAAGTCCGAGGAGGTCGAGTCTATTTGTCGACTCTAGGCGACGAGTCCAAGGACAAGTCATCTTTGGAAGACGGTATTTGATAAGGATACCGACTTCCCCCAATACACATGTGCCGGTACCATTCCGGATTCCTCACTCAAGTTCAGTTAGTAATAGTCTCAAGACCATGTTTGTTGGTTAACCTCTTTCGGTTCATATCGTCCCTCATTAGGGGCGTTCCTTATTCTCACTCAATTTCTTACTAAACATTGGTTAGTAAGTTCTCACGGTATGTTTGTTAGTTTTCAAACATCACACAACACAATATATATATAATATGTTCCGGTTGCATGCTTTACTTGTTTAGTGAGCACACAAAACAAATAGCACACAAGCCGAGGGACACCTCGTTAGCAAGCAGGTCACAAGAAGAAACAACTGTACCGTTCACCGTTGGCCGTTCAGTTGCTTAATCTCTTCCGGAGTCCAATTTCCAAGTCCTAAAACATTCATTCAGTTTTAGGTTGTTAATCACTTAACTTAATTCAACTTACTTAACTTACTTAACTTGCTTAACTTACTTAACCCTTAATGACTCCAACCTAACACCTCTTAAGTCTTACAACTTAATCTTAAACTTTCAAGTTTATACTTAACTTAACTTAATCTCTTAAGTTCTTAGGGTCCTAATCATTACCACCCTACCAAAGGTATTCCTCATTACCATTACCATTCTTAGAATTCAAAATTTCTCTTTTTTTTTTTAAGTGTTAAGGGTCGACCGACCCACCGACCGACCCAACCCCTGGGTCGGTCCATTACAGAAACTCTTCCGTCTCTTGAAACCCATCCGACCGACCCAGAGCTAGACCGACCGACCCAAACCCTCTGGGTCAGTCCCTACAGAACCCATTTTCCTACTTAAACTTGCCCGACCGACCCAAGGCTAAGCCGACCGACCCAAACCCTCTGGGTCGGTCCAGTCCAGAGGCATTCCGGCTGGCTTAACTTGGCCGACCGACCCAACACTGGGTCGGACCCTGGGTCGGTCCTCTACAGACCTTCCTCTTAAATTGCCTCTTTCAATTCCAAACTTTTCCACAAGTGTCCTAATAGGTCCAACACCATCTTGGCACCTTAAATCCACCTTAGAACCTCCACCAAACTCATTAAACCATTCACCAAAATCCACCTTAGTCATTATGCATTTTCCTTGTAATAATGCTACACTTGTAATGTTTTCCTCTAGGTTTCTAGGTGGTGGTTCATACTTAATGTAACCACTATGCCAAATGTTTCCCTCATCACTATAACATCTCTCCCAAGTATCTTTCACCATCTAAAACTCTTTTATGCATTTACTTAAAGTTCCTTCATAAGCTTAAGCTTCCACCCACCAACTCCTTATTCCTTCCTAGTTGTTTACCAACATTACCTAAGTCCTAATTACTCAATTACATTCTCTTGATTCCTAAATCCTTAAAAGTAGTGCCTAAGTCATTATAACTCGTTATAACACTTATCTCACCCCTTTTTCATCAAGACACCTCTAATACTTCCTAGTACTTCCTTAGTCATTAATTTCCCTTAGAACATATCTAAATCACCTTAAGCGTTACACCTTCTCCTTACACTTATGCACAAGTCTTACATTCCTCATCTCATGATTTTGGTGTGTTCAAAACACTCACCATTCCTCCAATTCCTCCTAGACATCTCTAGGTCATTCTAAACCTCAAAACTCCTTAGTTAACTAATCTCCACTCAAATTCCTCATAATGATTCCTAGTAAATCCTAGGTCATTTTAGTTCACCACCATCGCCTAAGCACTTATTTTCTACTCAAATTTTGCCATAGCACCTCTAGCATCATAGCATGCCCAAACACATTATTTTCCTCATTTAACCATCTCACACACCTCAAGTTCTTTCTCATCATATCTCATCACCAAACCAACTCATTCACAACAAACTCAATATATTGCAATAATCTTAAATTGCATAGCACTAAGGCTCTTAAATGACATGGCTCTTAGGCTCTTAAATGACTTAAACTTAAACACTGAATTTCCCCACATATATAAGCTTTCAACCTGCAAATACACTCATCAATCTCATAGTAGTTATAATGCCCTTAAAATCCACCTTAACCTTATATTACTAACTCATTCTCATTAGCTCCTTAATCACAAGTTCATAAGCTTGTTTAAGTCTTTTTCTTAGGTTATATAACCCAATACACAATGTAAGCTCTAAGCCACATTGGTACTTATTTGTCTAAAACTCATTCCTTTTCTTAAACCACCATTAGGTATAGCATTTTTTACCTTGTTTTTCGAAAGCTTATCTATCTCCTCCTTAGGCTTATTCTTGCATAGATCTCGGCCACCACTTAAATTCCCTTTTGCCAATGTTCTAATCAATATTTAAGGACTCATATGAGTACTAAACATGCACTAACCTCAAGGAATAAAAACCTAGGTTAGAAATGTGTTCTAAGGCAAAAAGTGGATGTACCTTTGAAGTCTCAAGGTAGACTTTGGCATTGAATGAATAGGACCTCCACTAGTCCTGGTGAATAAATCAAGCTAGAACAAGGCATAAAAACATAGCCCCATGAGAAAGAATTTTCGGCCATGTATAAGGAATGATGGAAACATGGTTTTTCTTACATTTTCTTTACCTTAAGAGAATGGAGAAGCTAATGAGCTCTTCAAACTTGATTTTCCTCCATCAATGGAGTTTTCTCATGGCACAAAATGGAGCTTTGAAAGATTTGAAAAGATAGAGAGATAGGTCTTGACCTAACTAAGAATAATATGTGTTTAGTTTTTGATTTGGAGCTAAAATGAACATTGGTGAGCATTGGAGATGGAGGCACCATGGATGGAGCTCTCACGGTTTTGGAGCAAAAGAAGAGAAGAAGAAATCGTGTGAAGAAGAGGAATGAAGAGAGAGAAGAAGAAAAGGTAGCTTATAAGGATATTTTGCTTTATAAAAGCAAATAGTAACTTTTCTCACTTTACTCTTCTTTTCCTTTCTCATTTGATGACTCATGTGGTGACTCCCCACATAAAAACCGGCCACCCTCTTAATATAAGGCTAACATGGTCTTTGTTGACCAATTAATTGACTTATGTTGATTAAAACTTAAACTAGTCACTAAATAGTTACTATTCACTAATCAAGGCACATAATCGGGAAATTTTTGATTTCCCATTGATTTAGACCTCCTAATGTGATACTAATTAGTACACATGTTGATTAAAGAGTAATGATGGACACTTAGCCACTCAAAACTCAATTCTAAGACAATTTCTCAAAAATGTGCTTTAAGACTTCTTAAAGCACATTTTGTGTTTTAACTTGTTTTCAAGCTTGGTTTTCTTGCTAATTGATTTAAAATGACCATTAGTATATTACTAAGGTCTTATCATGATATTTGGGTACTCACCCAAGTCTCTCCAAGCTTAGAGCACGTTTTTGCCCTGATTGCCTTTAAGGCACTTTCTTGTGTTTTCCTTGGTTTAAATTGTCTACCAATCTTTCTAAGGCATATTTTAGCCTTGCCACACCATAATTTGATGTTTACTTAGCATACTTAGGTTTGGGGTATTTTCACTTACCGTATAAATGTGTACCATCTATCTGCAACATTGGTTTGAAGTGTCTGAATGCAGAAATACACGGACCAAACGACCAGAAACAACGTTGGAATTGTTTGACTTGGATTGCCTGTGTGTCATCTCGAAAGCCCTGACTGTCTTTAGAGCAACAACAGAACCTGGTATGAAATGTTTGATGGCCATGAATAACCTTGGTAGCTGATTATAAGACTCAACCCAATCTCCATAGATTTTTCCGGTCGCTTCACATCTTGCCAACCATGCTTTTCTGTATGAAATTGTTCTATTGTACTGTCCACGAATCTGCTCAATGACATCTAGAAAACTCATACCTGGGTTACGACTAATATGGGGAAGAAGAGCTTCAGCAATGAAATGGTAGTTCATCTGCCGATGATCTTGTCCATCATCTGCAGGAGCACAGCTATGGGTAGTGAGTCTCGTAATTTTCCATTCGCTCTCACCATTCAACAACGCGCCCCTTAAGTAAAATGGACATTCGTCATGTTTAACACATTGGACAACGTATGCTTTCCTTGAGCTTTTGACAACACTGATATCCATATTTTTACGAATGTGATACTCCTTGACAGCGGACTAGACTGTCTTTATCGTCGAACTCTTGGCCTACAACGAACTCTTCTACAGGATTCCAGTTTGGGACACCGCGACGATCCACATCTGATCGCATTGCGTTGATGGCATCCCAGTCCACGTGATGATAATATGAAGCATCTGGCATATGCTGACTAGTTTCGCCATCTACTTCTGGTCCGTGAAGAAATTCTTCTGGAATGAGTTCAACTTCATCATCTGATGTAACATCTTCATCATCTGCAGGCTCATACTCGCCGTCGTCATCGTCATCGTCATCATCACCATCAATTTGTATATGAATGTCCATGCACTGAGAGATGTCCCAAGAACACTTATAGTTACAAAGCATTGCCTGAACATCTTCATCAGTTTCTAGTACAAGTGCTGTAAACTGTAGAGGCTCTCTGCTGGACAACTGCCGATATGTCATCCTCGAAACAGAAAATCCAAACTTCAATTGACGGATGGCCTCTGTGGCAGAATACTTTAACATTCGATGGTGAAATCATCAGCTACACGAAGATAAAAGGTTTTGGTGTCTTCATTGCCTTTGAAGTAGAGACTTCCATGTTCCGTGTACGATAGTTCGGCATTAACAAAAATTGTACAAGGTAATGCCATTCTTTCAAGTTAAATTAAGATGCAGACGAGTAACGTAGTTTCTATCTGCACAAACAAACAAATTTTAAAATTTAAGCAAGAAAGAATAATAAACGATAAACTAAATGCAAAAAAAAATATTGAATTCAACGAGCAAGTTATGATATTTATGCATTAATTTTTTCTAAACATAATAAAACCTACTTAATTATTTTACTAAATTATACAATATTTTAAGTTAAGAACAAGTTATGATATTTATGCATTAATTAATTACGAATTTAAAAAATCAAACATCTAAAACTACCAATATTAATTTTCTCCAATAACACAATAATACCTACTTAATTATTTTACTAATTAATTACGAATTTATATCATACTTAAGCAACTAAAAATTATTTTAACATACATCATAATTAAAGAATAAGAAATTATACAGTAATGTCATAGTTAATTATGATTTTAAGCATAAGTAATTAGATAACTAATTAAATATACATATATATCAAAACCTAATAAACAAAGACATTTACTATAAAAATAAATGAAAATTAAATTAAAATTAACCATACTAACCTCTTTCTTCTCGGAGCATTACTCATGGTCGAGTTTTTTGTGTCAATGATTGAGAGAATGAGGACGGCTGAGTTTGGTTTTTATAAGGACTTTTGGAGTCATAAACCGCATCGGTGCGATGCGGTTTATATGTAAAAACAACGGGACATGGACGGCGGAGATCGCACCAGATGAACGCCCAGGATCGTGCCGACAAGGGTGTCATAAACCGCATCGGTGGAGTCCATCTATCGTTAAAGATGCGTTCCTCCAGTGCGTTTTATGACAAATTTTTCCGGTAATTGGATTAGCTTAATGCGGTTTACAGTAAACAGCATTACATTGATGCGGTTTATGTGACCCGTTTTGGCACATCCGCATAATTTTTTTGAAAAAAAGCCACCGCAAGTAATTTTTTTTGACATATAGTATTTCGGCGAAAATTTTCCAGAAAACTATCCACATGGGAACTGGTTATCCACAAGGTAGAATCAAAGTTAGCAGCTTGATAGGAAACAAGCCTATCTAAGTCCGAGCGTGCAGTGCTTATTCGAACCGTGCTTGAGTCAATTCCCTTTTACTATGGAAGCATATTTGTGATACCGGTGAAGGTGAGGAAAAAGCTTATCTCCTTACAAAGGCAGTTATTCTGGGTTAAGAATAGAAGCAAATTTCTAACTACAGTCTCATGGGAAGGATGTGACAACCAATATAAGCTGTAGGTCTTGGCTTCTCGAATTTACAAGTTAGGAACTTAGCTTTATTAGCTAAATGGCGGTGTAAATTTGACAACATCATAGCCCCCTATGCAATAGAGTAGTCTAGTCTATCTATCGTATATGAAAAGGCCTCCACATGGGCGAGTGCTAATGAAGAGAATTCCAAACTCAAAAGAATCTGGTCTTTGATTGTAAGGGCCACAAGTGACAACATCCCACTACGAGACTTAATACAAGAGAGGGTACAAATAACCCTCGAAAATGGGCAAGACACAATGTTTTGACATGATCAGTGGTCCCAGGCTGGGACCATAAAGAATACATTTCCTCGGCTGTTTCAACTCAGCCTACAATAAGAAAACTTAGTAGCAAACATGGGGGAGTGGAATAATGGTACCTGGACGTGGAAGCTTCAATGGAGATGAAGCCTTTTTTTAGTATGAAGAGGTGATGGTGACTCAACTAGGCGAGGCTTTAACAACTACACCTTCATCCCCGCTTCATGCTGAAGAGAGCCACTATAATAATGGAAGTAAGTGTTCTATCACAAAGGACATCACTAGTTGGATCAATGCTTTAAATAGAGTGGTATCAAATGCATTGGATGAAGTGGACTTCAAACTCAAGTGGAGAGGGCCGTGTGAGCCACGAGTAGAGATGACCTTATGGTTTACACTCATTACAAGGTTGACAACTCGCGAGCTCCTTTTTAGGAGAAAGTTAATCCCCCTGGGTTAGAGTTTGTGCCCGTGGTGCAAAAGGGTAATCGTTCGGAAACTTACTGACATAAGTAATTAAACCTAACTAAATAGTCAAGTGCAACCAATTTGTTACAATATAATAAGTGTCGTATCCACAAGGAAATTTTTTCCTAATCCCAAGCTTCGGTACTTTAGTGAAGTGTAAACAAAAACTGTAAACGGGGGGTTTAACCGGAGGTAAGCTTAGTTGTTTGTAAATGGGTAAGTAATAAAACAGTAAATCAAGTGTTTGATGGAATGGGTGGAAAAGTACCCTAGGATAGTGGGGAATCACCTAAATCACCCAAAGAGTCTCATAACCATAACTCATTATCTTATTGTCTGTTAGAGCTCAATCCATGAGTCCCTAAATCATGGGAAACCCAATTCTTACCTAATTATCCAAACCCCTTAATTAAAGGAGGTTTGAGTCACTAAGTAGCACTAAGCAAAAACTCTTAAATAATAGCCCTAAGATTTTACCCCCAAAATCAAGAGAGCAAAATTTAGGGTTTATCCCCCTTTTAGTCAAATTCCGAACTCAAACTCAAAAGTTGAATGGAACCACCACAAATGCAATAAGTGATCAAATTAAAGCATTAATTGATATTGGAGGGAATAAAACAAGAGCATTCAATGAGTTAGGTTTCTAGCATTCAATGAGCAATATTAAGGTCAAATCTCATCCTAGGATACAAAATGAGACTACTCAAACATTAATAAAGGAAAGAGAAAGGAAGAGGGATAATTAGCCATTAGAGGAGCTCTAGAGCTTCAATGGAGGTAGATTTCTTCACTTTCTTCTTCCTTCTCTTCTTCTCTTCTTTTATCCTCTTCTTTTCTCCTTCTCGGTCTCCTTTATCTCTCCTCTTTCTAGTTGGAGTCGTGGGAAATGAAGAATGAGAATAGAATCCCCTAAATTTAGCTTTTCAAAACACAAAATTGGCAAATTTTTCCGTCTGACCGACCCTCCCAGGGTCGGTCTTGAGGGTCGGTAGGATCACTGGTGAAGGAAGCACGTGCGCATTTTTAACTCGACCGACCCTACCTAAGTTCGGTCCCAGGGTCGGTCGATTCTAGTAGCTTTCGGAAGAGTTGGACAAGGTTGGACCGACCCTCCCAAGGTTAGTCCTAAGGTCGGTCGAGACCTGTAGCAGTTTTCTTTAACTTGCACGGGACCTAGAATCTTCGTTGTGGCTTGGAATTGCTCCCCGTTTGTGATGTTGAAAAGCTTGAGAGATGGGGAATCTGTTGATGCACTCCAATAGCTCTAAAAGAACCCAAAAGCATGCTAAAAAAGATCAGATTTTACCTATCAATAGATCAAACTATATAAGTTCACTACTAATCACAAAAGTACTCCATAAAGTGGTGAAAATAAGTTATGCACCAAATAAAATGAAGGTGAATAAAGACCTTGAAATAGCACTATGTCACCACTTATCAGTAATCGAGAGCTTAGAGCATGTGTTATTCCTATGTCTGAGTATAGCTAGGGTTTGGGAGATCAACTTATGTGGGTGGAACCTATCGTTCTCATTCAAGCACACAACAATGGAAATTTATCAGGATTGGTTCTCCTTTCCTATAGCAAGCAAAGCAAAAAGGGTCTGGAGCTGTACAGTGTGCTATGGTATCTACTACATTTGGATGCACCGTAATGATGTGGTATTTCGAAGTGAAGCTCCTAATATCACCCGTGTTGCAAGATAAACAAAACTTGGAGTCTGAAGGTGGACAAAAGTGTGGTGGAGAGATCGTTCTCTCTCATGCGGTGTCTTCATATGAGCTGTATCAATGAAGGATTACTTGTAGTTAGGAAACTTGGACTGTTTGCACTCAATCATGAACAAATGTAGTATGGCAATAGCAAGCTATTGTTCATTCGTTCATTTTGATTCTATTAGTCTGATAGGTAGGGTTGTATTTGGACATGATGGGTACTATTTTTTCTCCATAAGGTTTTGTCCCATTGGGCTTTCCTTAGGGAGGTTTTAATGAGACCCAAGTCTTACCCATCCACCTTGATATCCAGGTAACTATGTCTTATGTTTTTCATTAATAAAATGGCTTTAAGGCCAAATTATAAAACAAATGTCAAATAGAATATTCGCCTACATCAAATAAAAAGAAAATGTAGTACATCAACATGGAGCAAAATCTAGCAAGTCTACCAATACCTCGTTGGTTCAGCGGTGATTGGGATTGAACATGGTAGGGAGAACCACGGTTCTATCCCCCGCAACAGCTATTGGGAGGGGACTGGAACCTATCCCCCCAGAGTTGATCCCTGATCTGGATATAGTGCAACAGAGCGAACCGGTTGGTAGACAAAAAATCTAGCTAGTCCAACGACGGCCCGGTTTCTTTGTTTATTAATCTCAAAGTCAGCTTAGGTGACTAAATAGACTTTAAATTCCTAAATTTTGTTTTCTTCAGCCACAAACGCGCCTTGAATTTTTAGAGTAGCAGATGTTATCCCAAGTGAAAGTATCCATACATACAGATTAGACCAAGATGTTAATTATAAGAAAAAAGAAGGGAAAATTCATGGGATGCCACTAAAAAGTTTGTTAATTCATAAAATACCACAGTTTAAAAAACCTTTATCAAATATCATAAAAATAATTTTAATTCACCAGATAACACTAATTACTAAACCTAAACTTTTTAAGACCAAATACCCCTACTTGTTAAAAACATAATTCACATTATACCACTTAAATATTTTTAATTCACAAGATACCACAAAAATTAATTAAATATATTAAAAATAGTAAAAAAATTAATAAAAATTAAAATTTACTATTATATTTATTTAAATTGTATAAAATAAAAAGTACCGTATATAATTATAAATTCTATAAACATATAAAGAAAAGAGAATATATTATTTTAAAGCTAAAAATTTGACCAAAATTAAATAGTTAAGTATATGATAATCTAGTATAGGATATACAGGATTAATAAAATATTTTCTAATTCACAAGATAGCACAAAATTAATAAAAATATTACAAACAAAGAAAAATAAAAAATAAATTTATTAATATATTTTAAAAAATTTATAAAATAAAAGTACCATGTATGTAATTATAAATTTTGTAAAAATATAAAAATTACAATATATTGCTTTAACGCTAAAAAAATTGACTAAAATAAAATAGTTGAGTGTATGACAATCCTAATATTTCATAATATCACTTTATATATTTTTCATAATATTATTTTATATTTGGATCTTCTTTGATGTATTATACTTTTTATAGCTCTTATAATTTTTGAGATTTTATTATTATATATTTATGTTTTTTTATTATGTAAAATTTTAGCCCATATAAAAAGTACTTTAAAACCTGTTTTGTTTTGTTAGGAATGTTTTTGTAATGATTTAAAATCGTTACCATATACATTAGTTACAAGTACATATTTCGTTACCACAGATAGTACTAAAGATTTGAAATAAATTTGAGACTCGAGTAACAATATAATTGTTACCAAATAATATTTTTAGTAACGATATAACTTTTAATAATGTATAAAAGTCGTTATGATAAATAATTTGATCTTTCATTACTCCATCTCTTGCAATGACATGTAACGACTTTTATCGTTACGAAGTTAGTCTAGTAATGTTTTTTTATTGTTGGTAAAGATATTTATTGTTACCAAAAACATTAAGTTTAGTAGTGATTATATTATATAAATTT
Organism: Limonium bicolor; assembly: GCA_023374045.1. Lineage (NCBI taxonomy): Eukaryota > Viridiplantae > Streptophyta > Magnoliopsida > Caryophyllales > Plumbaginaceae > Limonium > Limonium bicolor. The sequence continues at coordinate 267,517,344 of CM041778.1, read as the reverse complement.
ATATATTTATGCTATTTTTTATTTAGTACAATTTTTCCCCATATAAAAGGAACTTACATTTTTTCTAGTTACTTTTTTAATATATTATATAAAATATTATTGTGAATAATTAGATTATCATACTATTTACTATTTTATTTTAGTTAACTTTTAAATTACATATTCTATTTATTTTATATTTTCTTTGAATTTATAATATATATAGTGTACTTTTTTCACCCAGCCACCCGACCCGCTAAACCGGAAAACCCGCAAAAGACGGGTGAAAAACGGGTGACGGGTGAAACAGGTGCGGGTGCGGGTCGGGAAGCGGATGAGCATTTTCCACCCGTCACCCCGACCGCTCACCCGGTCACCTGTATATATATAATAAATATATATATATTAAGTTGTTAACTACTCTTCATTATCCTTCACGATGGTGATTTCACAACCCTAACTAGTGAACAAGGAATATTCATGTTCTGCGTGACTTCCCCATTCTTCATTTTCATCACTCGGTAATTTTGCAACCCTCACATACATGCCCGACGTTGTTTTTAATTGTCTTCACTGAAGGTAATTTTGCAACCCTAACTGGCAAACATGGAACATGGATGCTACGCGCCTCTATTTTCTCTCGTCACTCTCGGTAATTTTGCAACCTTAACTGGAGAACAAGGAACTTACATGCTCTACGAAGTTTTTCATTCTCTGCACTGAAGCCTGAAGATAATTTCACAACCCTAACCGGCAAACATGGAACATAAATACTCTACGCCTCTATTTTCTATCTTCATTCATGGTAATTTTGCAACCCTAACTGGCGAACATGGAACGTACATGCTCTATGCAATTTTTCATTCTCTTCTCTAAAGGTAATTTTGCAACCCTAACAAGTGAACATGGAACATACATGCTCAGCACCTCTATTTTCTCTCTTTACCCACATTAATTTTGCAAACCTATCTGGCGCCGAACAAGAAAAAAACAGAAGGTAAACGGGTTGTTCACCCTCCTGCGGGGAAAGTCACGGTGAAACGGGTTACCGTATACCTACGGGTGATGGGTGAATCCGAGTATGAGTGATACATAACGAACGACGGATCAGATTTGGGTGGAGCGGGTAAACTTGGATGACGGTGCGGGTGTGATCCACCCGACCCAAACTCGATGACCCATTATCATCCCTATCCGTTTGCCAATCATTTTCATTTTTATTTTTTGTGAGGAGGATCAACATCACTTAAGTGCAAGCCAACGTAAGCGAGTACGTCAATTCCATCTATACTATAGGTCCCATGCTTAGCTCACGCTTTAGCAACACGTTGCTAAGGAGAGTAAATTAATACTATAAAAAGATTCAATTAGATTAAATAAACTAATTTCCTCATTTTTAGTTTCATCCAACCACGTCCTATCCGAACTCCATCGTTATCATGACCTCGGCGGCTCGGCCATATACAGCCGGTCAGTCGGTCGGTCCCCACTTCATTCTCATGTCATAAATCAGTTCCATCCGATCCGATCCCATATATGTACACACATGTCTTCACGTCCTCAAAAATCAAATCGTGTCTCGTCTCACTCCGGTAGACTAATTAAGATAAAAAGCTTAAGTTTCTTTTTTTTAAAAAGTATAGTAGGCATTTTTTGGTCACAGACGTATAGTAGGCTTTCAATCTACTTATTCGAATAAAATATATATAGATTATTATTTGAATATGCCAAGTCTTATGAAATTAAACCCACATGTTATAGCATATTTTAATCTTCATGAACCTTGTCTCCGAATATTACTGAAACCTCGCTTCAGCTCCTACAGTATCTCAATCTTTCCAGTCTTTCATATTATAAAAAAAACGAGATATACTTCTTGATTACCGAAAAAAACTCTTACGGTATCCACCTAAATATATGAAAAGCTAGAACAACCTATTTTCTTGGGTTGTGACTTGTGACAAGGCTCTATTCTCAGTAGAAGAAGATCGTACTATATCTATTCGCAGGGGCGGCTTAGAGGGGCTCAACAAGTTCATTGGAACAGGCCCCATATCGTAGGCTTTTTTTTTTTTTTGAATTTATACAATTTTTATGATTAAAAAATATGTAAAATCAAATAATTAATAGTAGATTAGATTTTTATGTAAAAAACTTTAACAACTAATAATTTTTTAAGGAATCAATATATTTTTGACCCGTTTGTAATTGTTCAATCTAAAATTATAAAATTTATATCATACAATTAAATATTATATATTCTATATTAAGATTTAATTTATAAAGGGCCTCATTTTAAAGTTGACACAGGGCCTCATGAATGACTGAGACGCCCCTGTCTATTCGGCCCCTAGTATCAAATGATTCGGGATATTTGCTCTATTCAACAAATGTTTATGGTAGCGTTCGATTCCCGCGTTTCGTGGGCTTTGGGCGAATCGCCCAGCTGAAGAAGGCCCACCTCCCCAAGCAAAATGTCCACATTAATCTCCGCATAAGTTATTTTTGGGCTTTTACCCAAACGCAGGCAAACTACGCGTTTGCCCATTAATCCCCGCATCTACCCTGTTCTGCTACTCCGCCCGTTACCAATATACCCCTTGCGAGATCTGTAAATGGCAAAACAACACCGATCCGTACAAAATTTGAAATTGAAAGAAGGATCCGCACTAACTGAAGCGGATTTCCGTCACCTCCCATTACTGAAGCGAAATTGGTAGGTTGCCGCGGTAATAGTGGGGTAGATTCCAGTCCCGTCAGCCATTACTACACAACGTTCAACACCCAAACTTCTGTTGAAGCAAATGTTATATATACTGGTGTCGGTTCTCAGAATTCACAGCGGATATGGTATATATTTTCTGCCTTTTGTTATCTTTCAAATACTTTTGTTGTGTATTCATGTTTTGTTGACTGACTCGTTTGCTCTGATCTTCAACATTCAGGATATCTGTGGGTTATTGCGCTGGTATCGTTTTTTTGATAAGGTAACACTGGGGAGCTTCACTACATTACGTAATTGAACAACACAATTTGTTGTACCATCCTAACCTTTTTGTTTGTGTTGCAGATCGGCGTTTATTGACGGCTACATTGCAGGTAATTACCTCCCGCCTTGAACTGGTTTTTAGGGTTTTCCTCCTATCTTCTTCATTCTTTCTGAGCAGTTGCCAACCTGTGTTCCAACTAGTATCCATTATCATGTACAAGTATTTTTCGTATTCTTTGCATTGTTGCGTGATTAGTTACCAACCTGTGTTCCTCCTATCTTCTTCATTGTTGTCTGGTTAATACATTTGTCGTTGTAGTGATAGTTGACTGTTTGATTTTTGTGTCTACACTACTTATAACGAATAAGAACTGGTGCTAAACATTGGCTGTGTAATACCACTTTAGTTATGGCCAAAGGAAATGATAGGGACAAAGGTAAAGGAAAGTTGACAGAAGGGAGTGGTGAGAAAAATAGGAAGCCAAAACATGAGTGGAGTAATGAAGACGTTGAACTCCTGATTCAGTTACTGGTAGAGGAAGCACAGATACAATTAGGTAGGGGTGGTTCTTTGATTGGTTTCCAGCACAGGTGGGTGAGTGTTATTGAGAAGTTCAATGAGCGAAGGAAAAGGGCAAATTATGTGGACAGGCACCAATGCAAAAATAAAGGGGACACTTTAAAAGGTGGTTGGAGGAAGTGGAAGGAGTTGACAAACAAACAGACTGGGCTAGGCTGGAATGAAGAAGGAAACTGCTGCACCTACCCAGAAGAATGGGTTGCTAGGAAAGCATTGGTAATGTGCATTGTTCTTTGTTTACAGAGACTAACTTTATCTTGTAACCCAGTGGTTAGTTTACTGACTTAACATGTTCACATATTACATTGTTGTATAGGAAAACAGAGGGATACACAAATTAGTCAACTTCAAATGGCAAGCGCATCTAGTTGATCAGATGGAGCTGATATGGGGTCAATCATATGCTAACGGTGAGCTGAGACTTACCCCAGGGGGTAGCACCCCTAAGGTGTACGACCTAACTGACGCAACCAACGAAGAAGATGCCAATGGATACTTAGGGGTGCAACAAAGTGTGAACAACAACCCGGAGTCAACTCCATCTGGTAGTGCATATGGTGCTGCTTCGATGGATATGTCAGCCGATTTACCATATGTCACTAGTTATGGTGCTACTGGTTCATGCAACAAAAGGGTACAAGCACCATATCTTGATTTAGAAACAAATCCCAACTCTCCTATATTTGACTTATCAAATACTGCTTCAATTGGTGCAAGTCTAACCGCATCTGCATTTTAAGGTTCCCAATATGCTGGGTTTGTCGCTGGGAGTTCAACCCCTTGCGAGCCTTACATTTGCTCCTCTGTTGATATGAACACTCAAGGCAACCAGGTGGACTTGCATCAGAATGAAAGCATTTCAAACCCATTTATCTCTAACAGTGGGTCTAGCTACAAACCGCCACATTGGGATGAACTTATGGAAACCACTATTGATGGAGCTGTCCATGGAATGAGGAAAAAGGGACTGCTGGCTAAAAGGGACCCAGTAGTAGGGAAGAAGAAGAGCAGGGGAAGCAAGGGGAAGTCTGCTGTAAGTGCCGAGGAGCTAAATGATATGAAAGGTGGCCTTGATGACACTTTGGACGGTTGTAGGGATGTCATACTTGGTCTGCAGGCCGAGGCTGAGAAGGCAGATGGTGTAATCTCAGTCCAGGAAGCTGCCAATATTGTGAGGAGTGTGGAAGGTATTAATAGGAGGGAGTTAACCTATGCGATTATGGTGCTGAGGGATAGAGGTCATAGAGAGGTTTTAATGTCTTTGGTTGACATATATGAAATTCGTGACTGGGTAACTCATCTTTACTACGACAAGTATGGTGATGGGAAGTAGGAGACATATTATCTGAGTATCTGTAGGTTTTTTATGGTGTTGTTGTTCTTTGGCACACTATTTTGGTTACTGCATGTCTGCTCCCCCAGTGTTCTTCATTTGGGTATTTTGGTATTTTGAGCTTTTAGGTAAAGCTAATACAGTCTGTTATGGGAAATATGTTACCTTTCTGTTAAACTTATGTGTGAAGTCAGTAGTTTGATCGTTTGTAGTTTGCATTAAGTTAGGCTAACAAGTTGATGTCTTCTGTTTGGTTGAAATGAAAAACATTTTCCAGTAGTTATGGACATTTTGTAAAGTAATGTGAAGTGTGTTTGCCAATTGTTCTTATTTCCGCAGTTACATTAGTTGACCTCCGGTTTTTCTTTATTTTGCTAGTTCTGGTAGGATGATCCCACATAGTAGCGAAGTGAATCTCATTCGAATACTTAACCGAAAGTTTAAGGAGAACATTAAGGATTACCTTAAGTTTGTTATTCTGCAACAACTTGAGAACTATCAACGCCATTTTCTACTGAGGCTTGCACAGATAAGAATAGAACATGCAGAGGAGTATGAGATGAGTGAGAGCTCAAACAAAAGAAAGAAACACAGTTGCCATATTTGTGAACGTAACGGGGAAATCGATAAAGTGTATTTGGCATTTGTTGAGAAGAAGATGGCGTACAATCTGTCTCTTGCAAATCATATTGAGGACATGATTGTTGGGTGCAAGAGACCAAACTACTCAATGATGAACCAGAGAGAAGGGAAGATGACAGAGACACAAGTAGTACAGAAACTAGGGGCCATTGCTGGAATGTGTGACAATGAGTTCCGGTTTGGCGCATGTATGGCACAAGACTACGGGTTTCGTGACCTTTTCGAAGTGCTAATGAAGAAATAGTTGATGTAATTAGGATGCAGATGGAATTACAGTCGATAAACTGATTTCTATTATGTTTTACTAGATATATGTTTACTTCTATGTCCATATAAGTGTTTATGTTACACACATGTCATGTACTCCCCCTGTATGGTTTGATAATTTGTAACAAACAAGTACTATACTGTATTTGTAACAATGCTAAAAAACTTGGTGATCTACATCAATGTATAATCTTGGATGAATCTTCACCATAATACACTCAGTTCATGTTTGCTGCCCAAATTCAGTGTATGTTATAGGTGTACATTGTGATAACAATTGATGTGTATGTTGTTACTGTGTTTGATTTGAAAACAGATGGATCCACTCTCTAGCACCCAATTCCAGAATGTGCTGACAATAATTGCAAATGATCCAGAAAAGCTTAGACAGTTTTGTACAGCAATCACCATGAGTCTTGTATGCATCGAAGAACAATATAAAAGAGACTTTGAGCTACTGTCACAACAGATGGGTATATGTCCTAGGGTCCCGATGCATACATCTTTGATGAGGGGCAATTCATGCGTCAATGAGCTATTGGATGGCCATCCCGTACGATGCTTTAACGCTTTGCGTATGAACAGAGATACGTTCTTGGCTCTTTGTCATGTGCAGGAATACAAGTACTACGTCAACAACACGGCACGCATAAGCGTGGAGGAGAGGGTGGCATGGTTTTTGAGGACATTGAGTCACAGATGTGCAAATAGAGACACAATGGAGAGATTTCAGCATTCTGGTTCTTCAGTTTCAATACATTTTGGTGATGTGCTTGATGCTTGTGGTCAATTAGGTAAGGACATTGTGAGACCTAGAGACCCTAGGTTCCGGTCCACCCTAACGCAGATACTGAACAGCACTAAGTACTACCCCATGTTTAAGGTAATGTTTTGATTCTACCATTTGCTATACATGTTTTAGTATTGTTTATTTTCATATACAGGCATGTGTTGCAGGATTGCGTTGGCGGATTGGATGGCTGGCATGTAGAGTTAACAGTCCTAGAAAGAGATAGAGTACGGTTCATTAATAGAAAGGGTGTTACAACTACTAATGTTTTGGCTGCGTGTGACTTTGACATGCTATTCGTATTTGTCTGTGCTGGTTGGGAAGGGTCAGCCCATGACACTAGAGTGTATCTGAATGTGATAAATGATGTTGATCAGAGATTCCCCAAGCCCCCACTGGGTATATTATGTAACTGTCATTGTAATATAGCTTATTAGACATAACTCTAACAACAACAACTAATAAGAACATTGCTACACTATTCAGGTAAGTATTTCCTTGGAGATAAGGGGTACCCAGATCGCGAAGGCCTTATGACACCACATACGAGAGTGAGATACCATCAGTCAGAGTTCACGGCCGAGAATCCAAGATGTGCAAAGGAATCATTTAATAGTATCCACTCGTCACTCCGTTCAGCAATATAAAGGTCGTTCCGTGTCCTGAAGGCTAGGTGGCAAATTCTAAGGAAGGTCCCAAGTTACCCTTGCTAAAACAGATGAAGATAGTGAATGCATGCTTCGCACTACACAACTACATCAGACTCAGCAATTTCGGTGATCCATGCTTTGCTATGGCAGAATCTTCACCATATTTCATCCCTGATGAAGATGATGACGTTTCAGCAGATCCAAGTTCTTTGCGACCAACTAATATTTCTGGCAGACAATTCTCAGAATGGTGGACTAGAAATGGTAGCCCTGAAGAATAGGCTTACAAATGAAATGAGAAGATCTTGACTGAATGTTCTGTGAAATGTCTCTGTTGTAGTCATCACGGTATTTGTAGGCTGTTTTTTCTGTATGGGACACAATGCAGTAGTGTGTATCGTGAACCAATTCCTTAGATCGTGGAATATGTTATATTGTTATTTGGTTGTACGCATGGAAATAGGTAGTTATTGTTTACGTAGTAGGCGAAGTTTGTTGAAGCAAGGAACATTGTGTGTTATGGAAAATGTCATTATTAATATGAAGTTATGGTGATCTAATTGTTTGCTGTCGTCTGTGGTGATGCCACTGTACGTGGCTATTTTGTTTGGCACATGCATCCGCAAAATTTATAACCAAATCCCATATTACAAAACTTGTTGAGCAATAAACACTTCAAATACACAACTGCACTTCTATCTTAAAGTGAAATAAAAACACTCTTATGAGACACATGATGAAGCCCATGCAATGCCATCATACTTGTCTGTACTAGCCTCTTCAGGAGTATATTTTTTTAATTCATGGGTTACAGGCATAATTCCTCATTTGTCCCTGGGATATGATATAAAACTTCAACATACAATGATAAGGATATGGTTCTATAATTAGGTTAGCCGCAATAGTTCCCCTTACTCCGTTGTTTTTCACCCCAGTTGCCAACGAGATTCATTTTCTCATTCAATAGATCTGTACGTAGAAGTTTCTCCATCTTTCTGCAAAACATAAGTTGGTCGATGTTGTGTAACCATTGATTCATAATGTTTAGCTTATCTGCATGTGTTGGAGAAGATGAGTTCGACGGGACTTGTGAAATTGGAAGTGAATGTGGAAGTGAAAATTGTTGATGCAACACGGGAGAAAGGTCATTCAGAAGTTAAACAAGATGTCGAAGTTGTCAAAGAAGTTTACGAGGTTAAGGATGATATCAAGGTTGAAGATGAGTATAATTTCTTCAATGGTCCAAAACCACCAGATGCTGATGAATGTTACTGGGCATATTTGCAGCGTTTTGGTAGAACATTGCCTGAGTAATGTAGTGCCCGAATATATGTTTGCATATCTCTGTAGACAGTTTATGTAGGCGTGTCTTCAACTACTGGATTGTATGTGTTCCTTTTTATCACTCAAACCCATGACCTATGGTATGATATAGTAGTTTTATCTTTCAATGATATGGATTTGTGATTGAGAAATCATTTAGAGGGTAATAGCCAATTTTATGAAACTACATAATTAAAAACATAAGTACTTTCATTGACATACTACCACATACAAAACCATACTACTGGTGATTCAGAATACATAAAGCCGCAACACAGATCATCCTAACAGGCCATGGTAAGCCAACATACACTGCTGTATAGATTCATGCAGATTACTGTCCAAAAGATAGAGGTTACACAACGATCACAAAAAGAAATAGGATACATGGGATTCAAAACATATAAATAAGGAACAATAATCCCTAATCATATTCAATCGTCAGTCGAAACCGGGATAGTGCATGTTAACAGAGTATTCCGAACTATCAGATTCATAATGAAGGTCATCCTCATTGAAACCAGTCGATGATAATGCTGGTGGAGATGGTTTGTTGACTGATTTGCTAGCCGATGGAGACTTGGGAATTGTTGGGGTTGGCCTAAACAACTGATCTGTTGTAGCATGGAGACCTGTTTCAGCAACAGTAGCTGGTGGTTGTACTGGTGAACATTTTGTTGACGTTGTAGTATTATGAAACGATAAAGTAACACATATAACAACAGACCCCACCTTCTCAGCGCTGGAATTAGGTGTTTTTGTTGTTCTTTTGTCCAATTCATCTCCACCATTTCCACCATCATATACGACGCAGTTGGCACTCTCTCCATCCGAATCCGAAAGCACCTTGTAAACTGGCAACTACTTCCCTGCAGATGAGTATGCGACCTCCTGGACATCGCTGTCCATAACTGGTATATGGAGTGGTATATCCTCAATGTGTGTTTGTGTACTCAGGAAAGTGAGAAATTTTAGGCGTGGATTTGCTTTATGTAGGAGAATGGTTGGGGCATGTTAGCCGTTTGTGAACCAGGCTCTATTTGTATGGGTAGTAGGTGTAGTTTCATTTATTTTTTGATGTGTAAATGCTATCAGAAAACAGAGATACATAATGTCAACTAATCAATGCAACACTCCTGTATGCAATTAGGTCACATTCAGCACTCTGAACAATGCAATATATTATACGTTAGACTGTACTACCGTAGATGGGTGTAATGCATTTACTGATTGTGGCTGTAACATCAACTCAGGGGTTGGTTTGTTCATAATGCCAAAAGGTCAATAACCACAGTTTGAATTGTTAGGGAGTACATGTAGGCACACAGACAATCGATAAAACTGTGTGGACTATGGATTTAATACAATGGATGGATGTATAGAGGAAAGCTGACTAAAAATATCAACAAATTTGATATTGATGATACTGAGTGTTGTACATAACTGGTGTTTTATATGTTTCAAATGTACTGCAGCAGCACTACTGATACACTGGTTAATAAATAGACAGTTTGGTTATTATTCCAAAACAACTATCAACACAGTATTACATAATAATTGATTCAAAAGATGTCCAGCTTCACTTGACAAAAACTAATCAGAATCAATAATTATGCACTCCTGAGTACCACTAGACCCACAATCAGAACTATACTCTCCCTCAGATTGATCTATTATCATACAATCTGAGTCCTCAAATTCATCACTGTTTGTATATGATTCAATGCTGAGCTCAGGTGAATGTGACGAATTATTCATGTTAACAGTTATGCCTGACTGCTGCTGGCTAGTGCTTCCAACTTCAAAAACTACCGTTGCAAGCGCCTTCCCCTTGTCTTGCACAAACTTAACTGCTGGTAGAGCAACAACAATCTGTCGGCGAGATGTTGTTCCGTTAGCCCATTTCGCATGACGAATACCATCATCTTCGTCTGGCTCAGGTGCTATATTCTGTTCACTTGTATCCATATGGCTTCATGCAAAACATACATGCCACTAGTCCGATAGTCGACATCCATTGCACTGTACAAAAACAGATAGTTCACGGAACGGTTTACTCAATAATATAACACCATATCCATTGAACATTAACCTGAACAACATATTTAGCAAAAACTGTACCAGGTTTTCCGCTCTTGATTCATGTCATTAGCAAGAGTTGGAGCATATGCTGGAGCATCAAGTTGAAGTGTAAATGTTGGAGTTGGTGCAACAATTGGCAAAGGAGATGTATAGTGACACATATCAAACAAAAACACTAGATCAGCTTCAGGAACCTGCTGGCCCTGCTTGGTGTACAACAGCAATTACCACAACATATAACTTATAAAAAGTAAGTGATGTTGTGCAATGTTATGCTCCTACAAGGGCTTATAACCAATTACTGGGTGTTTAAACATAAGCATATATTATACATAATGCACAGTGACATTACACTGCGTACAACAACACCAATTACAGCGATCAAAGTACAAGGATAACTTCACAAGCTAAATGTCTTACAGGAGTTACAGTACCACAAAGATGAACTGAACATAAATATACTACTACATAACCACCACATCAAAAAGTGTCACATCCCAAAAGTCATACCAAATACAGACGCTTGTGGCATCACACTAACCTAAGAATGCCCTACCCAACACATAAACTATCATACAAAAGATAACAAGCATTAACTTCTTTATTATCATGTTCATCTCAGCTTGGGCTTTCTCAAATAGCAACACTCCCTTGTCAATCCTAGCAACCTTCGCAGCCACATCAGTGACCGTCGCATTCAGAGAAGTTGTAGTGTCATTGTTCTTTTCAACAAGACTAATCAGCATAGTTAGCCTTTCCATATCTAGCATAACATTTGTTGCTCTAGTGTTCCCCAAATGCGTACCACTGGTTGGCCGGTTAGCCGTATCCCACCACTTAAAGAACCCACATGTCTTACACTTGAAAAACAAATGTTCAAAGTTTTCAGCAGTGTAAGATATCAACAGCATAATTTACAAACGTTTGTAATTATTAGCAGGTGTAAACAACCAAACAATCACTGCACATTAAATGGCATGCTGGTAAACAATGCTATCCTAGTGCATCACTGATCTGATGTGTGGTTTGCTGCCCAAACACTACATATGCACAACCGCACCATATAAAAGTAAATCACTCTTGTTTTTGGTGTTGTATAACGACGTGCGAAGTCATCTTCAAGACGTGGGTCATGAAGCAGCACAAAAGACTACAAAAAACGTATTACATATGAACTGTCAAACACAGTAGCAAGCTGTGTATACAACTTTCAATCAAACACAATGTTGACCTGTGGGTGCAAATAGTCGACCTCACACTCACAACAGTCCTGGCTAAATGAACTCAAATAGCACGTAGCACACACACAATCCAAGAGTGATTTCCCAGAGATGGCTAGGTCATGGCAGACAGGGACAAAATACAATATTTGTGCATAGATTCTCGTCTTAATGAAGCAATCAATTAGGCGCCAACATAAAAGATAACAATCATTAGAAATCTCGTTCAAAATTGAAAAAACTCGGCATGTAACAGGTGTAGGACTACTTTGGACGACAGTCCAGAAATCTTACGATCCTCCATGAGTTCATGATGTTGTTGGTCTATTTGAAGTGCCTCTGGAACACGCTGCGAAACAGGAAAAACAAAAATCAACAGAAATTTGTCGTTTATCAAACAGAGCTAAACGAAAGGAGAAGGAATGGAGTTCGACCAACCTAGCAGGAGGAAGCGCACCGATTTTTGGAGAAGAAGCAGATAAACGAGGAGAAGGGATGGAGTTCGACCTACCTGGCAAGAGAAACCGAGGAAGCGCACCGGTCTTTGGAGAAGAAGTAGCTATTTTTTTGGAAATGAAGAAACGCTAGTAGTGTCTCCCTTCATGAAGAGCAGTGGGGGATACTTCCTACCAGGGGCAAAAATGGGAATGCGTATGGGCCTTTTAATCGCCGCAATCGAACGACCCAATTCGTAACACACCGTTAATGTGGGCTTTTGCTGTGGACATCAATGTGGAGATTAATCTGCTTCAAAAATTGACCGCTCCTGATCGAACGAGCCCTATTAGAGTAGCGTTTCTATCCCTATAATGCTCATTGATCAATAAGACTCACATTCTTTCATCTCATGCCATAGTGAGGCGGTTCCGTTCGTCACTAGACTAGCTATGTACTTGTTCACTTTCCTAAATTCATTTCAATATTAGTTTCTACATTTTTCTTAAATAGCTTAAGTTTCTTCACTAGTCTCAGCTATTAAGGCTTCCTTTTAAAAAATCCAAAACAACCACACTTAAATCATTCATTACATACAAGTAACTCAAAAATACATCCATATTAACACACCTATAACATTGAAACACTTTTATCGGAACTAAGCCAGACAACGCTTTAAAAAAAGAGTAAATTACTCAGAACCCCCTTGAGGATTGAGCATAATACAGTTAACCCCTTATGTTTATCATAATTATTGGTAACCACCTTGAGGTTACGGTATCTCTAACTATGAGCCCCCGAATTATAACTTTGTTATCAAAGCATTAACTACATGCTGACCCATCAGCTTAATCACATTGTTAATGCCAGCTTGGACAATAAAACTACTTAATCAACATCGTCTAACTCTTTCTCATCCTAATTCAGATGCATTTTTGAGGTAGGGTTGACGTTTTTTGGACAAGAAAATGCTGACTAAGGTGTAATTTTTGTCCAATATGTCATTAATATTGAAATTTAGCTCATGGGTCAGCACGTAATTAATGTTTTGATAACATAATTATATTTCGGGGGCTCATAGTCAAAGATACTATAAACTCAAGGCGGTTACCAATAATTATGATAAACACAAGGGGATTAACTGTATTATGCCCAATCCTCAAGGGGGTTCTCAGTAATTTACTAAAAAAAAAGCTAGACAACGAAACTAATTTTTTAGATGATTTAAACTTTTTTTAATCTTAAAATTAATGGGGAATTAATCCCATCAAGGGGGAGAGGCTTATATCCTCACTCAAAAAATCTGTTCGCAACAATTGATTATATTGTAGTAGTAGTTATTGTTATAAATAGATATATTTTATAGTAGACTCCGCATTTGTAATTAGGGTTTCCCCATGTACTCTCTATAAATAGAGGTCTTGTATACTCATATCGTAACAAGAAGATCAATTGCCCCTATCTCGTGCCTCTCTGCAATTTCTTTTCCTCTCATTTACAACACGTTATCATCACACTCTTAAAAACTTCCTCCTCTTCCCCTCCTTTCTTTCCTTTTATCAATTTTTTCAATGCTCTTCCAGATCTAAGACTTCTTTCAACGAATTAATCTTAGATCTACTTCAATCCTGTTTATCTTTTTTCGTTCGACAAACTGAATCAAATTTCAAAACCTACCTAGGTTTCGATTTTCCACAAAAAAGTAGAAATTAAATTGCTTCGCTAATGTGTTCAACATGCAACGAGCGATCGAATGAAACTAGCGAAATCAAATCCATGGTGGAAGAAAATCGTTGTGAGCAATGTGTAAATTCTGATGGTTTTTTTATCGCATTTCACTTTTTTTTTTATATTAAATTATTCAATGCTTATTACTAGCAAGTTTGTTTTAAATATTATCATTCATCGGATATTAGTATTATGTGAGGCATCATGCCCGATCTTGTTTACTGTTAATTTTTATTGTGAGGCATCGTGCCAAAAAAATAATCACATTCAGCATCGTGCCAATCACATGAGGCATCATGCCATGATTCCATGAGGCATTGTGCCAGATCTTTTTTTACTATTAATTTTTATTTTGTGCTGTTTAATTTATCCAATTTGTTTTTATTTATTTGTTAAGTATAACGCGAGGCATCGTGCCAGAAATAAATAATCACATTAGACGTCGTGCCAGGAATAATAATCACGTGAGGCATCGTGCCAGGAATAATAGTCACTTGAGGCATCGTGCCAGAATTCAATATCACGTGAGGCATCGTACCATATCTTGTTTAATGTTAATTATATTATTTATTTTGCGTCGTTTTCTTTATCTCATTTCGCTAATTTGCTTATTTATTAAATATCACGTGAGGCATTGTGCCCGACATTCGTATCATGTAAGGCATTGTGTCAGATTTAAATTTTCATTTAAGGTATTGTGCCAAATATAAATATCATGTGAGACATTGTGCCAGATATAAATATCATGTGAGGCATTGTGTCAGATTTTATATATTGCACTACTTTTAATATGTGTTATTTGATTTTGTTGTGATATATATACATATATCATTATTTTATGATTGTTATTTATAATGTTTATGCCAATATATAGGACATTGCGCCTGTTAAAATTAATTTTAATATTATTTGAAGAAATAATGGAATTGCGCCTGAAAGTCTTTGATTTTGATATATCATAAACGATGTCCAATATTGCCGAACATGAGCTTACCGCCTTGGACATCACTAAGAAGGGCATCACGCCTGAAATGTTGACATCAATATGCTAAAAAAAGGGCATTGTGTCTGAAAGTTTAGTTGCATATGTTATAACCCGTATAATTGTAAACATTATATTATATCCATTACAATGTTATTCAAAGTTGGATTAAATTCTTTGCTATCAGTTGGGACGACAGCGACATTGTTTTAATTGCCAAGGGCAAGGAAGTCATTCGATTAATTAATTAAGGTAATTAATTATATGATTTATAAGGAAAGGAATTCCTTATTTCTTTTCTTTTCTTGATGATTGTTATGCATGTCAGTTCAGTCGTGAGGAGCGTCTCTCATCGTGGTTTGAACGAGTGTTTCTTCCTTTTCTCTCTCTCCCACCTCTACTGAGAATTGTGATTCTGCTGCTGCGATTGGATTAGAGTTCTTCGTTGCGGGCTTTCCCTCTCTTTGTTATCAGGTTTGTTCTGCAGAATTCCGGATTTCGTTGGCAGCTTTCTCTCCTATCAGTTTCTGATTTTGAGTCCTCGAATGTAGTTGGATTCAGTGATTGTGCTCTGCGTTTGGGTTCGTGATCTGCGTGTGGCTGCTGCTCTACGAAGTGTTGGATTTTCTGCACTCTTGGTTCAGATTTGTGATGCAGAGTGTTGCAGTTTTGAGTTTCCAAAGTTCTAGGTTTCTTCCTTGTTCTGATTTTGGATTGTCAATTGTGGGAATTCAGTGGCTGTTGGTTCCGTCTGGTTGAGCGATTGCTCGGTGCTGCTGCTGTTGCGTTCAGTGGGAACTCTTTGCTAATTGAGGTAGGTGGTTGCTTGATTCGGTTTGGAAGTTCAGCCATAGGGAGTTTCAACGGTTTATAATCCGAATTGTGGTGTGATTCTGAGTTCGTTTGGCGTTTTCAACTGGTTAAACCCCTATGGTATCCTGTGTTTTAATCTGATTTGGTGTGTGTATTGTTCTGGCAAATTGTGTGGTGTTTTATGCAACTTTTTCTACTCTGTTCGTCATTCTGGAAACTGCTGTTTACGCACTGTCCGAACTTTTGTCCGAGTTTTGAAGTTCGGACAGAGCGTTGTGTGCTTCTGATTTTCAAAGTTCGGGGTATGTCCGAACATCAGTCCGATCATTGATGTTCGGACACTCCTTTGGTTTCTCCTCTGATTTTAGTTCGACTTGTGTCCGAACTTTGATGTCCGGACACAAGGTCGGACCTTCTGCGTAACGTTTTTCGTAAACCCGTCCGAACATCGGTCCGAGCTTCGATGTTCGGACGTTCTGAAATTCTCCTGTCTGATTTCAAATTGACTTGTGTCCGAACATTGATGTCCGGACACAAGTTCGGACATTTGGCAATCCCGGTTTCTGAGTCTCGACTTGCGTCCGAACGTCGACGTCCGGACACAAGTTCGGACACTGTATAGTTTTCAACATAACTTCTCCGTTTGAACTCCGATTTGAATGCCATTTGCGGCGTTGGATTTCTTCTAATCCATACTACTGTATTATGAGAGTTTTGGCATGCTTAAAAGCAAGTTTTCTTCTGAGCCGTGAATGGCTGGGTCGAGCTATTCCGTGGTATACCATGTAGACGTCGTTCTGAGTGCGGGTCATTCCCTTTCTGTTCTGTGGGGTTGACGAACCCTTTGGCTCTTTTGGAGTGATTTCTGCGTCGCCGAGAGATCTGTTATGATCTACGGGTCTTCAACCCTTATGAGTGTGTGCATTGTACTGTGTTCCCTATCTGTTTGTGAACTCTGGTTATTTCTGAATTGGGAACTCTGGCGTTCCATTCTGTAATTGTTTCAGTAATGCTCTGACTGTTTTGATACCTATTAATTTGTGCTAACCTCTATTTCTCTCTGTTTTCAACTGTTTTGAGCGACCTCACTGATGATGGTTGCTGCTTACTGGGCATAGTTGTATGCTCATTTCCCTACTCTTACTATTTTTGCAGATTGATCAGCGAGGATCATCTTAAGTTTCTGGAGCCATAGTTGTTTAGCTCATTTGGTTTCAAACTATTCGTTTATGATGTTGTAGCCTTCGGGCCTTACACTGTTTTGGCCTCTGTTTCTGATTTGAACATGTATTTGGGAGTTTGTGTTAACTTCTGTTGTATTAGAATACTCTGGTTTATACTGTTTATGAAAGCATTGTTTTGGGCCTTAATTCGATTGTTAGTTTAGAGCCTTGTGTTGTTAGGTAGTAATACGCGGCGTGTAATGCCCCTAACTCTTAGTCCGGTTTTGGGGGTGTTACAGCATAAGTTATAAAATGACATCACACTTGAAAGTGTTAGTATGATCAATATAAGGAGGGGTGCCATATTGTTTTTAATTACTTGTATACAATATGAGCAAAGAAATTGGCATTGTGCTGGAAACTTTTGAACTTAATATGATATGGTATTAGCATTGAGCTACAAAATTGACAATATTTTGAAAAATAATGTATTGATCATATCATTGATCTAAAAGATGGTATAACACCTGGCAACTTCATCCAAAGCATCTATTTTATGTATAAGATGAACGTTATTTGACAATTCGTAAAAAAAATCAATGATGGTATTGCACCAGGAGGATTTTGTGAAAATCATTTTAAGTAGTTCTTTGAAAACTACGTAAGTGATATACCATGATGATGAATATTCATATGTCAAGTTTGACCTCTATGATAATATGTATATGATGTCATATAAATAATTTGATTCGAATGTGATTTTACAAATGATTCTCAATGAGTCATAAGTTCATCTTCATTGAGATAGTGCTAAATCACAAAATGAGTGACTCTGGTGAATCACCCAAATATTGTTCATCTATTAAAGAAAACACTTGGCATGATAAATATAGAATGGTTCATGTCGAATCATTTTTATTCCGTGTTTTCATGAATAGTCAAAAATCATGACCAGATTGTGAGAGATGATGAGCAGTTATTGACATCACAGAAAGCATTGGATGTTATTATAATTGTAAGACTTTCAAGTTTTTTTTTGTGAACAAAACTCGACTTATTTCAAAGCTAGCTCAAAATTGAAGCTATGCAGGTTTATTTTAATGAGAAGTTATGTTGAGGATGACAAATTTGAATTTTTAAATATTATTCTATGTTTCTTTATATATTCTATATTATTATTGTTCCTTGTTTATAATATATATATGTATATTTGTTTACATTTATGAGATTTATCCTTTTAGACAGAATTTTTACACCCTAAAAGGGGTCATGAAAGCATATTCCGGGAAGGCATATGTTCTGAATGAGATTTATCCATTTACAAAGAATTTGTACACCTTAAAGAGGTCATGAAAAGCATATTTCCGAGAAGCGCGTATGTCTTGAGAAATATGATTAAAGACAATACAACTATAAATAATATTTCTTGATGGAGTCAAGAATCAACACTTGCTTGGAATGCAGTGCAGTTGTAGCTCGCTACCCTTTCCAAAGGATTATAATTGACCCATAAGCATGTGTCATGATGACAAGGCATTACTCTCATGTGTGAGAATGATTTTCCATGATTGAAAAATCATAAGATAAGGGTCAATAAGCTCTAAAAGAGCAGCTACAATACCACATATAGAGTAAATTTTGGTACTGAGAAAGCTTTGTAAGTAACAAGTTTCCTCAAAAAGTGGTACTGATATACCTGATGCGGATATCACGTTAAGACTACAAATAAGAGAATATCAATGTATATTCTAGAAAAAAATATATAAGTCGTGATTATAGCTGCTTGTTTTCTCTTTTCTTTTTGAAATACCCCAAACTTAAAAATGGTGATTAAATAATTATATATGGTAATTGAGAGCCTAAGAGTGCCTAAAGAATATTGGTGAAGAAAATAAAGCCAAAAGAAAAGAGAAAACGCTTAAAAAGCGGTAATTGTAAAAACGAGTGTTACGCAACCATAGGAGGTATATGACCTCAGTTAGGGTCCTAAATGGATTCCTAAGGCATAGTTAGGCCTAATTAATATACGGGAACGATTCCCGAAGAAAACAGATCCAAATAATGCATTAAAACGCTAACGGAGTCTTAAAACACGTTTTTCGAGAAAACCAGAAAACATGAATTTAAGTGGTCAAACAAATCCATAAAAATTGTGGTTGAATATATAACTATAATTAAACATTAATGGAAGCTTAAGAACCATTAAAATTAAAGAAACAAGAAAAATCCGGAAAACGGGCCCGGTTAATGAATAGTGCGAAACCGGGTAAATTACGAAAAACGCTCCAGTTTATGTGTACATGGGGGGCCAGTTTTGATTAAATAAATCAGCCCCTTTCACTCTTGACTAGCTAGCTATTAAAATAAGCGAAAAAGCAAAAAGAGAAAAAATGAAAAAGTAAAAAAGCAACTTCCCTCATTTCTCTCCTCTCATTTCTCTTTTCCCTCTTATCTCTCCTATTCTTTCCTCCTCCAGCCAGCTGACTCTTCTCCACTCTCCCATTGCTGCCGATTTTGAAGCTTCTCCAATGGCAGCCCACCTTCCTCCACTTCCTCAAGCCACATAAATGCTCCAAATAAAAAACAAAACACATATTTGGGTTGCTCTCACCAAGCTCTACACTTCCCTCTTTTTCAAAATCTTAGAAGGATGAAGTTCATCTCTATGGGTATATCCCATTTGAAGAGAAAATCAACTTTTATGGAGCTTGGATGCCTCCTCATTGTTTTAAGGTAAGAAAAATCATAAAAACTCACTCTTTCCTTCATCTCTTGTGTAGCCGGTTTTGACTCCCCCAATTTCCATGTTTTTTCTTCCTTGAATGAGCCTTATTCAAGCTTCAAAATTTCATGGGGATTCCTCCTTTGATTCATGACCAAAATCCCATTTTAGGGTTTCAAGGTAATCCTTCATTTTTGTGCTTTAAGCACCCCCCTTGTGTGCTAGTTGATTAATAAGACTAGGTGAATATATTTAGTGCCTAATTTCCCCTTTTGGTATTGAATTTGAAGTTGTCATGTGGTTGGCCAACTTGGCCGATACTGATCAAGAAAGATAAAAGAGGAGATTGGAAAAGGAAAGAAGAAGTGATGAGCTTAAGATAAGAACTCCACCTTAATGTTTATTTTGATTGTTTTAGAACTTGGGATGGGTAATTAAAGGACTTAAACCAAAATTTGTGATGGAAATATGTTTGGTTGAAGTTAGAGAGAATTTGTGAATTGTTGTTTGAGTTAAGGGCCTAAGTGCCATTGCATTTGAGATTTTGAGCTATATTGTTGTTTGATGAGTTTGGATGGAACTATGTGTGATGGTAGGACCCTTATGGGTGTGGCTAGTTTGAATTGATTTAGGTGAGTATTGATGAATTTGGACATGTTAGAATTGTAGGTAAGTTATGGCGAAAGTTCAGTTGAAATGGAGTGTTTTTAGGTGACTTGATGAATGGGAAGAGTTAGATGTTTATTGGATTGAGTTGAGTATAGTAATCACCTTGAAATGTTAGTTGGAGGATGGGTTGAAGTGACGTAAAAATCTGTAGCATAAATGATGTTTTGGTGTTTTGAATTCCTAGGAGAAAACTAGTGTGCATGACCTTGTAGTGGAGGATGGACTTGGGTATAGTTAGTACAAATGTCTAGGAAGGATTTAGAATGGTCATTTGGGTTGAGAGTAAGGTAAAACTATCAAGAGAAGAGTTTAGAAATGCACAAGTGTGCAAAATGCAAAATGTGAGAATTGAAATTGGTGGAATTGAGCAAGAAAATGAGTAATGAGTATGACCATGATTTGAGGAGGTTTAGAGCATGTTTTAGGGTGTTTAAACATGTAGTAAACATGTGGAAAGATTAGGGAATGATTAGGTTTGAATTATGGGTTGAAAAGAGGTCAAAACTGTAAATTTTGACTGTACCAGGGTTGGTCCGGGTTTGTAAATCTGTACATAAACTTGGACCACCTCAAAAACATGTCAGTAGCTTATTCCAGCGTGTGGTCCGGGTTTATAACCCAGGACACAAACCCGGACCACATGTAAAACAAGGCAGAATGTATTGCGATGAGTTGGTCCAGGTTTACAAACCATAACACAAACCTAGACCAACATAAAAATGCACCAGAAAGTAGTTTTAAGCCTCCAAATGATTGAGAAATGATTGGGGATGATTTTAGATGATGTTTAGGACTTTTTTGGTGACCTATAAAGGTCCTTGGATGTATAAACAAGTTGGAGAAGTGATTGAGAAAGTTGAAGACTTAAGTAAACCTGAGGTAACGGGATAACGGGGTTAATTACGGGAGTATTAGTTTTGCATACCGTACTACCTTAACGTTAATAGAATCACTTGATATGTGATCAGTGATTCAAAAGAAAGATCCAAGGAAAGAGAGGTGACACAGTAAAGTTAATCCATGGTGAAAGGTATGATTTTCTCATGCCCGGTATGCTAATGGTGCTACACGGATTTGTGTGCTTGTGTGCCGGCTTAATCAAGATAAAAGCATGAAAATGATTTATTACATTTGATATGTTTGTCTTGATGCATGATGTATGAACTAACATACGTGAATGTTTGTGTGGTCTAACTTAGTGTTATAGACCGACTCGTAGATGAGTATTGCTTGATTAGAGACTCGTAGAAAGAGTCGTTTCACGAAATAACGAATAAGTGGAAACACACAACATTATCGATATAAAAATAACGATAACGCAAACTTATGAACTCACTAGAACATGAGAGAGTGGTACGGGATTAGTAAACTCCCGATAACGGTGAGAGAACCGAATTGAAATAATCCACAAGACAAATAATAGTGGAAAGAACCTCTACTTAGAGGATGATGGTAGTTCTAAGAAAAGAACTCATGAGCAAAGTAAACACATATAAAGGACCCTCAAACTCCTTTAAAAGTAGTCGATCCACAACACGAGGATTTGACCAAATTGAGAAATGTCCCGAACATAAAAAGTATTCGAAAAGTTGGGAGAAACCCTTAAATCTGAGAATACTAGACATTGAGAAATTTCCCTATGCTAATAGATGTTATCGAGAGAGATACTTCTAGGCTAATCTGTGAGATTGCGCAATAACTCCGAGAGAGGAGTTTTGGGAATTTGAGTAGTCCGGTAGAGAAACATACATTTAAGGATTTGAGGAGCTAAGTGCATAGTTCCGTTTGATAGTCAAACCTTCCCACCATGCTAGACCCAGAGTAAGGTCGAAACCGGGGAAGTAAGACTTGTATTTGAAAGCCTGGTGGTGAGTCTTGTGTATGACTCTGCCCGGAGGTCATGGGTAATGAATAAGGAACAAAGGCATAGTGAGGTGGAAACCCTCAAGGCCTAAGATTAAGTTAATACTAACTAACAAACTTATTGTGTTAGTGTGATTGTATTCCTTGTTTGAATGTTGAGTACTTGTGCTAGTGTACATATATAATGTATAGCTGCCTTGCATGACGTTTGAATTAAAGTGAATCCCATGCTCTCGACAAAGTAGTCGGCGTACCCCCGTTAGCATGCGGGGTATGCGAATTTCATGCCAGCAATATGCTGAGCCCCTTGGGGCGCTATTTTTATTTTCCAGGTACATTGGAGCTGTTTACCGTTCGAGAGTAGAATGGGGTTACTGTATAGGCATGGGTAGTTGGTTTAGGAATGTTGTATTTATTTATAATGTTGGATTGTAAGACCGAATTGTTATCGGCAAGTTTAAGAACTGTAGAGACTCGGTATAATATTGAATTGAAGTATGTATTTGGATTGTGATTTGCTTATGAAATGGGATGTATTGTTTGGTATAGAATACTCGCTATACTTATTCATCAGACCGATACTGTAATTGAATTTTTGTATTGGATTTGGCCTTGTTAGTCACGTGGGTGACTAACGACATTGTATCACCCACCGTATGAAGAAAGAATTCTGCTCATTCGGCATTGGTATTTGAGACGGATCAGGGGATAATGATTTGATTAGCGATAGAGATGTTACAAAAAGTGGTATCAGAGCGAAATATCGCTCTGATGGTTGAAATACCGAGTTTAGGAAAATACCGAGTTAGGAATTATAAACTTAGGGCTAAGGGTTGAGTGTTAGCGTGTGAGGTACGCTAGATAGGATCTTCCGTGTGGACCGGAAACCTACAATAACCATACCCACCCTCCGCAACCCACGTTATAAACTTGGGAGAAGAACACCAGAGAGATGGCAAAGACCTCTTTTACTTGGTAAACCCGATCTAGCAGTTCTAAATAAACCTTGTAAAACGAAGAACAATTCATACGGTAGATTCCAAGAACTGGAAATCCCGGAGATGGTTCCCATTTGAATGACAATAACCACACTTAATTGCGGAAGATTAAAAAAAATCCCAACTGTAGGATAATGAAATTTGTGGCACCATGGGGCGACGTGCTTCGCAATCGCGAGAACCATGTGTAGCCAGCAAGAAGGAAAGCACAACCGCGCAATAAAGCGAACAAGGCGGAGTAACAAAACCCGAGTCAAGAGAGTCTGCGGGCTGCAAACATTGATAAGACCGTCAATGGTATACAAGATGACTAAGGAATTAGTCAAGCTTGGATAACTCCAAACTGACAACGCCAAAAGGCCGTAATACCCGAACAACATACTTCAGACAACCATGAGAGGATTCATGGAACTTACAACCACAGGACTACGACGTAGTTCCTAAGGATAAGTCATGTCCCAATAACCACAATACAAGTGTGGGAACGAGCCAATGAAGCACGGTACACAGGGAACCCCAAGGATCGGGAAAGCACCCGAATTGACGCCAACCATGTCTAGAACACTGAGAAGTTACTCAGAAGATTGATCACTAAGATCAAAAGATCAAGGAAGATCCAATAAAACCACCAAATACGGATGGAAACAATACCGTAACCGGTATATGCTACCCTGAAAAACAACCTACCCGCGCATTTGCCAAGGCAAGTGCAGCAAAGGCAGGACTATTTGGAAAACTTTTAATGACCAACAAGTACTTACTAAAAGTACCACCTTGATAGTGAAGCAAATATAGGATCACCAATCCTAAGAACTTGAAGAACGAAACCTTGGAAAGGCCCAACGGCCTGACCATTGTATTAAGAACACACCAGTCAGCGAGAAGCTGGACTTGGCCAGGACCTCAGACATGACAACACCATGAAAATTTTCTTTCAAACCCAGATTTTTCTTTCAAACACAAACTTTTCTTCTAAACCTCAATTTTTAAAACTAAACGAGAGAATCACGGAATAGAATGAAACAAAAGAAATTAACAATAGAATACTTCACCTAGGCGTGTGACAAGCACTACAAGTGTACCAAAAACGGGATGTGGGACGACCACACTCCGAAGGAGCTTGCGGGCCTGACAGACCTATGTGAGTTAGTCGGGTAAGAGGTAACGTGCCAATAAGGTACTCCACGTATGTATACAAGTAGTGTACAAAACACGGGAAGTAGTTGACTCCGTACTACGGACCATAAGGTAAATTCGAACTGGAACAGTTGAATACCTCGAACAATCAAGAAGAAACTCATGTAAGCTCACGAAGCTAAAGGAGTCAACAACTCACTCCAGGAGAATGATCAAGAGTTAGGAAGTGCAAGGGGCACAAGCAATTGAGTAAAGACATTGGATATGTCTCAAGGATATTGAAGCAAAGTATATTAGCTAGAATGAATACCCAGTCCAAATATAGTAAGGCAAATGCCTAACATGAACACGCCAATGTTCAATGGACAAGGTAAAATACCCAGAGTGACCATATAAGGTACCAGAGAATACCATTCATCGCCGAAGAGGACATCAAACCGGTCCAGACATAAGAGAAGTACCCATGGTCTACCCTAAGAATGGGAGATGTTGTAACCCTAACGGGACAATTTGAAATCTAGAACCGCAAAGCGGGGTAATCAGTTGAACATACTCATAAGTTAGCCAAAGGTAATGGAATAACTTGATAACACCCAGGAGCAATCCTCAAAGGGTGTCGAACTAAATGTCATGATAAGAACATAAGAACTAGAACAAACACTCGGTGAGAACACCGAAGGGATCCCACTTGATAGGGGATACCCTAAATTGACAATTGGCACCGACGGTATCAAAACACCTGAAGGGCCATTAATAACGGAAGCGTGACGTGATGACCTTATCGTGGAGCCCGATATTACCTCCAAACCCTTTGATGGTATACGGGAAGCAATACTTGTGAACAGCCTAAGATGAGCAGAGCTCCAGGCAATGTGGCATGTAAGCCGTCAAACCACTATGATACATAGATCCAACGGTTGCAAAAACTACTGAGAATCATAAGGAGAATCATAGATCCAACGCACCAGTAAGATTGTATAATAACTAACAAACGGGGATACCACTCGTTATTGTGGTACCGTAAGAGCGGTGAACATTTTAAGTCCAAAGAAGAGGATGTCGGTAGTGGATGCCGGATACTACATATCTTTTATAACTACCAACATAGTGTAGCTTGAGCATACAATTATTGCCAAGCAATGAGGAAATAAGTTGTTATAGCAATTATTGGAAATCGAAGAGTAATCGGTTTAGAAAGAAACACTATATGTGTAAACGTGAAGCGTAAGTAAATAACGCTCAAGAGCTCAGAACCACAAAGCATAGCATATTCTGTAATCAGCCAAGTAAAGGGCGAGCCATAGTACGAATGGCAGAAATACATGAGCAAAAACTAATGTAATAGTGGATGCCATAGAAACCAAGTCGTAAATACATACGAACATGGTGTGTAGCAAGCGACCAACGTATCTCAATAAGCACACAATGATATGGAGATGTTAATTGAGAGATGGTAGACAGACCGGGCAACAGGCCAGGAGTCTGCACCATGTTATGAAGGACCTCACAGAGGAAGGAATGTTCATTCCTATTGCAATTGCATAAGGAAATGAAAGCAATTCCTTGATGAATCAAATTGATAAGTGAAGTAATACACTTTGGGATAAGAGTACTCAACTGATAGATAATCAACCATACTGGATACGGAAGCGTTGTAAACACACCAACGAACATGGCATAAGCCAGTCAAGCGAAAGCTTAGAAACAAACAGTATGGTGTAAAGCCAAAGAAACATGAAGGGTGTGAAACACACCGACAGTCACAAGATGTGAATTCCACGGGAATAAAAACAGTAGGAAACCTGTAAACATTTAGAAGACCGATGCATAGAAAATGCAAGGTCATACAAGTAAAGAACACTTTTACCGAACAAGATAAGTGGACATAATTTAGAATCCACTAATAATAGAGGAAGTACTACATGGTAAGTAGTGGCTCAACCTCAACCGACAACACATCGGAAGAACAATTAAATTATCACAAAAGTATACAATGGTATGTATAATAGATTTCCAAAGAGCTGGATAGAAAGTCTGAAGCTCATTGAGTTCACGTATGGTGAGAAATACCACTCACTAATTGAGAAACCATATTCCCAAGAAAAAGTGATAAAAAGGTGATGTGCAACACACTAAGAATAACTCAATGGGCAAACCAAGTTCTAAAGTTATCAGGGTCGCACAATAGAAGCTAGTGGGCCTAGAATTCTAAGGTTGAATATACCTTACGAATAAGAGTGAATGGCTAAGTAGCAATGCCTTGAAGACTCTAAGGCTAGAACCGAACCCGGTTAAGAGTTGAACAACTCCGATGAAAATTCTTGATCCAGGGACTAATCGGCAATACGGTTAAGACCCTTTGACCAAGGAACATCGTATGATAGACCGCATGGAAGCTGAAATACTCCATGATGGCTGAACGCCTTAGACCAATGTCCAATGTTGACACATGGTAGATTATGTGGGCGTAATCCCTTTTCAAGGGGGGTAGAGCGAAAACCGCAAAGTGTATGTTTTACGTGATAAGTGTGTAAACTACAGTGCACATAGCGCAAAAGAATTTGTTTTGATGATTGGTGCTTATTTTACATAAACATTTATACTCATTCATTGTGTAAATTATGGTTATTTGTGAGATTAGAAGTGGAAAGGAGTAGAGAAAATCTAGGGGAATGAGAACCCCGATTGGTAATAGTGTGAGATATGAGCCGGTATGAAACCGGTGTTGAGAAATGAGTATGTTGGGAGATATGTTGAGAATAAATCGGTGTGAAACCGATGTTGAACCTAGTGGGAATTGAGTCCCCTAGGTGACTTGACTTGACTTGACTTGAATTGACTTGTGAACAATTGGAGGATAGATTGAGTAATAATTGATGAGATGGTTAGTAAGTGAGTAAAGGAATTCTAGAAACTTAAAATGTATTGATGGGTGATTATGACTAGCAAGATTAAAAAATAGAAGATGAAATAATGTTTGACTATTTGATTGTGTGAATTGAGGTGGGAGGTGGAACTTGATTTGCTAATGATCAAGGGAAACCAAACACAAATTGGGGTGGATGGATAGTTCAACACCGATGCTGATCACATTCAGGTTGAATGACTCTTGAAGCTCCCTATAAGTGGTCACGAGTAATAACACTAGTAATAGGTGTAATTATCATAAATTGGAATTTGGAGTTGTATTGACTCTTCAAAATAAATTTCCAAACTGATTTTATTTAAATCGAGAATGAGGATCGGTTTTGAAACCATTCCCACGGGTGCTAGTTGGACCTTCCCAAGGCTAGGCACCGGCATCGGGTCTAACCCGGGAAGTAAGCCAAGTGTGTGAGCCGGTGGGAGTGATGATTAGTTTTGAAACCGCTGTCACCCGCCGTGGTTGCGGCCTTAAGTCTTAATGACCGGTTGAACGATGGGTGTGTGTTTTGTATTTTTCCAAGGGCAGCAGGATATGAATAGTCCTGTGTTGGGAGAGTACCTAGAGAGTAACCTGAGGATCTCTAGATGTGCAAATGAATTTGATCAGAACCAAAGAACCGTAGGGCCAGAGAGCGTAAGTACCCAAAGTCATGATGGCCGTGAACCAGAAAGCGTAAGTGTTCAAACATGACCAGTACCTGAGGGATCACTCGATATGGGGGAGGACTGAGTGCCTAATTGTCTACGGATGGACCTCCATGGAGAGATTGGAAAAAGAATATTTTTGATTGCTATGCATGCAGTGACATGTTGTTTGCATGTGTGGTGTACATCGAGTCAGAGGCTGGAGTATGTGAGGTTATAACCTTAGCGTAGAGTATCTATGTGAGTAACTATATTAGATTCACCAACTTTAAGGGCAAAGTTCTTTAAGGGGGGTAGATTGAAATACCCCGAACTTAAAAATGGTGATTAAATAATTATAATATGGTAATTGAGAGCCTAAGAGTGCCTAAAGAATATTGGTGAAGAAAATAAAGCCAAAAGAAAAGAGAAAACGCTTAAAAATCGGTAATTATAAAAACGAGCGTTACGCAACCATAGGAGGTATATGACCCCAGTTAGGGTCCTAGATGGATTCCTAAGGCTTAGTTAGGCCTAATTAACATATGGGAACGATTCCCAAAGTAAACAGATTCAAATAATGGATTAAAATGCTAACGGAGTCTTAAAGCATGATTTTCGAGATAACCCGAGAACGTGAATTTAAGTGGTCAAACAGACCCGTAAAAATTATGGTTGACTATATAACTATAATTAAACATTAATGGAAGCTTAAGAACCATTAAAATTAAATAAACAAGAAAAATCCAGAAAACAGGCCCGGTTAATGAATAGTGCCAAACCGGGTAAATTAACGAGCGTTTTCTGTAAAATATGAAAAAAACTCCAGCTTATGTGTACATGGGGGACCGGTTTTGATTAAATAAATCAGCCCCTTTCACTCTTGACTAGCTAGCTATTAAAATAAGCCAAAAGCAAAAAGAGAAAAAATGAAAAAGTAAAAAGCAACTTCCCTCCTCTCTCTCCTCTCATTTCTTTTTACCCTCTTCTCTCTCCTTTTCTTTCCTCCTCCAGCCAGCTGTCTCTTCTCCACTCCCCCATTGCTGCCGATTTTGAAGCTTCTCCAATGACAGTCCACCTTCCTCCACTTCCTCAAGCCACATAAATGCTCCAAATAAAAAAACAAAACACATATTTGTGTTCCTCTCACCAAGCTCTACACTTCCCTCTTTTCAAAATCATATAAGGATGAAGTTCATCTCCAAGGGTATATCCCATTTGAAGAGAAAATCAGCTTTTATGGAGCTTGGATGCCTCCTCATTGTTTTAAGGTAAGAAAAATAACAAAACTCACTATTTCCTTCATCTCTTGTGTAACCGGTTTTGACTCCCCCAATTTCCTTGTTTTTCCTTCCTTGATTCATGACCAAAATCCCATTTTAGGGGTTCAAGGTAATCCTTCATATTTGTGCTTTAAGCACCTCCCCTTGTGTGCTAGTTAATTAATAAGACTAGGTGAATATATTTAGTGCCTAATTTCCCCTTTGGATATTGAATTTGAAGTTGGCATGTGGTTGGCCAACTTGGCCGATTTTGATCAAGAAAGAGAAAAGAGGAAATTGGAAAAGGAAAGAGGAAGTTATGAGCTTAAGATAAGAAATCCACCTTAATGTTTATTTTGATTGTTTTAGAACTTGGGATAGGTCATTAAATGACTTAAACCAAGATTTGTGATGGAAATATGTTTGGTTGAAGTAAGAGAGAATTTGTGAAATGTTGTTTGAGTTAAGGGCCTAAGTGCCATTACATTTGAGACTTTGAGCTATATTGTTGTTTGATGAGTTTGGATGGAACTATGTGTGCTGGTAGGACCCTTATGGGTGTGGCTAGTTTGAATTGATTTAGGTGAGTATTGATGAATTTGGACATGTTAGAATTGTAGATAAGTTATGACAAAATTTCGGTACAAATTGAGTGTTTTTAGGTGACTTGATGAATGGGAAGAGTTAGGTGCTTATTGGATTGAGTTGAGTATAGTAATCAACTTAAAATGTTAGTTGGAGGATGGGTTGAAGTGAGGTAAAAATCTGTAGCATGAATGATGTTTTGGTATTTTGAATTCCTAGGAGAAAACTAGTGTGCATGACCTTGTAGTGGAGGATGGACTTGGGTTGAGAGTATGATAAAACTATCAAGAGCAGAGTTTAGAAATGCACAAGTGTGCAAAATGCAAAATGTGAGAATTGAAATTGGTGGAATTGTGCAAGAAATTGAGTAATGAGTATGACCATGATTTGAGGAGATTTAGAGCATGTTTTAGGGTGTTTAAACATGCAGTAAACATGTGGAAAGATTAGGGAATGATTAGGTGTGAATTAGGGGTTGAAAAGAGGTCAAAAACTGTAGATTTTGACAGTTCCAGGGTTGGTCTGGGTTTGTAAACCGGTACACAAACCCGGACCACCTCAAAAACATGGCAGAAGCTTATTCCAGTGTTTGGTCCAGGTTTATAACCCAGGACTCAAACCCGGACCACATGTAAAACAAGGCAGAATGTATTGCGACGAGTTGGTCCGGGTTTACAAACCAGGACACAAACTTGGACTAACATAAAAATGCACCAGAAAGTTGTTTTAAGCCTCCAAATGATGGGGAAATGATTGGGGATGATTTTAGATGATGTTTAGGACTTGTTTGGTGACCTATAAAGGTCCTTGGATGTATAAAAAAGTTGAAGTAGTGATTGAGAAAGTTAAAGACTTAAGTAAACCTAAGGTAACGGGATAACGGGGTTAATTACGGGAGTATTAGTTTTACATACCGTGCTACCTTAACTTTAATAGAATCTCTTGATATGTGATCAGTGATTCAAAAGTAAGATCCGAGGAACGAGAGGTGACACGGTAAAGTTAATCCATGGTGAAAGGTATGATTTCCTCATGCCCGGTATGCTAACGGTGCTACACTAATTTGTGTGCTTGTGTGCCGGCTTAATCAAGATAAAGGCATGAAAATGATTAATTGCATTTGATATGCTTGTCTTGGTGCATGATGTATGAACTAACATACGTGAATGTTTGTGTGGTCTAACTTAGTGTTATAGACCGACTCGTAGATGAGTATTGCTTGATTAGAGACTCGTAGAAAGAGTCATTTCACGAAATAACAAATACGTGGAAACACACAACATTATCGATTTAAAAATAATATATCACAAACTTATGAACTCACTAGAACGTGAGAGAGTGGTACGGTGAGGGAACCGAATTGAAATAATCCACGTGTTATACCCAAAATTTCAACCCCCCGGAAGAAAGTCTCTACTAATAGGCTAGTAGCAAGAGTTCCCAGTTCGATCGGCACGTTTCAGAGTACTAGGGACAGCTTAGTCATCTCCAGGGGCATTTTCGTAATTTTTCAAGGCTCCTAAACCCCCTATAGGCTTTCTCTCTCCTCCAAATAAGGGTCAAATCAATTCAAAATGCTTTGAAATTTTAACCCATGATAAAGGATGACATTTGAAGCATAATGGCGTTGGAATTTTGATTTTTCGAATTTCCAATAATTTTCTAGCAATTTCTGATTGAATCTGACGGAAAATTGAATTTAAAAATATCCCAATATCCAAAAAATTCGATTCCACTTTAGAAAAATCAGAAATATCATCCTTTACCCATGTGTAAAATTTTATAATCAAATTCCTTTTGGTAACCCTTGAGCTAAAACGTCGGTAAATCTCGGTTTTTACCGGATTTTTCTATCTTTAAGGAAGCCTATATAAGGAACCTTATCCCGTGATCAAATCAGAACCTCAAGAACCTAAGCAACCAGAAAACCTAGCCGTCTCATTCTCCTCACGTTTTTAACATCCAAGCACCAAAATCACATCAAAAATCTCTCGAAATCACCACCTAAACACACTTTTCAACTCCCACATCAACCATCATCAAACCAACCAAAACCCCCAAAACGTGAAGAACATCAAAACAACACAACCAGAAGCCCGGGTCGAACTCAATCCGGAACCGGCATCATCGAGCCTCCGAAGAATCCCAACGTGAAGAATCATCTTGAATTCGAAGGTAAAACAGGTTACAATCCAACTTTTCTGATTCCCACGACCTTATTAACTCTCTGTTAAATTTTGGGTTCAAACTAACCTTCGTACGCTTCTGTATTGCTGTTACTTTTCTGCCTTGTTACTTGTTTCCAAGTTTCGTGCATAATTCGAATTCAAATTGAGAACTTTCGATCACTAACGCATTGTACATCTTTCAGGCTACACACCCATAAATTTGAGTCGAAAACACCTTCGGGAACACCTTAACCCCGTCCGTGGGGTCCGCACCCACGGACGTCATGTCCGGGCCCGGCCACCCACGGACGGCGGCGGGATTTTAAAATTTTAAAATTTAGGTTTTAAATGTCCGGGCCCACGGACGGCCTGTCCGTGGCCCCGGACTTTACAACTTTTGTTTTCTGTTTAATTCGACTTTTATTTTCAATAGGTTAACTAGGGTCCGTGGTCTCGGACATTAGGTCCGTGGCCACGGACGGAAACAAAATTTGACCTAATTCTGCCTCCGAAACCCTAGTTTAGGTAATTTTAATTTCACTTTAATTTTCTGTCAAAAAATGCTAAAAAACAAAAAAAGAAGCACCGCACTTAGGTTAAAAAGCTTTGTAAAAGCCGTAATTAAACCAAGTAGAGGAAAAACGACCTAGGGGTAATGAAAGTAATTGAACCCTAATTAAGTCGAATATCAAGCCCCCGAACCCGAACTCTCCTTTCCTAATTTGATCTAGGTTAAAATTAGGTGGCGACTCAATAGGTTCCAGTGAGCTAGCTTAGGTTTTAATAATTATTGTTATATGACATAGTTATTAATCTTAGGCTATAAGTGGACCTAAAACCCGATTAGATCCTAATCAACTTTAATCAACATAGGATAGGGTTTAAAATCGAGGCTCACAGACTGGCGACTCTGCTGGGGACAAACTTCTTAATTTTAACTTGTTTTAATTTTAAGAAAGAGGGCTTAACTCGAAAATGTTTATTTATGGCTTTATTACTTTGTTCGTTTACTTGTGCGCACTTTAATTTTCTGCACCTTTGCATCATATGAGAGCGAGGGTCCACCTAAACCAATTTCACCCCGGGACCCGTTTGAGGGTCCCCTGTCAGGGACTCACACCTTTTAGGTGATGTGAATAAGCGGGGGAAAAGAGGAGGGTGTCGTCTAACCACACCCCCTTAATACCTGGGCTTTAGCCCCAAGCGTTTTCCTGGCAGTGTCCTTACCTAGCCCATTGTTTGGTCAGTCAAAGACCCGACCGTAGACGCACACCTTCAGGTGATGTGAAAAAAGTGGGGAAGCCCAAAGAGAATAGCGTGCAAGCCCTATTCCTTTGAGGTGACCTGGGCCCATGCCCCAAGCACCTCTCCGGATCGATCCATACCCGTTTGGATTTAAACGTCTAGTGAGGACATGTTGAATTTGTGTGGGCCTTGTTTGCTTGTATGATCGGCCCATTACTCAGCCTACAGATTGATAGGAACTTCTCCTACATTAACCTAGCCCAGCCCGAATTGGCAGCTCTATTTGTTTGCGGCCCAGAGGTCCTGTTTGGTTTAATATGTGAGTCATTCGGGCTTCGGCCCAAAAGCTTAGACTTAGGTGATTTCTCTTCTGGCCCAATTCGAATTATCCATTTAGTTCTAGGCCCATGAAAAACAAATCCACCTCAAGCAGTTCATGAAAATCCATCAGGCCTTTCCGTTTCGGTTTATTCTAGTCCAGGAAGACTTTCCACTTGGGCTTTGGCCCAAAGTCCTAGGTATAGGTATCATCTTCTAGGCCCAATCAGAACCACTCGGCCCAAATTCCAATTCACATCTAGGACATGGTTTAAAAATCATTTCGGCCCATGCGCCCTATTTCTAGCCCAAACACATTCTGGCCCAGGTGTCAAATTCTCAAAACATTCTGAGTACCGCATTCATAACTCACTTCATCTGGGCCCACAGACCAATTCATAGTTTTGGCCCACGAACTTTGCTCTCAATCCAGAATTTCGGCCCATAATAAAACATTCGAATCCCAATAGTTTGTGCAACCCATTCATTCTAGTTTCTGGCCTCAAGGCCCAACAGGGTCATCAAACGAATCTTAGGCTTCAAGGTTTCTCTCTCGGCCTAGAGGCCCATTCATAATCCATGTGGCTTCCTTCGGCCCGTTTGCTCCACTTCCACGTTAAGGGTATTCAGGCCCACACATCCGCTCTAACCTAGGGATCACTCTAGTCCATGCACTTCACTCTCAGTTTGGAAGAGATTCAGGCCCTAGTTCCTCCTACATAACCCATAGGCATTCCTAGTTCAAGTACTTCGTGGAGCCTACTAAGAGTCCAAGAAGAAGTCGATCACAGTCATCTTAGCGATATCCCGGTCAAGAGCTCGAGTCTTCAGCATGCCGACTTCAGATGGTTCAGCAGGATTCGGATTCAACAGAAATTTTAGGGTTCCCATGCATTCTACTGCATAACCTGCCATAACATTCATATTTCAAATGCACCTCTCATATTTTTCAAAGAATGATCGTTTTCAAACCACTAATAAGAAGCATCGATTTTGTTGAATCATCTTCTTCCTCATGTTCACAAATGAATGACTTTTTCAAGTCTAAATGATAACACAAAAAAAAAGGTTTTGTTTCACACAAGTTTCTTTTGAATGGTTCATGAATTAATTATTTCCGACAATGGAACACAAAGACTTGTATTTTGTTTCTGAATTTTGAGCATGCCTTACCAAACCGCACAACTCACCACATAATATCCAAACAACCCACAATGAGGTTCAAGGCCCACATCTATCAAACTGTTGTCACGAACCCCAAATCAATACTGGGGGCAATCTGAGTTTAGAATCATTGTCTTCGAATCTTTTGTTTAAACGTGTGAACTAGTCTCTGAGTGAAATTCGCGAGAGTGTCTTGAGCGGGAAAACCATGAGTGAACGAGCGTGTCATTTTTACACGACTCCGGCGAGACCACATTCAAAGGTGAGGAAAACGGCATAACTCTGACCGAAGGAGATAATTTGTAAATTTACTCTTAGACCTGTGAAAAGTAACAAAGAACGGATACACAATTATCAGGAATGACGAAGCACCTAGGTACAGCACCACATAGCCAAAAGCTTGTGAACCCTGACGTTAAACCCTAGGCACCCCTGCTGAGCCTTTCATATATCCCTTTTCGATATTATGAACTCCACAAAATAACCCAGCCAATGATGAATGTCTGACCCGGTGACCAAAGGAAGCAAGGAGCCCGAGTCTCGGATAACATCTTCATCAGTTCAAAGAAGCAACTCCGCTATCAGCATGACGAAGCAATCCGTAAATGGTCCCAGAGTGACACAGGATCCAAAGAGCTCACACCAAAAGCTCTCGAAGCCCAAAACCGGGAAACACAAGAACCCCGAAGGCAAAGTCAATAAAGGATAAAACAAAAAGGCAAACCCGAAGTGCCTCAAAGAAATCCAAATGACAAAAAGAGAAATAGTGTAAAGGACAACCTCAAAGGTCCAGGTCCAGAAGCTCGAAAACAACGTCAACACGAAGCAGCTAGACGACTTCAAGACAAGGAAGATGAATCTGAGAGAAGACACAAGTTGCAGCTTTGGTCACCCATTTAAGCTCCACATACCTCAAATATCCCTCCGTAACCCCATCATTTTTCATCGCACCCTACGGCCACGTTATAAGCTTTAAAGACTTCCGACTTGATAGTTGTGTGTCCAATCACGTGAAAGTAACAGATCAAATGCGTAAATCCATCAAACGTCGAATTCAATGGTCTAAAAGTTATGACCATGAGCGAGAAATGAGTGCATACACCAAACACGTCGAGTGTAGGTTAGGAAGCACCAAATCAGAACATAAGCCTTGACCCTGTAAGGACGAGACTCATTCGCACGTTTAATCAAAGAAAATACCGGGGGCAATCGATCGTCCCAATCGATTTGCATGAACTCTAGCTCAGATTGTCCTAAGGAAAAATACTGGGGGCAATTGTTGGTTCCAACAATTGCCATGACAACACCAATTGAAACCCAAAGCATGAGCACCACCATCCTACCAAAGGCACACATAAGCCCTTACCTCCACATCAAACACCTCAGGCCCACATAAGCCTTCACTTCCACATAAATTCCATGGCCCGTCATAAGCCCTACCACCACTGAAAGAGCCCCGCAAACAAAAAAACCTATACTCTCACAAGCGGCACGTTCATCTTCTTTGAAACAAAGTGCAAGTCTGAAATCTTTAGTCAGGAAATGATAATTTCACTTTCCATTTCAGTAGAAAGATTTTCCTTTAAACATTGTCATGTTTGGCACCTTTTTCAACAATTTCTTGTCCTACACGATTTTCCTTCAAACACTTCGGTTTCATAAATCTGCATCATCGCCATGTTTGGCTTATTCCTAGCAATTTCTTGCTTTCAACCAACCTACATCATCGCCATGTTTGGCATATTCCTAGCAATTTCTTGCTTTCAACAACTACATCATCGCCATGTTTGGCATGTTTCTGCTTTCAACAAATCTGCATCATCGCCATGTTTGGCTTATTCCTAGCAATTTCTTGCTTTCAACCAACCTACATCATCGCCATGTTTGGCATGTTCCTAGCAATTTCTTGCTTTCGACAAATTAGCATATCATCCCCATAGCATCATCACCTTTTATACTTCAGGTTCCCGACACCTTATAATGCTCGGCGTATTCCATTCGAATTCAGGTTCCCGACACCTTATAATGCTCGGCGTATCCCGTTCAACTTATGGTTCCCGACACCTTATAATGCTCGGCGTAATCCATTCAATTTCAGGTTCCCGACACCTTATAATGCTCGGCGTAATTCATTCAATTTCAGGTTCCCGACACCTTATAATGCTCGGCGTACCCATTCAGTCTCAGGTTCCCGACACCTTATAATGCTCGGCGTATTTTATTCACTTTCAGGTTCCCGACACCTTATAATGCTCGGCGTATTCCAGGTTCCCGACACCTTAAAATGCTCGGTGTATTCCATTCAGGTTCCCGACACCTTATAATGCTCAGCGTATTCCAGGTTCCCGACACCTTAAAATGCTCGGTGTATTCCATTCACTTTCAGGTTCCCGACACCTTAGAATGCTCGGCGTACTTCATTCCTTTATAGGTAGTCAACGCCTTAGAATCGCTTGACATTACTTCATCTTTTAGGTTGTCAACGCCTTAGAATCACTTGACATTACTTCGTCTTCAGGTAGTCGACGCCTTAGAATCGCTTGACATTACTCCATTTGCATCATTTTAGGTAGTCAACGCCTTAGAATAGCTTGACATCATTTTCATCACCTTAGGTAGTCAGCACCTTAGAATAGCTCGACACAACTTGCTAGATTTCAAATGGCATACGAGGTCTTTTAGGATCCAGAATTTGGGGTATCACTCAAGCATCAACTAGTCTTTTCATCTTCATTACAAAGCCTAGTTGACGGGGGGCAATCTGTTATACCCAAAATTTCAACCCCCCCGGAAGAAAGTCTCTACTAATAGGCTAGTAGCAAGAGTTCCCAGTTCGATCGGCACGTTTCAGAGTACTAGGGACAGCTTAGTCATCTCCAGGGGCATTTTCGTAATTTTTCAAGGCTCCTAAACCCCCTATAGGCTTTCTCTCTCCTCCAAATAAGGGTCAAATCAATTCAAAATGCTTTGAAATTTTAACCCATGATAAAGGATGACATTTGAAGCATAATGGCGTTGGAATTTTGATTTTTCGAATTTCCAATAATTTTCTAGCAATTTCTGATTGAATCTGACGGAAAATTGAATTTAAAAATATCCCAATATCCAAAAAATTCGATTCCACTTTAGAAAAATCAGAAATATCATCCTTTACCCATGTGTAAAATTTTATAATCAAATTCCTTTTGGTAACCCTTGAGCTAAAACGTCGGTAAATCTCGGTTTTTACCGGATTTTTCTATCTTTAAGGAAGCCTATATAAGGAACCTTATCCCGTGATCAAATCAGAACCTCAAGAACCCTAGACTCTCAAAGAAGGCAGCCGTCTCTCTCTCTCCACGTTTTGAACCCCAGAGCCACGATCAAACACCGAAATCTCACCAAAGTCAACACCAAAACACATTTTCAACTCCCACAACATCATCCATCATCAAACCCCACCAAAACAGCACCAAAACGTGAAGAATATCAAGAACAACAAGGAGTCAGAAGCTGGGTTCGAAGTTCTTCTGGATCCGCCATCAACGAGGCCTCCGAAGAATCCCGACGTGAAGAATCCTCCTAAATTCGAAGGTAAAACAGGTTGCAATTCTACTTTTCTAACTCTCCACGACCTTATTAACTCTCTGTCAAATTTTGGGTTCAAACTAACCTTTTTACGCTTCTGTATTGCTAATTACATTTGTTTCTGCCTTGTTACTTGTTCGCCAAGTTTCGTACATAATTCGACCTCAAACTGCAATCTTTCAATTACTAACGAATTGTACACCTTTCAGGCTACACGTGCATAAATTTTGAGCCGAAAACACCTTCAGGAACCACCATAAAACCCCTGTCCGTGGGTGGTCCGGGATCCCGGACCTATGGTCCGGGACCACGGACGGGTTGTCCGTGGCCACGGACACCCACGGACGGCGGCGGATTTTAAAATTTTAAAAATTTAGGTTTTGTTAAACTATGTCCGGGCCTACGGACATCCTGTCCGTGGCCCCGGACTTTTCAAATTTTTGTTTTCTGTTTAATTCGACTTTTATTTTCACATAGATTAACTAGGGTCCGTGGTTACGGACATTAGGTCCGTGGCTACGGACGGAAACAAAATTTGACCTAATTCTGCCTCCGAAACCCTAGTTTAGGTAATTTCAACTTTCACTTTTATTTTCAGTCAAAAAATGCTAAAAAATAAAAAAACAGAAGCTCGCGCACTTAGCTTAAAACGACTCGTAATAAGCCGTAATTAAACTAAGTAGAGGAAAAACGACTTCTAGGGGTAATGAAAGTAATTGAACCCTAATTAAGTCGAATATCAAGCCCCCGAACCCGAACCCTACCTTTCCTAATTTACTCTAGGTAAAAATTAGGTGGCGACTCACAATAGGTTCCAGTGAGCTAGCATAGGATTTTAATTATGTTATATGACATAGTTATTAACCTTAAGTTATAAGTGGACCTAAAACCCGACTAGATCCCAATCAACTTCATCAACATAGGATAGGGTTTAAATCGAGGCTCACACCACGAGACAAATAATAGTGGAAAGATATAATGAGCCTCTACTTAGAGGATGATGGTAATTCTAAGAAAAGAACTCATGAGCAAAGTAAACACATATAAAGGACCCTCAAACTCCTTTAAAAGTAGTCGATCCACAACACGAGGATTTGACCAAATTGAGAAATGTCCCGAACATAAAAAGTATTCGAAAAGTTGGGAGAAACCCTTAAATCTGAGAATACTAAACATTGAGAAATTTTCCTAAGCTAATATATGTTATCGAGAGAGATACTTCTAGGTTATACTATGAGATTGCGAAATAACTCCGAGAGAGGAGTTTTGGGAATTTGAGTAGTCCGGTAGAGAATCGAACATTTGAGAATTTGAGGAGTTAAGTGCGTAGTTCTGTTTGATAGTCGAACCTTCCCACCATGCTAGACCTAGAGTAGGGTTGAAACCGGGGAAGTAAGAGTTGTATTTGAAAGCTTGGTGGTGAGTCTTGTGTATGACTCTGCCCGGAGGTCATGGGTAATGACTTAAAAGATATCCTTTGAGAATTTGATATTGATAATTGAGAATTGAGTTAGAAACTTGAGAAGTGACTGTCGAGTTGAGAACTTGAGAACTTGAGAGTTGTGGATTGAGATTGAGTATTGTAGAACTTGAATTAAATTTGGGAATAAGAGAAGATGAGTAAGAGTAACTCACGAGAATGGGTAAGATAATGAATAAGGAACAAAAACATAGTGAAGTAAAAACCCCCAAGGCCTAAGATTAAGTTTATACTAATTAACAAACTTATTGTGTTAGTGTGATTGTATTCCTTGTTTGAATGTTGAGTACTTGTGCAAGTGTACATATATAATGTATAGCTGCCTTGCATGATGATTGAATTAAAATGATGCCTATGCTCTCGACAAAGTAGTCGGCGTACCCCCATTAGCATGCGGGGTATGTGAATTTCATGACAGCAATATGCAGAGCCCCTTGGGGCGCTATTTATATTTTCCAGGTACATTGGAGCCGTTTACCGTTCGAGAGTAGGACGGGGTTGTAGTATAAGCATGAGTAGTTGGTTTAGGAATGTTGTATTTATTTGAAAGGATACATGTAACGTAAGTAGATCGGACCACACAATTTGATCTCTCGGACAATATGCACTACTAAATGCACCATTATGTCGAAGAAAGATGGTGGGAAATACATCTCAAGCTGGCATAATGTCACAACAATTTCATGTTGCAGATCATCGAGGGTGTCTGAGTCAATTGCCTTGCAGCAGACAGCCTTGAAGAAGAAACATAATCGAGTTAGAGCATTTCTGACATTTTCTAGTAATATCCCTCGTTTTGCAACTGGAAGAAGATGCAACATTAACACATGATAATCATGAGATTTCATGCCTAACTGTTTCAAATCCTTCATATAAACTAGGTTCTTCTAGTCTGAAGAGTACCCAGATGGTACCTTCAATGAGTGCAAACATTTGCAAAAACTTAATTTTTCACTCTTAGAGAGGGTATAACACGCAGGAGGTAGATATGTTCGCTTCTCATCCTCTATTGGGTGTAGTTCTTTCTGTATGCGCAACTCTTGCATATCTCTCCTCACCTTCAATCCGTTTTTCGTCTTGCCGGGTATGTTGAGCAAAGTACCACTCACTGCCTCACCAACGTTTTTCACAATGTGCACGATATCCAAATAATGTCGAACAGGCAGATGCCGCTAATACGGTAGATCCCAAAAAATGGAACGTTTTTTCCAAATGTTCTTCGGCGGCTTGGATGTGTTTCCAAAGACATTTTCAATGTCTTTTACCTTTGCATACACTTCCTCTGAAGTCAAAGGCAGACGAGCCACATGAGTCTCGGGCTCATTGTTGAATAGCTTTCGCTTTCTCGAACGGTAAGGATGGTCTACTGCAAGAAACCGTCGATGACACATGTAAACATTTTTGCCGCAGTGCTTCAGACGATCTGAACATGTGTCATCCTCACATACCGGACACGCTTTGAATCCTTTCACCGAGTATCCTGACAAGTTCCCATAGGCAGGAAAGTCGTTAACAGTACAAAACAACATCGCCTTCAGTGTGAAATTTTCTTTCGCATGAGCATCATATACCACTGTCCCTTCATTCCATAACAACTTCAGATCGTCGATCAGTGGTGCAAGATATACGTCACTGTTATGACCAGGTTGCATTGGACCAAAAATTAGGAGTGATAACATAATGTATTTTCGTTTCATACATAGCCATGACGGTAAATTGTAGATCACTAGTAGCACCGGCCAAGTGTTGTGCTGACTGCTCAATGTGCCATACGGGTTCATCCCATCGGTACACAATCCAAGTCTCAGATTCCTATCCTCATCCCCAAAATGATGTTTGAATTTTCTATTGATATTTCTCCACTGAGGTCCGTTTGCAGGATGTCTTAATTTTCATCAATTTTCTACCATCCGTGTGCCATCGTAAGTTCTTCACATCTTTCGGGTTGGCAAACAACGGTTTGAATCTAGGAATTATCGGCAAGTACCACAATAATTTCACTGGACGATTTTATTTTCTGAAAAGAGGAATCCTCATCCTTGTCCTTGTACCGGGACAATAAACATTTAGGACACTTGTCTAGATGTTCGTATTCACCCCTATACAACACACAGTTATTTGGGCAAGCATGAATCTTTTTATATTCAACTCTCATTGGACACATCCTTTTCTTTTCCTCGTAGGTGGATGTAGGAAGACCATTCTCATCAGGAAGCATATCATGTATCAGCTCTAGAAATGACGTGAAACACTTGTCACCAACTCTATATTTCCCCTTTAAGTTGAACAAATTAAGTACAGCACTCAATTTTGTGTATTTAATGCACGAAGGGTACAAAGGTGTCTTCGATGCGTCCAACAATCTTTGATACTCTTCCGGCTTATCGACAAAAGTATCCGCAACATTTTCTAACATTTCATCCATTTGCTCATCATGGTGAGTGGTCTCACTGTCATCGAATCCTGAATCACTTAGCGGTACCGACTCATTGATGGTATTGAAGGTGTGGTCGGTACTTGCGTGACGTGGATCATGAGCACTTGATGATGTTGAAGCACTAGCTGTAACAGTTTCTCCATGAAAATTCCATCTTCTGTAATGTGGCATGAATCCACGGGTCTTAAGATGAAATCTGATTTCCTCAATGTCTACATATTTCCTTACGACCCCACAGTCAACACAAGGACATGAAATTTTGTCCGCCTTTGTTTTGTCCTTGTGTTGCACTGCCGCTTTGAGAAACTCTTTCAGCTTCTCATCAAAGTGATCCCCTCGATCACCATACATCTAGTCACGCTCCATTATATATGTGAAAACAAAAAGTGGATAAGATTGATTTGTCTTTCAGTTTTGTCTGCATTTGTATATGGAGCATGTTTCTACTGGATGTACGGTTGCAACCAAACTAAGCACTACTCTATGGTTCCAACCAAACTAACGTAGCCTAAGTACTCTAACGTTCCAACGTAACTAATCTAGCCTTATTCTAATAATTATAACACAAGTAATTTAACATCAACAAATCATTGCATTATTAAAACAAAAAATAAAGTATAATTAATTACTTGTTTTAAGGTTGTACAGAGGGGGAAGCTTGGAGACTGCTTCGGTGATGGGCTGGGAAAG
This sequence comes from Limonium bicolor, assembly GCA_023374045.1. Taxonomy (NCBI): domain Eukaryota; kingdom Viridiplantae; phylum Streptophyta; class Magnoliopsida; order Caryophyllales; family Plumbaginaceae; genus Limonium; species Limonium bicolor. Next base: position 267,474,514 of record CM041778.1, on the reverse strand, counting down.
TACTGGTACAAATCCAATAGAAGATGCAGAAGACCTGACAAAGAAAAGTAAAGATTGTTATACACAAATAACAAATAAAATTAATTAATAAGACTAATACGATTCTAGAAAAAATTCGGCATGACCTTTGCGTAATCGTGTTAATCCCATGCTTATCATTAAGCATTCACCAATATCTTATTTACCACGACAAATAAATTCATCAATTGACAGCAACCATCCTTATTCACAATCACTCAATATTAACCACAACCACTTTTTTGTAATAATTAATTAAACAAACAAAGAGAAAAGATAGATGAAGATGTTACCTTTTCACTCTTACTCCACAGTAGAAGAAATAAGGAAGAAGTAGAGACCACCCCAATTACTGTAGACAGCGGCGAAGCAAGAAAATAATATTAGGGGGGCAAGAAATCCTTTATTATAATCATTATCATATTAAGAAAATAAAAAAGAGAAAAAGGGAGATGAAGATGTTACCTTTCCGTTCATGCTTCACAACAGAAGAAATGAGGAAGAAAAAGACGTAGAGACCACCCCTATTACTACAGACAGCGACGAAGCAAGGAAATAATATTAGGGGGGCAAGAAATCCTTTACTATAAGCATTATCATATTAAGCACGTATATACTACAATGTAATGGGAGAACATAGATGTTATAAAGTTATAGATCTTACCACTTAATTAATGTGAAACTTGAAGTTAATTTTTTTAATTGAAATACCCCGAACCTAAATATAGTGATTAAGATTATTCTAATACGTATTTAAGGGCCTAATAACACCTAAGTAATATTGGTAAGGAAAAATAAATCCAAAATAAATAAAGAAACGCTTAAAAAGCAAAAAACGCTAAATAAGTGTTAAATAACCATAGGAGGTATGAGACCTCAGTTAGCGTATTACATGGATTATAAAGGCTTGTTCATGCCTAAATAGACATGAGGGAACAAATCCCGAAGAAAACGGATCCCTAAAATGGATTAAAAGCACGAATGAACCTTAAAGCGCGTTTTTCGAGGAACCGGGAAAACGCGACTTTAAGCGGGTCAAATAGACTCGTAACAATTTTGGTCAACCAAATAGTCATTAATAAACATTAATGAAGGCTTAGAACCAATAAAATTAATTAAACGAGAAAATTCCGGAAAACGGGTTCCGGTTAGTAAAAACTGTACAAACGAGAAGTTGCGGGGTGTAAACTGTAATAAAGCAAAACTAATGTGTCCACTTTACAAATAAAAAATTAAAAATCTGTAGAGGGGTGCATAGGGGGCCGATTTCCCTCTCTCACTCTCACTCTCTTTAATTCCCTTCTTATGTACTAAAGATAAATAAAGTAAGAAAAAGAAAAGTAAACACTCTCTCTCCTATCCTCACCTCTCTCTCACGGTTCCCCTCCCTCTCTATTCTCTTCTTCCTCCTTGGGCGACAGCCATGGAGATTTGAGAAAACTCACACAAAACCCACCTTCTCTCCTCTTGTTAACCACTTAATCCTTCTCCAAAAATTACAAAATTAGTACCATTGGAATCCCCTTGCAAAGGAGAACATCTTCCTCTTTTCAAAAATCCAAAAGCTCCAATTTCGTTTTCATGGGTGGAAGCCATTTGAAGGTTTGAACCCACCATTGGAAGCTCCTCCTCCACCTTGATGTTTTGAGGTAAAAAGAAATTTGAGAATCCACCATTTCTAGCCCTTGTTTTCATTATAAGAATTTTCAGATTTTGAATGCTTTGTACCTTGTGCTCCAGCCGATTTTGGATTCTTCTTTGGGCTAGGAATCTTGCTCTCTTGCTAGTCAAGAACCTCATTCATTGGTTGGAAGGTAATGCTCCTTTCTAAACCCTAAAAACATCTAAATTCTAGGGTTAGCTAAAATGAATGCTAAGTGGTTGATGTGTATTGGTATAGTGGCTGTAGTATTGTGTATTTTGTGAGGAAGAACAAGGAAGAAGGAAAGAAGAAAGGAGAAGGCAAGAAAGAAAAGAAAAAAACTAGAAACAACAAGGTAATTACTCTTACCTTGAGCTAGTTTTATGTATAGTATTGTAACAGTTTTGAGTATTAAAAATGAAGTGATGTATATGGTAATGAGTAATAAGTATGTTGTAGTATAAGGAGGAAGAGAATGTAACAGATTTGAAGCTTTAAAAGATGTTTAAAAGCTTGGGTAAAACATTGAGAAGTAAATGTTTATGTGGAGGAAATTTATGGTGTTGTAGTGTGTTGATATTGATTTGGGAATTGTGAATGTGCTATGAGCTGAGACAATGTGTGGGCAATGTTAAAAATATAGGAGAGACTATGCCCATATTTGTATGGAAATTTGAGGACTTAGTGGTATAAGAAGAGGGAATAACCTAGGAACTAACTAGGTGTATTTGGAGAACTTAAGGTGAGTGGTTTAACACCTTGAAACAGATTTGGAAAAGGATTTAGGAATCGGAAGAATTAGAGTGGTAAGATAATGTACTTAGAATGCTAGAAGTGGCATTGGTAGAGGGAGTATTGAATGGTAAAGATTAGAACAAAAATTTGTAGCATCGGAGAAGGAAAAATTAGTATGAGTGCTGGAATGAAATGAGGAAGATTGTGTAAATCTATATAAGGATAGGAGATGAATTTAGTAGTGACTTAATGGATGAACTAAGGTATTTTATGAGGTCTAATTAGTGCTAAAACATGTTAGGATGTATGTAGGAAGATTGGGGAAGAAATGGGTAAGAAAAGAAGTGAAAAGCAAAATCTGTAGGCAAATTCTGCTACTGACCGACCCAGAGGTTGGATCGGTCGTGGGTCGATCGGAGCATAAACAACTGGAACGAAACTTTCTGTAATGGACCGACCCAGAGGCCGTGAGTCGGTCGTGGGTCGGTCGGGCAAAATTCTTGAACGTCGAAGTTTCTGACTTCGACCGATCCAGAGGTTGGGTCGGTCGGTGGGTCGGTCGGGGCTTCGACAACGAAACTTAAACCTTCTGGAATGGACTGAACCAGAGGTGTATGGGTCGGTCGGAACAGTCATGGGTCGGTCGGGAAGAATTTAAGGAACGGGAAACTTACTGGAATGGACCGACCCAAGGGGTTGGGTCAGTCGGTGGGTCGATCGGCCCTAACTTACAAAAAAAATAGTAATCATATGAATGTATATATATGTACGTATATGTACATATATATGGGATTTTAGTAATATACCATTAATGTAACAATAATGGTAAGAAAGTAAGTATATAAGTAAGAAAGTAAGTTCAAGTAGTAAAGAGTACAAAATGATTTTTAAATCAAGTATAGAATGTAAAGAACTAGTAAGTATGTAAAGGAAGTAGTAAAGTAAGGATAAGTGGATCAATAATAGACCGTTGATTATACAACTTCATGTATGTCTTAGGATTCAACTAGTTGAACACCGAAGGGATTCGGTGAGTCCAAAGTCAACGGTGAAAGGTATGATTTCTTCATGCCCTGTATCCTAACCGGGTTACCCCGATTTGTGTGCTTATTTGATCACCTAAATAAGATAAATGCATGAATCGGACTATATTGCACTTACTTGTGCTTGTTTAAGTTGTTCTTGATATATATTGTCTTGAACACTAGTTTGTATAATTCATGAAATAAATGAATGATGATGAAGTGTATTTGTACCTTGTATTGAACTTGTGTATCGTACTGTATTTCATATGGATGTGTATTTGAGCAATGTAATTGTGTATGTGGCTTGGATGTGAGACTTCTACTAATTCCTAACTACCTAACTCCTAACGTAAGTATTGAGTAAATTGGAATGAGTAGAAGTCCGATATAGTTTCGGCCACACGTGAGGATGAGGAGACACAAGAGGTTGGATCTGATTCCTGGTTCTTAAACTGGTCCACGGCCCAAACCCCTTAAATGGGTAGCATCCTAGATTAGTGAACCAAGTAAATCCCGGTGGTGGGACAGAGTAGTCCCCGGCCCCCCGGAGGTCCCGACGACTTGACTTGAGTAAGTAGTAAGTAAAGTAAGTATTGTATGAGTAATGGTCTTGGCTGGTGTAAGTCATTGACCCTGAGTAAAAGAGTAAAGAGCACCCATTTCTAACTTGGGTGCATAATGAAGCTAACAAGTATTGTGTATTTTGTATGTATTGCGTATGTATTGTATAAGTATGGTGTATGCGTATTTCGGGTAAGGTAAGTAAGTATCAGTTGGCTTGTATGGTTACCTTGTATGCATTGAAGTGTATGATTGTATTCCTTGCGTATAGTATTGCAGTATTATGTATGAAAGCATGTATGCATGTATGTATGAATAAAATGAATTGCATGTATTCGACCAAGTGGTCGGCGTACCCTCGCTAGTACGCGGGGTATGCGGTTATCATATTCAGCATAAGCTGAGCCCCTTGGGGCACCATTTTTTGTGTGCAGGTACCCGAAGCGGATATGATCACAGTAAGTGACCGACAGCTATATTTGGACAGCTAGGAGTGAAATGTAGATAGTAATGTATTGTGTAAGGCCTGTAGCCTTGTTGTAGAAGTGTACCACGGGGTACACCATAAGTATTGGAAGTTAGTAGTTGTGAGGAATGGGTAGATGTAGTCTCTTAATGAGTATGTATGAAATTGAAGGAGGTATTGTATTTGTATAAGGATCCTAGTAAACTCGGTGCATTATATTGTATTGTATTGAATGGAGTATTGTAGCACTTGGTAGGAAATGGGAGTATGTATTGTAAGTGTGTAGTACTCGGATATTCCGGTCCATCAGACCGATGTTGTATGTAGTAGTAGCCTTGTTAGTCACGTGAGTGGCTAACGACATTGTATCACCTGCCGTTGTGTAAGTATGTATCCGCTGTGTGAGTATGGATGTATAAGGAGATTGGACGGTAATGACGGTATTAGCGGTAGGGGTGTTACAAAAAGTGGTATCAGAGCGAAGTATCACTCTGATGACTGGAAATACCGAGTTGGAATTAGAAGCTTAGGGCTAAGGGCTGAGTGTTACCATTAGAGATATACTAGTTAGGAACTCCCGGTGAGTACCGGATACCTACAATATCAGACCCGCCCTCCGCAAACCCACTGTATAACTTGGGAAAGAACGCTAGAGAGAAGGAAAGTCCACTTATACTCGGGGAAACCCGATCTGGCAGTTATGGAGTAATCATACAGTAAACAAAAACCTGACATGTAGTAGATTCCAAGACTTGGAAGTGCCGGAGTTGGATCCCGGTTGAACAACAATACCCACACTGAATGGCGGTTGAACGAGTACTCCAGCCATAAGGAGGCTACAACTAACAACAGCATGGGGCGACATGCTTTGCAGTCGCGAACCTACCTAACCAATCAGCAGCAGGAAAAGAAGCACTAAGCGTGCATCAGAGCGATAAAAGGAACAGAACAAAGCCCGAGATACAAGTCTACGGGACGGTAATAACTAAAATAATACCACTAACGGTATGCTAGCCGACTAAGGACATAGTCGGGAACGGTTAACTCCGGAACTACAACGCCAAAAAGGTTACAATACCTGGCCTACAAAGCTCAAGTGGCTACAAGAACAATCACAAGATATAATCTGACGCAACTACAACCGTAATGCCTAAACAAACTAAGGCTCAAAAACCACGGTAAATGTGTGGGAACGAGCAACAAAGAGAAACACAAAACCAAATAAATAAGGATCTCCAAGGATTGGAGAAGTACCCCTATCAACGACAGTCACGCCGAGATCATGGATAAGTTACCTAAAAGATCAAGTATCTCAATCATAGATGAAACACCCCTGAACATTTAAACGCATAAAATCATAACGCGTTTTATAATTCGGACATAAAATAACGTACGAACAATCCGAACGCACGACGGTGTTACATGTTAATATAGTCACGTACTTTATGTACGAATACGAAAATACATGTAAGTTGTAATAATTAATATCGTCGCATCGTTATGTATAGCTAAAAAGTAACAAAATAAAAAGGGTCGTATATATAACGTAACGAAAATTAAGTGGTCGCGTATCTAGCTAATAACGCAATATATATTATATGGTCTTACATATATAAATAAGCATGCATAACTTATACAAAAAAAAAGAAGAAGAAAGAAAAAGGAGCAAAGACACTCCCACTAAGATTCGAACCCAAGACCCCTCGTACCCACCTGAACACCTTAACCGGTTGAGCTATGCTCGAATTCAATAATAGATGCTCACAGATTAAAACTAGTAGTGATACTACTAATGTAACCGCAAAAGAAATTCAAACCAGGATCAGGCACACCATCACAGATCCCAGACCGTAGCCGTGAGCAAGAAAATTCTTTCCACGCTAGTTCCTTGTAACCTGAGACCACCCCTTTATAATTCAGTGATCTATCTCCATCCTCTCCTCCTGTTCCTGTGATATCGAGAATAAAAAAAAATATAAGTCAGCTTGCAGACCCCCACAACTCACCCCATGCTCATACTGGTACGTTAGATGCTCTCAGGCAAAAGAAATGATTTCATACCTGCTCACTGATGGGTACCGGTTTTAACAAAAAAAAATCTGAACCAGGAACACTACTTCTACACAAGCAACTACTGTTCCTTACCTCTATGTCTCTTATGAGGACTGATAAACTAATAAGTCCAAGCCGTTCCATTAGTACCAGTTTTGCTCGCCCCCCCCTTGCCCTTGGTTAAGCTGCCAACAACTCATGCCTCACACAATCTGTTACCGGTCACCAAGTACCAAGAAAAAAAAAGACCAAAATTCCTGTCTCGGTATAACGCCATGTGTGTGTGCTGTTGTGACAACAAACAAAAACTAGCAAGACCATACCTCCAAGTCTACCTTGTGAGTTATCCTTCCCTTGCTCGTTTCCGATACAGCCACAGACAGGACACACAAAAAAAATGTAGCTGTAGTATCTTCCTACGACAATAACATGCATGCCTCCATCCTTGTTTATTTCCGGGTACAGCAGCAGTGAAACAACAACATGCTGCCCTCTACTCCATTAACACTTTCACGATGATTTTTTTTGCAAGAGTCATATGCATCTCTTTATCACCTTCATTCCTTCACTCACGGTAATTTGCTAGTCAAACCGGCAAAAAAAAAAAACAGCTCTGTCCTTCTCCATTTCCCTTCATTGACGGTAATTTACTACCCAACTACTTCACCTTCTTCATTCTCCAAAACTGGTAAAATAAGGAGCATACAAGCTTCGTATCTTCACTTCTTCATTTCCTCGGAGCTTTAATTCTCTTCATCTGAACAAGGCGACTACCTGCTCCCACCATTCTCTTCACTCATGCCGACGAACAAGGGACTGCTCTGCACTCCCATCATTTCCAGTCCTGACGTAATTTGCAACCTATCTGGCAAAGACAAGGAACTGGTGCTCTGCGCCTGCTTCATTCTTTCCACTACGATGCGGTAATCTGCAACCCAGCTTGCGAACAAGGAGCAATATCTGCTCTCCCCAGTCTCTTCAACGTTGGTAATTTGATCAGGTCCACACCTTTGAAGTGTATTTAGTAAACCCCTGCATCGTGCACACTAGAGTAAAAACAGGGCTGTGAACAACCGAAGCGGGAACCTGTTTTTGCAGTGTAACTAGAGAAGGTGAGATTGTGTCCTCTTGAGATTCCTTCTAGGTTTTAGAAACAATAATAATTCTGACCCTTATGTCTACTCTCCTCTCCTTTGGCAAGTCCATGAACCCAGAACAAGGAATGAAAAATCAGAGTCCTCATCCTCTTGTCGGTGCATCTCTGTGACAGTCTAACGCACGTTCATGCACTGCATGCTCTTCGCTCCCGATGCCATGTATATATGTGTCTCTATCGCGGGAATAAACCTGTGGAGTTGCTTGTACTCCTGATCCCAGTAAGGCCTGGAAGCGACCATTCCTGAAATCGGTAATATACTGGAACTTATTCCCTCTCTCTGGTGGTTGGTACTATGGGTATTATGACTGACTTTGTTACATCCTGTTCGGTAAACGAAACCTACTAATCTGAATCGATGGGGTTATAAGTTGTCTGTTAAGGAATGGTAATGGCTGGAACTTATCTTTCTCACTAGCGATTATAGCATTAGAAGATTTTGGCTCCCTTAACTGAACTCTTGAAGTAAATGATGGGCATGAACACACACAAACAGTAGCGCCTTCTGTTTCCAAAGTCCATGTCGGGGCATATAATTACTTCGATTATGAGTGTATGTACGTGCGTTGTCGATTGGCAACAGACAAACAAACTGCAACTTTGTTTACACTTTGATAACAACACTAGTAATTATACAATAAGAATAGTGTAGGGAGCTAAATATTAAAATGCTAATCTAATGTCACGGCAATAAGTGGTACTGATGGGGTGTTTTGGCAAACGTAGCAATCGGTACCAAAATGAAACTAGTTGAGATTTTAGGAATGGATTAGGAGGGTGAAAGTCACTCCTTGAACATCTACGCAGCATATAGATCAAATTGATTGTCAATAATATTGAGCAAATTCTGTTCCTGTTTTTATGTAAATCGTGACTAGTGGCTAGCTTGAGAGAAAAAAAAAAGAATTAGCCAAGTTAGCTAAGGATATGAATCGGAATATATATATATATATATATATGTATATGTGGTTGTTAATTTAGGATTGAAAATTAAAATAATAATAAGAATAATTATGTTAGATATTTAAAGGGGTACTAAGCCGAAACAATGATTATTTATGATTAAGGGTATTTGAGCAAGTATCGAGATTATAATGATGGAAATATGAATATTAGAATCCTTGGGGGTTGTTGGGAACTTTAGGGAAATTTTGTAGTAAGCTTAATTCTCTAATTAACTATGAATTATACTATAAGGTCAAGTATGAAACTGGGGCAATTATAAAGTTAGGGGTAAGTTAGGTAGTTACCTTAAAAACTTGGGGCAGGAATGGAATTTAAGTATTTGAGGGGATTAGTATATAATCCTAAAAAGGTTTTGGAAACTTAAGTAGAGATATAAGTTAATTCAGGGGTATAATATAAGGGTTTAATTAATTAGAGTATTGGTTATAAATAAAAGGGGTTATGATGTAACTATAAGGAAAATGTGGGTGAATGATCAAGTTGAATAAACTTGTTACATGTTGGTGCTTAAGAATACTCTAAGGCATTAGCTAGAGGGAAGTACTTAGCTAACTTGCAAAACGACGATGTAAACGTCGTAGGAATTAAATGAACGTCTAAGGTGAGTACTTGGGTAATTCTAAGGGGGGCTAGTATAAGTGGAACACTCAAAGTTTTAACTGAGAATAACACCCAATAGATTGGGACAAACTAGAAAAAAGTCACTACGGTGTTCGCATGCAATCATAAACTGACAAGTTGATTATTAACTCTAGGGCCGTAACGAACGCCAACCGGGACCCCGTGTGTGTGAGACAACTCCTGCTTCTATTAAGGTATGGACATGTGTGGTTCGTATGTTGCCGTGTTACACGGCTTGTGTGCTGTGTGCCTTGTTTGTTTATGACCATAAGACTAATGCATGAAAACGGATGTTTATTTTACCGTGCTTATTTGTCTGTTGTGAGCTTGTGTAAGGCATGTGAATGGATTGATTATCTTCCTTGCTTACCTGCTTGCTATTATTGTGCATATTGTTTGCGCGCACACAGTAGTGTAGTCCCTTCTCGGTGATGAATCCTTGAGATGAAACACAACGAACTTCGTAAACAAACCAAAGGAACTACAAAAAGGGAAAACTCCATTTAACTATAGAGGACCTCTAAAGACACCCACTATGGTGTCGAATTATCAAAGATAATGATAAGCCAATACCTTGAGAAGGAATAGGGAGACGGACCCTTTGTATCCGGGGTAGAGACCAATAATCTAAAAAGGGAATAGGGAGACGGACCCTTTGTATCCGGGGTAGAGACCAATAAGATTAAAAGGAATAGGGAGACGGACCCATTGTATCCGGGGTAGAGACCAGAACATTGAGAAGGAATAGGGAGACGGACCCTTTGTATCCAGAACAGAGGCTAGTAACATTGAGAAGGAATAGGGAGACAGACCCTTTGTATCCGGGGTAGAGACTAGAACATTGGAAGGCATAGGGAGACGGACCCTTTGTATCTGGAGCAGAGGCTAGTAACATAGAGAAAGAATAGGGAGACGGACTCTTTGTATCCGGGGTAGAGACCAAAACATTGGAAGGCATAGGGAGACGGACCCTATGTATCCGGAGCAGAGGCTAGTAACATTGAGAAGGAATAAGGAGATGGATCCTTGGTATCCGGGGCAGTGGCTAGTAACATCTAAAAAGAATAGAGAGAGAGAGAGAGAGAGAGAGAGAGAGAGAGCTATCCGGGAATGGAGGATTAGCTATGGAGAAGACGTTCCCCAAATGGGGGTGATAAGAGAACTCACAAGTAACCCTTAAAGAAACAAGGAAGGATTAGAACCTACATGAGATGGTCACGGGATCTAAACTATATCCCCAGACCTGGTGCAAGGAAAGAGAAAGAAAATACAATTTAAGGGAACAAGAGAAAAGAAATGAAAACACACAACGCTCGAATGATCCCATAGTGAGGATCGTGGGTATAACATACCTATGCACACGTTTATTACTTACATGATTGTTGTTGCCATACTAGCAGCTCGTTGTGCTTGGTTGCGTGTTTGATGTGCTGTGATGCCAGCATATTATGCTTGGATGTTTGTTGTTATTGCTATGCTACCTTAAAGTGTGTATGATATCATGATATATTGTGGTGTGCTTTACTGCTTTATTATAGCACGTAAACTGACTTAATAATATTCGACCAAGTAGTCGTGTGGCCCGGCAACATACGGGCTACACACGTTCATACTCAGCGTAGTTTGTTGAGTCCTTTACAACCAAATTTTTACAGGTATTGAGCTGGATGACAACGGAGCATAGGCGGGATGACTATCATGGGGGTAGTCTATCTGGGCATGACTTCTGAGTTGGAATAGTATGTTAGTGTATAGGTTGTTACTAAACCCGGGTTGTACTTTTCGATTTATGGTTTAGTAATTATATTGTAGACACTCGGTAATTGGAATTGTATCTTGTATTGTATATGAGTTTTGGTGGAAAGCTGTTTCCAGTCATGCAGACCGTAACTTGGTGTTGGTAATGTGGTCTGTCCACCACGTGGGTGGTTGACGTATGTGACACCCGAATGATGTTGAGAATCCGCTGCATAGTTGTCTTGTATTAAGACTAGGAGCTTATTTGTACTACTGGATGTTTATTCGGGGGTGTTACCGAAAGTGGTATCAGAGCGTAGTTGCGCTCTGATGACTGGAACAGAGAAGTACCGAGTATAGGAAAAACCTGAATTCGGGGAAACGGGGTTAAGGGTTAGTATGTGAGGCGCGTTAGTTAGGGTTCTTCCTTATTAACTACTGAATACCTAACAGACACTTACGCCCAACCTCCACACCCCTAATTTTCCTTAAACCCAGAGGAAGAATGCCAGAGAGGAAGAAAGCCTCCTCATACTCGGGAAACCCCAATCTGGCATCTACTTAGTGTCATACAATCAACCCGTGAAGAAACGACTATACTGTACAGTAGACGTTGCCAAGAGGATAATACCCGTATAAGGACCAATTTTAGCGGCAACCTGGGTCGACATGCTTAGCAGTCGATAGGACCCTCTAAATCATGTGTTTCATTAACTATGGTTATGAAGGATATGATATGGAGTCTCACTAACGAATACAGTGAAACATGAAATTAAGACTCTAGTTCCAATAACTAATATGAAATACAGCAAGATATACAGTGTAAATAACAATAAAACCCAAGGAGTAAATGGGGTTCAAATACCTAAATTTCCAAAATCCACCCCAAAGTTTAAAAGGGCAACGTATAATGCCACTATTGCGAAATAATCCCAAACGGTATTTTACCAAACCATCAATACTAATGTACATACATACATACCAGAAAAGAGTAATATGGAAAATGGAATAACGTGTAAGTTGGATAGAAATGAGCCTAAACAGGCCAACAAGAAAAACCAGACAAATGTTTATGAGGAAGGAAATATCAGGAGGAAACCAAATATTTATGCACAACTGGGTATTGAAAATTTGGAAATTTTGAACAAAATTAAAGGGCGTAATAGAAAGATTAATTGATGGGCTAAGATCATTTATAAGCGTCAAGGAAATAATAATAATGTGAAAACATGGAAGTATAAAATCGTATATCCCATTGGCGAACACAAAATCTAGGAGACTAAAATATACGTGAAGGAACATGTATATGTACTTACGGTACGAGAATCTTATATATACGTTATAGAAGAACTTGGAAGATCAGGAAGATATAAATATATGTAATAGGGTATCATAAACCTATGGGAACAATCATATGCGGATAGATATAAATCAAGAGGACTAAAATACTTGGGTATATATATATATACATGGATGAACAAATATACATATGTACACACCTAGAGGTATGTACACACCTAGAGGACTAAAGGCTTAGATGGTGACACTAGTCAATGAATTGATTGCCAGAGGACTAGAAACGAGTGGGATAAGAATTCAAATGTAATAATTGTTTGATCGTTAAATCGGACGTGCAAAGTGAACTTGACCCTGGCCAGGTCAAGGGACACTACGCACAAATTGGGTGAAAAGGTAGTCCAACACTTACGCTGATCACGTCGTGTGGGATGATTCTCGAAGCCCCCTACAAGTGGACAAAACTACAATTAGGGAAAGTTTATAAGTTGATAAGTAAAAATGCCAAAGGAAGCGGTGTTGAAAACCACATAAAATACATGGATACATGGCTCGAAAATTCAGGGATAAACACATGAGTATACAGATATGTGAGGATTTGAAATGGTGTGATGTTACTATTAACCCAAAAGTTACCATGAAAATATAGACAATCGCAATCAAATGCACTATGTAACTGATAGTAGTCAATTACCTTAGTTCCTGGCGGGACATAAGAACAATAATGATGATGAGAAGGAAACTAAACATCCTATGAAAAATAGTTTACAATCATAGAGACTTCCAACATATGTAATTCAGTAACCTTTTTACCGAAACTAATTAAAGTCAACCAGCAGCGTCAAAGCCATAAATGGAGCTGAAAAATAAAGATTCCTCAAAGATGAAAAACATCTCATTTGGCTGTGCACGTTAGCGGAAAAAAAAGGGTAGTAATGCTAGCAGCGCAGACTAGCTATCTACACATAATTACGAGCGGTAAGATAAACTAAACAAGTCGTGTAACAAAGACAAGTCTGTGAGAATCAAATATTAAGAACTAAATAGCTACTACGGAGCATACTTGAACTAAAGCCAAAAGGTCAGCCAAAAAGAACAATTCAGATGCTTAAAAGCACACAAAAAAAAAACATGAACTTCTGACCTCCAGAGTAAATAGATAAGACCGTGTATAAATTAAAATACCCCACGGAAGTCAAGAGGCCTTTACTCCTAAATGATAAAGATACAAATAAGCCATGCACTACCTTGAAAAGTATAGTGAAGGAAAACCAAACCTGAAAGTGATCAGAGTCGCACAGCAGAAGCGGGTGGACCATATTTCACATTTTCCAGTTGAATAACAAGTGACTTAGCTGCCAATACCCTAGACCCAGGGAGGATAACCCGAATCCGTATAGATCGGTGTGGATACCGTTAAGAATCTTTGAGACATAAACTGAGCCATTAACATAGTCAAGGCATTTGGTAGGCTTATAAGGTGAGCTGCATTGCATAGAAACAAGAAAACCCCATGAGACTTAAACATATTGAACCAAAGTTCAAGGATGATATAATAGGGATTACGTGGGCATAATCCATTTTTAAGGGGGGTAGGTGCGCTGCGTTTTTAGGTTGCGTCTTACCGTGTTATTGCTCGTTTGATGGATTGTTTTTTGATTGCATGGTGGTTATGAATGAAGGACTCGTCCTCTTGATTGTATATGAGTACAATATATGAGAATTATTGGTACGTTAAAATATTAGTGAGAACTTGGTGAAGCCATAGATATGGCGTGGTGCTTATAAGCACAAATGGTGAAATAGAACTGTGGACCTTGGTTGGAAATTGACTATGTGTATTCCTACAACCACACGTTGGTTGGTAGGTCTGTGTGTATGAATTATGCAGAATTGTGTGTGTACTGTATTGGATGTACTTTGTGCTATGAATGAATGTTGAGTGCCATGGTTTGCACTTTAGCATGTTATACACATTACTAGCTTCTTGGTCTACTATGAGAACTTGTGTGAAGCCACTGATGTGGCATGGTGCTTAGAAGCACTGAACATTATAGTTATGAACTTAATTCTTTGTGTATCGTGAATGAATGTGGGACTGGATCCCTAAGATTACTAGGAGTGGAAAATATAAGTTAGGGAAGTAAGACTTCGGGACGAAGTCTCTTTTAAGGGGGGTAAGTTGAAACACCCCTGAACATTTAAACGCATAAAATCATAACGCGTTTTATAATTCGGACATAAAATAACGTACGAACAATCCGAACGCGCGACGATGTTACATGTTAATATAGTCACGTACTTATATATGTACGAATACGAAAATACATGTAAGTTGTAATAATTAATATCGTCGCATCGTTATGTATAGCTAAAACGTTACAAAATAAAAAGGGTCATATATATAACGTAACGAAAATTAAGTGGTCGCGTATCTAGCTAATAACGCGATATATATTATATGGTCTTACATATATAAATAAGCATGCATAACTTATACAAAAAAAAAGAAGAAGAAAGAAAAAGGAGCAAAGACACTCCCACTAAGATTCGAACCCAAGACCCCTCGTACCCACCTGAACACCTTAACCGGTTGAGCTATGCTCGAATTCAATAATAGATGCTCACAGATTAAAACTAGTAGTGATACTACTAATGTAACCGCAAAAGAAATTCAAACCAGGATCAGGCACACCATCACAGTTCCCAGACCGTAGCCGTGAGCAAGAAAATTCTTTCCACGCTAGTTCCTTGTAACCTGAGACCACCCCTTTATGATTCAGTGATCTATCTCCATCCTCTCCTCCTGTTCCTGTGATATCGAGAATAAAAAAAAATATAAGTCAGCTTGCAGACCCCCACAACTCACCCCATGCTCATACTGGTACGTTAGATGCTCCCCAGGCAAAAGAAATGATTTCATACCTGCTCACTGATGGGTACCGGTTTTAACAAAAAAAAATCTGAACCAGGAACACTACTTCTACACAAGCAACTACTGTTCCTTACCTCCATGTCTCTTATGGGGACTGATAAACTAATAAGTCCAAGCCGTTCCATTAGTGCCAGTTTTACTCGCCCCCCTTGCCCTTGGTTAAGCTGCAAACAACTCATGCCTCACACAATCTGTTACCGGTCACCAAGTACCAAGAAAAAAAAAGACCAAAATTCCTGTCTCGGTATAACGCCATGTGTGTGTGCTGCTGTGACAACAAACAAAAACTGGCAAGACCATACCTCCAAGTCTGCCTTGTGAGTTATCCTTCCCTTGCTCGTTTCCGATACAGCCACAGACAGGACACAAAAAAAAAATGTAGCTGTAGTATCTTCCTGCGACAATAACATGCATGCCTCCATCCTTCTTTATTTTCGGGTACAGCAGCAGTGAAACAACAACATGCTGCCCTCTACTCCATCAACACTTTCACGATGATTTTAATTGCAAGAGTCATATGCATCTCTTTATCACCTCCATTCCTTCACTCACGGTAATTTGCTAGTCAAACCGGCAAACAAAAAAAAACAGCTCTGTCCTTCTCCATTTCCCTTCATTGACGGTAATTTACTATCCAACTGCTTCACCTTCTTCATTCTCCAAAACTGGTAAAATAAGGAGCATACAAGCTTCGTATCTTCACTTCTTCATTTCCTCGGAGCTTTAATTCTCTTCATCTGAACAAGGCGACTACCTGCTCCCACCATTCTCTTCACTCATTCCGACGAACAAGGGACTGCTCTGCACTCCCATCATTTCCAGTCCTGATGTAATTTGCAACCTATCTGGCGAAGACAAGGAACTGGTGCTCTGCGCCTGCTTCATTCTTTCCACTACGATGGCGGTAATCTGCAACCCAGCTTGCGAACAAGGAGCAATATCTGCTCTCCCCAGTCTCTTCAACGTTGGTAATTTGATCAGGTCCACACCTTTGAAGTGTATTTAGTAAACCCCTGCATCGTGCACACTAGAGTAAAAACAGGGCTGAGAACAACCGAAGCGGGAACCTGTTTTTGCAGTGTAACTAGAGAAGGTGAGATTGTGTCCTCTTGAGATTCCTTCTAGGTTTTAGAAACAATAATAATTCTGACCCTTATGTCTACTCTCCTCTCCTTTGGCAAGTCCATGAACCCAGAACAAGGAATGAAAAATCAGAGTCCTCATCCTCTTGTCGGTGCATCTCTGTGACAGTCTAACGCACGTTCATGCACTGCATGCTCTTCGCTCCCGATGCCATGTATATATGTGTCTCTATCGCGGGAATAAACCTGTGGAGTTGCTTGTACTCCTGATCCCAGTAAGGCCTGGAAGCGACCATTCCTGAAATCGGTAATATACTGGAACTTATTCCCTCTCTCTGGTGGTTGGTACTATGGGTATTATGACTGACTTTGTTACATCCTGTTCGGTAAACGAAACCTACTAATCTGAATCGATGGGGTTATAAGTTGTCTGTTAAGGAATGGTAATGGCTGGAACTTATCTTTCTCACTAGCGATTATAGCATTAGAAGATTTTGGCTCCCTTAACTGAACTCTTGAAGTAAATGATGGGCATGAACACACACAAACAGTAGCGCCTTCTGTTTCCAAAGTCCATGTCGGGGCATATAATTACTTCGATTATGAGTGTATGTAAGTGCGTTGTCGATTGGCAACAGACAAACAAACTGCAACTTTGTTTACACTTTGATAACAACACTAGTAATTATACAGATAAGAATAGTGTAGGGAGCTAATATTAAAATGCTAATCTAATGTCACGGCAATAAGTGGTACTGATGGGGTGTTTTGGCAAACGTAGCAATCAGTACCAAAATGAAACTAGTTGAGATTTTAGGAATGGATTAGGAGGGTGAAAGTCACTCCTTGAACATCTACGCAGCATATAGATCAAATTGATTGTCAATAATATTGGGCAAATTCTGTTCCTGTTTTTATGTAAATCGTGACTAGTGGCTAGCTTGAGAAGAAAAAAAAAAGAATTAGCCAAGTTAGCTAAGGATATGAATCAGAAATATATATATATGTATATGTGGTTGTTAATTTAAGATTGGAAATTAAAATAATAATAAGAATAATTATGTTAGATATTTAAAGGGGTACTAAGCCGAAACAATGATTATTTATGATTAAGGGTATTTGAGCAAGTATCGAGATTATAATGATGGAAATATGAATATTAGAATCCTTGGGGGTTGTTGGGAACTTTAGGGAAATTTTGTAGTAAGCTTAATTCTCTAATTAACTATGAATTATACTATAAGGTCAAGTATGAAACTGGGGCAATTATAAAGTTAGGGATAAGTTAGGTAGTTACCTTAAAAACTTGGGGCAGGAATGGAATTTAAGTATTTGAGGGGATTAGTATATAATCCGAAAAAGGTTTTGGAAACTTAAGTAGAGATATAAGTTAATTCAGGGGTATAATATAAGGGTTTAATTAATTAGAGTATTGGTTATAAATAAAAGGGGTTATGATGTAACTATGAGGAAAATGTGGGTGAATGATCAAGTTGAATAAACTTGTTACATGTTGGTGCTTAAGAATACTCTAAGGCATTAGCTAGAGGGAAGTACTTAGCTAACTTACAAAACGACGATGTAAACGTCGTAGGAATTAAATGAACGTCTAAGGTGAGTACTTGGGTAATTCTAAGGGGGGCTTGTATAAGTGGAACACTCAAAGTTTTACCTGAGAATAACACCCAATAGAATGGGACAAACTAGGAAAAAGTCACTACGGTGTTCGCATGCAATCATAAACTGACAAGTTGATTATTAACTCTAGGGCCGTAACGAACGCCAACCGGGACCCCGTGTGTGTGAGACAACTCCTGCTTCTATTAAGGTATGGACATGTGTGGTTCGTATGTTGCCATGTTACACGGCTTGTGTGCTGTGTGCCTTGTTTGTTTATGACCACAAGACTAATGCATGAAAACGGATGTTTATTTTACCGTGCTTATTTGTCTGTTGTGAGCTTGTGTAAGGCATGTGAATGGATTGATTATCTTCCTTGCTTACCTGCTTGCTATTATTGTGCATATTGTTTGCGCGCACACAGTAGTGTAGTCCCTTCTCGTTGATGAATCCTTGAGATGAAACACAACGAACTTCGTAAACAAACCAAAGGAACTACAAAAAGGGAAAACTCCATTTAACTATAGAGGACCTCTAAAGACACCCACTATGGTGTCGAATTATCAAAGATAATGATAAGCCAATACCTTGAGAAGGAATAGGGAGACGGACCCTTTGTATCCGGGGTAGAGACCAATAATCTAAAAAGGGAATAGGGAGACGGACCCTTTGTATCCGGGGTAGAGACCAATAAGATTAAAAGGAATAGGGAGACAGACCCATTGTATCCGGGGTAGAGACCAGAACATTGAGAAGGAATAGGGAGACGGACCCTTTGTATCCGGAACAGAGGCTAGTAACATTGAGAAGGAATAGGGAGACGGACCCTTTGTATCCGGGGTAGAGACCAGAACATTGGAAGGCATAGGGAGACGGACCCTTTGTATCCGGAGCAGAGGCTAGTAACATTGAGAAGGAATAGGGAGACAGACTCTTTGTATCCGGGGTAGAGACCAGAACATTGGAAGGCATAGGGAGACGGACCCTTTGTATCCGGAGCAGAGGCTAGTAACATTGAGAAGGAATAAGGAGATGGACCCTTGGTATCCGGGGCAGTGGCTAGTAACATCTAAAAAGAATAGAGAGAGAGAGAGAGAGAGAGAGAGAGAGAGAGAGAGCTATCCGGGAATGGAGGATTAGCTATGGAGAAGACGTTCCCCAAATGGGGGTGATAAGAGAACTCCCAAGTAACCCTTAAAGAAACAAGGAAGGATTAGAACCTACATGAGATGGTCACGGGATCTAAACTATATCCCCAGACCTGGTGCAAGGAAAGAGAAAGAAAATACAATTTAAGGGAACAAGAGAAAAGAAATGAAAACACACAACGCTCGAATGATCCCATAGTGAGGATCGTGGGTATAACATACCTATGCACACGTTTATTACTTACATGATTGTTGTTGCCATACTAGCAGCTCGTTGTGCTTGGTTGCGTGTTTGATGTGCTGTGAAGCCAGCATATTATGCTTGGATGTTTGTTGTTATTGCTATGCTACCTTAAAGTGTGTATGATATCATGATATATTGTGGTGTGCTTTACTGCTTTATTATAGCACGTAAACTGACTTAATAATATTCGACCAAGTAGTCGTGTGGCCCGGCAACATACGGGCTACACACGTTCATACTCATGAGTCCTTTACAACCAAATTTTTACAGGTATTGAGTTGGATGACAACGGAGCGTAGGCGGGATGACTATCATGGGGGTAGTCTATCTGGGCATGACTTCTGGTTGGAATAGTATGTTAGTGTATAGGTTGTTACTAAACCCGGGTTGTACTTTTCGATTTATGGTTTAGTAATTATATTGTAGACACTCGGTAATTGGAATTGTATCTTGTATTGTATATGAGTTTTGGTGGAGAGCTGTTTCCAGTCATGCAGACCGTAACTTGGTGTTGGTAATGTGGTCTGTCAACCACGTGGGTGGTTGACGTCTGGACACCCGAATGATGTTGAGAATCCGCTGCATAGTTGTCTTGTATTAAGGCTAGGAGCTTATTTGTACTACTGGATGTTTATTCAGGGGTGTTACAATAGATCAATAAGATCAAGGGAAGAGTCGATAAGACTATCAAATACAAGTGGAAACCATGCTGTGACCGGTATAGGTTTACCCAAATACCACCAGTACCACGCACTTGCCATGGCAAGTGCATTAAGAACAAGAACATGTAGAGGAACCCTAATGCACCATAAACACTTAGTAAGGTGCTGTAACAGCAAGGAAACAACTACAGGATCGCAAACCCTAATGACTCGAATAACAAACCTTGGAAAGGCCTAACGGCCCGACCATAGTACTAAGGACATACCAGACAGCGGGAAGCTGGACTTGGTCAAGACCCCGAACATGGCTATGCCATGAGGAACTTCTTTTAACACCGAACCCTAATTTTAAAACCCCAAAATTTTTCCTTTAAAACCACAACCTTTCTTTAAAATCTTGAATTTCAAACCAAACCAATAAAATTACGGTGAGTATCATAGAATGATACAAGAGGAGTTGACAATAGAATACTTCACCTAGGCATGTGACGAACACTACGAGTGTACCCAAATACGGGATGTGGGATGACCGCACTCCGAAGGAGCTTGCGGCCCTGACAGATAGTCGGGTAAGTGGTAACGTATCAACAAGGTACCCCATGTATGTATACATATAGTGCACGGAACACGGGAAGTAGTCAACTCCATTCTACGGACCATGAGTAAATTTAAACCAGAACAACTGGACACCTCAGACAATCAAGGAGAAGGAACTCAACTAAGTAATAAGTATAAAGGAACTCAGAGAATCCATCTGAAGATAAGGAATGAGGGCTAGGAGGCGCAAAGGGCGTAGACTAGTAAGTATAGACATTGGATATGTCTCAAGGACTTCAAGCAAATACATGACTGGAAGGGACACCCAGCCTAAACATAGTAAGGCAAATGCCTAACGTGATCAACGATGCTCAACAAACGGGACGGAGTTCCCAAAAGCGATCACAAGATTACCACGAAGTATAATCCATCATTGGAGATGATTTTGAACCTAGTCTTAAGCACTAGGGGAAAGTATGAACAGTCTACCCAAGAACGGGAGACATTATAACCCAGAGAGGGAATAACTCAAAATATAAAACCACAAGGTGGTATCATGGACATAACATGTCATAAACATTAGCCGGATGTAAAGGCGTAACTAACAACACCCAGGAGCAATCCTTGAAGGGTGTCTGAGTTGACAACAGTCGAACAACAGCGACATGATAAGAGCACGGAAGCTAGAATGAACACTCAGTTAGGACACCGAAGGGATTTCACTTAACAGGAAATACCCTAAATTACTAAAAGGCATGGGTTAACACCAGATTGCCTAAAGGGCCTCCCATGAACGGAAGCGTGATGCACTGACTTGCCATGGAGCCCAGTAAATACCTCCAACCCTATGAGGGTATATAAGGAGTGGAAACATGTATAAGCAGCTTGCAAAGAGCATAGTTTGCAGCAATAAGGCTTAAAAGCCATGAACCAACTTCATTATGTAAACTTAAACGGTTGCAAAACCCACACCATTAATAACAAGTATTGCAAGAGATATTGCTTCATACGACATATGGGTCGACAACTGAACCACCCAATATGAACTCAGCATAATGAGTGGCTTGGAGTAAGGGCTACATCAATGTCACTGTCACTAGAGCATCAGCCTAATATACAGTTGACGAAGCTTTTAATTGCCTTCACGCCTTCTGTAGCAATGGTAGCACAGAGGCATAAGAATCATGATAATGCCAACATTGGCTTAGTCCACACTTGGACACTACGAGAAACCCAAGGGAAGGTACCCCTCATTAACCAAAGACCACCAATGTGGTGAGGATGTGAACCCTTAGAAGAGGCTTCCATCTACCATAACAACAAGCTTGTACACTTAGTTATTGCCAAGAGACAATCGAACAAGAAAATGAGATTTCCAAACCACTACGCCTACAAGAGGCTGTGGACTGTAGAAACACATCGCTCAAAGAGCATAAGGACTCGAAGGAGTAAGTATACTCCATATATAGTACATAAACAGAGGCTAACATAGTAACCTTGCCATGAGACTTATGAGTGGAGATAAACCCCTCAACAAGAACTTTTATTTACCAATGACAAAGTACTCTTCGATTGGGGAATGGGACCAGAAAACCCATGAAGTTTCTTGAAATGTCCCGGTGATGTACATGCAAGAGTAAACTGCACAACTAGAGCCTATAACCAATGCTCAGCATTGGGAGACAGTAATTGTCAAAAATAATTGAGTGCACATTGGACACCATGAATGACCAACGCTCAAGAGAGCTTGTAACCTGGTAAATCACTTCATCCTTGGTCAACCAAGATATTTGGCAAATTATATCATAAATGATGAAGTAATGTGAGGTAAGCTAACCTACACATGAAACCTAAATTGAAATAAAACATCTTCACAGTGGGAAGATAATAACATTGTGGTATGTTACGACAACCGTCATACACACGAACATGGAAAACCCTCAGTGTACTCACACCATAAGGAAATGGTACCAACCACAATGGCAACGAGTAAAGATAAGTTACCACAGTAATAGGGACCGTAAGAACGATGTTGTATAATGAGTAAGAATACGGTGCGCAACAAGCGACCGCTATGAGGAAGTGGTTAGACAATGACACGAAGTTGTAAGTATGAGATGACAGACAGAAATATTCATTCCTATCACATAAGTGACTTACTGCCAAGCGTTTACACCTCTACACTCTGTATGACTGAGTGTTTTGGTATTGCACTTGTGCAGCTAATGATCTAATGGGATAGCTAGGAATATGGAAAATGTAAATCGTAGTAAACCCTTCTTTTCACCAACAAACATGGCATAAGCCAATTCAGCAAGCTTAGCAACAAACCGTGCAGCCTAAGGCCAAAGAAGCACGAAGAGTGTAAAATACACTAACAATCACAAGATGTGAATTCCATTGGAATAAAAGGTGAAAGAAGACTGAAGTTAGTCACTAGGATCGATGCATAGAAAATGCAAGGTCAAACAAGTAAAGAACACTTGTACTGAACCAGAAGAACTGGTATAATTCAAAAGCTATTGACAACAGAGGAAGCACTAAAACTAAGTAGTGACTTAAACTCGCCCAACAATAAGTCGGAGGAGCTTAGCGAATAATCGTGGGAGTACGAACAATATGTATAATAGATTACCAGAGAGCTGGTTACAATCTAAAACTCATTGAGTTCAAGCACGGTAATAGAATACCACATTCGTCTAATAACCTTATTCCCACAATAGAGGGATAAAAAGGTGATGTGTAGCACATTAAGGATAACGCGAAGGGTGAGTAA
Source organism: Limonium bicolor (assembly GCA_023374045.1). Taxonomy (NCBI): domain Eukaryota; kingdom Viridiplantae; phylum Streptophyta; class Magnoliopsida; order Caryophyllales; family Plumbaginaceae; genus Limonium; species Limonium bicolor. The sequence goes on along the minus strand of CM041778.1, from coordinate 267,451,235 downwards.
CCCAAGTTATCAGGGTCACGCAGCAGAAGTTAGTGGGCCCTAGCTAGGAGATTAATGTACCTAGTAAGTATAATAGAATGGCCATTAATGCCCTCAAGCCTAATAGGCTAGAACTGAATTAATTACGAGTTAAATAAACTCATATAGGAATTCTTTGTGCAAGGACTAAACCATTAGTATGGTTAAGACCCTTTGACCAGAGTACACTATATAATAGACCGTAGTGAAGCTAGATGCTTCAAATTGCCCGAATTAAGTAAACCAATGTTCAATAATAACATATGGTAGATTACGTGGGCGTAATCCCTTTTAAGGGGGGTAGAGCGAAAACCGCTTAATGTAAGTTTCATGAAGAAAACACATAAACTATAATGTGCATAGCACAAATGACAACTGATTTGATGATTGGTACTTATGTTAAATAAACATACGTATCCATTCATACTGTAATTATGGTAATTAAGCACGAGGGATGCAAATACCATAGGATGAATAGTATATCTATCTTGTAACCCCAATGTAAGTGTACTAGTAAAGACGAGAATGAGTAGTGGACGAAGCTCCACAAGTACTATAGCCCTTAAAGAAATAGTACGAAACTATTGAGAGTAATTGATGAACGGAGTCCATAAGTAGTGTATTCCTAAGTAGGTCATTGGAAGTAAATTGAGGACGACTGAACTCCATAAGTATTGTATTCCTTATTTAGATCATTTGAAATGATGGAGAGTAAAGGATGAAAGTAGCAGAGTCAATGGAATGAAACCTTAGGCATTGAATCTCGAAGTGAAGTATTTGGGAGTAGATTGAGGATGATTAATGGACTGAATTCCATCCTTTGGAGATGTGTGCAAATGTAATTATGACTAGGAAGAGTAAAAAGTTAGAAAATGGAAATAATTGAGTTATCTGTTGTTTTAAACTGATGTGGGAAGTCGAACTTGATCCTGATCAGATCAAGGGAAACTGAACACAAATTGGGGTGGAAAGATAGTTCAACACTGATGCTGATCACATCAGGGTCGAATGATTCTTGAAGCTCCCCTCAAGTGGTCACAAGAATCACACATAGGATAGAAGTAATGAATATAAATTGGGAATTTGGAGTTGTATGTTTTAGAAGATATCAAATTAGTAGTTGTAGAAGTATTTCCCTTAGACTGGAGATTGAGGAATTGTTAGAAGCTTATACCGGAGAAGATAGTAGTATATCATGTTGTGTTATTCCAAGGGCAGCGGGACATAGAGGAGTCCTGTGTCTAGATGATCTGAGTGCCTGCGGGATTGGATCGGTCGGTGGGTCGGTCGGGGCTTCGACAACGAAACTTAAACCTTCTGGAATGGACCGACCCAGAGGTGTATGGGTCGGTCGGAACAATCCTGGGTCGGTCGGGAAGAATTTAAGGAACGGGAAACTTACTGGAATGGACTGACCCAAGGGATTGGGTCGGTCGGTGGGTCGGTCGGCCCTAACTTACAAAAAAAAATATTAATCATATGAATGTATATATATGTACGTATATGTACATATATATGGGATTTTAGTAATACACCATTAATGTAACAATAATGGTAAGAAAGTAAGTATATAAGTAAGAAAGTAAGTTCAAGTAGTAAAGAGTACAGAATGATTTTTAAATCAAGTATAGAATGTAAAGAACTAGTAAGTATGTAAAGGAAGTAGTAAAGTAAGGATAAGTGGATCAATAATAGACCGTTGATTATACAACTTCATGTATGTCTTAGGATTCACCTAGTTGAACACCGAAGGGAGTCGGTGAGTCCAAAGTCAACGGTGAAAGGTATGATTTCTTCATGCCCTGTATCCTAACCTGGTTACCCCGATTTGTGTGCTTATTTGACCACCTAAATAAGATAAATGCATGAATCGGACTATATTGCACTTACTTGTGCTTGTTTAAGTTGTTCTTGATATATATTGTCTTGAACACTAGTTTGTATAATTCATGAAATAAATGAATGATGATGAAGTGTATTTGTACCTTGTATTGAACTTGTGTATCGTACTGTATTTCATATGGATGTGTATTTGAGCTATGTAATTGTGTATGTGGCTTGGATGTGAGACTTCTACTAATTCCTAACTACCTAACTCCTAACGTAAGTATTGAGTAAATTGGAATGAGTAGAAGTCCGATATAGTTTCGGCCACACGTGAGGATGAGGAGACACAAGAGGTTGGATCCGATTCCTGGTTCTTAAACTGGTCCACGGCCCAAACCCCTTAAATGGGTAGCATCCTGGATTAGTGAACCAAGTAAATCCTGGTGGTGGGACAGAGTAGTCCCCGGGCCGGAGGTCCCGACGACATGACTTGAGTAAGTAGTAAGTAAAGTAAGTATTGTATGAGTAATGGTCTTGGCTGGTGTAAGTCATTGACCCTGAGTAAAAGAGTAAAGAGCACCCATTTCTAACCTGGGTGCGTAATGAAGCTAACAAGTATTGTGTATTTTGTATGTATTGCGTATGTATTGTATAAGTATGGTGTATGCGTATTTCGGGAAAGGTAAGTAAGTATCGGTTGGCTTGTATGGTTACCTTGTATGCATTGAAGTGTATGTGTGTAGTCCTTGCGTATAGTATTGTAGTATTACGTATGAAAGCATGTATGCATGTATGTATGAATAAAATGAATTGCATGTATTCGACCAAGTGGTCGGCGTACCCTCGCTAGTACGCGGGGTATGCAGTTATCATATTCAGCGTTAGCTGAGCCCCTTGGGGCACCATTTTTTGTGTACAGGTACCCGAAGCGGATATGATCACAGTAAGAGACCGACAACTATATTTGGACAGCTAGGAGTGAAATGTAGATAGTAATGTATTGTGTAAGGCCTGTAGCCTTGTTGTAGAAGTGTACCACGGGGTACACCATAAGTATTGGAAGTTAGTAGTTGTGAGGAATGGGTAGATGTAGTCTCTTAATGAGTATGTATAAAATTGAAGGAGGTATTGTATTTGTATAAGGATCCTAGTAAACTCGGTGCATTATATTGTATTGTATTGAATGGAGTATTGTAGCACTTGGTAGGAAATGGGAGTATGTATTGTAAGTGTGTAGTACTCGGATATTCCGGTGTATCAGACCGATGTTGTATGTAGTAGTAGCCTTGTTAGTCACGTGGGTGGCTAACGGCATTGTATCACCCGCCGTTGTGTAAGTATGTATCCGCTGCGTGAGTATGGATGTATAAGGAGATTGGACGGTAATGACGGTATTAGCGGTAGGGGTGTTACATTAATAGTTTGAGAATTAAGAACAAAATGATTTGTAGTTATTCTTTTTCTTTTCATAGTAGTTTTATTTACCATTTCAATTTATATGAATTTAAGTTATAAATTTGTTATATATGAATTGTTTTAATAATTTGAATAATCATGTAGATGTTCAAATTTAGTTTATATGATTGTATAAATTGGTTTACAATTTCAAATGATTGCACAAAAAGATAAAAATAGATATAGTTTGGAGTCATGCTAATGAACTCGAAGAAGTTTGGCGAAAGATTGCTCCGACGTTGTTATTGTGAGAATAAATAGGTCACAGTATCATTACACCCGTCTTATTCGCATCAATACTCTCGTATCCCGTATTTTGTAGGGTCCGTATTACGACCCCGTACGGTTTTTCACAACCTTGGGTGTGACCACAACAACACATAATAACACATAATTATAATACTTAATTGAGTTTGTTTGTTTGTTTGTTATTGGCGTTTTAGTTTACTAGTTGCTATTTGTAGGGGGGTTACAAGGTTTACTAATTAAGGACTCTACCTAATATACAAATACAAACAAGTTTTTCATTAAATTGTCTCCACCATTGTATGCAGAGGGCATAAACAACAAAAATATCAACTCAGGCATTTTATCGAACACCTTATAAGCACAACTATTCAAATTATGCACACACAACTAAACTAACAATCAACAACTATATTACAACTAGTTATTCAATCAACAAGACAATAATTAACATATTTCGAAGTTAGAATTCTAAATTCTAACCTAGGGTTACTGCAGCATTCACGCGCGACGCCTGCGACCTCGGTGGCGGAACGAGCTGGCAATGGTGACGGCGGTGGCGAAGGCTGGTGGCACGCGCGGATGGAGAAGGTGGTGGTGGTGGTGGTGGCGCAGTCGCAGGCGTCGAGAAATCACCGTCGTCTTCTTCATTCTCATGAGATAGAATAGAGAATGAAGAGGGAGAATGACGGAGTGGCGGGGCTTGGGGAAAAATAAAAGAATCTATCACAGCGGTTCCTACTAAGAACCGCTGAGATAGGTCAGTAAAAAAGACCAATCTCAGTGGTTCTTAGTAGGAACCGCTACGATGGATTTTTTTTTAATGACCCTAGCGCAGCGGTTATAAGTAAGAACCGCTGAGATAGGTTTGCGGGATTTTTAAAAATGGCCTATCTCAGCGGTTGTTTTTACAACCACTGCGCTAGGTGCGCTGCGATAGACCATTTTTGTAATAGTGATTGTAAGACCGAATTGTTATCGGAAAGTTTAGGAACTGTAGAGATTTGGTATAATATTGAATTGAAGTTTGTATTTGGATTATGATTTGCTTATGGAATGGGATGTATTGTTTGGTATAGAATACTCGGTATACTTATTCATCAGACCAATACTGTAATTGGATTTTTGTATTGGATTTGGCCTTGTTAGTCATGTGGGTGACTAACGGCATTGTATCACCCACCATATGGAGAAAGTATTCCGCTGCTTCGGCATTGACATTTGAGACGGATTAGGGGATAATGATTTGATTAGAGGTAGGGGTGTTACAATTTTGTATCACATGTGTGTTGGTACAATGGAGAACTTGAGATAAGATAAAGAAAACAATAAGATTTCTAATGAATTTTTTGGCATGACCGGGTAGACCATCCCGGTTTAATAATGATGCAAATTGACATCCACTGTACGTGTGGACACTTGCCGAAGAATTATATTCTTCAACCAAATGATTTGTTGCTTGTTGGGAAAAACCTTTTTATGAGGCTATCACCAATTGATATTATGTATAAACTTGGATTTTTATACGCGTGAATTCGGGTGAGATATGGGGACCATTTTGGGGATCATATCCTGACCATTTTAGACTATTAAGATTTGGTTTAAATTGATGCATCAACCAAATGGTCATTAAAGCTAAAGGTTGTAAGATTGAATAATAAAGTCCATAAGATTGGACAATGCTGATGAAATGTAACGCCTTAATATGAACTTTTACATGTTCATTGGGATGAATTGATGGTTAAGAAGAACCATCGGTCAAAGATCTGTAATGAATTGTAAGATCTTTTGGTTTGAAAATCCCAATATACATTTGGAGACATGTAACTTACATAAAGCAACATTGATTTGGATCAAGCCAAATAGTGTCGATGAACTCTCACTCTTATAAATGACTTTGAGTCAAAAGCTGAATATTCTCCCGTACAAGGTTTTGTTTGAAAGATTTATATACTATGCGTCAGTGGATCAATGAATTCCTTGAAGATGTTGGAATTGTATGTTGAGTTCAATTTTTAATACCTTGAACTAACAGCTGGGGATACCTTTATGACTCGATTGTCATTTAGGCAAGTAATTTTTCCCAACATCAGGGGGAGAAAAGAAGTAATTGGTAGGTGAGATGATATGATATATAATATATAATTGCGTCATCCTCGTCATGTATAGTATGAACTTTTATGTTCAAAGTACTATTCATCTCCAAAAAGTTGGCAACCCAATTGCATGATGTTGAGTGAAAATATGTGCCAACGTCTAATGCTCCTGTATTATAATGTCCCGGAAGGACAAGTACAAATAAGTCTAACCTGAAGCATGGTAGACTATATGGTTCCAATGACAAAGCCCTTAAAAGGAGCATAGAATTAAGATGGTCATACTAAAAAGGGTATAGCTCTAGATGATTCGTCAGACATGACAAATTATCGGTATATAAGGTAATAAGGTACCTGATGATAATAGAGATCTCGAGATATTATGTCATGTCAATAATATAATGGAACCGATAAGAAATCAACATTGATTATATTTATGTATATGCATGCAAATGTATGTAGCGCTACATGTCACAATGACGACAAGGACATTGAATTGATTTGTCAAAAGTACTTGAAAGACGCAAATGAGAAGCAGAACTTCAACACACTCAAATTGTGAATTTTGTGAACTTGATATCCACATAATGATGTGAGTCCAGCTGGAAACGAACGAGTATTTTCGTATGGAAAAGAGTGTGCCAAAATTCTTTGAATATACAACCTGTATTGGTGTATATAGATTTTTCAAAAGCCCTGCTATCAATTATAAAAGGCTTTATCCCTAGTAGTTGATTATTTTGGAGATATAAGTATGGTTATACCTTATATAGGTAGATCACTTTGATACTGTGTTTATATAAGACTCGAAAAGAATTAACTCTTGGGGGATTTTGGTGAATTCTGAAAGGGAATGCCCCTGTGACCATGTTAATAAATCTTATCATAAAGGTGATTGTGGCATTACTACCTTAGTGACAACTATTGAAAAGGTATCTCTAAGATGAGTCCAATTTATTGGATAATTCATGTTGCTATAGTAGCAGTGTAAGAGTATAATTGAAACTCCTTACGAGTCTCCTGATGGTCTTTGAATCAATGCTCATGAAGTACCAATTTTAATGCTATTGCAGCAGAATGATTAATGGGTTATGGTATCTATAGATAAACACATATGAATAACCCCCACTATCCTAGAGATTAATTGAGGGTGTGTTTAATTGAATATGTGGCTTAATACCCAGATGATATAGATGATTACATCTATACTGATTAGAAAATGCATGCCACCTAAAGTTCTACTTATAAAAGAGTCGTCAATATAAATATAAAGCAAATATGCTAAAGTGTAAAAGTGATGGATGTATTCAACCAAGTGCTTTTCAGTAACTGGGTGCAGGACCAATTAAAGATTGGGGATGCATACAATCAAAGTAATAAAGTGATGTTTTCATCAGGGGGAGCGATGATGATTGTACTCTTTTTCCTTCACCATGGTGTTTTTCCCATTGGGTTTTTTCCAGGTAAGGTTTTAACAAGGCAATAGATGAAAATCATCAAATGGATTCATTGTATGTAAATTCCCAAGTGAGAATATCTATGATTGATTGTCATACCTATGTAAAGTTATTGTAAGATGGTACTCTTTTCCTTTGCCCGAGGTTTTTATCCCACAGGGTTTTTCCAGGCGAGATTTTTAACGAGACAGCATATAACAAGATGTTTCGTCCAAGAGGGAGTGTTATAAATAAATATATTTTATAGTGGACTCCGCATTTGTAATTAGGGTTTCCCCATGTACTCTCTATAAATAGAGGTCTTGTATACTCATATCGTAATAAGAAGATCAGTTGCCCCCTATCTTGTGTCTCTCTGCAATTTCTTTTCCTCCCATTTACAACAGTTATAGCCTTATTAATGTTTTAACAGAACTACTGCAACAGTGATAGAATAAAAATCTATGATCCGATTCTAGTGGAAATTGATGATATTCGACGAATAATTAGAAGCCAGCCAGCTAGTCTACATAAAAAACTGAAATCGTTATCCACGTGAACTTAACTTTGTAGCCAGTTCAATGTACTTGAGTAATATACTATCCATATACCAAATCCCGGACATTAATTGACCGCGCACACAGATAATATATACAATTCACATTTTTTTCAATAACAATGCAAGATTCATGTTCATAAGTGATAACTAATGGTGGGTAATGTGTCGTCGATGGAACCGAACTGATCAAGAATTGAAACTGGTTCCCTTGACTGGGATCTGAAACCGGTTGGAACCGAACCTCGTACCAGATCTTCTCTTTTAGATTGCCGAACTGTGTTTGGAATCGAAAATGTGACTAAGTGTTGATTATTCACTGGAACCGGACTTGGATCCGGAACTGTGTAGAACCGGTTCGGAACCTGTCAAATGTGACCTTTAAGTTTATGTTTTATTTTCAACTTGTAATTTTAATCATAAATTTTAAGTTTTTTTGCATCTTAATGAATACTTGAAAAAACAAACACAACAAAATTAGAAAAACAAAACAAGAAATATAAAAATATTTCAAAATTGGAACCGAATGTGTAACACCCCATCCAACAACAACACGTAACAACAATCTGCAGCGGAATACACACCTCATCAAATAACTTAACTCGTTGGTGTTACACGCCGTTAACCACCCACGTGGCTAACAAGGCTAATACACATACATTGTACCGGTCTGATGGGCTAAATTCCCGAGTGACTACACATTACTATCTCTTTCCATTAACAACAACAACAGCATACACCTTTCAACTATACCGAGTATTTATAAACTGATGCCGACAACAATTTCGGTCTTACTACACCTACTGTATATATACACTCAAATGATTACCCATGTACAACGACTACCCCGTCCTACTCTCGAACGGCTTCCAGCTCTCTGTACCTGAAATAGGAAAAGAAGAGAAAGGGTGGCCCCCAAGGGGCTCAGCACCTTTGCTGGTATGGTAATCCCGCAGCCCACATGCTACCGGGCCACGCACAACTAATTGTCGTCTTAGCATGCGATTAATTATAGTTAAATCATGCATGCAACTGTAAACACACAACACATAACATTTCGCCTCTATGGGCTCAACAAACGGATAATACATCCTTACTTGATAAGTCAATCATGGTATTCATTATCCCCAGAGTGTTCCTCCTCTCATGGAGCTACTTCCTTAATAGACGACACTTACCCTTAAATCGGGTTGTCCTTAAACGCCTCTTTTCACAAACTGGGATTCATATCCATGATCCACATACTCCACATTTTACAACATATAACATACACTACATAACAACACATAACAACACTTTGCACGTTTCAACGTGCACATCATAACACCGCAATAGATTTTGCATCACAACAAAAATACATAACATAATGGGAATGGTTCTCTTAGGAACCGACCCAAACATTGTTTATACACTGGTGAGTCTAGAGAATGTTGCCAGTCTCATGATAAGCTCGTTACATAACTCGTTACCGTCTCGTTAAATGAACGGATAACTTAACACAAGGTGTCTCGGATATAGTGATCCAAGCACACCGTACAAACATAACATAGTATGCCCCTGTGGCCCGACGTGAGTCAGTAATAGCCTTGGTTAAGCTAAAGGGAAGGTTGGAAACCAAATTGGAAAAACAACCATAACATACGGAGAGGATCGAACCTGCTATGACAACGACCCCCATACTCACACGCGTGGCCGGAACAGACCGGACTCCTCACTCCCCCCGTTAGCACTTGTCAAAAGTTCATCATTGAACTTAGTTAAACAATCACAACATTGGGTTAAGTCTTGTTAGACACACACAAGGGAAGGGAGAGTCATACATTCACACACCAACATCACACACAAACATTACATAACTAACTCACGCATAGCCGTGGTTAGAACGTTCCTTAGGTCGGAAACGTTACCACCGGATACCGTTCTCCTACGTTTACCTAATAGTGGTTAGCTAGCCCTTCAAGCGCATTCGAGGTTACCGGTATCGGCACGTAAACATACAATAACAATAACGACTGTAAACTCGTTTCATGATTTATCTTATAACGTGGCAAACATACAGAAAAACACATTGGCATACAAGCCGGTGTAATCCGGTAGGACACAGGTTGCAAGAAAACCATACCTGTCACCGGAGTCCACTTTACCACGTCCACTTATGTTCCTCGAGCAATTTCTCGAACAACTGTTAACATTACATGTGTTTTTATTAACATCGGGGTAGCATGATTATTTAATGTCTAATGCTTATAACTTCCCGTTAACTTAGTTAAATAACTTGACATTTTTAATTTGTTTTACTCTCACATTTTAATACAACTTTTCACCCACTTAATTGTCATTAAAACTCGCCTAACATGTCCTTAACAACTTTATAACATCATTACCTATCAATCCCCATCATTACATATCATTTTATAACCATAAACAACATTTTTGGTCCGACCGACCTTACCGACGACCTTGCACAAGGTCGGTCCATTCCAGAACACTTTACCGTCAAAATTTTCTACTCCGACCGACCTTGTAAGTTCGGTCGCATGTTCGGTCGATTCCAGAAACTTAATCCGTACAGAAAATACAAGCCCGACCGACCTTGCAAGTCCGGTCCCCAAGGTCGGTCCATTCCAGAAACTAATTCTCGCAGGGTAAACTGGGCTCGACCGACCTTGGCAAGTTCGGTCGCAAGGTCGGTCTGCCCCAGACCTTTATTTTCCATTGCCCATTTAACTCCAAACTTCACCTCATATATCCTAATATGTCCTAACCTCATTTGGGCACTTCAAACACATCTTTAGCCATGTACTAAACTCTTTAAATCACACACCAAAACCATTTTATCATTCACAAATTTCTTACAAAATTCCTAGCACTTGGAATGTCTTCTCCTTAAGATTTCTAAGTGGTATTTCACCAATAATGACCACTACACCAAGGTGTTTCCTCTACACCTTAACATCATCTCTCAACTTCTTTTCTTACTAACTAAATCTCCTTTTCACAACTTCTTAAAATTCCTTACTCGAAACCCTTACCTAAACATCATTCCCTCCTTATTCACCAACATTACCTAAACCTTAAACAAACTTCTCCAAGACTTAAATACATTCTCAAAACACACATTGAATTCCTAGAACTTCCAAGATAACACCTAAATCCTTGCATCACTCTAAATCACCTTAATACATGTTTTCTTCCCAAGTAAAACATTTGTTCACCTTTAACACTTCCTAGTTCACCAAAACTTACTTAAAACACTTAGAACTCCTTCTACATTATACAAATTTTTCCATGGGTTCTCCTAGCACATCATCATCCCAAAGCTCATAGTTTTCACCATTAAACACTCAAGAACACCTAAATCCATCAAGAACACCATCACACACAAGACTTCACCAAATTTCACTACATCACAATATAGTGCACAATTTAAATTGCTTGGCACTTAGGCCCTTAAATAACATGGCTCTTAGGCCCTTAAATTGCATAAATCTTAAACACCGAATTTCCACATAGTATATTGCCTTTAACCTGCAAATACACTCAACAATACATATGCCCTTAATAAACTCCTTGAGAGCATTTCACTAGGTCATTCACCTTTGGCTCCTTAGATCGTTTTAACAAGCAATATAAGCTCACTTCTCCTAAGGCATTATACCACACTAGGTTAGTATATTTACCTCTTTTCCACTCAAACTTCTTTCTTGTTTCCTTATAAAGCCGGTAAGGTATTTGATTCCTTGTCCACTACTAAACAATATACAAGCAATGAAATGAGTATGCGAGCTTCAAGCTTAAACTCATTGTAAACCCTAGGTTTACATTGTTTCAAAAACATTAATGTAGTTGTTTTACCTTGATCTTTGAAGAGAGTTTGAATATCTATGAAGAGAGGACTCCACCTAGTCCATGAAAGGTTGGAATGAAGCTAGAATAAAGTCACACCAAGAGCACCATTAATGTGCAATTTCGGTCAAGGCAAAAACATGAAGGAAACTTGATTTTTCTTTGAGATTCCTTACCTAGAAGTAAAGGAGAGTAATAATATGTAGAAAGGTGAGCTCAAGCTCCTTCAATGGTGAATCTCCATGGCACCAAAATTGAGCTCTTGAAGATTTGAAAAGATAGAAGTGTAGAGCTTGGTCTAACTAAGACAAATATAGTCTTAGAATTTGATTTGGAGCATGGAGTTGGATTTGGCAAAGAAATGAAGATGGAGAAGAGATGGAGCTGTAGCAAATCGTAAATGGAGGAAAGGAGAAGATGAAGAAACCGTGTGAAATGAAAGAAAAGAAGAGAATGAGAAGGTAAGTTTGCTTTTGGAGATATTTATGTTATAAAGCAAAATAGTACTTTACTTTAAGCTTTACTTTACTTATTCGATTTCTTTTACAAGTTGGTGACTCACACCTTGAAAAACCGGCCCCCATTTAGTTAGAAGGGTACTTTAGTCTTTATTTGTCAATTTAATTACTTATGATAACATATGTTACAAACTAGCTTATAAAAATCACTATTCACAAAAACAAGGCACATAGAAGTGAAATTTTTGATTTCCCATTGATATAGACTTCCAAATGTGACACTATATAGTACACATGTTAATTAAAGAGTAATGATGGACATTTAGCCATTCAAAACTCATTTACAAGACAATTTTTCAAAAACGTGCTTTAAGACTCCTTAAAGCACATTTTGTGTTTTAACTTGTTTTCAAGCTTGGTTTTCTTTAGTAATTGATTTAATATGTTCATTAACATATAAATAAGTATAGGTATGACCATTAGGTCTTATACAAATTTATCCCAAGCTTAGAGCACTTTTAGCCCATATTGACCTTAAGGTATTTATTTGTGTTTTGTTTGGTTTAACTGTCTACCAAAGTTTCCTAAGGACTTAATTAGCCTTATAAAATCATAATTAAATGTTACTAAGTCTTGGTAGGCTCCTTGGGTCCTAACCAAGTTCACACAAGCTTAGAGCATGTCTTTGCTCAAACCGTGTCTTAGTGTTTTATTGTGTTTACCATGGTTTAAACGGTTCATTGATGTCTCTAAGGCACTTTTTAGCCTTTATATACCATAGATTAGTATTTAAACAATATATCAGGGTTTGGGGTATTTCAATCTACCCCCTTAAAAGAACTTCGTCCTCGAAGTTTACACTTCCCTCACATCTTGGATTAGAATACGGGGATTACTTATAGAAATAAAACTTCCATAACCAAACACACTTACATCACAACCTCGGACTTAATGGTCCGGGCAACACATTCACATCCCTACATAACATAACATATTCACATGATAACCTCAGACTCAATGGTCCGGGTATCTTAACCAACACTTACATATACATGACAACCCTTAGACTCACTGGTCTTGGGGTAACATAACAACATTTAGACACATAGGTCTTGATAACACAACATCCTTTAGACAAATAGGTCTACGTAACACAACACATTTAGACTCGTAAGTCTTGATAACATACGCCTTCGGAACTCAAGGTCAAAATAATTTTTATTACACATACCACACAACATGTCATAGCATGTATAGCAATCAAAAATACCTTTGATATACACTGTGATCCCGTAGAACCCGGTCGCGATGGACACCTTCCGTCCCCGTGCCTTTGGGAGATCAAAACAATCACTTAAATTTAAAATTTTCTTGTGAGGTTAAGTAAGAGAACTTGAATTATGTAAAGTATCTATCAACGTTTTATAAATACCAACTGAAAATCCTTTTGAAAACACACACAACTCCAAGTCCAACTTAAGCTCTTTGCTTCTTTTCTTAGCGTGGTTATTTGTGACCACTTATAGGGAGTTTCAAGAGTCATCCAACCCTGATGTGATCAGCATCAGTGTTGAACTATCCTTCCACCCCAATTTGTGTTCGGCTTCCCTTGATCGCATGCAAATCAAGTTCCACCTCCCACTTCATTTTCAAGCATCAAATAAATCACCCATTTCCAATTTTCTATCTTTTAAATCATTCTAATCATGATCATAACATCTCCAAGGGATAGAACTTCATCTATCAGTTATTTCCATTCACTTTAATGTTGTTACCTAGGGAATCTTATTCTCACTAGGTTCTATGTCGGTATCATGCCCTTTCATGAGTCACTATATAATATATATACACATATATTTTGTCAAAATACCACACACAGTTTCACATTTATACACTGTCGGGGTTTTGTTCCCCGGGAGTTTCTCTACTCCCCACCCTTGTACTATCACACACCACTATTAATAAATCAACACACTTATCACAATGGTATTCGCATCTTCTGTGCGCAATTACCACAATTAAACCATGAATGAATGCGTATGTTTACATAACACACACACCAATCATCAAAACAAATTATTTTGTGCTATGCACAACATAAATCACGTACACTTGTACGGTAATACTCACTAAGTGGCTTTGCGCTCTACCCCCCTTAAAAGGGATTACGCCCACGTAATCAATCATTAAACATTGGCTTAAAATGTTCTGCCGTCGTGAAGTGTTTTAACTTCCACGCGGTCTATTACACAATGGATTCTGATTAGAGGATCTTAACCATATTGGCGGTTTAGTTCCTAAACCAAGAATTCTCATTGGAGTTTGTTTAAACTCTTAGTGGGTTTCGATTCTGGCCTGTTAGGCTTCCAGGCGTTAATAATTAGCCATTCACTCATGTTCACCATGTACATTCAACACTTGAATCACTGGCTCACTAGTTTCTGTTGCGAAACTCTAATAATTGTAGAGCTTAATTGCCCCATTTGTTATTCGTACTGTATTGTACATCCCCAATTGTCACCTTCATCTTGGTAACAATGGTTTCTCAACCGTTAGCGAATTCGGCGAGTTATAAACTTTCTATCCACTTCCATAACAATTGACTGTATATACTGTTACGTATTTCACAATGATTGACTTGTTTCCTTCCGACTTACTGTCGGTTGAAATTGAGCTACTACCTAGTGTGTAGTGCTCTTCCAGCTATTTACAACATTTGGGGTATATTCCATACCGATATCTGGCAGTTAGTGCTACCGTAGTCACTTACTGTTAATCATGTCTCCACATTTGGTTTTGTACAAGTACTCCTTTATTGGTGCGGTCTTGCATTTCCTATGCATCGGCCATTATTCCTCTACAATTAACATGTTTCCAATTCCTAGCTATCCCACTCGATCATTACTGCGCAAGTGCAATACCAAAACACTCAGTCATACAGAGTGTAGAGGCGTAAACTCTTGACAGTAAATCCCTTATGCGATTCGCCATGGAATTCACACTGAGTTCCTCATCACACCGTACCTACCACTAGCTTATTGCCCAGTCTGTTTAACATCGCTTATCTTGCATCTCTACTAAGTTTAACTCATAACTGGTCTTATCTGCCACATCATTATTCAACAACACTTATATGACGGTCGCTTATTGCGCACCGTGCTTATTGTATAACATTAACTTACATGGTATTTACTGTCACATTAACTTCCACACATATACTTACATTATTCACATTATGGTTTGCCATCCATTTGGAAGACTACTGAATGCTCCTGGAGCGTCGATCATTCGAGTCACAAGCCGGCATTATTCAGCTCGGTGTTTCACTTTATACACACATACCACTAAGCTAACTGCTCTCTTCCGATAATAATATCGTCCATCCTTAACATATTTCTTGAACTTGATTTACATAACTACCGCTCCTGCGGTCTCACACTGTCGAGAGGTATCCCCACTCTTAATGCAGTGGTTCGTTTACCACTCTATTCACTTATACAACATAAACTTCTACAATCAATCGAGTTTATATAACATATCTTGCTTATGGCTTATAAGCCTTATTTGCCTTGAGTTGGGCTCATTGTAGGCTGTCCACACATATGTACTTCTCTGTACAACACTATATAGTTTGGATATCATATTGAGCTCCATGACAAGGTCGTTGCATCACGTTTCCTTTCATGGGATGCCCCGTAGGTTTGTCAGTCCGTCTCCTGACAACTTATGTCTAAATTGGGTGTTAGTTTCAACCCTTATGTTTCTGTCACGTCATTTCATGCAACAATTATTGATGCGAACACCCTTTAAGGAATGCTCCTGGGTGTTACTAAGTTATGCCTTTTCATTTAGTTCACACTTACTGGTATGTTCAGTTAGCCACGCCGTTTGCGTTCTTAACTGGCTTATTATCTCTTCCTGTGAAGATCAACATTTCCTGGTAGTGTAGGTACTCATTCTGGGAGTTTCATCCCGTCCATTGCACACTAATGTGTCCACATTAGGCATCTGCCTTGCCATGTACAGGCTGGGTCTCCGTTCCAGCTAACATGTTTATCCCCGAGGATCCTTAAATCATATACGATGTCTTTACATTCAGTTAGTGCACTTCGCACCTCCTGACTCTTAAACATTTCCTTGTAAGGAATTCACTAATTCTTTAGTCTCGTTAACTTAACTGAGTTCCCTAACTTCAACCATTCATGGTAATCCTTAGTTCTTGTTTGACTTATACTGCTGACCGTAGAACGGAGTCGACTACTTCCCGTGTTTCGGACTCTACTCGTATACATATGTGGGGTACCATAGTGATACATTACTACTTACCCAACTAACCCATAAGTAGGTCTGTCAGGCCCACAAGCTCCTATCGGAGTGCGGTCGTCCCACAATTCAGTTGGTACACTCGTAGTGTCCGTCACACGCCTAGGTGAAGTATTCTGTTGTCAACTCCCTTATATTGTCCCGTGACAATATTCATTCCTTGCTTCCCGAACTTAATCGAGGGAAAGTTTACCCATTGTTGTATCCTCGTCAACTGTCCTTGGTTTTACTGGCTTGGTTTAAAAGAAGGTTAGAAAGAAGTGTTGGTTTGAAAGAAAATCTGGTTTTGAAGAAAAAGGGTTTGAATAAATTTGGGTTTAAAAGAAAATTTTCATGGTTTCACAACATCTTCTTACCTTAACCATGTCTAGCTCCTTGCTGACTGGTGTACTTACAATTACAGAGGTTAGGCTAACAGGCCCTTCCACTGTTATGACGATCACACTTAACTTCATGGTACTTTACCAAGTACTTGTAGTGGTTATAAATTTCCCGAACAGCCCTGTTATAGCAGCACTTGCTACGGCAAGTGCGCCATGCTAACTGGCTATCGGTTTAACACATACCGGTTGTGGTATTGTTTTTACCCATACTGTCATCAGTGGCCTTGTTGGCCCTCACTGATCTTACTGCCTTGATAATAACTCTTCTAGGTGACTTCTCACTGTCTTCACATGGCGATCATCAACTAGGGTGTTTCCCATTCTGGGAGACCCCTTTTTCTTAGTATTGTATTCTCTTTGTAGCCCGTTCCACGTATTTGGGCACTACGTTGTAGTTCCCTTGTCGGTTGGTATACCGTTGGTGTATCATTTAACAACTGTGGTCCCGTAGACACTTGTCTCGGGTTTCACTAATCCACTTCTTGCCTGTTGTACGGTCAGTGCGTTGCAAGCTGGTTATCCTCGACTGCTCGGCATGTCGACCCAGGTTGCCGGAAATTCTATTCTTCTATACACAAGATCCTTCATTCTTTGCTATTAAATGTGGTTAACAATGTTCAGATGGGAACCGTCTCCGGGATTCCCAGTTTTCGGGATCTACCGTATGACAGGTTCTCCGTACCTTTAGAGGTATTTAATGACAGCCAGATCGGGTATTTCCGAGTAAGAGTGGACTTCCATCTCTCTGGCGTTCTTTCCCAAGTTATATACAGGGATTGTGGAGGGCGGGATGGATATTGTAGGTTTCCAGTACACACTGGTAATACCTAACTGGCGTATTTCTCACGCTATCACTCAACCCTTAACCCAAAGTACTAAAATCCTAACTCGGTACTTCCTAAGCTCGGTAATTCAGTCATCAGAGCGATACTTCGCTCTGATACCACTTTTTGTAACACCCCATCCAACAACAATACGTAACAACAATCTGCAGCGGAATACACACCTCATCAAATAACTTAACTCGTTGGTGTTACACGCCGTTAACCACCCACGTGGCTAACAAGGCTAATACACATACATTGTACCGGTCTGATGGGCTAAATTCCCGAGCGACTACACATTACTATCCCTTTCCATTAACAACAACAACAGCATACACCTTTCAACTATACCGAGTATTTATAAACTGATGCCGACAACAATTTCGGTCTTACTACACCTACTGTATATATACACTCAAATGATTACCCATGTACAATGACTACCCCGTCCTACTCTCGAACGGCTTCCAGCTCTCTGTACCTGAAATAGGAAAAGAAGAGAAAGGGTGGCCCCCAAGGGGCTCAGCACCTTTGCTGGTATGGTAATCCCGCAGCCCATATGCTACCGGGCCACGCACAACTAATTGTCGTTTTAGCATGCGATTAATTATATTTAAATCATGCATGCAACTGTAAACACACAACACATAACATTTCGCCTCTATGGGCTCAACAAACGGATAATACATCCTTACTTGATAAGTCACTCATGGTATTCATTATCCCTAGAGTGTTCCTCCTCTAATGGAGCTACTTCCTTAATAGACGACACTTACCCTTAAATCGGGTTGTCCTTAAACGCCTCTTTTCACAAACTGGGATTCATATCCATGATCCACATACTCCACATTTTACAACATATAACATACACTACATAACAACACATAACAACACTTTGCACGTTTCAACGTGCACATCATAACACCGCAATAGATTTTGCATCATAACAAAAATACATAACATAACGGGAATGGTTCTCTTAGGAACCGACCCAAACATTGTTTATACACTGGTGAGCCTAGAGAATGTTGCCAGTCTCATGATAAGCTCGTTACATACTCGTTACCGTCTCGTTAAATGAACGATAACTTAACACAAGGTGTCTCGGATATAGTGATCCAAGCACACCGTACAAACATAACATAGTATGCCCCTGTGGCCCGACGTGAGTCAGTAATAGCCTTGGTTAAGCTAAAGGGAAGGTTGGAAACCAAATTGGAAAAACAACCATAACATACGGAGAGGATCGAACCTGCTATGACAACGACCCCCATACTCACACGTGGCCGGAACAGACCGGACTCCTCACTCCCCCTGTTAGCACTTGTCAGAAGTTCATCATTGAACTTAGTTAAACAATCACAACATTGGGTTAAGTCTTGTTAGACACACACAAGGGAAGGGAGAGTCATACATTCACACACCAACATCACACACAAACATTACATAACTAACTCACGCATAGCCGTGGTTAGAACGTTCCTTAGGTCGGAAACGTTACCACCGGATACCGTTCTCCTACGTTTACCTAATATGGTTAGCTAGCCCTTCAAGCGCATTCGAGGTTACCGGTATCGGCACGTAAACATACAATAACAATAACGACTGTAAACTCGTTTCATGATTTATCTTATAACGTGGCAAACATACAGAAAAACACATTGGCATACAAGCCGGTGTAATCCGGTAGGACACAGGTTGCAAGAAAACCATACTCACCGGAGTCCACTTTACCACGTCCACTTTTTCCTCGCAATTTCTCGAACAACTGTTAACATTACATGTGTTTTTTAATTAACATCGGGTAGCATGATTATTTAATGTCTAATGCTTATAACTTCCCGTTAACTTAGTTAAATAACTTGACATTTTTAATTTGTTTTACTCTCACATTTTAATACAACTTTTCACCCTTAATTGTCATTAAAACTCGCCTAACATGTCCTTAACAACTTTATAACATCATTACCTATCAATCCCCATCATTACATATCATTTATAACCATAAACAACATTTTTGGTCCGACCGACCTTACCGACCGACCTTGCACAAGGTCGGTCCATTCCAGAACACTTTACCGTCAAAATTTTCTACTCCGACCGACCTTGTAAGTTCGATCGCATGTTCGGTCGATTCCAGAAACTTAATCCGTACAGAAAATACAAGCCCGACCGACCTTGCAAGTCCGGTCCCCAAGGTCGGTCCATTCCAGAAACTAATTCTCGCAGGGTAAACTAGGCTCGACCGACCCTGGCAAGTTCGGTCGCAAGGTCGGTCTGCCCCAGACCTTTATTTTCCATTGCCCATTTAACTCCAAACTTCACCTCATATATCCTAATAGTCCTAACCCTCATTTGGGCACTTCAAACACATCTTTAGCCATGTACTAAACTCTTTAAAATCACCACCAAAACCATTTTATCATTCACAAATTTCTTACAAAATTCCTAGCACTTGGAATGTCTTCTCCTTAAGATTTCTAAGTGGTATTTCACCAATAATGACCACTACACCAAGGTGTTTCCTCTACACCTTAACATCACTCTCAACTTCTTTTCTTACTAACTAAATCTCCTTTTCACAACTTCTTAAATTCCTTACTCGAAACCCTTACCTAAACATCATTCCCTCCTTATTCACCAACATTACCTAAACCTTAAACAAACTTCTCCAAGACTTAATACATTCTCAAAACACACATTGAATTCCTAGAACTTCCAGATAACACCTAAATCCTTGCATCACTCTAAATCACCTTAATACATGTTTTCTTCCCAAGTAAAACATTTGTTCACCTTTAACACTTCCTATTCACCAAAACTTACTTAAAACACTTAGAACTCCTTCTACATTATACAAATTTTTCCATGGGTTCTCCTAGCACATCATCATCCCAAAGCTCATAGTTTTCACCATTAAACACTCAAGAACACCTAAATCCATCAAGAAACCATCACACACAAGACTTCACCAATTTTACACTACATCACAATATAGTGCACAATTTAAATTGCTTGGCACTTAGGCCCTTAAATAACATGGCTCTTAGGCCCTTAAATTGCATAAATCTTAAACAACCGAATTTCCACATAGTATATTGCCTTTAACCTGCAAATACACTTAACAATACATATGCCCTTAATAAACTCCTTGAGAGCATTTCACTAGGTCATTCACCTTTGGCTCCTTAGATCGTTTTAACAAGCAATATAAGCTCACTTCTCCTAAGGCATAACCACACTAGGTTAGTATATTTACCTCTTTTCCACTCAAACTTCTTTCTTGTTTCCTTATAAAGCCGGTAAGGTATTTGATTCCTTGTCCACTACTAAACAATATACAAGCAATGAAATGAGTATGAGCTTCAAGCTTAAACTCATTGTAAACCCTAGTTTACATTGTTTCAAAAACATTAATGTAGTTGTTTTACCTTGATCTTTGAAGAGAGTTTGAATATCTATGAAGAGAGGACTCCACCTAGTCCAGAAAGGTTGGAATGGAGCTAGAATAAAGTCACACCAAGAGCACCATTAATGTGCAATTTCGGTCAAGGCAAAACATGAAGGAAACTTGATTTTTCTTTGAGATTCCTTACCTAGAATAAAGGAGAGTAATAATATGTAGAAAGGTGAGCTCAAGCTCCTTCAATGGTGAATCTCCATGGCACCAAAATTGAGCTCTTGAAGATTTGAAAAGATAGAAGTGTAGAGCTGGTCTAACTAAGACAAATATAGTCTTAGAATTTGATTGGAGCATGGAGTTGGATTTGGCAAAGAATGAAGATGGAGAAGAGATGGAGCTGTAGCAAATCGTAAATGGAGGAAAGGAGAAGATGAAGAAACCGTGTGAAATGAAAGAAAAGAAGAGAATGAGAAGGTAAGTTTGCTTTTGGAGATATTTATGTTATAAAGCAAAATAGTACTTTACTTTAAGCTTTACTTTACTTATTTGATTTCTTTTACAAGTTGGTGACTCACACCTTGAAAAACGGCCCCCATTTAGTTAGAAGGGTACTTTAGTCTTTATTTGTCAATTTAATTACTTATGATAACATATGTTACAAACTAGCTTATAAAAATCACTATTCACAAAAACAAGGCACATAGAAGTGAAATTTTTGATTTCCCATTGATATAGACTTCCAAATGTGACACTATATAGTACACATGTTAATTATAGAGTAATGATGGACATTTAGCCATTCAAAACTCATTTACAAGACAATTTTTCAAAAACGTGCTTTAAGACTCCTTAAAGCACATTTTGTGTTTTAACTTGTTTTCAAGCTTGGTTTTCTTTAGTAATTGATTTAATATGTTCATTAACATATAAATAAGGTATAGGTATGACCATTAGGTCTTATACAAATTTATCCCAAGCTTAGAGCACTTTTAGCCCATATTGACCTTAAGGTATTTATTTGTGTTTTGTTTGGTTTAACTGTCTACCAAAGTTTCCTAAGGACTTAATTAGCCTTATAAAATCATAATTAAATGTTACTAAGTCTTGGTAGGCTCCTTGGGTCCTAACCAAGTTCACACAAGCTTAGAGCATGTTTTTGCTCAAACCGTGTCTTAGTGTTTTATTGTGTTTTACCATGGTTTAAATGGTTCATTGATGTCTCTAAGGCACTTTTTAGCCTTTATATACCATAGATTAGTATTTAAACAATATATCAGGGTTTGGGGTATTTCAGAATGTGAAATCAACTGTACTCGTAACGGAAACGAAACTGGAATTGGTCTCAGAAACATAATCACAACTAGTCAAGAACCGCCCAAAACCGGCAGAAACCCGTTTCAAATCCGAATCCACTCGTAAGGCCCCTGAACCAAAATCGTCCTGGAACCATTTCTAAACAATGTCGAATATGAATCCTCCCTACGGGACCTGAAACCGATGGAACTGGAACCGACCAGTTTCGGACCCGTGGTAACCATTATGATAACACATCCCAACACGTTGGTCGGTTCAACTTGCTTTTTGGCCGATTCTAGAGCTGATTATCATATATCCGACTCGATATCTTGGTCAAACCCGGCCTCGAAAAAGCTCGATGGGCTTCGGCCCAATTACATATCCGGGAGGTTTGGATAGAAAACAGGGTTGAAAAAAATCTGGGACAGGCCATGGTATAATTTTGAGCTTGTGAACAAGCAAGCCTGGTCCGGTCTTCATAATGTATATACATTATTATTTTTAAAAACTATAATATATATATATAAAAATTTATTTAAATTATATTAATTAGATACAATTTTATTAAATATATATATGTCGGAATGGATAACTCAGACAATGATAGAGTCATAAAATTAATTGGGCATAGCTCCGAACCTAAAAATTAAAATCAGGTCGTGTGGACAATAAGTAGGTTTGTCCGTCTAAATAATCTCCTCTAGCCCACTCTACACCTGATCAAAATTAGTCATTTTAAGAATATTTTATTCTTAATGAAATACCCACAAATTTCGAGTTAGGATATGCGTATTATAGTTGAAATGAATGAGTTTATCGTTATATTAGAACGAATATAACATGATTGGTTAGTCGAGAGTAGAATTAATTAAAGGCCTAGGTAAGTTAAACCATTTTATTTTTCTTTTCTCCCTTTTCCTAAATTACTATAATTTTAATATACTCTCCTTACCTTTTTCCCGAATTATATTAGATACTAAATATACCTATCTTTCACCAACCTTACCACGATCTCCTCACTTCTCTTAAATAATTACTTATTATTTATTTATTTACCTTTAAACAAATATCTCTCTCTAGAAGATATTTCTATCCATCCTTATCTCTTCACAACTAAACTATCTCTTCTCATTTTATTGAAAATTAATAAATTTCTCCTTATTTTTAATATGTTGAATCTAGTTCTCCTCAAATTACTCACAACGTTAATTATTTATTCTATCTCTCAAATTATTTTTTCCTTATTCTAAAACTAATTACATTTATCAATTAATTATATTATTCCTCTTTTCTACAATTTATTTTATTTATAACACGATCTTCCCCACCCTTTCCTTCATCCTCATCACGACGCTATTACGTTCTTCCCCTCTAAACTCTCAAACTCTCGTTCTTTTCTTCCTGCTATTGACAAGTCTCTTCCCTGGTGTCATATTAGATAGAAGGGTAAGGTCTAATACTTGGTAAGGTTCTAGGAATATTTTGGGTTGTGATTTGATGGTTTCAAATTGGTAATTTTGTTCACAATTCTAGACCCCGAATTCGTTGACGGGGGCTACTAGTGATTTGGCTGAGTTGTCTACATAAGTGGTGTGCGTAATTAGGTAAACATCTGTGCTCATCATTGTTTTCTCGTATGGTTTGTGAAATGTTGATGGATTATTAAAACCCTTATTTGGGATTTTGGAAGTTGGGAATTATTTCCCCCGTGTATTCTGGATTCAATGGTTTTATAATTGGAATTGATTACTGTTTTGGAGAGACTTTCACTAGAGGGATTACTTGGTTGGTACTGATTGGTGCTCTGTGTAAATTATTGGTACCTTTATGGTGCTCTGTGTAAATTGTTGGTACCTTTATGGTGCTCCGTGTGATTATTGGTACTTTGTACTCCGTATATATATACATTGAATTGCCTGCAACACTGATGCAGCAGTTAAGCTCTATGATCTACTCCTTTAGGTCAGAACTACCTTCTAGGGGGTGTGCACACTTAAGGACTTAGGGTGAGGTGGTAATATTATTGTTGCAGCACCAATCTGGGTGTCCGTCCGTGTATACTTGTGATTGGAATTCTGGTGAAAGCTCTCCCCTGATTTATTTTGGTGAATGGTGATTGTTGGAAATGGCTTTGGCTTAGAAATTTTGTTTTATGTGTTGTTGATTTTTTTTGATAAATGGCTGGAAGACCAGCTTACAAGGTGATATGAAATACCCCAAACCTTGATGTGTTAATTAATTATGTAATTATAATTTTCTAAGGCTAATTAAGTCCTTAAGATCATTGGTGAAGAAAGGAAAACCAAAAAGAAAAAAAAAAAGAAAATGCGTAAAAGTCACAAAACGTGAAAATACGTATTTAATTATTTTAGGAGGTACATAACCTTCATTATGGTTATAAATATATTTTTTATACCTTAATTACACATTAAGAACATGTGGGAAAATTTCCGGAAGGAAACGGGTCCAAACAATGCGTTAAAACGCTAACGGAGTCTTAAAACACGTTTTTCGAGAAAACCCGAAAACGCGACTTAAACAGTTAAATGGCCCCGTATAAATCATAGTCTATTTTGTAACTATAATTAAACATTAATGGGAGTTTAATAGCCCTTAAAATTAAAGGAATGAGAAAATTCTGGAAACGGTCCCGGTTAGTGAATAGTGCTAAACCGGGTAAATAAACTAGCGTTTTCTGTTAAAAAACGAAAAATGCTCCAGCAAGTATACGTTAGTGGGCCGGTTTTAATTATGTAAACAGCTCACTCACACATGACTAGTTAACTAGTTAATTAAGTCAAGAGAGAGCCAAAATAACAAAGGGCACAAATACCCCTCACCCATCTCTCTCTCCCCTCCTCTCTCCTCTCCTCTTCTATTTTCTTTTTTCCCTCTCTCTCTTCCTATCTTTCCTCTCTTTCTTCTCTTCCTTCCCAGCCGGCTCCCTCTTCCTCTCCAAGCCACCGATTTTTCTCCCCTTTCTCCCATGGCTTCTTCAACTTCAATGATGCCCAAGCTCCATTTGAGCTCTAAATCAAAAACAAATCACATATTCTTCTTCCTCTCATCTTCCTCTATCATCCTCTCTTTTCGAAAGTTCAAAAGGATGAAGTTGACCTCCATGGGTTTTCCCCATTTGAAGAGAAAATGGCACCAATGAGAAGCTTGGAGTCTCCTCTTCCTTCTAAGGTAAAAATTTCCAAGAGAAAGTCATTTTTCCTTCAACTCTTGGTGTAATCAATTTTTCACCATTTTTATACCTTGTTTTCTCCTTGTTCTTGAGCTCCAAATTGATCCTTCAATGGTGGAGAAGTTCCCCTCTTGATTCAAGGGTGAAAATCCCTCTTGAAAGCTTCACAAAGGTAAACCCTAACCTTGTGTTCTACCCTTTGATTGAATTGAAATATTGCAAGGGTTTAGATAATTAATTGAGTGTGTTTTGTGTTCTTGGATGTTGGGATGGAGTTTGGAAACTCCATGCCCTCTTGACTGATTTTGGAGAAGATGTGGAGCAAGAGGTGAATTAAGGATACTTGTGAAATTAAGGTAAGAAAAACTACCTTAAACCTTGTTGCAATTGTTTTAAGTGTTTGGGATGGGTAAACAATTTAAATGAACCCAAATTGTGAGTTGAAATCTATGTTGTAATGTGTTTAGTTGGTGTTGGTGAGGTTTGTGGATTAATGTTGAGTTGAGGGCCTTAAGAGCCAAATATTGTGAGTTTGTGATTGATATTTTGGTTATTGAGATTATGGAGATTTTGGTGATCGTGTTGTTGTTGTTGGTGAATTTGAGGATTTGTAATGTGCTGTTAGGACCCTTGTAAGGGTGTGGTTAGATTAGGGATGAGAAGGAGGAAAATTGATGAGGATGGATGTAAAGTTTATGGGGAGGTTATGGCAAAATTTTAATGGAAAATGAGTGTTTGATGATGGTTTAATGGATGGGAGAATTTAGGTATTCAAATGGGGTGTTTAATGTTGAGTAGAGTGGATTGTTGGTTTTGTAATGGTGGATAAATAATGGTGTTAGGAGAGTGCAAGAATGATAGCAAAATGGTGCTAGATGATTTGGATTTCAAGGAGTGAGTATGGATTTTTGGAAGTGCAATTATAGGTGAAGATTTGCCTCTGTTAGCTAGATTTTTGGGTACGTCCGAACTTCCGTCCGGACTTGGAAGTTCGGACATGCCCCGTCGTTATCGAAATTTTCCGAGTTTTGAGTTGTGTCTGAACTTCCGTCCGAACTTGGAAGTTCGGACACTTGAAAAATTTTCCCAGGTTAATTTGCTTCGACTTGTGTCCGACGTTCGATGTCCGGACACAAGTTCGACGCCCGTAAATTTTCTTCAGTTTTGGCCTCAACTTGTGTCCGAACTTGGAAGCTCGGACACAAGTTCGGACAGGTAGAAATTTTCTTCAGTTTTGGCCTCGACTTGTGTCCGAACTTCAAAGCCCGGACACAAGTTCGGACATAGTGTAATTTTGAGCAAAAATTTTGTTTAAGGGTAGGAAATGATACCCAATGATGGGGATTGATAAGTAACGATGTTATAAGGTTGTTAAGGATATGTTAAGTAAGTTGTAATGGTAATTAAGTGGTGAAGAGTTGTAGTAAAAATGTGAAAGTAAACAAGTTAAGAATGTAAAGTTATAAAACTACCGAACGGGGTTAAGCATGGCGCATTAGTTGTTAAATAATTATGTTACCCCAATATTAATAAAGATAGTTATAATGTTACCAGTTGTCCAAAGAGTTTCAAGGAACATGTGACGGCACATTAGAGTGCACCTTCGGTGACAGGTATGGTTTTCTTGCAACCTGTGTCCTACCGGATTACACCGGCTTGTATGCCAATGTGTTTTTCTGTGTGTTTGCCACCTTGCAAGATAAAGCATGAAATGAGTTTATAGTAATTCATTATTGTGGCGTAATTAATTCCGATACCGCCTAACCTTAATTATGTGTTAAATAATAGTTAACCGACCTTAGGTTCACATAAGAGATCGGTATTCGGAATAAACGTCCCAACCCACGGGAACGTTCTAACTACGGCTATCCGTGCGTTAGTGTATGTTGTGATTAAGTGTGATGTATGTGACTTGTTTAATATGTTGTTGATGTTGGATACTGTTATCCGTGTTGTTGAAATGGGATATGATTTCCTTATGTGTCTAACCGAGTTAGTAACACTATGTGATGTATGTATGTGATAAGTTCCATAAGGGAACCTCTAACTAATAAGTATATGTTATGTATGGAGAGGAATCCGGGTGTCCCGGTCGCGCGTATTGTTTGGGAGTTATATATATGTGAACTAACTCCCATCCTGTTATGTTAGGGTTGTCTTCCTTCATTGGATTTCGACCTCCCACTAGCTTAGCCAAAGCTTACCTACCCGACCTCCACATCGGGCTAGGAGGGAAATTATGTATAATGTTGGTAGGGTGTTGAAGCTTAAGTTCGCTTCGACTCCCTCTTTGTTATGTTACGGTTGTTCTTCCTCCTTGAATTACAACCACCCACAAGCTTAACCAAGGCTTACCTAACTCATCACTATTGGAGCTAGGGGGAAATTGTGTATGTTGTGATCGGTCCTATATGAGGCCGCCACTCAAGTAAAGGAAATGTATGTATGTTGTGCTCGGGCTTATATCACCCCGGCACTCCCTAAGTGAAGTTCATGTACTCTAAGAAGAGTGAAATTAAGTTGTGAATGTTATAAAGTGAAGTATGTTGTTATGTTGAGTGTGCTAACCTTGTGTCGGTATTCTATTAATGGATGTTTGCTTATAAGCATGATATGTGTGTGAGTTTGTGCATGTTTGAAATAAACAACCGCATGCTAAGACGACAAATAGTTGTGCGTGGCCCGGTAGCATGCGGGCTGCGGGATTACCATACCAGCAAAGGTGCTGACCCCCTTTGGGGGCTCCCATACTTTTCAGGTACAAGGAACTGGAAGCCGTTCGAGAGTAGGACGGGGTAGTGTTTGTATGTGGTAGTCATGAGAATTGTGGATGTATTATAGGTGTAGTAAGACCGAAAATGTATCGGCGTTAGTTGGTAATTACTCGGTACAGTTGTAATGTAAGCGTATAATGATTGTCGGACGTGGAACGGGATTTATGTGTAGTTGCTCGGGAGTTTAGTCCATCAGACCGGTACAATGTATGTATGTTAGCCTTGTTAGCCACGTAGGTGGCTAACGGCGTGTAACACCAAGGAGTTTAAGTTATGTTGTGAGTTGTGATTTCCGCTGCAAGGTGTTGTTAAGTGTATTGTTAGTAGTTGGGGTGTTACATGATACTTTGGCAAAGCCTTTCTCACCAAAATTATGAGAACAACAATAGCCTAGCAAAAAAGAAAAAACAGTAATTAAAGTTGGGAGAATAATAGAGTGAATAAATCCTATGCAGATAAGACTGCATGAGAAGGCAGTCCGGAGAAGCCATTCCAATTCCATTGCCACATTGACTGCTTCATCCGCTTCATCTTTACTGTTAGGGGAACATTCCCCAACTTCTTTCATTCCTCCTTGAAGAAGATTTTGAAATCCTTGTGATGCAGCCACCCATTTAAAGCACGAACTGGTTTGGGACCCCAGTTAATGTCCTGAAGCATGATTATCATGAATTCATGGTCCGATAGTCGCCAAGGGAGTGAGGTGAGATTAAGTCCTGGAAAGGTCGCATACCATTCCGATTGAGCAAAAACTCGATCAATGCGACTCATTGAATACTTACTTCTCCATGTGTATTTAGCCCCTCACTTCACTCACTTGGAGGTCGAGCCTAATGCGTCTTTGTGCCGGTTTCCTTTACTTCTCGTCTGAGAATTGCCCACTTTTCTTTTCTGGATACTCCCCTGATGTTTTGAAAGCAAATCATATTTGTCATTGTACATAGTGCTTTTTTGTTCCTCAACTCGCTTGCTACGCCCTAAAATCTGAGAAAATTTTTGGAGTGATATATCCGGGTTTGGATAATGACAGTTAATCTGTCTTCCAAAATTTACACTTTTGAGCTTCTAATGAGGTTGGGCTGGACGACTGCTGCGTCAAATTTTGGTAGAGGATATTGGGTGTAAGCAACACTTCCAAGTTTATTTCAGGCGAATATGACGTGAGGAGATTGTGGTTGCCTGGCGGGATGCGGACAGACTGGGGTACAGAAGATTCTGCAGAATTAATGGTTGCCTGCAATGTATAGAGAAAAGGCGGACATGATGCTGCTGACGTCGCCTGTAGTGTATGGAAAGAGGGTGGACATGATGATGCTGACATTGGAGTGAAATTCTCTGAGGCAGGCGTGTGGGAGTCCAACAGGCAATGTTCACTGACAACCTCCTGCAAGTCCGCGCCAGACTTCTGAAGTGAGGGAGTAAGTTAGGCGGGCTGCTTTCCAAAATTGAAGCGTCAGTCAACTCATGAGGGGGAAGGAGCTACTTTTCAAATTTGGAAATTCTGATGTGAGGGAGCACTTTTTAAGGAGTTCCAGAATTCCTTTAGGAACCAGTAGCGGATTATGGGGTATTTTTTTACTTAAATTAAAAACTCTGTTACACGGTGAATTTTGATACGCTCTATTTCAAAAAGTCCTCTATGCAATTAATTTGCGGTTTGACTGGAAGTACCACCAGTGGTTGGTATAACGATTTTTTTCAAAATTATCATTAAGTTGCCCTTTTGACTCCCAAACCGCCCCGTTTGAATACCCACGATAGGCTTTGCAGTTTGAATTTGAATTCTTGGCTCCGGTTAAGCAGCGGCGCTTGGCGTTGGTGAAGATGGATCACACTGATTATCTTGATTGTGCTGCGTCAATTCTTCTGACCAGTATTCCATGATCCCTAAATGAATCCATCCACTTCCACCTTCACCTCCTCATTGATAATGCTCATTCTTTGTGTTTCCATCTGCACCTGAGCTTCTTGGAACTTGGGCAGTCGGTGCATATCAGAGATTATTTCAGTAACCACTCCCAGATGTTTAGTGATTTGAAGAACTGTTTTCTCAGACCAAGCCTGTATAGGGATTCCCCTGACTGATACGTTAACAATTCTACTGGAGATTTGGTCAGTCTTCTGCCACCACCTTTTCCTCCATCCAAGGTCATCCTCTAGATTGGATTCTATGAACTGTAGTGCTTTGCCGTGGGATTCAAATACTACTAAGAATTTGTTTGGTGACAAGCATAGAATTTCATCCGTGTTTTGTCCCCTTTCGCGCAAGTATCGCGTGATGTTGCGCCAATTGGCATGGCCAGACAAGGATATGACTACACATCTGTCCAGTTTTTCTATCATCATGCTCAGAGATGGGTTCAAGCTTATGATTCCTTCTGAACGTAGATCCCTGAATGGTGGCGGCTCCTGGTGATGAGGAGACGATGACCGATGACGTAAAGGAGGCTCCCCCTGCTGTGGATCGGTCTTGTATTGCGGGCGCGGAATCCATCTCTGACCTTGTGGCGGCGCACTGTGAGTGAACTTCCGACGTATAGCCGTTTGTGTCTGAAGTTTGTTGCCGTCTACTATCATGCCGTTGGTTTCTAATATGGTCTGGTCTGCCTCATCCTTTGTTCCGTACTCCACAAATCCATACCTGGTATTTGTTCGGATCCTCGTTGCTTTGGGTAGATGAATACCAACTATACGACCAAATTTGTCGAAAATTTTCCAGATAGTTCCTACTCGTGAGGCTTGATTAATATTAGGGAAAATTACATGTCCCACCCATGACATTTGGCACAATTACACACTCCACCCACGTGGTTTCACAAATTACTTTCCCCACCCATGTGGTTTCCCTCTTTTTACATCCAGCAACTTTTCTAATTTTTGTTCAATTCAAAAGATGCTTAAACGTTGTCCAAAATTGATGAAACTTTACATAGATGATGCTAAAGTGATATATTTTGATCTTATGTCAAATCCGAAGTTTTTTAAGTTTAAATGTGACCCGTGGGACCCAATGAAACATGTGACATATTCACTGGTTCCACATGTCACATTTAAGCTTAAAAAACTTTAGATTTCTCACTGAACCAAAATATAACACTTTAACATCGTCTATGTAAAGTTTCATCAATTTCGGACAACGTTTAAGCATCTTTTGAATTGAACAAAAATTAGAAAAGTTGCTGGATGTAAAAGAGGGAAACCACATGGGTGGGGAAAGTAATTTGTGAAACCACGTGGGTGGAGTGTGTAATTACGCCAAACGTCATGGGTGGGGCATGTAATTTTCCCTTAATATTATCTATTAACATAGTTGCTCCCGGTATGGATTTGGATTCGGCCATTGAATTCTACTCTTAAAATATTTGGAATTTCTACCACGATATAATAAAGACTCAATTTTAATATCCTTTTCCTTCAATCTTCGAGCGCGTTCTTCAAGCCGGTACTTCCTCGTTTTTTCTTATGTGTTGTTGATTTGTAAATCAAAATGAGTTTCAAAATGTATTTTACGCAGTGAGGCAAAGTTTAGTTAATTTCACTGATTTGCGCGGTCCCTTCGTGCTTTTGTATATCATTTTCTGATCGCAGGTACTGGTTGCTAAGTTGGGGACTGGGAACGCGCTCTCACATAGATTAGGAAATTTAGTGTTGTCTCTGAGATGTTGAGTTGAGTTACATTGGTTTGAAATGCAATCTTTTAAGTTTCAATGTTTTGGGAATTGATTTTTGTTGGATAATGCCTGAGCACTCAATGGGTATTGAGTGTGGCGGTAACGCCCTGGTTTAATTAATTTCCGCTGTTGTTTGGAGTTACCTTTTGGTTATTATGTTCAGGATAACATTCTTTGGCAAATTACATTTCAGTTTGAGTTTATCATATGTTGATTACAAGGTTGGTTCCACTGTGTTTTATAGTAGCTCTTGCTATATATGTTTATTGAAACATTTTGTTATTTGTTGTTATCAGTTTCGTAGTTGTTTTGTGTCCTTTCTAACTATGTTTTTGTACTGTTTTTCACAATTCCGGACATGTCCGAACGTCCATCCGGACATCCATGTTCGGAGAGGCCCCGGGAGCGTTTTTCTTTTTCACCGTATGTGTGTGTCCAAACATCTGTCTGGACTTACATGTTCGGACAGCATGCGAGGACGGGTCTGAACTGTAAGTCTCGATGTATGTTTGAACTTACATGTTCGGAGCAATGTTCGGACCACGAATGGCTTTTTATTGGAACTAGTGTCCGAAATTACATGTTCGGACACATGTTCGGACGCTGCTATTTTTGACTCTCGACTTGTGTCCGAACATCAATGTCTGGACACAAGTTCGGACGCCTTGATTTCTTCAATATGTTTTCTCTCGGCTTGTGTCCGAACATCAACATCCGGACACACAAGTTTGGACAAAGTTTGTTTTATGGTTTTAAGACTCGTTTGCAGTCCGTTTTCAAAACCGTTTGCGCCGTTAGATCCATAGCGACACGCTCTTTCACTTAAGGTAAAATCCAGGGTGTTACACTAACTTCAACTATACACCATTATAAACAACTCAACACCTCTCTTACATATATTATAAATGGGAAATTTCATAAAGTGCCCTAAACAAACAAAGAAAGTCACAAAACGTCACTACATTTTTACAAAAGTTTATGAATACCATTATAGATATTGACCGGAGAAAAAGAAGACTAAAATACCCTACTAGTTAACAAAGTACTTTAAAGTTCACTATATGCCACTAAGTGTTAACAAATTTACAAGAAATTCAAAATACTATAAAAATATACTACCTCCGTCCCATATTGACCTTCCTGTTTGCTTTTTGGCACGTTTTTCCACTTCAATATTAAACATATAAGATAAAATAATTTTATAAAATAAATTTCTACAACATATAGTTTTTCATATAAGAATTATATTGCAAAACTTAGATTTGTAAAATTATGTTATCTTATATGTTAAATATTGAAGTCAAATGACATGTCCAAATAGTAAAAGAGAAGGTCAAAAGGGGACGGGGGGAGTAAAAAATATAAAAAATATTATGAAAATTGAAAAATAAAATAAAATTTTTATATCATTAACTATTAAAAAATAAATATGTCTAGAAATTTTTAGATTATTCAGTATCATTGAAAAGAATATAGTGTTTTAAACACAAAATTTATACCAAATTTTCAATTTATACCAATTAAGTACCATAATTTATCCCAATTAAGTACCATTGTTTTTACCATACATTGAATAATTTTTTCTACCAATTTAAATATAAATTAATTTAAATTTGTTATTTAATATTAAAAAATTTATTTTTTAAAAAAAATTATATTCTATTTAGCAGATAACTTTATGACATAATCATTTTTCTTGAATATTATTCAAATAATATAATATATTTTGAACAAATAACTTAAATCCATATAAAAATTATGAAATGCTTGGTAAAAAAAGTGGTACTTAATTGGTATAATTTATGGTACTTAATTGGTTTTCAATGGTTGAAAATTGGTATAAATTTTGTGTTTAAAACATTATATTTATTTATGTTACTTGATAATTGAAAACAAATTAAAATAATATTTATCTTTTTTGACAAGTTAAAATAATATTTATCTTTTTTTAATATTTTTTGATATTTCAATATATTTTTATTATATTTTTCAATTTTTAAATTTTTATATTTTGAAAAGTTTGAATTCTTGTTAACTAGTAGGGGTATTTTGTAGGGGTTTTTTGTCTTTTTCCTATGATCAATGACTATAGTGGAATTTCATGGACTTTTGCAAAAGTGAGTGACATGCTTTTTTGGGGATTATTTTATGAATTTGCCAAAAATATAGTGGCATTTCATGACATTTACCATTATAAATTTATAATTGGTATAACTCACACTTACCCTCTCTGAGCACAAATGTAGATATACGCATGTTTAACTTTTTGATGGCACAACCTCTTCTTGTAGCTCCATAACCACCTCTTCAGAGATTATAGCAGTCAGTGGCTTTTAGCAGCACAAATCATACAATCAATAGTAGCTCTCAACAACTTCAAAGAAGTCTCTTTTTCTCTCTCTAGTAGAGAAGGCCTAGTGAGTTCTCTCTTTTAGCTTTTCCAGACGATAGTTCCAATGTCAAAGGTTCATCATCACACCCATACCTTCATCATTATGTTTTACATTTGGAATTTCGATCTGCAACTTTCACCAAAAGATCACCCTCTCATTTCTTTTTCGCGTATGACTATGTTTATTGTTGGAGTTAAAGCAGAGGTTATTATGGCTGGTCATCTCGTTGCTGGTAGTTCCTGCACGGCCATTACTGGTGACCAAGTGGGAGGCGAGGCAAAACTTACTATCAATCTGGATGGAAGGAAGTCAAGAGACTGACGAGGAAAATTTACGAGTTCTTTAGCTATCCTTTTGTTTTGCAAACAGTGAAGACAACAGGAGAGGAAGCTGTGAAGAGGGAGATGAGGATGTCAAGAAGGAGATAGAGGAGGAAGAAGCGAAAGAGAACAAGGGGAAGGAAGAAGAGGAAGAATCTTAAGGTGGCCTTATATGAAGGGCAACTCATCAATGACCAAGGGCACATTTGGCCATGCAACCAAGAGGAGTTTTCGAGGAAAGTGTATCCTTCAATCAACGAAAGACTGACAAAATAATGGCTAGCTTTTATGGCTGGGAAACTCCTTTATGTTGAAGGCCTGTACAAATTCCATGCTGTTCCTTCATGTTCCTAGAAAAGCTCCTTTTCATCACATTGACTACCACGACATAACGGATATCTCCAAGTTGCATGCGATGATGGGTTTCATTAGAAACTCTCAGGACAGTTTTACGGCTTACAGAATATAGGTACTGACCATGCAACAACTCTTGCAGACTAGATTCATAAGCTACGTGCTAGGCAATTTCTTGATTCAGGTTGGAAATAGGGCATGCGATATTGTTATCCTGGTTATTGTAGTGAGAGGGTAAAGAACTATTCCCGTGCGCACAAAGGATCTACTTTTCTCTTTTCTTCTAGTCAGCCAAACTAGTATTAAAACATATTGATATACAGGAGAGGGGGGAAACTTTGACGACAGCAGAGTTCTGGGCAAGGTTTATACATGTCGACCAGAGGGTAGGGGAAGTAGTGGGTTGGGCGACATTGGAATCCCAAGCCAGGTATGCCTTTAGTTGGACGACGATGGCAAGGTGTATTCAACCTGTATCTCTGAAAGGTTGGAGCTTATCGCAGTTCATGAGAATATTTCAATCGGTTTTTGATTCCTTCCATGTATTGTATTCTCATTATGAATTGAGCGGAGCTAGGATGAAGAAGAGAGGAGGTTTGACTGCTCTAGTAGGATGGCATTGAACTATTCCAAGCTGACCGCGGTGCTCATGCAGGGCGGAGCCAGGAATAGAAGTTGAGGGGGGCAAAGACAGAATTTAAAAAATTAGGGGGTGTTTTATTAAATTTTTCTAAAAAATAAATTTTTTTTACTCTATAATTTGTGTAATTTAACAAAGTTAGGGGGTGTTTTGCTCCCTTGGAATACACATGGCTCCGCCTCTGTGCTCATGTGAATCTTTTTTTTTATATAGTTGTGGGCCCAGGGCCATCTTAGGGGGCCTGTGCCAGTAGTTATAATATATAAAAAATATAAAATTAAATATTAATTTAAAAATATTAGTTGTTTATTAATTAATAAATTATCTAATAAACACTTTTTGTTAAGTAATTTAATTTATTATATCTAAAATTAATAAATATTTAATTATGTGATATAATTTTTTAAAATAAAGTTATTATTCATTTGTATACATGTTTTTAAGATAAATATATTAGTTAAATTCTAGTTTTTAAAATTTATTTACCAATACCATATTATGATGGTAATATTGCATTTTATAAAAAAATATAGTATAGAATTTAAATGTTTAATTTATGTATATATAGTAATATTTATGTTAGATTTTTTACTATAAATTACTTTATTGTTTTATATATATACGGTAATAAAGTTCACTTGTAAAATGTCATATTTTTCTTTTATAAATTTTTACTTATCAATTTTTATATTAATTATTAATTAATTAACTATTACTAAAAAATTAACAATACCCTTAAAAAATGGGGCCCCTAGTAAGTGGGGGCCCAGTGCCGAGGCTCCAGTTGCACGCCCCATGAGCCGGCCCTGTGTGGGCCCCTTTCTTTTCCCATGAGACAGCTAGCCAGGTGGGACTTGGCAACTCTCACTAGTCCATCCATAGCTAAACCGATCTCGGAGAAGGGGAAGGGGAAGGAAAGGAAACCGATTGTCGATCCTGAGCAACAAGGGAAGTGATGGTTTATTGTGGATTCTAGGTGTGCATGCTTCCTTGGTATTCACGCAGCACGTTCTAATGTCCTATTTGTTACTTTTTATCCTGGTTGTTCTTCTCTGTCTTTTATTTATGTTAGTCATATATATTAGATTTTTTATCCTAAAGTAATTTGGAAGGGTTAGTTATGCTACTAAGAGTCGTGAGTCATGGGTGTGGAGCTTGTTCAGCTTGCCCGAACATGATGATGAAGGTTATATCCAAATGATGATAAATCAATTGAACCATCTAAGATTTTGTCTCCTAATTGCAGCCAACCGGTGGCATGCCTGTGGTGTGGAATGGGTTTTGTTCATAGATGAAAGGTTAAGTGTAGTGGTGAGAGTCAGAGGTGGCTAGTGTTTTGTTCTCGAGTCAGGTTGGAATGTAGTAGTTAGTGGAAATCAAGCAAATAGGTTGCTTATGATATCATCCTTATATCAATTAGCTAAACTTGTACAACTTTTAATATACTCCATCCGTTCAACAATAACTTTCATTTTAGAAATTTACACACTTATTAAGAAAAGTATGACAACGATGCATGTGCCCCTACTTTTTACTTTTTCATTTAGATAATAATTATTTTTATATTGAATAGTAGGGGTAAAAGTGGAAAGAAGTGTGTCAAAAAACTAAAATGATAAATATTTTTAAACAAAAATCACATCTTAAAACGACAGATATTAATTAACGGAGGGAGTAATACATAAGTCTACATCTTTCGAAAAAAATAGTACGTACCTCTCAAATTTTTAACTACATCATTCCCATTACTTCAAACATTAGAATTCTTCTAAGTTTTAAAGTCAAAATTTTAGATGATTATCTCATGTATGAGATGTAGTTGAACCAATGGTGAGAAATTCCATTTGGTTTAGGTTTCACGAGATTAAAAAGGAAAAAGAAAGATGAGGTAGTATGATGGGATTTGTTTTAAATTACTGTGGACATATGTGATGTTCCGCCACTAAAAGAAAACGACCCCATCGAACAAACGACTGAGTGTTTTTTTTAATAGATAACAATGCCAACAAAAAAAGTTCTATTATATCTATATTTGTTTTACTAAACGCCAATTCGAACATGTCTTTTACTGCTTTATCATTTTGTAAAACTTTAAAATGTTGTATTTTATTATATATAAGTCCAAATAACACAAATTTTATATCATTATTCATCATAATTCAACCTCTTCAAAATAAGACCAAACATGAATATGTTTTAATAAATTTTTTTTTTAATTTTTGTACGTACATATTTTTAAAAATTCATTGTGAATCATAAGTTTAGAAAAAGTGAATCAAAAGTTGTTAAAAAGTGAATCGAAGGTTGTTAAAAAGTGAATTAGAGTGTTGCGTAAAAGTGAATAAGAGGTTTTAAAAGAAGTGAATCTCATAAACAGAGATTGTTTAACTAAAATGATTCTAATTGTTTGACTAGTGTGAATTAGAGGTTTTAGAAAAGTGAATCAAAGGTTGTTAAAAAGTGAATCACAAGTTGTTACAAAGTGAATCAAAGTAATAAGAAAAGTGAATCTCGTAAGCGTAGATTGTCTAATTAAAGTGATTAAGAGGTTTAAGAAATGTGAATCAAAGGTTTTTATAAAGTGAATCACGCGTTTAAGAAACATGAATCAAAGGTTTAAGAAAAGTGATTCTCGTAAATAGAGATTGTTTAACTAAAGTGAATAAGAGGTAGAAAAGTGAATTAGAGGTTTAAGAAAATAACTCAAAGGTTTTTTAAAGGTGAATCAAAGGTTTAAGGAAAGTGAATATTTTGTTTAATACTAGTAAAAATTAATCCTACCACAAACTTATACGAGAAAAGTATGAATTTTTCATTTATTGAAAGTGAACCCTAAACCCTGCACTACAAACCATACAAATGTTTTCGACGTTTTTAACTTTCCTATGGTGGTTTTTAGAGTGTTCGGGATAAGATTCATTTTTTTAATGAATAAGATTCATTTTATTGTTAAAGAAGATTTATTTTATTAATGAATAAGATTCACTTTAAAAATATGTAATATATACTCCTACTGCTTCCAGGAAATTGTGGCATAATTTACTGGCTTGGTGGGGAGTAGCGGGATCTGTTGATTTTGAAGCAGAGTCGAGCCTCATGTCATGGTGTAACCTTCTTCCACAGCAGCAATACAGGAAGGCCTGGAGAGCAACTTTCAGTTTTGCAGTATACAATATCTGGTTCTCCCGGAATCGTGTGGTTTTTGATGCAGAAGAGGTAAATTGGGTGGAGGCAGCAATGTCCACTAAAATACAGATACTGGAATGGATAAAATTGACCGCCCACTGCAAGGTTCGATTGGTTTCTTAGCTACCATATCAAATCTGAAAGAAGTCTTGTGAACAGCAGTGCGTGAGGAGATACAGTTTTGCTGCTATGGGTACAGGTTTATCGAGATTGATAGTCCTGTGTTTAGTATATGTTTGTCTGCTGTTTTCTGTTGCTGTTTTTTCCACTTCATTCCTTGGCCAGGGTGTCCTGTGCTGTTTTGAAACCTTGTAAAGGTTTAACTCTTGCTACGTGAGTAGCCCCCCGATCAAAAAAAAATATACTCCTTATAAAAACATAAAATTTTAAGTTTATCCAAACATATTCATAATACATCTTGTTTTGAAGAGCACGAAAAATGATGAACAATGATATAATTTTTTTTATTTTTGCACTTATATTTTGTGAGTTATAACATTTTGAAAAAAAAAATATTTGTTTCTCTCTCCTCCCAACTTAAGTCCACTACTTCTCTTTTTTTTCTCTTTTTCTCTTTTCTCTTTTTCTTTCCTTAATTTTAGTTGGACCAATAATGTATTGACATATGGTATGAAGCCATATTAGAAGGTGGAGCAAGCTCCATGTTCTCCATAACATACTTTCAGTACTGAATTGACCATCTTGTTTACTATTTGTATATGTCGTTTAACTTCAATATTTAACATATAAAATAAATTAATTTTAAATTTTTAAATTTTGTATATGATTCCGTACATACTAAACTATATGATTACAAAATTTAGTTTTATAAAATTATTTTATTCTTATGTGTTTAGTATTGAAGTGGAAAAATATGTGATAAAAGATAAAGGAATATCACAAATTCTTAGCTACCTCCAACTGTAGCCAGGGACGCCTACATCAGGTACGCGTGCTCGACTTTTTTTTCATTTTTTCTTTTATTATTTCTGAACACACGCCAATTTTTTTTCATTTTTTTACGATTTCTAAACATCAGAGACGTTTGTGTAATCGTAACAGAATAACGTAGGCGTGTGTATTCATTTTTTTTCTATTTTTTTAAAAAATATATTTTTTTCTTTTTTATCACAAAACCTTTAAATTATTATAACTTTTAATATATAGGTCCAAAATAAAAAAAATTATATCACTGGTTATATAAATTCAAACTCTTCAAAATAAGACCAATCATGGATATATTTTGACATCTTTTAAAAAAAAATATTTTTTCATGTATATGATGATACACTGAAATGATAATATGATTCATTAATTTTATATTATGATTCATCAAAATTGATATTATGATAATAAGTAGTGAATTTGACGTTTTTAACTTTCCTAGGGTGGGTTTTGGGGTGTTTTGGGGTATGGTAATCTATTTGGAATTTGTTCTGTACTTTATATTATAGTAACTAACTCGACAGGTTTTTAGGGTTTGTGGTAGCGGGTTTAGGGTCGTTAGGCCCTAAACCCGCCCACTACAAACCCTAAAAATGCCTTCGACGTTTTAGCTTCCTTAGGGTGGGTTTTGGGTGTTTTGGGGGTAGGGTAATCTATTTGGAATTTATTCCGTACTTTATATTGTAGCAACTAACTTGACGACCCTAAACCCGCGACCACAAACCCTAAAAATGCCTTCGACGTTTTTTAGCTTTCCTAGGGTGGGTTTTAGGGTGTGTGGGGTTAGGGTAATCTATTTGGAAGTCGTTATATACTTTAATGTGAGAATGTACATATTTTAATGTGATAATGTACATGTTTTAATGTGACGATGTACATGTTCAAATGTGAGAATGTACATGTTCAATTATGAGAATGTATATGTTTTAATGAATATCTGTACATGTTTGTATGACCGTCTGTGTAACACCCATACTCTAATCGGCTCCTAATCGTCTTACTTAACATTGTAATCGCAGCGGTAATCTAAACAATTGAACTACTGGTGTGAAATACCCCGAACTTAAATGTAGGGATTAAAATTAATCTAATACGTATTTAAGGGCCTAATGACGCCTAAGTAATATTGGTAAGGAAAAATAAATCCAAAAGAAATAAAGAAACGCTTAAAAAGTGTAAAACGCTAAATAAACGTTAAATAACCATAGGAGGTATGAGACCTCGGTTAGCGTAATATATGGATTCTAAAGGCTTAACAAGGCCTAAATAATATCTGGGAACAACTCCCGAAGAAAACGGATCCAAATAATGTATTAAAACGCTAATAGAGCATTAATGCACGTTTTTCGAGAAGACCCGAAAACGTGACTTTAAGTGGTCAAACGAACCCGTAAAAATTATAAATCATTAAATAACAATGATTAAGCATTTATGGAAGCTTAATAATCAATAAAAATAATTAAACGAGAAAATTCCGGAAAACGGGCCCGGTTAGTGAATAGTACCGAAACCGGGTAAAATAAACGAGCGTTTCTGTAAAAGACGAAAAACGCTCCAACTAGTAATACAGTAGGGGGACCGATTTTTATTAAGTCAAATAACCCCACACACACACATGTAACTAGCTAATTAATTAAAGGGCCAAAAAGCAAAAGTACCAAAAAAGTAAAAAGGTATTTACCTTACCTCTCTCCTCTCCCCCTCACATTTCTCCTCTCTCTCGCGTGGGTTCCCCTCACCCAGCGATTTCTCCCTCTTCTTCTTCTCTGTTGGCGATTTTTGGAAGCTCCAAAGAGACAACCATGGCAGCTCACCTTCTCAAGCTTGCCCAAGCCTTATTAAGGCTCCAAATCAAAAACAAATTATATATTTGAACTCCCCTCAACATTCTCTACAACTCTATCTTTTCAAAAGTCGAAAAGGAAGAACTTCATCTCCATGGGTTTTCCCCATTCAAAGAGAAAAAGGTACCAAAGTAAAGCTTGGAGTCTCCTCTCTCCATTAAGGTAAAAATTTACATGAAAAACTCATGTTTCCTTCATCTTCTTTTACAACCGATTCCTACCCCCTTGTAATACTCTACTTTCTCTCTCTCATTTAAGCAAAATTACAACCTTGCAATGGTGGTGGAATCACCTTCTCAAACCAAGGGCTAAAACCCCTCCTAAAACACTCTAAAGGTAAACCCTAGAATTCGTGATTTGAACATCTCAATGCATTAGTGTTAATGTAAGGGTTAGTATGTTAATTACACTTATTTTGTGTGTATTGGGTGATGGGAATGGGGTTTGGCAACTCCATTCCCCATGTAGTCGATTGTGCAAGAAAGAGAGAAAGAGGAGGATTGGAAAAGAAAGGAAGGAAATATAAGCTTAAGGTAAGAGCTCCTCCCTAATGTTAAATTTTAATGCATTAGAGTGATGGGGATGAGTAAACCGATTAAAGAAACCCAAATATTGTATTAGTATTGTAGTTTGTGGAAGTTTGAGTATTTATGAGCAAGTATTGGAATTGTAGGCCTTGGGGCCAAATAAATTGTGTATGTGTATTAGTATGGTGGATTGAGGAAGTAATGATGTATTTATTGTAATTGAGGAAGTATTGGTGTATTGAGATTTTGTATGAGTGCTGATAGAACCCTTGTGGTTTGGCTAGAATAGGGATGAATTTGATGAGAAAGGAGATGTGTGGATAAGTAAGAAAAGTAGGTAAACTATGGCGAAATTTTAGTAGGAATTGTGTATTAAGAATGACTTGGTGAATGGGAGAACCAAGGTGTGTATTAGGATTTAGTAGAGATGATTTAGTAACTAAGGAGTAGTAGTTGTGGTGAGAGAATGAAAAGATATAAAATCTGTAGCAAAGAATATTGAAGTGTGTTGGAGAAACAAGGAAGAATTAGTATGTAGGATTTAGTAAAAGAGCATTGTACAGAGTAAGACTTAGGTTGAGTATAATGCAAATGAGGCAATGGAAGAGCCATAGGAGTAGTGGGAAGAAGAAAGGAAAAATCTGTAGAATTTGGAGAAGAACAAAACTGTAACAGGGGAGAAAAATGTAACAGTGGAGTGTGTTTTGTAACAGATTTTGGTAGAGTGGATTAGGCTAGTTTAAAGTGCTTAATCAATGCTAAAATATGCTAGATTATATGTGGGAATAATGGGAAAGAGATTGGTAGAAGTTTGGAATTTAAACAAACTCAAAAACTTACATATATTGCAATACTGTAACTAGTCCTGGTTTGCAAACCAGAACACAAACCCGGACTAGCATGAAAAAACGACAGAAAGTTTTACAAAGGGATGGTCCGGGTTTACAAACCAAGACACTAACCCGGACCACCCCAAAAACACACCCGTAACATACCAAAATAAGTGGTCCGGGTTTGCAAAGTAGTGCACAAACCCGGACCACACAAAAAACATACCCGTAGCATTTGAGAATGAGTGGTCCGGGTTTGTATATAAGGATGTAAACCCGGACCAGTAGTTTAAATCACCCGAGAATTGTTCCAATGAGTTGGTCCGGGTTTGTAAACCCGGACACCAACCCGGACCAACACTAAATTCCACCAGAATGTATTTTAAAGCTCAAGTAAGGATGGGTAAGGATGGGTAATGATATTATAAGATGATTAAGACATAATTAGTGATGTTTAAAGGTCATTAAGGCTATAAACAAGCTTAGAAAATAATTGTAAGTAAGTAACTTAAGTAAATGTATTTAAGTAACAAAGAGTTAGTAAGTATGAACTAGGAAACCTTTGGAAAGTAATAAGTAAGGTTAGTTATGGATAATTAACCACTCAATTGTATGTATGTCATAGGATTCGACTAGTTGAACACCGAAGGGAGTCGGTGAGTCCAAAGTCAACGGTGAAAGGTATGATTTCTTCATGCCCTGTATCCTAATCTGGTTACCCCGATTTGTGTGC
Organism: Limonium bicolor; assembly: GCA_023374045.1. Lineage (NCBI taxonomy): Eukaryota > Viridiplantae > Streptophyta > Magnoliopsida > Caryophyllales > Plumbaginaceae > Limonium > Limonium bicolor. Next base: position 267,407,661 of record CM041778.1, on the reverse strand, counting down.
TTATTTGATCACCTAAATAAGATAAATGCATGAATCGGACTATATTGCACTTACCTGTGCTTGACTTATGTTGTTCTTGATATTTATTGTCTTGAACACTAGTTTGTATAATTCATGAAATTTATGAATGATGATGAATGGTATTCGAATCTTGTATTGTCCTTAAGTATTGTATTGTATCTTGTATAAATGAGTATTGAGCAATGTATTTGTGTATGTGGCTTGTATGAATGACTTCTGCTAATTCCTAACTACCTAACTCCTAACTTAAGTGAGTAAACTGGAATGAGTAGAAGTCCGATATAGCTTCGGCCACGCGTGAGGATGCGGAGTCACAAGAGGTTGGCTGCAATTCCTGACTCTTAAACTGGTCCGCGGCCCAAATCCCTTAAATGGGTAGCATCCCGGATTGGTGAGTCAAGTAAATCCCGGAGGTGGGACGGAGTAGTCCCCAGGGCCGGAGGTCCCGACGACTTAACATGAGTAAGAGTAAGAAAGTAAGTATGTATGAGTATGAGTATGAGTATGTATGTGTATGTATGGAGTAAACGAGTAAAAGAGTAATCTCCACCCGATTAACCCGGGTGGACCAATGAAGCTAACAAGAACTGTACTTTGTGTATGTAATGAGTATGTGTATTCGGAAGAAGGTAAGTATGTATTGGATGATTATATTGTATTCCTTGAATGTAATGAAGTGTATGTATGTACGCTTGCGTAAGTATTATTGTATTGTGTATGAGAGCATGTATGCAAGTATGTTTGAATGAAAATGAACTGCATGTATTCGACCAAGTGGTCGGCGTACCCTCACTAGTACGCGGGGTATGCGGTTATCATGCGCAGCGAAAGTTGACCCCCTAGGGGGAACGTTTTTAGTGTGCAGGTACCCGAAGCGAATGTGGTCAAGGTAAGAGACCGGCGGCACAACCTTGTATCTAGAAAGTAAGTAGTTGTGAGGAATGGGTAGTAAGTAGTCTCCTAGTGAGTATGTATGAGTTTGGAAGAGGTATTATATTTGTATAAGGATCTTAGTAAACTCGGTGTATAGCATTGTAATGTATCGAGCCTATGGGGCATTGTATGAAATGGAGTATTGTAATGAATGAGAAGTTCTAGTATCTGGTTGGGTAATTGGAGTATGTATCGTAAGTTTGTAGTACTCGGGATTCCGGTCCATCAGACCGATGCTGTATGTAGTAGTAGTAGTAGCCGTGTTAGTCACGTGGGTTGCTAACGACATTGTATCACCCACCGTTGAGTATGTAAGTATCCGCTGCGTGAATCTGAAAGTGTAAGGAGATTGGACGGTAATGATGGTATTAGCGGTAGGGGTGTTACATGGTGCCACCGTTCTCACTCGCCCATACGAGTAATAACGTGCTTACTGATATATATATATACGAAACATTTCCCACATTGACAACAAGAGATAGATCTAACCTTCCCAAACCAATATAAAATACATTCACAGTGAGCATTCTAAGTATCCCAATCCTATACACGTTCCTAAGTTCGTATCAAAATGCAACAATGCATATATAAACAACTATAACTAAACTACCCAGCGCGTCCCGCTCTTTGTCGACACCGGAAGCTGCATACCTGCAAAAATGTTTGTTTGTGGTATAGAATCAGCCCCTGCTGAGTATGTTACTATCTGACTGTCATGCCCCCTTGGCCTCAGTTAATTGGTCGAGAGCATGCAATTCATTTCCATGCAAGTAGTTTAATATAAAAAAAATGTAAAGCAACAACATATATTGCAGTAAACTCAATTAGCAAACAAGCCCCCGGCTTCACACATCGCAACGCAGTAAACCACTGAAAGCGTTAAAACGCTTATATGAGTACAGAGACTCCATTCCAACAAACACTTGATAGTTCATAATTGAGTACGGCGACTCACTCGACCAAACAACCCAAAATAATCCACACACGAGCACAGCGACTCGACTCAACAGTTCACAATACAGGCAAAAGTACAATTTCTCAATCAGACCAATTCACAACACACAATATGAGCACAATGACTCGTATCAACAAATCCACCAACATACAACACATAACCACAAAGCATAACCACTGAGCAACAAGGCGAAACAACGAGAATTATAAACAAGTATAATTTCCCGTCTTTGGCATACAAGCCCAAATAATGTTCGCCTAATGTACGAGCTAATATAGTCGTTCGTAATTGATCAGTCATGCCTAATGACAACGTCTCGTTAGAACGACGCGTCTCTAAGTTACCCATCTCCTATGGCGGGTCACCCACGGCAATAGCCACTCCAGCGGTAGAGTCTCCGACTGTAACACCCCTACAACGCCTCTATCAACTACCGAAATTGCAGCGGAAATAACCAACCAGACAATAACTAAACGCTTTGGTGTTACAACGCCGTTAACCACCCACGTGGTTAACTAGGCAGAATAAATACAAGTGTATCGGTCTGATGATCAGACTCCCGAGCATAGAATCTAACATCCATATATAACATAACCAGCCATACCGAGTATTTAATTTACAACACACCTACAAACCATAATCATCCACCACTGTATAACAACGGTACCAAAATGTAATGCCTCGGGAGCACAGGCGCATCCCGGGCTCCACAACCAACATAGCCAAAAGTACATCAACGACCTAGGACCTAGAGCCACTCTGCTTCTTCGATCCTCATCCTGCAATAAAATATGGAGCCCCTGAGGGGGTCAGCAACCTTTGCTGGTATGGCTAACGCGCAGCCCATCGGCTACCGGATACGCGCAACCAATTGTCATAATAACATGGCATTCATTTTAGAACATCCAACATATATATATATACACCATAGCATAGCAAGGGAAATTGCATAGCATCATAACAATACATAACACCATAAATTCATCCTCACAAGGAACCTTCCACCATAGTTAGTATACCATGTGAGCCTAGAGATTTTTACCAATCCCATGTTAAGCTCGTTACCAACCTCGTTACCGTCCAGTTATATAGAACGGTTAACTTATACCCAAGGTGTGTCGGATATAGTAATCCCAAGCACACCGAAATAACATACGTATGCCCCTATGGCCCGACGTGAGTCAGTAACTAGCTTTGGATAAGCTAAGGGAAGGTAGAAACCAAATTGGAATACCACCTATACATACACCAAGAGAGCCGAACCGGATATGATATCGACTCCCGTCCATCACACGCGTGGCCGGAACAACCGGACTCCTCATTCCCCCCGATTAGCACTTGTTAGTGATCACACAATATTTGTTAAGTCACATACAAGCAAATATTTAGGTCTTGTTAGACAACCAAGGGAAAGGAGTCACAACCTTACAACATCTTAATGTATAACAACTGTAAACTCTTTTCATGCCTTAATCTTATAAGGTCGTAACACACAGAAAAGCAAACAACATCCAAGCCGGTGTAAACCGGTAGGCAACAGACTGCAAGAAAACCATACCTTGGTCCTTGCCTCGATTGGTTTCCTCCGTAGGTCACTCCTATACATAGTTAATAACGTCGGTTAATTATTTATTCAATTCAAACTTGTTAAGTATTTAACATGATTGTATGACATGTTTTAATGTCTATCTTACCCTAGGTTACCTTCATTATACACTCTAGGGTTAACTACATAAGTCACATTCTTTTCTGTCTGTTTTTTTTTTTTTAAGTTTTTGGTATGTCCGACCCACCGTCCGACCCACAACTGGGTCGGACCCTTCCAGTGGTTTTCGGGTCTGAAGAACCTTACCTTGTCCGACCCATGTCCGACCCAACCTTCTGGGTCGGACCATTCCAGAGACATGTCCGACCCACGTCCGACTCACTAGACTGGGTCGGACCATTACAGAGAATTCCATTGCCCTCAGAACATCCATGTCCGACCCGTGTCCGACCCACCCTTCTGGGTCGGACCATTACAGAACATTTACCGCCTTACAAAACAAGCCCGTCCGACCCATGTCCGACCCACCCTTCTGGGTCGGACCATTCTAGAACAATTCCCAGACGTCTAACAGAGGCTGTCCGACCCAAAACTGGGTCGGACCCCTGGGTCGGACGCCCTCTAAATTTACCCAAACTTTGTCAATTCATCACCAAACTTTTCCTAAAGCCTCTTAATGTTTCCTAACAACATTTGGTAACCTTATATCCACCTACAACATTCATGAAACTCATTTTCTAAGTCCTTAAGCCTTTACTTGTTTCCTTGTGAAATTTCTTAACACTTATAACATTTTACACTAGGTTTCTAAATGGTGTTTCTCACCTATGATAACTACTATCCCAAAAGCTTTCTCCTTATTTTAACATCATCTCCCAAGCATCATCTCTCACAACTAACTCCTTATATCCTTCTTGAAACTCCTTTTCCAAGTGTACACTTCCTCCTTATTTTACCAAAGTTTGCCTAAGTCTTTACCTAAGTCCAAAATGACTTTGGTTCCTACTAAAACTTTCAAGCTCATGCCTAAGTCCTTGTCACACTCTAGAACACTTAAGACATTATATCTTTTCTAGTTAAACACCTAGTCATTTCCTAACACCTCAAACTCACCAAACCTTATGTAAACACTTAGAACTTCTTGCTTCTTACCTAATTTTTGACATGGATTCCCCTAGAACATTACTAAGCCTAAACACTTTGTTTTCTCCATTAAACACACAAGAACATCTAGAATCACCAAGAACACTCTCATACACAACTTCACCAAATTCACACTACATTACAATATAGTGCATAATTTAAATTGCATGGCACTTAGGCCCTTAAAATGCATGGCTCTTAGGCCCTTAAAATGCATAACCCTTAAACACTGAATTTCCACAATATATTTGCCTTTGACCTGCAATTACACTCAACACACATATGCCTTTTACTAGTCTCTTGAGGACACTTTACTAAGTCATTCACCATTTGCTCTTTAGGTAGTTTTAATAAGCATTTATAAGCTCATTTCTCCTAAGGCATTAAACAACATTAGGTTAATAGATTTACCTCTTTTCCAAAACACTTCCTTCTTGTTTCCTTACAAAACCATATGGTATTTTGATTCCTTGTCAAGTTCTAAACAATATACAAACACCATAATGAGTATTCAAGCTATAAGCTTCATCTCATTGTAAACCCTAATTTTACATTGTTTCAAAAACATTAATGTAGTTGTTTTACCTTGATCTTTGAGGAGAGTTTGAATATATAACAAGAGAGGACTCCACCTAGTCCATGAAGAGTTGAAATGAAGCTAGAACAAAGTCACACAAAGAGCTATATCAATGTGTATTTTCGGTCAAGGTAAAAACATGGAGGAAACATGATTTTTCTTTGAGATCCCTTACCTAGAGCAAAAGAGATCAACAATATGTCAAAATACAAGCTCAAGCTCCTTCAATGGTGGAACACCTTGGCACCGAAATAGGGGCTCTTGGAGTTTTGAGAAGATAGGAATGAAGAGCTTGATGAGAGGAAGAGATTGGTGGTGTTTGTTTTTTATTTGAACAAGTGAGCAAGATTTTACAAGAGATCAAGCTAGAGTTTCAATGGTGGTGGTGGTATTACCGTGAGAGAACAGCAAAGGGGAGAAGATGGTGTTTGGAACCGTGGGAAATGAAGGAAGGAAAAGAGAGAATGAGATAGAATTTGCTTTTAAGAAGATATTTTTAGTAATAAAGTAAAAAGTAAGTTTAATTAGTTTTCTTTCCTTACTTATTATATCAACTAGAGAGTGGTGAGTCACCACACTTAGAAAACCGGCCCCCTATATATAATGAGGGTATTTTAGTCTTTGTTTGTCAATTTAATTACTTAATACACATATGTTATAAACTAGCTTATAAAAATCACTATTCACCTAAACAAGGCACTTAGAAGTGAAATTTTTGATTTCCCATTAATATAGCCACCCAAATGTGATACTATATAGTACACATATATATTTAAGAGTAATGATGGACATTTAGCCACTCAAAACTCATTTACAAGACAATTTTTCAAAAATGTGCTTTAAGACTTCTTAAAGCACATTTTGTGTTTTAACTTGTTTTCAAGCTTGGTTTTCTTTGGTAATTGATTTAATATGTTCATTAATATATATATAAGGTCTTGGTAAGTTCATTAGGTCTTACCCAAGCTTATTCCAAGCTTAGAGCACATTTTAGCTCTTATTGACTTTAAAGCACATTTTGTGTTTTCTTTAGTTTAAATCTGTTTACTAATGTTTCTAAGACTCTTTTTAGTCTTAATAAATCATGTTTTAATGTTTAACCAACATACCAAGGTTTGGGGTATTTCAATCTACCCCCCTTAAAAGAACTTTGTCCCCAAAGTTCATACTTCCCACATATCTTAATATTAGAACACGGGAACATCTTATAACACCACACTTCCAAAACCTCATTTCCAACACTACCATCATTCTTACACCACAACGGACTCAAGGTCCAAACCACATAATACCATTCAGACACAACGGTCTGTAACATAACATAGACAATGTATATAATACATGTCGAACACATCCACAACCGAAACGGCTCTACCCCCTTTAAAAGGGGTACGCCCCGTACCCTATACATATAAACACTAAGAAGCAAACAACGACGGGTGCTTCGCCTTCATCTTTCTTCCAGCTCCCAAGTGGTCCTCAACGTCCTGGTTAGACCAGAGGACCTTCACCAGTCTCACGGACTTATGGCGAGTGTCTCGAGTCTTAGTATCCAGAATCCGTACCGGAGTCTCCACTGATCGCATGGTTGGCTCTAAGGTTAGTCCTTTCCGGCTGAAGCACATGAGACATGAGACATATACTTCTTCAACTGGGACACTGAAATACATCATGTACCTTGCCCAGTTCGGCGGTAAATCAAGTCTATAAGCTACCGGGCCGATCCGCTCCGTCACAACATAAGGACCCACATATTTCGGGCTCAACTTGCCCTTCTGGCCAAACGAAATACTCCCTTCATGGGGGATACCCTAAGAAATACCTGATCGCCTACGGTGAACTCCAGGTCACGTCTGCGCACATCAGCGTACGACTTCTGTCTATCCTGAGCTGCTTTCATGTTAGCCCGGATCTGGCGAACTTCTGCCTGAACCTGTTCCAGATACTCTGGTCCTAATATGACCGTCTCACTCGACTCATCCCAGCATAAAGGTGTGCGGCATGGTCTACCGTACAATGCCTGGAAGGGAGACATCTTGATCGAAGCATGGTAACTGTTGTTGTAACTAAACTCGATCAGATGTAACTTATCAATCCAACTGGTCTGAAAGTCAAGTGCACATGCACGTATCATATCCTCGAGTGTCTGGATGGTGCGCTCACTCTGACCATCTGTCTGTGGGTGAAACGCTGTGCTCAATTTCAGTTCAGTACCCAGTGCCTCTCGCGTGGACTTCCAATATCTGGATAGGAATCTGGTATCTCTGTCGGATACAATCGTTTTCGGAACCCCATGATGTCTTACAATCTCTTTGTCGAAGAGCTCTGCAAGCTTAGCCACTTTCAGGTGTCCTTCATCGGTATGAATCGAGCCACCTTGGTCAGTCGGTCTACCACAACCCAAATCATATTCAGACTCCCCCTTGTAGGCGGAAGCCCTACCACGAAGTCCATAGATATGTCATGGAACTTCCACTCCGGCACTGGCATTGGCTGCACCATACCACCAGGCCGTCGGTGCTCAAACTTGACCTTCTGACAAGTGAGACACCTCAACACATAGTCATTCACATCCTTTTTCATTCCAGTCCACCAAAAACATCTTTTCATACCTTTATACATCTTTGAAGCTCCGGGGTGAATTGATGTCGTAGAACAATGGGATTCACTCAGTATGCGCTCCTTCAGCTCAGCGCCACTCCTCGGTATACACAATCTGCCATTGAGCCTAATCAGGTCATCATCGTGGAGTCTGAAGTCGTACTTCTGACCCTCGAATGTGCCATCAATAAGCTTCTGTCTAATCTCCACCATATACTGATCCGTCATTTGAGCACTCCGCACCTCTTCAACCAGGCCAGTATGAGAGACTAGCGAATGGAGAGAGTGTGCTCGGCGACTCAATGCGTCAGCTACCACGTTTGCCTTACCCTCCTTGTACTGTAAATTGATGTCATAATCATTTAAGAATTCAACCCACCTTCATTGCCTCATGTTCAACTCTTTCTGAGTGAACAAGTATTTCAAACCTTTGTGGTCGGAATAGATTGTCACGCTTACCCCATACAAATGATGTCGCCATATCTTCAGTGCGAAGACAATGGCCCCAATTCTAAATCGTGGGTAGGGTAGTTCTCCTCGTGCTTCTTCAGCTCGGGAGGCGTAAGCCACGACCTTCCCGTGTTGCATCAACACACAACCCATACCCCGCCTGATGCGTCGCAATAGACCTCAAAGCCATCTGGACCGTCTGGTAATGTCAGAACCGGTGCAGATGTCAGAGCATCCTTGAGACTCGTGAAAGCACTCTCACAGTCGACTGTCCACTCGAATGGTGCATCCTTTTTCATTAAGGAAGTCATCGGCTTCGAGACACTGGAGAAGTCCTTCACAAACCTCCTATAATAACCTGTCAGACCGAGGAAGCTCCTGATGTCGGTAACTGTCTTCGGCCTAGGCCAGGTGCGCACTGCATCTATCTTTGCCGGATCAACAGCGATCCCGGCCTCAGAAATCACATGTCCAAGGAAGGACACTTGATTCAACCAAAATTCACACTTAGAAAATTTAGCATACAGCTGATTCTTTCTCAATGTCTGCAATACATCTCTCAGGTGGCTTTCATGCTCACCTCTCGATTTCGAATACACAAGTATGTCATCGATGAAGACTACCACTGATTTGTCCAACTGATCTTGGAACAAACGGTTCATTAAGTCCATGAACTTTGCTGGTGCATTTGACAAGCCAAACGGCATAACTGTGAACTCATAATGCCCATACCTAGTTCTGAAAGCTGTCTTTTCGATATCACTGTCACGGATGGCAATCTGATGGTATCCGGAACATAGGTCTATCTTGGAGAACACTGATGCTCCCCTCAGCTGATCAAATAGATTGTCGATGCGTGGTAAGGGGTAACGGTTCTTCACCGTAACATCATTCAGCTCCCGATAATCAATACATAGGCGGAGGCTACCGTCCTTCTTCTTCACGAAGAGGACCGGCGCTCCCCATGGTGAAACACTAGGGCGGATAAAGCCCTTGTCGAGTAGGTCTCTCAGCTGCTCCTTGAGCTCTGTCATCTCCGCTGGAGCCATACGGTAAGGTGCTTTCGCAATGGGTCCGGTGCCCGGAACTAGATCAATCTCAAACTCAACCTCTCGTGCTGGCGGCATGCCGGCAGTTCCTTAGGAAATACATCAGGAAACTCCGACACTACCGGCACATCTGGGCTAAACTCAGGGTCTCTCTCTATGTCCTGGACATAGCAGAGGTATACATCATTTCCTCGTCGCAACTCACGATACATGGCCATGGCGGTGATGATCTGTGTCGAAGGCTCCCTGGGCCTCTGGCGGTATGATATAGTAACCCCAGATGGACTCCTAAGAAGTAGTCGATGCTCGGCACATAGGATTCTACCCTTGTACCGCTCCAACCAGTTCATCCCGACAATCACATCAAAACCTAGTCCGTCGAACTCTATCAAGTCGATCGGAAACTCTTCATCCATGATTCGAACAACAGCATCTCGGTAGTAGCGGGTACATCTGATCCGCTCTTTCGACGGGAGAGTGACCACGAAGTCTGGCATCTCTTCACCGTCTAACCCCGGCCTCTTCGCAAATGATAGCGAAATGAATGTGTGTGAGGCTCCAGAGTCGAACAGGATCGATGCGTCCACGCCATTCACTGGAAAGGTACCGGTGAGGATTGTGCCGCTCTTGCCGGCTTCTGCCTTATTGCAGACACTCAGTATACCTCCCGTTCCGAGTGCACAGCCTAATTCATTGGCAAACTAATAAGTATTGGGTAACAACACGGTTTATATGTTTCAAACAACTCCATTTTATTCATTAACACACTCCTTTTTACAACATTCATTGGCTTATACTGTCGCCATGATTTTCACTTACAACATCCCTAATACACACTGGTTTATCACATCACATAATTATACAAGGCTTAAAACTGTCTGAAGGTCAAATTCAAACGTCCGGGTTTCATGTGAGTGGCATTGATCACTGCCGATGGTGCGGTATTCAGTTTGATCTCCTTGATACCGTGGTATAACATCCTTGATTGTCCTCCCATGATTAATACATCACCTGATTTCAACACTAGCTTCTTTGCGAGATCACCACGCTTCTGCTCGCCGTACATAAACACAGCGGTATCACCAATGGACCAAGACACCACGGGTACTCCCTTACTTAGAGACTCGGGTGACTCGTCCTTATCTTGGTGTAACCCTAACCGTCCACCTTTCTGGTAGAAGTTCACAATGCATAAGTCTGCTCCCACGTTCGGAATCGGCTCCGATTCAAGTTGTTGAGCAATTCCCACGGTGTGGTTAACAACCGCAAGGAACTCCTCAGGTATTCCTGGTACGTTGCTCCATCTTCAGCTCGTACATCCTGATATGACTTGGTGTAGGGATTCCAGTCCTTACCCATGCACATCATCTTCAGCTTCATCTTCGAACCGCTCGGGTATTCGGGTGTATAGAAACCTCCTGGCGCTGCTCCAAGTTCGTTGCAACGTCTGATGATGTGGATTTGTGCTTCCGGTGTCAGGTATCCATTTAAGAGTATCATACCTGGTTGGATAACCTGACATTGCTCCAGTGGGAATTCGGTGATGCTGATGGTGGTCTCTTCGGGGGTAGTGGGCGGGATTGGATAACAGATATTGAAGGTTCCTAAGTTTCAAATTGCCTAACTTTAGGTGTTTTCCACATTATATTCTAACTCTTTACTTATTTGTTTATACCCTTAGACTTGCTAACACTCATGCATGAAATGCGGTAAGCAATCACTTTTTCATTTAACAGTTTAGGCGGTACCTGGTCTCGAAGAGGATCCTGGTGCCTCAGACCGGTCCACCACATTCAGGGCGGCCTTGCCGGACCCCGTACCCTTCCCCTTCTGGGATTCAGTGTACTTCTTGTCAGAAGTCTGCTGAATGATCGCCTTCGGGCCTTCAGTGGTCGTGGTAGTATTACCCTTCCACTGCCCCTTTGGCTTGTAGTTCCGTGTTGGGGTTCGTCCAACACTCAAATTCGGTGCCCCATCTTCTGGCAGTGACGACACCTCACATCATTCCCCTTGCAGTCTTTGCCGGGGTGGTCTCCATTGCACCACTTACAGTAAAAGTGGCGCTCCGGTCCAGAACCCGCGCTAGCTGCTATAACAACACACAATCAATACTCACTTCCCATCTTGACAACATACACCTCAACTAGATACACATGGTTAAGTAATTACCCTTAGACGGGTAGGAGCGTAGAGGTTTCGCCGCATACGCATACGTGAGCTTCAGTGGCTCATCAGCTGTGGTGGTCTGGGCTTGGCCCTTGTCACCCTGGTACTGACCCTTCTGGGGCTGAGGGTAGGGTTTCTTTTTCTTTCCTCCCCCATACCCTTGCTGACTCTGGCCCTCGTTGGTCGCCTTGTGCTTGTGCGCATTCTCCTCGTCCCTCAGACGGACGGTAATTTCAACCTTAGCAGCGGCATGATAGCACTCCTGAATTTTAGGATGTCAGTCACGCCCCACAAAACACTTACCAATTACATTAACATTCACTCAAGGTATAGATTGATTCACAACAAAGTACTCTAACTACCTGCAAGGTGGTATACTCAGCTGGCCCCATCCCATAGCGGAGACGGTGGCTAAGACCATTGTAGAACCGGTTCACCAACACTCGGTTCGAGTACCCAAGGTCTGGTAACAGGTGGATAAGGCCGGTGAATGCGGTGTAGTAGTCATCAACCGACATCTTATCCCCCTGCCTCAGACTGTCCAGCTCGAGGCGCTTGGCCTCCTGCACATGAACAGGGTAATACTTGGCTCGCAGTAGAGCCGTGTACTCCCTCCAACCAAACTCAGGATCAGCCATCCTGTCCTCTTTCACCAACTTCCACCAACTCTGTGCCGTACCCTTCAAGTAGTAAGCGGCAAGACGGACCTTAGCTTCAGCAGGTACTGCCAAGGTCTCGTAGGCGGTCTCCAGTTCGGAGATGTACGCCTCCAGCTTTCGAGGATCAGTCTCCCCATTGAATGATGGCGGTCTCAGATCAGCCAACGCCTTGACCCAATTGGTCTCTCGTGGCGGTGGTGGTGGTGGCTGAACTCCGGGCTGTTGCCCTTGCTGTATAGCAGCAACCAAGTCGGGTACCAACTGGGCTACGGCGGCTGCAACTGCCTCAGCCATAGTCTGTGCTGTAGTATCATCGCCCTGGTCACCCAAACCTCCAGTACCGCGCCCGCGGCCTCTCCCTCGTGGTCTACCTGCCATCTGAATTCATATGAACATTTCATTAGCATTATGCTTGCACACTTATCGGTCCAATGGTTATAGCATCTTCCCGACAACCAGGTAATTCCACACTTAGTTAGTGGTTAACCTTTCCAAATCTGTTCACTTAGGTATCTGTAGCCAGGTTTCCTAACTCGGTATATCCCTAAGCTCGGTATTCTAGTCATCAGAGCGATACTTCGCTCTGATACCACTTTTTGTAACACCCCTACAACGCCTCTATCAACTACCGAAATCGCAGCGGAAATAACCAACCAGACAATAACTAAACGCTTTGGTGTTACAACGCCGTTAACCACCCACGTGGTTAACTAGGCAGAATAAATACAAGTGTATCGGTCTGATGATCAGACTCCCGAGCATAGAATCTAACATCCATATATAACATAACCAGCCATACCGAGTATTTAATTTACAACACACCTACAAACCATAATCATCCACCATTGTATAACAACGGTACCAAAATGTAATGCCTCGGGAGCACAGGCGCATCCCGGGCTCCACAACCAACATAGCCAAAAGTACATCAACGACCTAGGACCTAGAGCCACTCTGCTTCTTCGATCCTCATCCTGCAATAAAATATGGAGCCCCGAGGGGGTCAGCAACCTTTGCTGGTATGGCTAACGCGCAGCCCATCGGCTACCGGGATACGCGCAACCAATTGTCATAATAACATGGCATTCATTTTAGAACATCCAACATATATATATATACACCATAGCATAGCAAGGGAAATTGCATAGCATCATAACAATACATAACACCATAAAATCGGTCCTCACAAGGAACCTTCCACCATAGTTAGTATACCATGTGAGCCTAGAGATTTTTACCAATCCCATGTTAAGCTCGTTACCAACCTCGTTACCGTCCAGTTATATAGAACGGTTAACTTATACCCAAGGTGTGTCGGATATAGTAATCCCAAGCACACCGAAATAACATACGTATGCCCCTATGGCCCGACGTGAGTCAGTAACTAGCTTTGGATAAGCTAAGGGAAGGTAGAAACCAAATTGGAATACCACCTATACATACACCAAGAGAGCCGAACCGGATATGATATCGACTCCCGTCCATCACACGCGTGGCCGGAACAACCGGACTCTTCCCCCCCCCCCCCGATTAGCACTTGTTAGTGATCACACAATATTGTTTAAGTCACATACAAGCAAATATTTAGGTCTTGTTAGACAACCAAGGGAAAGGAGTCACAACCTTACAACATCTTAATGTATAACAACTGTAAACTCTTTTCATGCCTTAATCTTATAAGGTCGTAACACACAGAAAAGCAAACAACATCCAAGCCGGTGTAAACGGTAGGCAACAGACTGCAAGAAAACCATACCTTGGTCCTTGCCTCGATTGGTTTCCTCCGTAGGTCACTCCTATACATAGTTAATAACGTCGGTTAATTATTTATTCAATTCAAACTTGTTAAGTATTAACATGATTGTATGACATGTTTTAATGTCTATCTTACCCTAGGTTACCTTCATTATACACCCTAGGGTTAACTACATAAGTCACATTCTTTTCTGTCTGTTTTTTTTTTTTTAAGTTTTTGGTATGTCCGACCCACCGTCCGACCACAACTGGGTCGGACCCTTCCAGTGGTTTTCGGGTCTGAAGAACCTTACCTTGTCCGACCCATGTCCGACCCAACCTTCTGGGTCGGACCATTCCAGAGACATGTCCGACCCACGTCCGACTCACTAGACTGGGTCGGACCATTACAGAGAATTCCATTGCCTCAGAACATCCATGTCCGACCCGTGTCCGACCCACCCTTCTGGGTCGGACCATTACAGAACATTTACCGCCTTACAAAACAAGCCCGTCGACCCATGTCCGACCCACCCTTCTGGGTCGGACCATTCCAGAACAATTCCCAGACGTCAACAGAGGCTGTCCGACCCAAAACTGGGTCGGACCCCTGGGTCGGACGCCCTCTAAATTTACCCAAACTTGTCAATTCATCACCAAACTTTTCCTAAAGCCTCTTAATGTTTCCTAACAACATTTGGTAACCTTATATCCACCTACAACATTCATGAAACTCATTTTCTAAGTCCTTAAGCCTTTACTTGTTTCCTTGTGAAATTTTAACACTTATAACATTTACACTAGGTTTCTAAATGGTGTTTCTCACCTATGATAACTACTATCCCAAAAGCTTTCTCCTTATTTTACATCATCTCCCAAGCATCATCTCTCACAACTAACTCCTTAATCCTTCTTGAAACTCCTTTTCCAAGTGTACACTTCCTCCTTATTTTACCAAAGTTTGCCTAAGTCTTTACCTAAGTCCAAAATGACTTTGGTCCTACTAAAAACTTTCAAGCTCATGCTAAGTCCTGTCACACTCTAGAACACTAAGACATTATATCTTTTAGTTAAACACCTAGTCATTTCCTAACACCTCAAACTCACCAAACCTTATGTAAACACTTAGAACTTCTTGCTTCTTACTAATTTTGACATGGATTCCCCTAGAAACATTACTAAGCCTAAACACTTTGTTTTTCCATTAACACACCAAGAACATCTAGAATCACCAAGAACACTCTCATACACAACTTCACCAAATTCACACTACATTACATATAGTGCATAATTTAAATTGCATGGCACTTAGGCCCTTAAAATGCAGGCTCTTAGGCCCTTAAAATGCATAACCTTAAACACTGAATTTCCACAATATATTTGCCTTTGACCTGCAATTACACTCAACACACATATGCCTTTTACTAGTCTCTTGAGGACACTTTACTAAGTCATTCACCATTTGCTCTTTAGGTAGTTTTAATAAGCATTTATAAGCTCATTTCTCCTAAGGCATTAAACAACATTAGGTTAATAGATTTACCTCTTTTCCAAAACACTTCCTTCTTGTTTCCTTACAAAACCATATGGTATTTTGATTCCTTGTCAAGTTCTAAACAATATACAAACACCATAATGAGTATTCAAGCTATAAGCTTCATCTCATTGTAAACCCTAATTTTACATTGTTTCAAAAACATTAATGTAGTTGTTTTACCTTGATCTTTGAGGAGAGTTTGAATATATAACAAGAGAGGACTCCACCTAGTCCATGAAGAGTTGAAATGAAGCTAGAACAAAGTCACACAAAGAGCTATATCAATGTGTATTTTCGGTCAAGGTAAAAACATGGAGGAAACATGATTTTTCTTTGAGATCCCTTACCTAGAAGCAAAGGAGATCAACAATATGTCAAAATACAAGCTCAAGCTCCTTCAATGGTGGAACACCTTGGCACCGAAATAGGGCTCTTGGAGTTTTGAGAAGATAGGAATGAAGAGCTTGATGAGAGGAAGAGATTGGTGGTGTTTGTTTTTGATTTGAACAAGTGAACAAGATTTTACAAGAGATCAAAGCTAGAGTTTCAATGGTGGTGGTGGTATTACCATGAGAGAACAGCAAGAAGGGGGAGAAGATGGTGTTTGGAACCGTGGGAAATGAAGGAAGGAAAAGATAGAATGAGATAGAATTTGCTTTTAAGAAGATATTTGTAGTAATAAAGTAAAAAGTAAGTTTAATTAGTTTTCTTTCCTTACTTATTATATCAACTAGAGAGTGGTGAGTCACCACACTTAGAAAACCGGCCCCCTATATTATAATGAGGGTATTTTAGTCTTTGTTTGTCAATTTAATTACTTAATACAACATATGTTATAAACTAGCTTATAAAAATCACTATTCACCTAAACAAGGCACTTAGAAGTGAAATTTTTGATTTCCCATTAATATAGCCACCCAAATGTGATACTATATAGTACACATATATATTTAAGAGTAATGATGGACATTTAGCCACTCAAAACTCATTTACAAGACAATTTTTCAAAAATGTGCTTTAAGACTTCTTAAAGCACATTTTGTGTTTTAACTTGTTTTCAAGCTTGGTTTTCTTTGGTAATTGATTTAATATGTTCATTAATATATATAAGGTCTTGGTAAGTTCATTAGGTCTTACCCAAGCTTATTCCAAGCTTAGAGCACATTTTAGCTCTTATTGACTTTAAAGCACATTTTGTGTTTTCTTTAGTTTAAATCTGTTTACTAATGTTTCTAAGACTCTTTTTAGTCTTAATAAATCATGTTTTAATGTTTAACCAACATACCAAGGTTTGGGGTATTTCACCGACCGATGAACCATCTGTAGTCCGTTGGAAATTTATCCACATACTTACGGATGTCCACACGGCGTCCTAGTATCGTTAGTTGGTCACAATATACAGTAAGAGCCAAAACCTCTTGATTAACTTATCTATACCATCGCATCGTCTTACCATTTTTTCCTAACACAGCAGACTAAGGTCGTTAGTCCAATCTTGTGTATGTCGACTCGGGATCTAGTGTTAGATACGAGAGCGGCGTTAAAAAGGCCAATGCTCCATATTAAAGTCTCGGATATATATATATATATATATATATATATATATATATATATATAATATCTTATTATCCTAATGCTACAACGTTTTACTTACGTTCCTTATATCACATATAAGATAGCATCATTGCCGCTAGTTCGTTTTATAATATGTTCATATATACGAACGGTACTGTTATTGTTCAACAGTAATAATAATAAAGCAGCATTAATACACAACTCAAGCATATTAATTCACACAAGCAGACATTCAATCTTAACACAGATTTTCACACAATGTCTGAACTGAGGAAATCCTCAGAGACAATCAAGCCACATAAATAACATACCTTGCACCGGGATTATAAGACCGTGGAGTATGAATCAGCTAAAATCTCTGGCGATCCTCGAGATGCCTCTACCAATCTATTAATATGCATCACACTATGCATCAGCATCTCATACCGACAACACACTACGGCACCCCGTACCGTTCTAATCCCTCTCGGTTTATTCCCCGTCATTAACTAACGACGTTTGTCGGGTTTTCGGTTTAACTCGGGATTTGGAAAAACATTATATTACATGCGTAGTCTCGTCTCGTGTATATATATACTTAAAGTTAAACTTTGTTATCGCATGTAATTCAATATACTCTTGTATATTATATAGTTGTTTCTATATTGCATGTATAATTCTTAATCATATATTATACATTTTTACCTTAGTATTTATTTTCCTAAGGTTTGTTTTTCCAAGTTTAATGTAGTATAATTCATATGTAAAAATACTTTGAATTATATAAATCCTTATTATTCCATGTATACTCTTCACATTAGAATTTCCATATCTAATGTTTGTAATTCTTTTCTCTTTATCTTATATCATTTTAATTATGATAATATATGGTTATTGAACCATATTATATTTTCCACACCATAACATATATTATTTATATTTTGTACATGTATTATGGGTCCATTTATTATATGGTAAACCTTTATAATATATCATTCTCTTTTAATGAATATTTCTTATATTATAAATTATAACCTTTATAACATTGAAAACCATATTATAAATTTTGTTCTAAAATTCTCATTATTCCGAACAGCACCCAAATTCTTAAATATTTACAAAATCCACCACATATTTAATATAATGTTATATTATAATATATAACATATATTATGACATTTATGTCATTAAAACAATTATAACCTATAGTTATAAATTGTTATAAAATACCAAATGTACTTAACCTACTCGGTTTTATTTTAATTCCACCATACTTCCAGATTTTACAAATCAATCCCAAATTATATTCCATTGTCACACTTATAATATATACCTTATATTATAATCCTTAAACCTTAATATAATTATAACCTATGGTTATAAAGTGTTATAATTGCCGAACAGACCCTAGGGTCTGTTTTAATTTAATTCCTTCCACCTGTAACACCCCATCCAACATTAACATTCTTACAACAAACTGCAGCGGAAGAACATCCTCATCACATTACTTAACTTGTTGGTGTTACACGCCGTTAGCCACCCACGTGGCTAACAAGGCTAATACATACACAATGTACCGGTCTGATGGGCTAAATTCCCGAGCAACTATACATCAGTATCCCTTTCCATTAACAATAACAACAACATACACCTTAACAACTATACCGAGTATTTGTAAACTGGTGCCGACAACAACATCGGTCTTACTACACCTACTGTATACATACACTTAATTGTTTACCCACGTACAATGACTACCCGTCCTACTCTCGAACGGCTTCCAGCACTTCGTACCTGAAATAGGAAAAGAAGAGAAAGGGGTGGCCCCAAGGGGCTCAGCACCTTTGCTGGTATGGTAATCCCGCAGCCCACATGCTATCGGGCCACGCACAACTACTTGTCGTCTTAACATGTAGTTGATTATATTTAAATCATACATGTAACAACAAACACACAACATTAAACATTTCGCCTCAATGGGCTCAACAATCGGATAATACATCCTACTTAATAAATCACCCATGGTATTCATCATCCCTAGAGTGTTTCTCCTCCAACGGAGCTACTTCCTTAATAGACGACACATACCCTTAAATCGGGTTATCCTCAAATGCCTCTTATCACAAACTTGGAATCATTTCCATGATCCACACACTTCACATTTACAACATTAACATACACTACGTAACAACACTTAACAACACTTTGCACGTTTCCATGTGCACAACATAACACCGCAATAAATATTGCATCACAACAAAACACATAACACAACGGGAATGGTTCTCTTAGGAACCGACCCAAACATCACCAACATACTGGTGAGCCTAGAGATTGTTGCCAGTCTCATGATAAGCTCGTTACATAACTCGTTACCGTCTCGTTAAATGAACGGTTAACTTAACACAAGGTGTCTCGGATATAGTGATCCAAGCACACCGAAACAAACATAACAATAGTATGCCCCTGTGGCCCGACGTGAGTCAGTAATAGCCTTGGTTAAGCTAAAGGGAAGGTTGGGAACCAAATTGGAAAACAACCATAACATACAGAGAGGATCGAACCTGATATGACAACGACCCCCATACTCACACGCGTGGCCGGAACAGACCGGACTCCTCATTCCCCCCGTTAGCACTTATTAGAAGTTCATCTTTGAACTTTATTAAACAATCACAAACATTGAGTTAAGTCTAGTCAGACATACGCAAGGGAAAAGAGAGTCATACCTTCACATACAAACACCACGCACAAACATTACATATCCAACTCACGCATAGCCGTGGTTAGAACGTTCCTTAGGTCGGAAACGTTACACCGGATACCGTTCTCTTACGTTTACCTAATAGTGGTTAACTAGCCCTTCAAGCGCATTAGAGGTTACCGGTATCGGCACGTAAACATACAATAACAATAATGACTGTAAACTCGTTTCATGGTTTATATCATAACGTGGCAAACACACAGAAAAACACATTGGCATACAAGCCGGTGTAATCCGTTAGGACACAGGTTGCAAGAAAACCATACCTGTCACCGGAGTCCACTTATCCTGTCCATTTATGTTCCTCGAGTAATTCTCGAACCACTGTTAACATCACATGTGTTTTTATTAACATTGGGGTAACATGTTTGTTTAAAGTCTAACGCTATAACTTTCCCCGTTAACTTGATTAAATAACTTAACATTTTTAACTTGTTTTACTCTCACATTTTAATAAATTTTACCCACTCAAGTGTCATTTAAACTCCCCTAACATGTCCTTAACACCTTATAACATCATTACCTACCAATCCCCATCATCACATACCATTTCATAACCTTAAACCATGTTTTTGGTCCGACCGACCCACCGACCGACCCACAGCTGGGTCGGTCCATTACAGGACCCCTTTTACTTCCTTACAGACATGCCCGTCCGACCCACGTCCGACCCACCATTCTGGGTCGGTCCATGTGCGAACATTTTTCCACCTTTGAAACTTGACCGACCGACCCATGTCCGACCCACCCTTTTGGGTCGGACCATCACCGAACATTTTCCCAACATTTTACAGAGGCTCGACCGACCCACAAACTGGGTCGGCCCCTGGGTCGGTCGCCTTCTAAACTTACCAAAACTTTGCCAATCTTCACCAAACTTCTCCTAAGGCCTCTTAATGTGTTCTAACATCATTTGGTAACCTTACATCCACATACAACATCCATGAAACTCATTTTCTAACTCCTTAAGCCTTTACTTATTTCCTTGTAAAATTCCTTAACACTTTCAACATTTGTACTAGGTTCCTAAATGGTGCTTCTCACCTATTATAACTACTATCCCAAAACACTTTCTCCTCATCTTAAATCATCTCTTAAGCATCATTTTCTTACTAACTAAATCTCCTTTCCACATCATACCTAAACATCACTTGTTCCTTGAATATCAACATTACCTAAACCTTAAACAACTTCCTCCAAGACTTAAATACATCCTCAAAACACACATTGAATTCCTAGAACTTCCAAGATAACACCTAAATCCTTGCATCACTCTAAATCACCTTTACACATGTTTTCTCCTCAAGTAAACATTCATTCACCTTTAACACTTCCTAGTTCACCAAAACTTCCTTAAAACACTTAGAACTTCTTACACATTTCCCAAATTTGGCCATAGCTTCTCTTGTATACACTCACATCCAAACACTTAGGTTTTTACCTTATTTCATTCAAGAACACCTAAAATCCATCAAACACATTTTTTTTACACAAACTTCACACATTAAGCACTACATCACAATATAGTGCATAACTTAAATTGCTTGGCACTTAGGCCCTTAAATAACATGGCTCTTAGGCCCTTAAATTGCATAACCTTAAACACTGAATTTCCCACATAAATAATGCCTTTGACCTGCAAATACATACACCAATACATATGTTCTTTTACTAGTCTCCTTGAGAACACTTTACTAGGTCACTCACCATTGGCTCCTTAGGTATTTTATCAAGTAAATCAAGCTCATGTTCCTAAGGCATTTAAACTACATTGAGATAGTTTGTTTACCTCTTTTTCCTCACAAATTCTTTCTTGGTTCCTTGTAAACCGGTGGGGTGTTTGGTTGTTTGTCAACTTCTAAACATTATACAAACAACATAATGAGTATTCAAGCATTATGCTTCATCTCATTGTAAACCCTAGTTACACATATTGTTTTAACACATTAAGGTAATTGTTTTACCTTGGAATTGGAAGAGAACTTGAACAAGTATCAAGAGAGGACTCCTCCTAGTCCTTGGAAGATTCAAATGAAGCTAGAACAAGGCAATATAAGAGCTCCATTAATGGTGAATTTTCGGACAACAACAAAACATGGAGGAAACATGGATTTTCTTTGAGTTTCCTTACCTTGAAGCAAAGGAGAACAAGAATATGTGAAAAGATGAGCTCAAGCTCCTCCCATGGTGGTTCTTTGGCACCGAAATGGGGTTTTGAAGTTTTGAAGAGACAAGATTGTAGAGCTTGGCTTAACTAAGAGAATGGTGGTGTTTGTTCTTGATTTGGTCAAGAGAGCAAGATTTGACAAGAGTTCAAAGCTTGAGTTCTCATGGAGGTAGTGGTATTACCGAGAGAGAATGAAGAGGAGAGGTTGGTGGTGGTGTTTGGAACCGTGGGAAATGAAGGAAATGAAGGGAGAATGAAGATAGAAGTTATTTTGAAGATATTTGTAAGTTAAAGCAAATAGTACTTTACTTTAAGCTTAAGTTTACTTATTTGATTTCTTTTACATGTTGGTGACTCACACCATGAAAAACCGGCCCCCATATGCCTAGGAGGGTATAATGGTCTTTGTTGACCAATTTAATTACTTATAACATTATATGTTACAAACTAGTTATAAAAATCACTATTCACCTATAACAAGGCACATAGAAGTGAAATTTTTGATTTCCCACTAATATGGCCACCCAAATGTGATACTATATAGTACACATGTTAATTAAAGAGTAATGATGGACATTTAGCCATTCAAACCTCATTTACAAGACAATTTTTCAAAAACGTGCTTTAAGACTCCTTAAAGCACATTTGTGTTTTAACTTTTCAAGCTTGGTTTTCTTTAGTAATGGATTTAATATGTTCATTAACATATAAACAAGGTATAGGTATGACCATTAGGTCTTTTACAATTTATCCCAAGCTTAGAGCACATTTTTGCTCATATTGACTTTAAGGTATTACCTTGTTTTGTTTGGTTTCATTGTCTACCAAAGTTTTTAAGGACTTATTTAGCCTTATTACATCATAATTAAATGTTATCAAGTCTTGGTAGGCTCTTTGGGTCCTAACCAAGTTCACTCATAGCTTAGAGCATGTTTTGCTCAAACTGTGTTTTAATGCTTTATTGCATTTATTAGTTTAGATTGTTCACTGTTGTTACTAAGGCACTTTTTAGCCTTTACATACCATAATTTGATATTTAAACCACATATCAAGGTTTGGGGTATTTCAATCTACCCCCCTTAAAAGAACTTCGTCCTCGAAGTTCACACTTTTCACACATCATTCGATTAGAACACAGTAATCACTTGGAAATAAACTTCCTTAACCAAACACACTTTACATCACAACCTCGGACTTGATGGTCCGGGCAACACATTCACATCCACACATAACATAACATATCCAAATGATAACCTCGGACTCTATGGTCCGGGTATCTTAACAACACTTACACATACATAACAACATTTGGACGCATAGGTCCTGGTAGCATAACAGTCTTTAGACACGTAGGTCTATTTAACATCACACATTTAGACTCATAGGCCTTGATAGTATACACTTAGGAAATCCAAGTCAAAACAACATTCACTACACATACCACACAACATGTCAGAGCATGTATAGCAATCAAAAATATTCTTGATATTCACTATGATCCCGTAGAACACGGTCGCGATGGACACCTTCCGTCCCCGTGCCTTTAGGAGATTAAAATAATCACATAAGTTTAAAAAAAATTTCCTTGTGAGGTTAAGTAAGAGAACTTTAATTACGTAAAGTATCCATCAACGTTTTATAAATACCAATTTAAAATCCTTTTGAAAACACACACAACTCCAAGTCCAACTTAAGCTCTTTGCTTCTTTCCTTAGCGTGGTTATTTGTGACCACTTATAGGGAGTTTCAAGAGTCATCCAACCCTGATGTGATCAGCATCAGTGTTGAACTATCCTTCCACTCCAATTTGTGTTCGGCTTCCCTTGATCGCATGCAAATCAAGTTCCACCTCCACTTCATTTTCAAGCATCAAGTAAATCACTCATTTCCAATTTTCTATCTTTTGAATCATTCTAGTCATGATCACACAACATCTCCAAGGATAGAACTCCGTCTATCAGTTACCTCCATTCACTTTAATCACGTTGCCTAGGGAATCCTATTCTCACTAGGTTCTATGTCGGTATCATGCCCTTTCATGCATCACTATTAAGTATACATATATATATATATACATATATTTTATCAAAATACAGCACCTGGTTTACATTTATACACTGTCGGGGCTTTGTTCCCCCCGGGAGTTTATCTACTCCCCACACTTGTACAATCACACACAACTGTTAACAAACACACACACTTATCACAATGGTATTCGCATCTTCTGTGCGCAATTACCACAATTAAACCATGAATGAATGCGTATGTTTACGTAACACACGCACCAATCATCAAAACAAACAATACTTTTGTGCTATGCACAATATGGGTCACACACACTACGTACACTGTACGGTAATATACACCAAGTGGTTTTGCGCTCTACCCCCCTTAAAAGGGATTACGCCCACGTAATCAATCACTAAACATTGGCTTAAATGTTCTGCCGTCGTGAGTTTTAACTTCCACGCGGTCTATTACACAACGGATTCTGATTAGAGGATCTCAACCATATTGGCGGTTTAGTCCGTAAACCAAGAATTCGCATTGGAGTTATAACTCATAACCGGTTTCGGTCCTGGCCTGTGAGGCTTTTAGGCGTTAATAATTAGCCATTCTCATGTTCATTATTTACGTTGTACATTTGAATCACTGGTTCACTAGTTTCTGCTGCGAAACTTTAATAACTGTAGAGCTTAATTATCCCCCTTTTTTATTCTTACTGTATTGTACATCCCCAATTGTCCCTTCATTTTGGTAACAATGGTTTCTCGACCGACGCACGGTATCTTTTACCCTGAGCGGATTCGGTGAGTTTCACAATTTTCATAACAATTTACTGTGTATACCACTATGATTCACATGATTGACTTGTTCCCTTCCGACTTACTGTCGGTTGAGATTGAGCTACTACCTAGTGTGTAGTGCTCTCTCAGCTATTTCCAATATTTGGGGTATATTCCATACCGATATTGGTAGTTAGTGCTACTGTAGTCACTTACTGTTAATCATGTCTTCACATTCGGTTTTGTACAAGTACTCCTTTATTGGTGCGGCCTTGCATTTCCTATGCATCGGCCATTACAACATTATTCACAATTAACATATTTCCAATTCCTAGCTATCCACTCGATCATTACTGCGCAAGTGCAATACCAAAACACTCAGTCATACAGAGTGCAGAGGCGTAAACTCTTGACAGTAAATCCCTTATGTGATTCGCCATGGAATTCACACTGAGTTCCTCATCACACAATACCAACCACTGGCTTATTGCCCAGTCTGTTTAACATCACTCATCTTGCATCTCCACTGAGTTTAACTCATAACTGATCTATCTTTTACGTTTTCGTTTAACAACATTTATACAACGGTCGCTTGGTGCGCACCGTGCTCTTACTTATTGTATATCATCCGCTTATGTCGTATCTGCTGTCACCTCAACTTCCACACATAAATTTACATTATTCACATTACGGTTCATCCCTCATTTGGATGACAACTGAATGCTCCTTGAGCATCGATCATTCGAGTCACAAGCCGGCGTTATTCGGCCAGGTGCTTCACTTTATACACATACCACTAAGCTAATTGCTCTCTTTCAATAATAACATCGTCCATCCTTAACATATTTCTTGAACCTGATTCACATAACTACTGCTCCTGCGGTTTCAGGATATCGAGAGGTATCCCCACTCTTAATGCAGTGGTTCGTTTACCACTCTATTCACTTATACAACCTAAACTTCTACCATCAATCGAATTCATATGATATATCCTGCTTTTGGATTATAAGCCTTATTTGCCTTGAGCTGGGCTCATTATAGGCTGTCCACACACATGTACTCTCTGTACGTATCACATGGTCGTTGCATCACGTTTCCTTTCATGGGATGCCCCTTAGGATTGTCAGTCCGTCTCCTGACCACTTATGTCTAAACTGGGTGTTAATTTCAACCCTATGCTTCTGTCATGCATTTCATTCAAAATTGTTGATGCAAACACCCCTCAAGGATTGTCCTGGGTGTTGCTAAGTTATCATTTACATTTGGCTCACACTTATGGTACTCCGTTAGCTACGCCTTTCGCGTTCTTTACTGGTTATTATCTTCTTTTGTGAAGATTAACATTTCCTGGTAGTGTAGGTACTTATTCTGGGAATTTCATCCCGTTCATTGCACTTAATGTGTCCACATTAGGCATCTGCTTGCCATGTACAGGCTGGGTCACCGTTCCAGCTATAATGTTATCCCTAAGGATCCTTAAGACATATGTGGTGTCTTTACATAACAGTTTGTGCCATCGCACTTCCTAACTCTTAAACATTTCCTTGAAAGGATTCA
Source organism: Limonium bicolor (assembly GCA_023374045.1). Classification (NCBI taxonomy): domain Eukaryota; kingdom Viridiplantae; phylum Streptophyta; class Magnoliopsida; order Caryophyllales; family Plumbaginaceae; genus Limonium; species Limonium bicolor. The sequence continues at coordinate 267,381,462 of CM041778.1, read as the reverse complement.
TTAACTTTTAGTCTTGCTAACTTAACTGAATTCTTTAACTTCAACTATTCCTTGTAATCCTTAGCTCTCGTTTGATTATACTGCGGACCGTAGACGGAGTCGACTATCCCGTTTCGGACTCTACTCGTATACATATATGGGGTATCTTTTTGATACATTGCTACTTACCCAACTAACCATAAGTAGGTCTGTCAGGCCCACATGCTCCTATCGGAGTGCGGCGTCCCACAACACAGTTGGTACACTTGTAGTGTCCGTCACACGCCTAGGTGAAGTATTCTGTTGTCAACTCCCTTATATTGTCCCGTGACAATATTCATTCCTTATTCCCGAACTTAATCGAGGGAAAGTTTATCCATTGTGTATCCTTGTCAACTGTCTTGGTTTTACTGGTTTGGTTTTAAAGAAGGTTGGAAAGAAGTGTTGGTTTGAAAGAAAATCTGGTTTGAAAAGAAAAGGGTTTGTGAAAATCTGGGTTGAAAGAAAAATTTTCATGGTTTCACAACATCTTCTTACCTTAACCAAGTCTAGCTTCTTGCTGACTGGTGTACTTACAATCACAGAGGTTAGGCTATTAAGCCCTTCCATGGTCATAGTGGTCTCGTTTAACTTTATGGTACTATAGTACTTTGTAGTGATTATAAATTTCCCGAACAGCCCTGTTATAGCAGCACTTGCTATGGCAAGTGCGCCATGCTAACTGGCTATCAGTTTAACACATACCGGTTGTGGTATTGTTTTTACCGCACTGTCATCAGTGGCCTTGTTGGCCCTCACTGATCTTACTGTCTTGATAATAACTGTCTAGGTGAATTCTCACTGTATTCACATAATCATTAACTAGGGTATTTCCCCTTTCTGGGAGACCCCTTTTTTTGTGTCGTATTCTCCTTATAGCCCGTTCCACGCACTTGTCGTGGTTACTGAGACTTGTCTCTTGTTGGGCACTACGTTGTAGTTCCTTTGTCGGTTGGTATACCGTTGGTGTTTTTTATCAACTGTGGTTCCGTAGACACTTGTCTCGGGTTATTAATCCATTTCTGCCTGTTGCACGGTAGGTGCGTTGCAAGCTGGTTATTCTCGACTGCTCTGCATGTCGACCCAGGTTGCGGAAATTCTTCTCCAATACACAAGATCCTTCATTCATTGCTATGAAATGCGGTTAACATTATTCAGATGGAGACCGTCTCCGGGATTCCCAGTTTTCGGGATCTACCGTATGACAGGTTCACCGTACCCTAAGGGTTTAATAACAGCCAGATCGGGTATCCCGAGTAAGAGAGGACTTCCATCTCCTGGCGTGTTTCCCCAAGTTATATACAGGGAATGTGGAGGGTGGGATGGATATGTAGGTTTCCAGTAGCCACTGGTAGTTCCTAACTAGCGTATCTCTCACGCTATCACTCAACCCTTAACCCAAAGTACTAAAATCCTAACTCGGTACTTCCTAAGCTCGGTAATTCAGTCATCAGAGCGATACTTCGCTCTGATACCACTTTTTGTAACACCCCATCCAACATTAACATACTTACAACAAACTGCAGCGGAAGAACATCCTCATCACATTACTTAACTTGTTGGTGTTACACGCCGTTAGCCACCCACGTGGCTAACAAGGCTAATACATACACAATGTACCGGTCTGATGGGCTAAATTCCCGAGCAACTATACATCAGTATCCCTTTCCATTAACAATAACAACAACATACACCTTAACAACTATACCGAGTTTATAAACTGATGCCGACAACAATCGGTCTTACTACACCTACTGTATACATACACTTAATTGTTTACCCACGTACAATGACTACCCGTCCTACTCTCGAACGGCTTCCAGCACTTCGTACCTGAAATAGGAAAAGAAGAGAAAGGGGTGGCCCCAAGGGGCTCAGCACCTTTGCTGGTATGGTAATCCCGCAGCCCACATGCTATCGGGCCACGCACAACTAATTGTCGTCTTATGCAGTTGATTATATTTAAATCACATGTAACAACAAACACAACAACATTAAACATTTCGCCTCAATGGGCTCAACAATCGGATAATACATCCTACTTAATAAATCACCCATGGTATTCATCATCCCTAGAGTGTTTCTCCTCCAACGGAGCTACTTCCTTAATAGACGACACATACCCTTAAATCGGGTTATCCTAAATGCCTCTTATCACAAACTTGGAATCATTTCCATGATCCACACACTTCACATTTACAACATTAACATACACTACGTAACAACACTTAACAACACTTTGCACGTTTCCATGTGCACAACATAACACCGCAATAAGTATTGCATCACAACAAACACATAACACAACGGGAATGGTTCTCTTAGGAACCGACCCAAACATCACCAACATACTGGTGAGCCTAGAGATTGTTGCCAGTCTCATGATAAGCTCGTTACATAACTCGTTACCGTCTCGTTAAATGAACGGTTAACTTAACACAAGGTGTCTCGGATATAGTGATCCAAGCACACCGAAAAAACATAACAATAGTATGCCCTGTGGCCCGACGTGAGTCAGTAATAGCCTTGGTTAAGCTAAAGGGAAGGTTGGGAACCAAATTGGAAAACAACCATAACATACAGAGAGGATCGAACCTGATATGACAACGACCCCCATACTCACACGCGTGGCCGGAACAGACCGGATCCTCATTCCCCCGTTAGCACTTATTAGAAGTTCATCTTTGAACTTTATTAAACAATCACAAACATTGAGTTAAGTCTAGTCAGACATACACAAGGGAAAAGAGAGTCATACCTTCACATACAAACACCACGCACAAACATTACATATCCAACTCACGCATAGCCGTGGTTAGAACGTTCCTTAGGTCGGAAACGTTATTACCGGATACCGTTCTCTTACGTTTACCTAATAGTGGTTAACTAGCCCTTCAAGCGCATTAGAGGTTACCGGTATCGGCACGTAAACATACAATAACAATAATGACTGTAAACTCGTTTCATGGTTTATATCATAACGTGGCAAACATACAGAAAATCACATTGGCATACAAGCCGGTGTAATCCGTTAGGACACAGGTTGCAAGAAAACCATACCTGTCACCGGAGTCCACTTTATCCTGTCCATTTATGTTCCTCGAGCAATCCTCGAACAACTGTTAACATCACATGTTTTTATTAACATCGGGGTAGCATGTTTGTTATTTAGCGTCTAATGCTTAACTTTCCCCGTTAACTTTGTTACATAACTTTACATTTTTAACTTGTTTTACTTTTACACTTTGATACAACTTTTCACCCACTTAGGTGTCATTAAAACTCCCCTAACACGTCCTTAACATCCTTATAACATCATTACCTACCAATCCCCTTCATCACATACCATTTCTTAACCTTAAACCATGTTTTTGGTCCGACCGACCCACCGACCGACCCACAGCTGGGTCGGTCCATTACAGACCCCTTTTACTTCCTTACAGACATGCCCGTCCGACCCACGTCCGACCCACCATTCGGGGTCGGTCCACGTGCGAACATTTTCCTTCCTTTGAAAACTGACCGACCGACCCATGTCCGACCCAACCTTCTGGGTCGGTCCATTACCGAACACATTCCTAACATTTTACAGAGGCTCGACCGACCCACAAACTGGGTCGGCCCCTGGGTCGGTCGCCTCCTAAACTTGCCCAAACTTTGTCAAATCTTCACCAAACTTCTCCTAAGGCCTCTTAATGTGTTCTAACATCATTTGGCACTTCAAACACACCCTTAGGATATTCTTAAACACTCACAAAACTATTTTTCCTAATTCCTTAAACCTTTACTTATATCTCCACAAAATTCCTAACACTTACAATGTTTTCTCCTTATGATTCCTAGGTGGCATTTCACCTATAATGACCACAATACCAAGGTGTTTCCTCTACACCTTATCATCATCCCTCAACTTCTTTTCTTACTAACTAAATCTCCTTTTCACATCATACCAAACATCACTTGTTCCTTGAACACCAACATTACCTAAACCTTAAACAACTCCTCCAAGACTTTAATACATTCACAAAACACACATTGAATTCCTAGAACTTCAAAGACAACACCTAAATCCTTGCATCACTCTAAATCACCTTAATACACGTTTTCTTCTCAAGTAATCATTTATTCACCTTTAACACTTCCTAGTTCACCAAAACTCACATTAAACACTTAGAACTTCTTACACATTTCCCAAATTTGGCCATAGCTTCTCTAGCATATACTCACATCCAACCACTTAGGTTTTTACCTTATTTCACTCAAAACACCTAAAATCCATCAAACACAGCTTTATACACAAACTTCACACATTAAGCACTACATCACAATATAGCGCATAACTTAAATTGCTTGGCACTTAGGCCCTTAAATAACATGGCTCTTAGGCCCTTAAATTGCATAACCTTAAACACTGAATTTCCCACATAAATATGCCTTTGACCTGCAAATACATACACCAAAACATATGTTCTTTTACTAGTCTCCTTGAGAACACTTTGCTAGGTCACTCACCATTGGCTCCTTAGGTATTTTATCAAGCAAATCAAGCTCATTTTCCTAAGGCATTTAAACTACATTGAGATAGTTTGTTTACCTCTTTTTCCTCACAAATTTCTTTCTTGTTTCCTTGTAGAACCGGTAGGGCATTTGGTTCCTTGCCAACAACTAAACAATATACCAACATTAAAATGAGTATATAAGCTTTAAGCTTTATCTCATTGTAAACCCTAGTTACATATATTATCTTAAGGTATTAACATGATCGTTTTACCTTGGAATGGAAAGAGAGCTTGAATATATATCAAGAGAGGACTCCTCCTAGTCCATGAAAGCTTGGAATGAAGCTAGAACAAGGCAATATAATGACTCCATTAAGAGTGATTTTCGGACATGACAAAACATGAAGGAAATGTCATTTTTCTTTGAGTTTCCTTACCTTGAAGCAAAGGAGAACAAGAATATGTGAAAAGGTGAGCTCAAGCTCCTTCAATGGTGGTTTCTCTTGGCACCGAAATGGAGGTTTTGAAGCTTTGAAGAGACAAGATTGTAGAGCTTGGCTTAACTAAGAGAATGGTGGTGTTTGTTTTTGATTTGGTTAAGTGAGCTAGGTTTTACATGTGGTCAAAGATGGACTTCCATGGTTGTATCATGTACCACCGAGAGAGAACAAGAAGAAGAGAGGAAGAAGAGAGTGTGGAACCGTGTGAAATGAAGGAGGAAGGAAGAATGAAGATAGAATTTGCTTTTAAGATATTTAAGTCTTAAAGCAAATAGTAACTATGAGTCACATTTATTTACTTAACAAGTTAACATACTTGGTGACTCCTCTCTACAAAAACCGGCCACCATTATGCCTAGGAGGGTGTTTTGGTCTTTGTTGACCAACTTAATCACTTATAACATTATATGTTACAAACTAGTTTGTAGAAATTACTATTCACAAATACAAGGCACATAGAAGTGAAATTTTTGATTTCCCACTAATATGGCCACCCAAATGTGATACTATATAGTACACATGTTAATTAAAGAGTAATGATGGTCATTTAGCCATTCAAAACTCATTTACAAGACAATTTTTCAAAAACGTGCTTTAAGACTCCTTAAAGCACATTTTGTGTTTTAACTTGTTTTCAAGCTTGGTTTTCTTTGGTAATTGATTTAATATGTTCATTAACATATTTATAAGATATAAGTATGACCATTAGGTCTTACAAATTTATCCCAAGCTTAGAGCACATTTTTGCTCTTATTGACTTTAAGGTATTACCTTGTGTTTTGTTTGGTTTCATTGTCTGCCAAAGTTTCCTAAGGACTTATTTAGCCTTATTAAATCATAATTAAATGTTATCAAGTCTTGGTAGGCTCTTTGGGTCCTAACCAAGTTCACTCATAGCTTAGAGCATGTTTTTGCTCAAACTGTGTTTTAATGCTTTATTGCATTTATTATAGTTTAGATTGTTCACTGTTGTTACTAAGGCACTTTTTAGCCTTTACATACCATATTTTGATATTTAAACCACATATCAAGGTTTGGGGTATTTCAGGTATTAACCGTCTCTAGAGTGATGACTCGACCTTTGAACATCACATAGCAGACTTCTAGGTTGTGTGTAAGACCCAATAGGGCATCTAATAAAAATGTGTTTTCTCCAATAACGAGATTGAATCTCCAGGAGAATACGCTAACTTATGAGTGTGATAATTAATTAATGAAACAATGTTCCTAAATCCTGGTCTGCATACGTCCCAGCAGGTTGCGCATAGTGATCACTAGAGTTCTAACACCCGTTTAGGGTCTACTCTTGTTATCTAACGAGGCGGAAACGATCGTTAGTCAGAGTGTGCTACCGTTGGCACCATACCCTGGCTTCGGCCTAATGGACATCTACCATTGTAGATAAGTGAGTCCATCTACCCACTATAGATGGCACCGGACTACTGTCTAAAATATTAATGTGTGAGGTTAAACAGGGAATTGTCCTTAACATGACACCCGTATGTTTATGTGAGATTGTTGGAAGTGGGGCTTCATGTGATGGAAATAAACAAGTGAGACTAACTGGACTTCAGCTAACTCTTACATTACCATCGATTCGAATTTAATTGTTCAATTATCATTGTCGTAATAGCATGTCTTGATGTGTGAATGTTTAAATACCTGTTGTGTGTTTTACTTCCGTATTTATAGTTATGTTATAAGCATGTAAACGGTACAACATGAAACGAACCCCATGTTAATCAAGATGGCTAAAACGATCTAAGTGGCCTAAAGGGTCTAGGATCACATTTAGCATACCAGCAGTTGGCTGAGCCTTTATGGCACCCACATTTCAGGACTTAATCGAGCTATGAAGTCGGAGTGCGGGACTTTGGGATAGTCAACGACGTTATTTATTTATTCACTGCACTGTCAGAATTAGTTTATATTCAGCACGATGTAAATATTGGGATTACCTTAGATGCTCACTTACCTTATGTATTAGTATAAACTTAGGATGATGTAGTATATATCTCGTTCATCACCGCGGTTAATTATTGTCAATGTGTTGTTATATTTCCATTTCCTGCTTCTTTACTCGCAGAGTAATGACATGTGACACCCGAGTGAGAATTATTAGTGTTTAACTTCCGCTGTCAGACGTCTTTAATTATGCTACGAGAGTGATTATTGCGCGTTTAATGTGAGGGGTGTTACATAATAAACTTTAATTTTTAGTATTTTTTTCATATTTTTATATATATTTTATTAAGTTTTATGGTATCTTGTGAATTAATAATATTTATGTGGTATACCGTGAACTATGTTTATTAACAAGTAGGGGTATTTTGGTTTCAAAAAGTTTTAGATTAGTAATTTGTGGTATTTGATTTTTTTGTGGTATCGGAAAAACTTTTACAAAAACGGTAGAACTTTGTGAATTAACAAACTATTTAGTGGTATCCCGTGAATTTTACCTTTCTTTTAAAAAAAGATTTACTACGCTAACACCAAACAAATACTCACTCCGTCCTGAATTGACCGTCCTGTTTACTATTTGGATATGTCGTTTGACTTCAATTTTTAACATATAAGATAAATTAATTTTGAAAATTTAAATTTTGCATATGAATCCTTACATGATAAACTATATGTTACAAAATTTAGTTTTATAAATATATTTTATCTTGTATGCTTAATATTGAAGTGGAAAAACGTGCCATAAAGCAAACAGGACGGTCAATTCAGGACGGAGGGAGTAAGTTTGAAGTCACTACACCATTCACTTTTTAGTCAACCATATAATTTATGATCAATCCGTCATAAGGTAGCCGAATCTATCAATACTAGATCATAGTAGTACTTAAAATAATGTGGAAGAAAGATAGATACTACAAGAAAGAGAGTACCAACCCATTTTAAATTGTCAAATAGTCATGCTCTTAAGTTGTTGATTAGTTGCTTATGTGACTACTTATATGACGTCACAAAAATAATTAAATACTAAATAGTAAGAATTTGTAACATATAAGTTTTAAATATAAAATTTTTACTCCATTATTCTGTAAGATGTTAAAATATTTTACAATACCTTTTTAAGTTTTCATACTATTTTATTATTTTGAATGTATTTAGATTTTTCAATGGAATTATTTTAGGGTAAATTATCCTTATAAATAATAAAATTCTAAAGTTTAAATAATAATTTACTTTTATAATAAAAAAAATATAATAATTCTTGTAAATATTTAGTAAAAATACTACCTCCGTCCCGTCATAAGTGTCTCATTTGCTTTTTGGCACGTTTTCCACTTCAATATTAAATATATAAGATAAAATAATTTTTTAATTTTTTTTTTACAATATATAGTTTTTCACATAAGGATTCCATTATAGAAAAAAAAATTATAAAAATATATTATCTTACATGTTAAATATTGAAGTCAAACGACAAGCTCAAATATAAAGTGGACAAAGTGGGTGGGACGGAGGGAGTAAAATTTGTGCTAAACGTTATAGCCGGTCCGTGGAGTAGGGTTGGGTTGGGCGGACCGAAAAGCATGGAACTTTTATAATAGTAGTTATTTTTTAGAAACTTCATAATAGTTGGACATAACTATCCTTAGTTGTAATTTAACTATGATACCACGATACCACGATACCACCGTCTCCAATAAAACTGTTCACTTTTTCTATTGTCTTCCTTCTCGCCCTTTTCTTCTTCTCAAACAAAACGCTCACTGGTGTGGATTTGCTGAAATCTTGTGAACCGTGGCGACCATAGTTTCCAACTCCTGGTTGCACCGCTGTGGCTTAGAAGAGACTTCCATCAAATTTCCCTTCTAGCTGGTGACCTTTACAGGCAGTTCTTGGTGGGAATTAGGTTTGAATCTGCTGCTTAATCGTTGGGAACCAGTCCCCACCTCATCTTTCCATTGTGTTGCAATCGGTGAGTGTTTTATTTCCTTGTTAATGGCGTGCATCTATAGTGGGATTACATGTGAATCAGCGGGATGCTGGGAGCAAAGTCCCACACCCTTCTCTATGTTGATAGATGTTACCAGTGATCCACAGAGGCGTATTGAGAGAACAAAGTACTAGCTAATTAAAGTTCTACTAAGAAAAACTAATATTGATTTAAGCCATGATAACATCTGCCTTGCAGAGAGTGTTTAAATAAGAAAAGATAACTAGAATACTAACCTTCCTATAATCAAGGAAGATAAACAATCTGAATATAATCCCCTAAACTAGCTAGCTAATAGAAGATATTAAAATACTGAAACAACTTAATTAATTAATATCACACAAAATCCTGCAGCCTAGCGGGAGGCCTTCGCACACGTGACGATCGACGGACGTCGGTTACATCACCCGCTCTGCAACAATCGCCTTGTCCTCAAGGCGAAACGCAGGAAAATCCTGTAACAGGTCAGCCTCAGATTCCCAGAAGAATCTGACTCCGGTAGGCCGTGCCACTGAACAAGAACATATGGAATGAATGTGTCACCCAGCCGTTGTAAGCGACGCCCAAGCACCCTTTCTGGAAAAAGCAAGGGTTGACCATCATGAAAAGAAGAAGGTAACGGAGTAGCCGAGGCTGGAGAAGAACCGTATGCCTTCTTTAACAATGAAACATGAAAAACATTGTGGATATGAGCGTCAGCAGGAAGAGCTAGTTATTAGCAACAGCGCCAATGCGTGCGGAGATGCTGAAGGGTCCATAGTAACGCTTGGCCAGCTTGTTCGAACGACGATGAGCCACACTAGTTTGACGGTAGGGGCGCAACTTGACAAAGACCAAGTCACCAACGTCAAATGAAACGTCTGTATGATGTTTATCCACCTTCTGGCACATTCAATGCTGAGCCCGGGCGATGTTATCACGCAATTGTTGGAGAAGAACTGTGCGGGACCGAAGGGAAGAATCAACAGCGTCAATAGGCGTGCCACCAGGAATGTAATCAAGCAAGGTAGGTGGAGGTCGACCATAGACAGCCTCAAAAGGGGTCATCCAATTCATCCCAATAGAGGAATTGACGCTAGTGTTATAGCAAAACTCGGCCCAATGGAGGAAGTCGGACCAAGTGGCAGGGGCATCTGCCACAAAAGCTCGAAGATAATCTTCCAAAATGCGATTAATCACCTCCGTCTGCCCATCTGTTTGGGGATGGTAGGCACTGGACATGGACAGCGTGGTTCCCTGTAGACGAAAGAGTTCCCGCCAAAACGCACTAAGGTAAATGGGGTCGCGGTCCGAACAATAGTTGAGGGTACCCCGTGAAGACGACAAATCTCACGAGCAAACAAATCAGCAACAATTGCAGCAGTGAAGTTGGGCACGAGAGCACAAAAGTGAGCATATTTAGATAACCGATCCACAACCACCATAACAGCCGTTTTCCCATGTGAAAGTGGAAGACAAGTAATGAAGTCCATTGAAATGTCAGTCCATACCTTCTCTGGAATAGGCAGCGGCTGAAGCAACCCCTTGGAAGCCCGGTGCTCCGCCTTGGTTTCTTGACAAATACGGCAAGCCTGAACAAAGGTGCGTACATCCTTGCGTAACCCAGGCCAGTAGAAGACAAGAGCTATGCGAGCCATAGTACGGTCGACACCAGCATGGCCACCTGAAGGAGAGACGAATGAAACTCCTAGAGAAGCAAATGTCGGAGAGCAAACTCCTCGGGAACGTATAGGCGCTGCTTATAAAAAATTAATCCATCCCGGACATGGAAATGAGGGTGCGCATCTGGTGTGGTCTGAATAGAGGTAATGAATTGTTGTGAATGGTTAGCAAGGTGAGTACGCAAGGAACCGAGAATAGCTACCATCGGACGAGATACCGCCTGTAAAGCAGAATATTCTGCTTCGGGAAGGCGAGACAGCGCATCGGTGGGTCCATTGTCTCGGCCCGGTCGGTATACAATCTGGAAATCAAACCCCATGAGTTTGTCTAAGCACTGCTGCTGTTCTGGAGTCTGTATAGTCTGAGACAGCAGAGAGCGTAGGCTTTGATGATCAGTCATTATTGTGAAACGAGAACCCAGAAGATAAGTCCTCCACTTACGAACTGCCTCTGAGACAGCGAACATTTCTCGAGAGTAAGCTGAAGCTGACTGCATGCGTGGGGACAGTTCTTACTAAAGAAGGCAATTGGATGACCTTCCTGCATCAAGACAGCCCCTATGCCAACACCGGATGCATCAGTTTGAATAACAGATTCCTTTGAAAAATCAGGTAATGAGAGGACAGGAGCAGTAGATAGAGCTTGTTTCAAGCGCTCAAAGGCGATGGTGGCTTCCTCCGACCACAAAAAAGCATCCTTCTTCAACAACGCGGTCAGAGGAGCAGCATTCTGCGCAAAACCGGCAATGAAACGGCGGTAATAGCCGGCTAAGCCCAGAAACCCACGTAGCTGGCAAACAGAATTAGGCTGAGGCCATGAAGTAATCGCTTTGACCTGGTCCGGATCGACGGCTACTCCCGCACCTGATATGATATGACCCAAATATGACAGAGAGGAAACACCAAACAAGCATTTAGATTCCTTCACACAGTAGAAGTTGTCCTGCAGCAGTTTTAAAACATGATCAAGGTGTTGGATGTGAGACTCAAGGTCACGGCTGTAAACCAGGATATCATCGAAGAATACAAGGACAAAGCGACGCAAGACAGGCCGAAACAAGTCGTTCATAGCTGCCTGGAAGGTCGATGGCGCATTGGTCAGGCCGAAAGGCATGACAGCAAACTCGTAGTGACCATCATGTGTCCGGAATGCCGTTTTATGAATATCTTCGGGCACGACCCGAATTTGATGATAGCCGGCACGCAAATCCAGTTTGGAAAAAATAGAAGCGCCATGTAACTCATCCAGAAGCTCATCTACTGTCGGAATGGGAAACCGGTCTTTGACAGTGACCGCATTGAGAGCCCGGTAATCAACACAAAATCGCCATGTACCATCCTTTTTGCGAACCAACAAGACAGGAGACGAAAAAGGACTAGTACTAGGACGAATAATACCTTCGTGTAGCATCTCCTGAACCAAGCGTTCAATTTCATCCTTGTGCTTGTGAGCATAACGATAAGGACGAACACTTACGGGTTCTGTTTGCGGCAGGAGTGGGATGGCGTGGTCGTGCGACTGAGGAGGAGGCAGGCCACATGGAGGATCAAAGACGGCAGTGTAACGATCGAGTACTTGCTGAAGCTGCAGAGGTCGTTCCTGTAAGGAGGACGCTGCTTCTAATGTATGCGGTGAGACCCCATAAAATGAGCGATGGAGTGCTTAGCCTCCTCGACACGCAGCTGAGAGAAAGTAATATTGGAAAGAGCTGATCGGGGTATTCCTTGGAACATTACCCAGGAGGATTGGACACGAACTTTCATATATAACTCACTGTAGTCAAAGATAATGGGCCCAAGTGAAGATAGCCATTCACAACCCAGAACAACATCAGTGCCATGGATGGGCAGCAGGTGTAAATCAATATGAAACGTATGATCAGCCAGAACCACGGGTGTTGCGGCAGCGACTCCATCGCTTGTCAAATACTCGCCATTACCGACACGGACCCGAAGATGCTTGGACGGCTGGATGGACAGACCGAGATGTTTCGCCCACCGGTTCTGGATGAAATGTGGGTAGAGCCACCATCCACGAGCATGACAAGAGGTTTCCCTCCAATCTGACCAAAGAGACGGAGAGTAGTCGGGGCATCAAAGCCTTGGAGGGCATGGAAAGAAACTGCCGGAACGTCATCAGGAAGTGGAGGAATCTGCTCAGAAGTATCAAGAAGGTCTGAATCGGCCTGAAGGCAATCGAAATCGGCGGCATCTTCAGGTTCCGCAATAAGGCACATGAAGTGTCGTTGTTTGCATTTGTGACCGGTACAAATTGCTCTCACACAGTTATAACAAAGTCCTTTTCACGGCGGATGAGTGCCTCTGCGGGGGTTAACCGTTTGAACGGCAAACGTGGACGTGGGGCAGTGGAAGAAGGCAGCACGGTTGTGGTTTTGGATGGAGGAGGAAGGGATAGTATGGGAGATGGGGCTGGCAAAGAGGGCAGCGGTGGGGGGGTGTGCTTGGGACAAAGGGCCGTGAGTTGGAACGAACAACCTGAGATAGTTTCTCCTCTACCGAGCGCGCCAAACCGATAGCAGCAGGTAAAGTGAGGGGACGAAAGAGAAGTACCTCGCGTCGGATGTCGTCGCAAAGACCCGCAACAAAGCAGTGAAGGGCGCTGACCAATGGTAAATGGGGCACTCGCGACTGAAGTTCTTCAAATGCTGTAATATAGTTGGTAACCGTCGTTGTTTGGCAGAGTTTGTATAAGGAACCCTCAGGACTGTCAATGGCTGATGGTCCAAAACGAGCTTCAACAGCAAGTCGGAAGTGGTCCCAAGAAGGAAACAGTTGTGCCTGATATTGTATAGTGAACCAAACCAGTGCCGGTCCAGACATATACAGCGACGCAATTTCGAGACGTTGATCTGGCGGTGTTCGGTGGTGTGTATGTGAAGAAGCTCAATCTAGAAGAGCCAGCCAAAGATGTTGTCGCCTGTGAAGAAAGGGATCTCCAACTTTGGTGTGCGGGTGTGGGGGGATGCGGATGATTGGTGCGCGTTGGATGAGGACTACTACCGGCAGGTCGGGTCTCCATAGCGGTCAGGCGGCCAAGAATATCGGCCAATTGGTTGAGGGAATTGTGAAATTCGGTGGTCTTAGCCTCCGTTGCTGTCTGGCGCTCGGTAAGGGAAGCCAACACGTCATTGATTTTCTTGTTCTGCTCCTCTAAAGCTTTGAAGCGTGTGGTCGAGCCTTCTGCCATGGAAACAGGAGAGTTAGCTCAATGGAAGCACCAATGTTATCAGTGATCCACAGAGGCGTATTGAGAGAACAAAGTACTAGCTAATTAAAGTTCTACTTAAGAAAACTAATATTGATTTAAGCCATGATAACATCTGCCTTGCAGAGAGTGTTTAAATAAGAAAAGATAACTAGAATACTAACCTTCCCTATAATCAAGGAAGATAAACAATCTGAATATAATCCCCTAAACTAGCTAGCTAACAGAAGATATTAAAATACTGAAACAACTTAATTAATTAATATCACACAAAATCCTGCAGCCTAGCGGGAGGCCTTCGCACACGTGACGATCAACGGACGTCGGTTACAATAGAGATCATTTTTAATTCCTTGCTAGAAACGTCGACAGTGTTTACTTTGAATATTTGAAACGACAATTGGACAGGCTTCCTCTCATTTTCCTGTGATGCTGATTGCGTTAAATGTTTTTTCTTACTGCAAATTACGGTTTATAGTCATTCCCCAGTTAAAGTCTGTTTACTTCTCGAGTTATTATGTTAATGAATTGACATCTTTATATATTAGTATCATTGTGCTTGATGGAAAACAAGCAAGTATGGTGTCATATTGATGAGTTCATTTCAACAGAAAAGTGACATTTTGAATTTCACTATATTTGTGCATTTCGCTTAGTATGTTAACTAGCTTCTGGATTTAAATACACGATTGAAATGACTGTTTTTTTAAGGTTGAATTTCCACTCTTGGTCTCAAGTTTGATACCTACAACTTTGACGTGAGTTTTTAATTCGAGTTTGGGCATTGTTAGTGATGAGGAGTTGAACTTATTTGTTTTGTATTTCTTTCATTATAGAACATGTCGGAGAAGTTTTCACCGGCCTTGCGTATTGGGGACCTTAACGACTACATTGCGCCCTCCCAAGCTTGTATTATATCTCTCAAAGGCATCAAACTTAAGTCCACCCGGCAAGATAATCTTCAGGTACTAACTGCTGGCTTTCATTTGTTCTCTGGTTGCTCTGTATCCAAATTGACTGCAAGTAGTGAAATTGAGCATACACACGAGCAAATAGTGTTAAGCTAGTTAGCTTTAATTTGGTATCAATTCTGGGTCATTTTGAAGCTAAACCCTATTGGATTTTATGATCACTGATGCATTTAATATCTGGGGTCATAGCAGCTGTATTATGAGTTAACCCCCCCAAACCTTGGTTCCTGTACCTGTAGGTGCCCTTGGTATGTGTTAGAGGGTAATTCTTACATTCATGGGGACTACCTTGATATGTGCCCTTAATGTTTCTTACTCTGTTTGCGACATCTATGGGAACCCATGCAGGAAGAGGTTGTGCCTGCTGCTAAATCTTTGAATACAGACCCTGTTAAGATTTCTCTCAAGGATTGCCTAGCTTGCAGGTTCTCTCTCTCTCTCTCTCTCTCTCTCTCTCTCTCTCTCTCTCTCTCTCTCTCTCTCTCTCTCTCTCTACCCTTTCCCTTTATACAGTGTACCTCTTCACCCCAACACTCGTTACACATACTGATGTTCATGTAGTATGTTGAGTTTCCCTGTTTTCCTTGGTCTTGCCAATGTCTTCCCTCCTCATTGAGGTTTCTTTATCTCTGAATCAGTGGATGTATAACGTCAGCAGAAACAGTCATGCTGGAAAAGCAAAGCACAGATGAATTTCTTTCTGCTATCAGAAGAGGGAGTGCAATCATTGTTTCCATCTCTCCACAGTCAAGGGCTTCTTTGGCAGCTCACTTCGGTCTTACATCTCTCCAGGTATAGCAGGAATCTTCTTTTGTTTAACTATGAAGTTGTTGAGATTTATGGTCATAGGATTGAAGTATTCCATACTAAGGCTTAGAATAACTCCATAGTTTCATCATTTAATTAGCATATTATGTTCTAAGGAAACCGGAAAGAAGTTTGTTTTTCCTTTATCCCGGCTGCGTAACATCTTTTCACACGATTCTCATATTTTTGGTTATCCTTTGGTGAGATATACTTACTGCTCGCAATCATGCATGTGATATGCTTATGTCAAGTGCTGGTCATGGTGTTTTCATTTGATTTTGTTCCCTTTTATAATCCATGACACTGCTCAGCACCTGCATTACAAATATGGTCTGTAATGTTGTGTATTTATTTTGGAGTATACTTTCCTTTCCTTGTTCTTGTTTGTGTTAAGCTTCATGTTAATTTGAGCTGCCTTCTTTTTTTCAGGTCTTCAGAAAACTTACAACGTTTTTCAAGTCCTTGGGAGTGAAGGCTGTGTTTGATACCAGCTGCAGTAGGGATTTGTCTTTAGTAGAAGTATGCAATGAATTTGTCACACGGTACAAGCAGAGTCAATGGAATGAAGTTGGTCAACATAGCACAACTTTCCCCTTGCTTGCATCTGCTTGCCCAGGTATACAGATTCTCTGTGGCATCCTACATAATACAACCCTTGTGGTATCTGGTTACTGTTGAATCAATATTCAAATCAGATATTGATACAGCCCCTTCATTTACTGACTAATGACTAGGTATTCTCAGAAAATTGTCCACTTGTGTCCAATGTTTTGTTATAAATGTCTTGGAAGCCCTAGTGCGCAGATAGGCAGCAGGTTTAAACAGCTAACAACTGCAAGACCGTTGCCCTCTAACTTCTAACAGATATGACCAATACCATCGGGTATAGACCGGCCCGAAAGCCTATCAGCTAATGATCTATAAGATAATCCGTATTGGAAAAATACAGGTCATATCAGAAGTTAGACCTTGTTCTTTTAATGCTTGGCCGTATCTTTACTACCTCTGCCATATGCCGAAAGAGACTGTTATTCATACCCTATGTGAAGTATCCTTATCTGAGTGCTAATAATTATCTTCTAATTTGTTGGGTGCTAACCTTATCAGGTTGGATATGTTATGCGGAAAAGACTCTTGGATCTTACATTCTTCCATATATCTCCTCGGTAAAAAGTCCTCAGCAAACGATTGGATCCATCATTAAACGACACATGTCCCAGAAAATAGGATTAAGGTAATTTCAGTTCAGCATACATATATCGTTGATCCCTGGATCCTTTTGTGCTGATTAGTAGTTGGTTGTGATCATTTACAGCCCGCATGAGGTACACCATGTCACTATCATGCCTTGCTATGATAAGAAGCTTGAAGCTGTCAGAGATGATTTTTTATTTGATGTAGACTACGATGATGGACGTCATAAGAATTCAGGTGTTAAGATTACTGAGGTAGATTCAGTTTTAACTTCTGGAGAGGTCTTACAGTTACTTCAGGTACCAAGAAATACACTATATACTTGGGAGTTTGCTTACCTTAGATCCGTTCTGCTTTAAAATCTTACAATGATTTTGATTTTGCTGTTTTTATTTTACAGTCACAGTCTGTGGATCTCCATGCATTAGAAGATTCTCCTCTGGATAGATTGTGAGCCAAATCTCTTTGTCGTATTTCCCATTATGATATGGTTGGTTGACTGCTAATGGCTTCTTAATGATTGTATCCTCAACTTTAATCTTAGGCTGACAAACGTTACTGAGGATGGACACCTCTATGGAGTTAATGGTAGCTCTGGAGGGTATGCAGAGACGATTTTTAGGCATGCTGCGAAAGTACTATTTGATAAAGAATTGGAAGGACCATTGCAGTTCAAAAACACTGAAGAATTCTGATTTTCGTGAAGTTAGCCTTGAGGTAGGTGTAATTGTTTAAGATATTACTTTGACTGAATACTATCTGAAGTGGTGGTTATGTCTCTTTGGAAGATGGTGTTGATTTATTATAGCTAGTCAAATGATGGTGTTCTATGTTTGGTGGTTGTAGGTTGAAGGAAAAGTTGTTCTGAAGTTTGCTCTCTGTTATGGATTCCGCAACCTGCAGAATGTTGTTAGAAAAATTAAAGTTGGAAAGTGTGATTATCACTTCTTGGAAGTCATGGCATGTCCATCAGGTATAAGTTTTGCTTTTTTTTTCAACGATTGGTGATGTTGCTTTTTATTTTATTTTCTGCTTCCGCGTGCATTGCATTTGGGTAAATAGCTAGTTAGGCTAAAAAAAAAGAAGGATGTTTTGATTGGCAGGGTGCTTAAATGGTGGTGGTCAAATCAAGCCTAAACAAGGACAATCAGGCAAGGACTTGATTCAACACCTAGAAACTGTTTACATGGAAAATGTAAGGACGCTGGCAGCCACTGGTCAATCTCTTCTTCTGATAGATTGTTTGACATACTATTCTGATAGTTAGGACTTTAGGAGGCTTGTGTGTTTGCAATGGTGTAACATCTTTTGTCGCTTGCAAAACTTTACAGGTTCAGGTCTCCAACCCGTTTGAGAACCCTATTGTAAAGGGCCTATATGATGAGTGGCTTCAAAAACCTGGTTCTGAGGAGGCTAAGAGATACATCCATACTCAATACCATCCTGTGGAAAAAAGCATAACTTCTCAGTTAAACTGGTGATGTGGGTCTCTTCCATTCATATCCTTTCTGTGGATATGGTTTGCAGAGTCCGTCAAAGTAGATCTCTTTCGTTTTCCTTCTTGTCTGAAGAGTTGTTCTGCGTGGGAACACATACTGTTATATGAGCGAAGGCGCCAATGTTGCTGATTTAATGCTCCTGTAGGTTGACTGACAAGTTAAGTCTTGTCCAACGGCAATCATCATAGGCATTTTGAGGATATTGATTTGGAGGATCCCAATTTTGTACGGCCAACAGTTGGAAAGAATAAAGATATACTGCAGCAGGGGTGAAAAAGAGGAGGTTGATACTAATGTTTGCGATTTCATACTGCGCAACAGTTTATTAGTGTGTATTTACATTGTTCTTGATAGATGTATATATATATATACACACTCTTGTAGCAGAGTACATCTATAGCCTGTAGCTTTAACATTGTGCACCTTTTTCGCAAATAAAAGAAGACAGAATTGTTGTTAGTAGTAGGGCCCTGTTCTGTCGTGGAACTAAATGAGTTTTAGTTTGTTTCCGATAGCAGCATCTGGCTAGTTGGTGGGTATTGATTCCACAAAAGTAAGCAGATAGGTAGGAAGAGGGATAAGTAAGGTAATGAGGATGTTATAGGTTGTATGGAAGCAAGATAGTATTCTCTCTTCCGAGGCACACACAAAAAATATAAGAAAATGAAGAGAAACACAGCAGAGCATGTATGTTCCTTGTTGGCCAGTTAGGGTTGCAAAATTACCGTGAGTGATCGAGTATTACCGTGGGTGAGATGCAGCAATATTATTTACGCAGAGGCGCATACATAATATTAGAAAGAATTAACCATTACTAATCCAATTACACTATTATACATTTCCTTTGCACACCCAATTCAATTCAACGATCACACATAATATTACAACTATGATTCCAACAGAAAAACGACAAATGCTTAGATTATAATACTTGGGCATTTCATTAAACACAATGCGATGCACCTATAATTCTACTACTTTAATAACAATGTTATATTCAAATTTTGTACCCCATTTTACTTCAACAGTCAAACACAACAATAATTCCAACATTAGAACAACCAATCTCAAAAATTTTGAGCAAAACCGAAACTAGTATAACTTACCTCTTTTAGGGGTTACAGAATTGATGTTTTTGTTGTTGGAGCTTGTGGGCAGCGCGTTGAGCAACCAGTGGCACGGTGGTGGTGAACGGGTACTAGCAGCGGCGGGAAGACGATGATCGATGAGTGGGGGGGGGTGGAGTTCGCAGTAGGGGTTCACAAGAAAGAGCTCTGGGTTGTTTGAGTGTGAAGTGCGGTGACGAACTAAACGACGCGGTCAAATTTGGCTGATATTAAAGATCCTATTTCGGCGGCTCTTAGTAACCGCTGAAATGGGGTCTTTAAATTAAAAAAATCAGGGAATAATCAATTTCGGTTTTTATAGTCTATTTCGACGATTGCTACTTCCAGCCCAGTTCCTGGGCAGATATATTAATGACCGGGCTGGCACCTTAACGACCGTGCCCAGTCTTCAGACCCGGCCTCGCTTCTAGGCCTCTTCTTCAGATTACCGCCTTAGAAAGCTATATGAGAAGAAAAATATTGAAGATAGAAAGGTTGCTTCAATAAAAAAGTGTCACATGTATAAGTGCTTAAAGATAGATTTTATCTTAAAAAGTCTATAAATAGAGGGACACATTGTTGATCGATTGTAGTCCTTGACACGTCCCCGATTGGCTTTGGATTGGGATTGATATAGAGGTAGAAGACTATAAGTACTTTAAACTGAAATCTCTTATTCGATTGAGAATTAACACATTAGTAATTCACTCAATCTCCCTCTCGCCCCTCCTACGGACTTGGGACAGTTTAGACTTCACCAAGCTCTTTCCAGGATCAGTCTCTAGTCTCTCAGTAGTCCCCGACTGCTCCCCCGCTAGCCTACAACAACCCCTTACTGACACTTAGCAAAGTGCTTTTTAGTTTTCCCTTCCACTCGCTCACTTATGCCGCTGTTTTGAAAACTCTAAGTTACAAGCCTAAGCTCTCTAGAAAATATTAAGCACAATTTAAGCAAATCAACCCTTCAGAGCACCCACTTCTATTTGAAGGGGTTATCTTTATATCCAATGTTGATTCCTTCTCATTAGTGGATCCTAAAGCTTGTTGAGATCTCTGAAGTACAAACTTCTTAGTGGCTTAGCCACTGTTGCGCCAGATTGAGGACCACAGACATAAATCACTTTTTAGAAGACACAACAAAAAAGTAGAAAAGCGACAACTGTTTTTTCTGCACTGCCATTTATCTTCTTCTTCCATGTCTCCCATGCGTCTGAACATTTGATCTTGGAAGATAAAATTGTGCAGGTTGACATTGTTAGGCATGTTGGACAATGTGTCTGACTTCAACATTTGTATTTAGCTTTATTTCCGAGTGAGTGTCTTTGTCGTCTGTCTTTGAGCCTCACTTGGAGCGATCATGGATAGGTGCCCGATTGTTGGGCACCAATAAAAAAGGTAGTAAACCGCTTGTAACCTTGCATACAAGCGATCCTGATAATTTTTATTTGCTTAAACACCTAAAAGAATACATTAAACCACCAGTATAGTTTCCTATCATCAAAATCTTAAGGAACTTGACTTAACACACATGATAATAGAAAAGAAATATCCTAAATGCTCTGTAGAATTGTACTAGTGAAACATTTAAGAAAGAATACAAAATCTATATCAGCAAGTGGACATAGGCTGATTCTTGACCGAACCATTATAACCAATGATGTTCAATTCATTTGTAGTAATCCTTCTAAGTTGGCGTGTTGAGAACCAAATCACATGTGAACCGTATGTGAGAAACAGACAACCGAAAGGCAAGCACGATAGTTCACACGGGAAAAATCAGTGTTCATGTCCGAATCAATGAAGAAGGAAAAAAATTCATTGAAATTCATTCGTGAATTTTCATCTGTGTGGCCAGAATTTTGAGACCCCAAACTCAACCACGATCGTCAATAATCGTTCGATTAAAGAAGCAAAACCGAGGAGAATCATCAAGATTCGTCACTATGGGAGACCGATCGTCAAAGTACAAACTCAATAAAGAAAGAATTCGTATGTTCATTCGCTAGGCATGAGAAGTTGAAATCAAGAAACAAGAGGCAACAGGCAAAAGATCTTGGATGAGAAAGGCAACAAGCGAAGTCAAGAAATCAAAGTTGGAACCCAGATCAAAAATCGGAAGTCAAGTGATTGACATCCGAGTGGTAGAGGACTGAAGAAGGGGACGGAAGGTCCTGAGTTCGAATCCTCTTACCACCCACTTTGGTGGGGGAAAGGAGTTTATTCTCTTATTACTCATTCTGGGGAGGTTTTCCTTCGACTCGCAAAAGATTCCAGCATAAGGGGTCGAGCTATAAAAAGGTTGTATTGGATGACTTAATCATGTAGAGAAAATCCTGGTTCCAAAAATTCCTAAGAGCGATCAAATTGAAGAAAAGAGGGATCACGACAATCTTTCCCCAGTTCAATCTCTAATCTATCCCAAAGGCTTCAATCAACTAGGAATTTTGATTGGCTGATAAGTGATAAGGCTGGGTTCTGACGTTCAAATCTATTTCCGGCAAAATAGAAAAAGAAGGATCAAGAGAAGACAAGAAGCGTCAGAACTAGACGGACCGGGCACAAGCCCCAGACTTTGATCTACCATGACCAACAAAGAAGAGTTCCAACCAGACGCTAGATCAAATTCAAAGAGAAGCTGTCATTTTACACTACTCGCCTGGAAACCTGTATCACCCGGAAGCCAATGTTGCCTAGGCTGGGATTACGGTTGTTGGCAATTATTTAATTTGTAATAATAACTGGGCATCGATGGTTAGAGACTGATTTTAGAAGCAAGGAAAATCAAGATCTATGGAAAAGAAGACTAGCTGCTTCAATCTTGCACAACCAGCCGCTTCAAGATACAACGAAAATCTATGGGAAGATTTTTCAATCTCCTTATCTTCGCAAAACCAATCTCTCAAAGAATAACACCAACTCGTTTCTATCCGCTCACTCGAATTTACTGCATCTAATCAGGTCTACCTTTTCTCGATTTATTATGTATTGCATTAAGGGACAAGCGGCTTGACACAATCATTCGAGACAAAAGTACAAAAATGAAGAGCCGATGATTGTTTCAAATAAGAAGCGATCCGAAGAGGGGATTAACAAGGAAAAGAACAATTCGATGGATATTTCATCTCTGGCCAATCTTGATTCAGAAGGATGGGGGACTGAAAGAATAAACATTGAAGCCTCATATTTCCCGGAAGTCTCAGAAAGCAACCACGAATTACGACAAAAAGCAGTCACAACCAGAACTCCCAGCGACAACCTAGTTCTGTCCCGGCGCATTGAGTCCGAGTCCGGGCGACGTCTTCTTCCTTTACAAAATTGAACAAGTTCAGCCCCGGGCGGAATCTTGGTTCAGGCAGCATCTCAATCTCCTTAGTTCAGCCCCGGACGCATTGAGTTTGGCTCCGGACGATGACATTGGTCCAGCCCCAGGAGCAGGCTACTACAACTAGGTCTGGGCAATTACCATGGCTCAGGTCCGGATGATGTTTTCAATTCAGGCCCGAGCGCAATCTTAGTTTCAAACCTCGGTCCAGAGACTCAACTCCCTTAACATTGATGCCAAGAGGGGCCTCTTGTAAGTCATCTTTCTTCTCAGAACAAGGTACAATTCTAAACTAAAACAAAATTGAGACAAGCATGGTAAATGTAGCATAGGAAATAATTATTTATGCATTCGCAAGTTGCTTCTTCTTCTGGTTTTTGGAGTATGATTGCATTGATATCTCTATCCCTGGTTCTGATTTTCATGTTGAAAATGTCAAAGAGAAATGGATTATGATTGTGTTGATATCTCTATCCCATATCCTTGGAAAATCCCAACTTGGCGCATTTTGACCATTTTCCCTTGTCTTCGTATTTGTGCGCTATGGCCTTTCTCGAGGGTCAAAGTTTGAGGTATAACAGAGAGGATGGAGGTTTTGGAAGTAGGTAGTAATGAATTCTCAATGTGTGTTCTATAGTTGGTGCATCATTATTTACCACTGGAGGTTCATCTAGTATTTTATCTTCTAGTACATAGAGTTACCCTGGGAAAACCCTTACTGGTTTGAAATATTAAATCATCTACCGAATCGTGAAAAAGTTTTGTCTGGATGGTTCATCCTTTGAGTTGTTCAAGCCCAAGGTCATCTCCACTACTTCACTCAGTTCATCACTCTCCTCAACCATTACTTCAACGTTAGCTTGTTCCTATGCTCGTGTAACATGATTCATCATTATTTATCTCAACATCCATCTTAAAGAGATAGAGATTAATGCGTACTTTAAACTAGGATTTTCGAGTAAATCCATACAATTATTTCGCAGCATTTATGAATTGATAACGAGTAGGTATGACACATCTGAGTCTAAGATCATATTAGAGAAATTTTCAAACTCTAGATTTGAACAAGACCGTAAACTCTTCCGTGGATCACAATATTTTATTTCCCTGCAAAAAGTAATCATCTAATACTTAATGTAATGCTGGAGTTGTAACTTTGACACCTAAAAATCAAATGGATAGTTGGGAGGCTGAAGCTCTCATGATCAGATTTCACTGCACACTCCGTTTGTTTCCATACAGTACAAAGTTGAAGTAAACCTAGAATGAATATTATCACACAGAGAAATATTCTAAGTTATACTTAAATGCATTCGATTTGTGATCATGGTTACAAGCATATTGCATTCCTACAAAGTACCACCATTTCAATATTGTTTTTTCAAAAATCCCCTTATGTTAGGACGACATCGACCATCATGAAAGTCTCTATCGAAAGAGAGGGTTGACGGATGATCTTTCGAGCTCTCTCTAACATGCATGGTCTTCATGATCTTGATAGACATCAATGGGGCCAAACATTAAGTGTTGCTTCAAGCATCAATCCAACTTCAAGTTCTTCTAAGAGGCCGAGAACAATTCAGGTGGCTCCAACGTTGGATCAGAGTCGCCATGCAGAATGAGGCCAAGGAGGTGCTAGCTACATGGGTCTTGAGGTGGTTGCTAACAAGAATTTTGCAGGGTAAAACTATATACAAAAATGAATAAAAGTATGAAAGAATCCTACAACTCTAATACGGGTGGCAAAAATCTCGGTCGGAATATAACGTAAGCAAATTACGACCAAGATCACTACTAGAAAAAGCAAATTACCTACGGACGATTCCGTAGGTAATCCGTAGGTAATCAGAATTACCGACGGAATACCGATAAAATTTCACCTTAACCATTCGTCGGATATAATTGGTCGGTAATCATATTACCGACGGAAAAGTGTGTCCGTCGGTAAATTACCTACGGATTACCTACGGAAATGTCAGCCATAGTTACCCTCGGATTACCTACGGAACTGTCCGTAGGTAAATTTCCTACGGAAAATCCGTCGGTAATCGAATGCCACGTCATCGTTTCCTCTTATTATAATATCCGTCGGTAATCCGTAGGTAAAATATTATCTACGGAAAAATTCTGTAGGTAATATTTTACCTACGGATTACCGACGGAATTGTACACGGGCCATTTTTGTTAGGAGTTCCTTAGGGAATCCGTAGGTAAAATATTACCTACGGATTACCTATAGACCTTTAAACCAGCTGTTATTATTAGACAGACCGTAGGTAATCCGTAGGTAATCCATATGTATTAATACATTTTCTATATTTTGTATTTATTTGAAAACTAATATTCAACATCGCAAATAGAACAACCATAAAGTCATACTGATAAAACCTAAAAGTTTACGTTAATCATACATACACCATATCAGTCACTCTCTGAACTATCAGACTTATCAGTATCTCTATCCCTAGCTTGTTGCGGGTTCCTTTTCGTTGGAACCTGAGCATGTGATGTAGATGGTGGGGCATGAGGTGTAGTCTGTGGTGGGCCCCACCATCCCTGAGTCGGCCCCGACCACATCCTGTGCCGGTATCCCACTCTGAGAACCCACAATCCACTCTGAGACCAAAAATGCTGAGGGTGGGACCCCATGATGAACCTCGTCTGATGAGAACCAGGTGCAGCTGAAGATGGACCCCATGACGGCCCGACCTGATGAGAACCTGAAGGAGGAGGTGGACCCCACTGTGACCACGGAGCGCTGGCCATCAATTGCGAGAACTGTTGTGAAATCATCTCCTGGCGCTTCAGCATCTCCTCATCCCGCCTCTTCATCTCCTCATCCCGCCTCTTCATCTCCTCCTCAATCTTCTCTTGATATTGTTGTATCTCCGCTTTCATCTTAGCATCAACCTCCTCCTTATACTGCTGAAATCTTTGCTCATCAAATGTAGATGTCGAGGCAGTAGTGCGGGAATATTGCTCCGGGTAGTATTGCTTGGCAGAGTCTGCAAGACCATACACTCTTTGCTTCTTCGACTTTCCCTTCACAGCCTTGTAAAAAGCCTTGTTTACCTCTACTGGATCAACAGGCTGAGATGTGCCAGCTTCATCAGAATTTGTAGTGGTCGGCAACTCTTGCTCGATTTCATCCTACATAAATATAGAAAGTTATGAATGTTAGTAATTAAATAGCGAACACTAATATTCAAATTAGGTGTTTATAAAGCACTAAAACGTACCACCACTGCTTTAGCTTTCGGACAACTAAATACCCTTTCTCCACGATCATTCTTCTTAGTATGAGTGTGAAGAAACAGGGTGTATGCATCCACCGGTGCACCTTTCTCTTTTTCCTTCAGTGAAAAACACACACATTCATGTATTAGTAAACGGTGATCGAAGATGCGCTATACAATAATAGAACCTGTTCTAAAAAAACTCACCTACATGCACATGCCCTATACAATAATAGAACTCTAACAAACTCATAATATTATGGATAAGAGCAAGCAATATGAAAGCGACAAATCAAAGGATGACACCACAAAACACAAAGATCATATACCACACATTATTAAGTATATCTAAACCTGAGATTTGTTCAAGGAATGTAACCCCAAACGAGATTTATTCTGAATGATGGCAACTAATCATACTAAAGAATTAATATAATAAAATAAGGATTGTTATTAACTTTAGAATATGGGTTCACGTTTGTTCATGTATATATCCAGATAAACTCAAATAAGATAGGAGAAGGAATATTATACTTGACCAATATCTTACAGATACACGTATATATTCCTTGAAAGAGAGACGTGTTAGTATTATATTAATGGCTTATATATAATTAAGGATCAAACATAAAGATGAGATTAATGATTTGAGAATGAAAATAATGGTGTTAATCTAGAAGAACATAACGCAACGCAACGAGCTTCGCTACTTCCTACACTCTGGTTCTAGTGCCTTTAAGCTTTAACTGATATTCTCGTTACTGAACCAAAATAAATCCACTTAATTTAACTCAACAGTTGCAAAAGTTGGTTCTTAATAATTGAGAATGAAAGCATAATCATTATGCTTAGTGGGGAGAGAGCTCCAACTTTAGTTAGTGTGTGTGGGTTTGTTGAGACCCAACTGCTGTTGTTCTTCCTGAATTGATCTTTCTTGTTGCTATTGTGGGTTTGGTAGGGAAGCTCAACCAATACACTGGAGCAGTTTAATGATTTAATTCAAGGGATCCTCATGCATTAGAAATCAAAATTCTAGTAAAAACGGGTACCTAGCACAGACCCCCATATTGCATATAAAAATTCTAGTAAAAAGGGGTACCTAGCTCCGACCCCATGCATTAGAAACAAAATTCTAGTAAAAAGGGGTACCTAACTCCGACCCCATGCATTGCATATAAAATTCTAGTAAAAAAAGAGGTACCTAGCTCCGACCCCATGCATTGCATATAAAAATTCTAGTAAAAAAGGGGTACCTAGCTCCGACCCCATGCATTAGAAATCAAAATTCTAGTAAAAAGGGGTACCTAGCTCCGACCCCATGTTTTATTAAAATATACGTACTAGTTTCTCCTTATGATCAGGGTAAGAGCGTGAACCGCCACAGTGGGTTGACATTCCAGCTCCTGGTTCGAACTCCGTACGTCTGTTTTTGGAGTTCACCTCTCGTATGCGTCGAAACTGGGGAGAGTTCCACACTTGCTCCCACGCTCTCAAGATCTCTTGATCAAGTGACGGTCGAAGTTTATGTTCAGTCCTGATCTCGTACAATACTTCTCCGTAGCGTCGGGCACCCTTTTGACAAAACTTGTCAAACACAATACTTTCAAATGAGGGATCCCATCGAAATTTCTTCTGCAGTTCACAATATATATAAACAATGTCAACTATATATCAAAACAAAAAAAATATAAAAAATATCAAGTAGCCATGACTTTATTACCCTAAACTCCTCAAAATAAAACCGTTTTTGCTCCTCCAACAGTCCCTTCCACGAATGACCCTCAGGAAACCACTTCCTATCGAATATTTGTCGGAAGACTCGAGTCACTTCATTACTTGGTCTCATACCACTTGTATGATAGCAAAAGAGTGATTAATTAGAAAAAAAAATAAATCAACTACATAATTAATTCACATTGCATAACACAAGAATAAAGATTATTTCACATACCCAGATTCCGAAAAGGTAATCAGAATACGAGGGTCAGAAGTTGAGGCACTCGCACTGCCACTTGCACTTCCACTCTCCACATGCATCTCTGTAGATGTGTGTGGGGTGGTCTCCAAGGAATCCCCACCAGCAGGAGTATCATCTGGTGTGCTGATGGTACCGTTAGACGTACCACTAGATGGTGGTATCTGACAAGCCTCTTGCTGCTCCTGCGGAACAGTCAAGGGTGCCTCCTGCTGCTGCTGCTCACTACCACCATCAGCAGCTGCCACTGATGACTCCGCACGATCACCAACATTCTTACTCTTCTTCTTCTTTTTGGGGAAGGGGCGTTTGACCACACCCGAACCAGCCATATCTGCACACATATAAAATGAATTAGATATAATCAAACAATATTGTAAGATTCATAAACAATAACTATCTACGAGTTAATTTACATTTGTCATTCAGAATTATAATCATCATCATAATCATCATCATAATCATTCTCTTCCAAATCTTCTTCCAATTCATCTTCCACTTCTTCAGCATCTCCAACCTCGTCCCCCTCTAGGTCACCACTTTCTAAATCCTCTGCAACAGAATCAATTGTGTCTACCAATTCAATAGGTACATCCTCTTCATTAGGGATAAAAGTAGATACATCATCCCCCTCAACTCCTTCTTCTTGAAGTGGTTGTGCCTCTTCTTCATTTGAAACTGAATCGGGCATGTCTAATATGCTTCTTGCTTTAATTTTACAGACAGACCACCATGCTTGAACATCCTTCTTTTTAGAAGGGTACGAGCAGTAATATACTTGTCTCGCTTGTTCCGCCAATATAAACGGTTCATAATTCTTTATCCTCCTTGTATGTTTGATGTCTGCTATTTTATATATTGGGTGGATAACACAACCATCCTTTGAGTTATCGAACCACGAACACTTGAATATGATCACCTTCTTCATAGGGTACGCCGGGTACTCTAACTCAATAATATCGTCCAACATTCCATAATAATCATATTCTGTGCTCGATTCACCAGCAGCGGATACGCATACTCCACTATTTACTGTTGAACGACCAACTTCATGCGCTCTTGTAAGAAATTTGAACCCATTCGCAAAACAACCGGAATATGATTTTGCCACATTTAGCGGTCCTTGTGCCAAACTTCGTATGAAATGATTGGGGATTGTGTCATTGTTTGACTGTTTAAGACAACAAACAAGAAGAATCATGTCACAACTAGCTAAGGTGATGACACAGTTGTATTTTCAAATTCATAAAGTTCTAATATGTCGCTTACATATGAATTGAACCACGCACTAAATTCTTTCTCCAACTTTCTGTTAATAGCAACATCATCGATTGAAGGATTTTGCTCTTGCAGTTCATTGATAAACTTTCTGTGAAACACAAGCGAACAGATACGGTCAACATATATGGTCTTTGAGTTTAACTTTTATAGAAAACTTAGCATTTGTATTCTTACTCCACATAAGGCTCGAGTTCCGGAGTGTTCAACAACACATATGTCTGGGCAGCAGCTAAGTCTTTTGGTGTTAGAAACCGAAGTAGCTTTCCCAATTAGTCTTCCGCTTGATTTGAAGATAGAGATCCTATCAGGGTCATCATCTACTTCATCAATGTCAACTTCATTCCTTCCCACTCTATAGCGATAAGAGGGTTCACCATCACCAAAATAGAAGGTGCTGAATTTAGTAATCTCCTCGAGAAGATAACCATTGCATATTGACCCTTCAACGTGGTTTCTGTTTTTGACTTTCCTTTTCAACTTGCCCATGTATCTACAACAATCATATTCATATACCGTAAGAATAATGAATGAACTCATCTATTAACACTGACTGAATCAGTTATCAACAAAATACGTGGCTTACCTCTCAAAGGGGTACATCCATCTGTATTGCACAGGTCCAGCTAGACTAGCCTCGTAAGCCAAGTGGATTGGAAGATGCTCCATTGAGTCAAAAAAGCTCGGAGGAAATATCATCTCCAATTTGCAAAGAATGAGTGCAATATTATCTTTCATTTTGTTGTAGATTTGTTTCGTACAACGATGTTGCAGTCAACTCTTTGAAGTGAAGACACAACTCGGTGATTGCCTCCCACACCGCTCGAGGGAGAAGATGACGAAAGGCTATAGGCATGAGTCGGTGCATAAATACGTGACAATCATGACTCTTCATCCCGAATACTCTCCTACTCGTCATGTCAACACATCTACCAACATTAGAGGCATACCCATCTGGGAACTTTATATTTTTAACCCATTCACAAAAAATGTCCTTATGTTGTCTGTCCAATACATAAGATGCCTTTGGATATCTCTTACTCCTTGCATCAAATGCCAACTCAGGACGCTCACAGTAGTCATTGAGTTCTTGACGTGATTTTTCATGATCCTTTGTCTTATGTTTAACATTGAGTACAGTGTTGAATATGTTGTCAAAACAATTTTTCTCAATGATGAGAGAAGTACTATGTGTCCTGCTTCTGGAGTGGCTGAGCGTGAGTGTCAATAGATTAAGGATAAGAAAGTTGGGGAGAAAGGGGTACTAAGGAAACCAAGAGAAACTACTTAGTTGAACCGAATGATGTTAAATGATGTAGTAAACTATGCCTGAACTGATGTAAATTAGTGTGTAAGGTTTACTGGGCTAACCTGAGAACTTGCTAGCAACTTGGGTAAATCAGTGCTGAAGATTTGGCCAAAGTGATGCTGTAAATACGTAGGCTTAAACCAAGAGAAGGGTACCGATAGGAAAAAAAATAACGAAATGGATGGATCTGGTTATAGCTTGCTGCAGTAGGAATAACAGTGTTGACTGGAGTTTGGTTGAGGAGGAAAACCAATCTGAACAAACAAAAGAAAAAAAAACTG
This sequence comes from Limonium bicolor, assembly GCA_023374045.1. Classification (NCBI taxonomy): domain Eukaryota; kingdom Viridiplantae; phylum Streptophyta; class Magnoliopsida; order Caryophyllales; family Plumbaginaceae; genus Limonium; species Limonium bicolor. Next base: position 267,350,631 of record CM041778.1, on the reverse strand, counting down.
AAAAGAGATATCAACTTCATTCCCACGTTCTGCCCAGTTTACTAACCCTAGTATTAAGATCTCTCAGTAGCTGTAACAGTTTGTTTTGGGTCTGTTTCAGGATTTAAAACCTGATAACATACTTAGCTAAGTAGGAATAAACCGTGGGATGTTGGAGGAAATGTATAACACATTATACAGAAGAGGAGAATAACAGTAAAACCCAACCAGTGAATGAAGCAGAAAGTAAAAAAAAAACACATATCAGTTCACGCTCTCAATTGTCTACAGACTTTTCCTGCTCCTGTTTATGAAATGCATTAGTGTTTTAACAGGGTTGTCTAAGAGCAATAATATCTATTTCACACTTAAGTCAGATGGGGAAACCAGGGTCAGACTTAAAGAACAGAAAGAATTAACTAAGTAGGTAAGCAGCAAAGTGATCGATTGGTTGGAGCTGCAATCTTGTGTTTTTTTTCGGTGTGCCAAAATAATTTGTGTGAGGTTCTAGACAATCTTGCACTGATATGTTATGGGGAAAACTTGTTGATTAACCTAGATAATAATATCAGTAAAGGACTAGGAGGAAACTGATTAGAAAAAAAAAATATAGACAAAGGCTAAGGATTTGTGTGATAGATTTGGTTAAATGATTACCAACAATCTGCTGCTGTATGCCTAGGAAATCTGATGTTTGCCAAGGGATATTAATAAGAGACTTGGGGAGATATATATACCATTAAACTGCTAGGGGAAGACTAGCAGGACATAACCGAAAGATGGCTGAATAAATGTGTGCTGAAAACATTGAAGTAGTATTTCAGTTCTGCAGTAAATACCGGTTCTGAATAAGGGAAACTCAGAGGAGTAAACGGGGGTGTTTTGGGTTGTCTTTAAGTTCAAAATCTGGTTAAAACATTTGACTAAGAGGTTAAACACTTGGGAGGATTAAAAGACTGATTGATGAATTAAAAGAAAGCTTAAAGAGAAGGTGTATCAAATCTGGCGATGTCTGTTTCTACAGTTTTCAGTTGCTGTTTAGTGAAGTTACAGAAGGGATAACTGTGTAGCTTTGGGTTTGTCATGGGTTTAAAATTCTTGATAGAACACTTAATTGCATGTGTAAACAATGAGGAAATCAGAACATTGAATAAAAGGGCAATATAGGAGAGAGGATACTCTGGTTGATGTTGCAGTTTTTTTTGCAGGTATTACCGGCTCTGTATAACCAATTCTAGGGGAGTAACGGCAATGTTTTGAGTTGTTTAAAGTTAAACCTCTCCTTATTACACCTAGCTAAGTCATGAACACGTTTGGGAAAATGAAGAAATGAGTTAGACCACAGAAACAGAACAACATAAAAGAACTTACATCAGTACATCACAACAGTTTCAGTTTTTTTTTAATTCTGTATAGAAATCTTCAGTAAGCTTGAGTCCAGTAGCCTTAACTTAGTGTCCCGAATTTCTTGAGAGTAAGACTGTCTCGAGACTTTAACTAAAACAGCTAAGCTTTCAGGGAGAAAGTTGTAAGTCAGTCTAGAGAAGAAACAGAAGTAAACAAACAGTAGAAGTGTGGGAATCAGTTATCAGTTTCTGTTAGTCTGCAGGTTCAGAAACTTTACATGCTGCTGTGTATTAACTTCCTGAGGTAACAAAGAAGCTGTAGTAACTTAATGACAGATCTAAGGGATTTCTAAAAACGTGGGTTTAATAGGATTGTCTAGGTAGTTGAGCAAGTTGGAAAAAAAAACAGATGCGTGAACAAAACTGAAATGTAACAGGAGAGGGAAAGGATATCAGCTTCAGATTGTGGTTTCTATGTTAAGAGTTTCAGGAATGTGTTCCTTGGCATTTGGGATCTGTCTTGGGGGTAAAACCATATTAAGACATTCAACTAATTAGCTAGGTTATGGAGTGAGAGAAACAGAAAGGAAGGAAGTCACGAGAGTTTTAACTGAACAGCTTGGTCAAAACCAGATAATAGATAAAGGGTTGAGTGCTGAAAACTTCACGAGAGGAATGCAGAAACTCAGCTGTGTAAGCTGGGGAATAGGACAGGAAATAGACTACAGAACAGAAAGTAAAATTTAAGTAAGACTAACAGTTGGGTTGAGAGAAAACCGAAAGAAAGAAAAATGATCAGAGAGCGACTTCCAAATCCTTGTTACAGATGGTCAAATTCCGCTAGTCGGTATAACTAGTTGCAGAAGTTTTCCAGAGTGTTGAATTGGCTTAACAATAAACCCAAAACCCTAGTAGTACTTGGGCTAGATTGGTAAAACGCCTTAGGAGAATTGGACCTCAGTTGGGGACTTAAACGGGAGTAAGAAGAGGATATGAGTGGTTGGGTTTTTAGTTTCTGTTGGGTTTTCGGTTCAGTATAGATGAGTCTCCAGTTGATTAGCACCGGGCATGAATATAAACCGTGCTAAAATGCTTAGTACAGAGGTACACTTTAGGCAGCTTGAAACTAAACCTTGAGTGAACTAAGAATAGGAAATAACCAAGTTAATGAGCATAGAAGTGGAGAAATATTCCCTAGTTGTTGAGTATCAACCCGTAACCATGGGGTTGGTCTAAGAAGGATTAATAATATAAGGTCTAGAATTATAACCGGATCAACAAATCCGAAGCAATGCATGCTTATAGGAATTCGACAGGGAATTAGGAATAATACCAGAGAATACGAGAGAATTATGTTGGGTACAAGTTCGAGGTACCTTAAATATTACTGGTTGCTAAAACATGATCCAAACAAACGGATAAAGTAGGTCAACGTTGGTAACCGTAATACCTAAGGCTAGACCAAACTTTATGAATAGAACTATGAAAAATAAACATGATCGAACTACCTAACCCGTTCGATAATCGTTACAGGAGTGAGCCCCACGAGCAGCGGGGAACCCTTGTGCAAGTATCTATGACAACTATAATAAGGTATGGACATGTGTGGTTCGTATGTTGCCGTGTTACACGGCTTGTGTGCTGTGTGCTTTGTTTGACAATGACCATAAGATTAAAGCATGGAATTGGATGGCTTGTTGTGATTGCTTATATGCTTGAGATATATCATTGCTGCATATTACTTGCGCGCACACAGTAGTTTAGTCCCTTTCTCGTCTATGGAGCTTTGAGATGAAACTTGGCGAACTACGTAACCAACCAAAAGAACTACACAATGAGAAAACTCCTCTCTAACTATAGAGGACTCCTAAGGACACCCACTATGGTGTCAAGATATTTATGATAAGGGAATGCCCTACTGAGGACTACGATCGACACCCACAATGGTGTCGAGCTGACAAAAAAAACATATTAAATAAATATATAAGTAAGTACCAGCTGACGGATCATATGGATAACCCGGGAAGAAGAATTCTCGGCCGCGCGGTTTGACCTCGGGAGTTGGTATCTGCATCAGATCCTTCGACCGACTATTGTTATTATTGTGGAGCGCTTCCTGGGGTCGAGAGATGACCCCCTCTGTCTCGACGTACGACGCCGGGACTGGAGGATTAGCGAGCACACCCTGGGGTCTAGAGATGACCCCTCTTTCTCGACATATGACATCGGGAATGGAGGAGTGGCTATGGAGAAGACGTTCTCCAAATTGTGGTGATAAGAGAATTCACAAATAATCCTTAAAGAAACAAGGAATGATTAGCACCTACATAATAAAGACTCGGGATCTAATCTATATCCCCTGACTTGGTGCCAGAGAATAGAGGAAAACATGTGTAATGAGATCAAGCAAACAAGAAAATTCACAAATGTGACTCTTTAAGAAACAAGAGCTGATTAGCACTTACATAATAAAATCTCGGGGTCTAACCTATACCCCTTGACTCGGTGCAAGAAAAGGAAGGTAAACTTGTGTAATGAGAACAAGAAAACAATACGAAATCTCTTGAATGATCCCATAGTGAGGATCGACGGTATAATATACCTACGCACACGTCCTATGAATTACTTGGTTGTTGTTGCTACGTTAGTAGCTTATTGTGCTGAATTGCGTGTTTGACATTGCTACTTGCAAGTTGTGCTTGGTTGCTTTTTGATGTTGCTATGCTACCGATGAGTGTGTATGTTATCATGATGTGTTGATGTGTGCTTTACTGCTTTATTATAGCATGTAAATTGTCCTAATAATATTCGACCAAGTAGTCGTGTGGTCTGGTAACATGCGGGCTTCACACGTTCATACTCAGCGTAGTTTGCTGAGTCCTTTACACCCAATTTTTTTCAGGTCTTGTGCCAGACAATAACGGAGCGTAGGCGGGATGGCTACCATGGGGGTAGTCCATCAGGGCATGACTTTTAAGTTTGTAGTGGCTGGTGTAATATACGGGTTGTTATAAAACCCAAGATGTAATTCTTAGTCTATGATTTGGTAAATTTGTTGTAGACACTCGGAACTTGGGAATTGTACTATCCGTTGTATTCGGACTTCGTTAATTATGGACTTCCAGTCATACAGACCGTAACTTGGTGTTAGTAATGTGGTCTGTCAACCACGTGGGTGGTTGGCGTCTGTGACACCCGGATGGAGGTTATTCCGCTGCAAGCTAGTTTACATTATCGTCGGGCGTTTCAATTAATCTAGGGATGTTTTATTCGGGGGTGTTACAGAAAGTGGTATCAGAGCGTAGTTGCGCTCTGATGACTGGAACAGAGAAGTACTGAGTATAGGAAAACCTGAATTCGGGGAAACGGGGTTAAAGGTTAGTATGTGAGGCGCGTTAGTTAGGGTTCTTCCCCAGTAATTACTGGATATCTCACAAACACATACACACCCAACCTCTACGTCCCTAATTTTCTTTAAAATTCAGAGAAAGAATGTCAGAGAGGTAGAAGTCTCCTCATACTCGGGAAAGCCCGATCTGGCAATTACTTAATGTCATACAAACACCCGTGGAGGAAAGACTATACCATACAATAGACGTTGCCAAATGGATAATACTCATAGAGGGACCAAAATTTAGCGACAACTTGGGTCGACATGCTTAGCAGTCGATGGGACCCTACCTCACAAGCAAACAGGACCAAAATGCCCTAAAAATTATGAAATAAATAAAGCTTAAAAAACGATTAATTAAGCCAAAGACGGGATTGAGATAAATTCTCCAATTCGTACACCTGAGAGGCTAATTTAGTAAACCTCTCGTAAAACAACGAAATAATGGAATATAGCTCAAGACAAAATCACACCATACAATTGGTACAACCTATAATGCTTAACGAAGCATGACATAATTTTACACACTAAAGTATACCATTACGGAATTCAATAAATTCACTGCTATTGTAAATAGCCATTACCATTAGGCACTGGTTACCCACACCAACACAAATCAAACCGATAAGAACATGGCAGTAAATTCGCCACTAGAGTCAAACATCTATGAAGAGGAAAATATCAAGAGAGAACCAAACATTTATGAACAACTAGGTATCGAGATTTGGAAATTTCGAAATAAATTAAGGGCGTAAGAGAGAGGTTAATTGATAGACTTAGATGAGTAATGAATCATACTGTAAATTCAGATATTAATATACAAGTGTTGAGGATAATAGTAATAACATGAGAGTTGGGAATTATACAACTGTACACCCGACTGACTAACACTAAAATTAATGAGACCACATGTATTTGGAAAACAAAGATGTACATACCTACCTCTGGTACGAGAATTGGAAGGTGAAGAGTTGATAATACCAGCAGGGTATAAATGCATGCACTGGTATATCACTAAACCTATTGAAACACTTATATGGGAATCTACCTAAACCAAAAGGTTTAAAAACACAAGTATATATGTATGAATATACAGTTAGCAAATTTGAATGATTAATCTAAAGGTTTAGATGGTGACACTAGTCGATGAATTGATTGCCAGAGAACTAAGAATGAATGGGATAAGAATACAAATGTGAATAATTGTTTGATCGTGTAAATCGGACGTGCAAAGTTGAACTCGACCCTGGCCAGGTCAAGTGACACGGAGCACAAATTGGGGTGAAGGGGTAACCCAACATTTACGCTGATCACGTCAGTGTTGGATGATCTCCGAAACCTCCTACAAGTGGACACACGAACTACGAATAGGTGCCAAATTGTACAAATTTGGATTAGTGAAGTGCGAAGAAAGCGTTGTTGCTACTAAGTAATAAAGTCACATAAAATACATAGATACATGGTTCGAAACCTAGAAAGTAAACACATACAAAGATGTGAAGACTTGAAATTGTGGGAAGAGTGGTGTGATGTTACTCATAACCAAATAAATAGCACATGAAAACATGTACTACAGAAACCAAATGCAAGACACTAGACCTTGCGACTAAGCAGTGCTAATCGACAAGCTGCTGCTTGATACTATCATAAGATAATTACGAGCGGTAAGATAAACTAACAAGTCGTGTAACAAAGACACGTCCGTGAGAATCAAATATTAAGAACTAAATAGCTGCTACGGAGCATACTTGAACTAAAGCCAAAAGGTCAGCCAAAAAGAACAATTGAGACGCTTAAAAGTGCACAAAGAAAAAAAAACATGAACTTCTGACCTCCAGAGTAAATAGATAAGACCGTGTATAAATTAAAATACCCCACGGCTGTCAAAAGGCCTTTACTCCTAATTAATAAAGAGACGAATAAGCCATGCACTACCTTGAAAAGTATAGTGAAGGAAAACCAAACCTGAAAGTAATCAGAGTCGCACAGCAGAAGCTGGTGGACCATATTTCACATTTTCCAGTTGAATAACAAGCGACTTATCTGCCAATACCCTAGACCCAGGGAGGATAATCCGAATCCGTATAGATCGGTGTGGATACCGATAAGAATCTTTGAGACATAAACTGAGCCATTAACATAGTCAAGGCATCTGATAGGCTTATAAGGGGAGCTGCATTGCATAGAAACAAGAAAACCCCATGAGACTTAAACATTTGAACCAAAGTTCAAGGATGATATAATAGGGATTACGTGGGCGTAATCCATTTTTAAGGGGGGTAGGCGCGCTACGTTTTTAGGTTGCGTTTTACCGTGTTACTGCTCGTTTGATGGATTGTTTTGATTGCATGGTGGTTATGAATGAAGGACTCGGCCTCTTGATTGTATATGAGTACAATATATGAGAATTAGTGGTACGTTAAAATATTAGTGAGAACTTGGTGAAGCCATAGATATGGCGTGGTGCTTATAAGCACAAATGGTGAAATGGAACTGTGGACCTTGGTTGGAAATTGACTATGTGTGTTCCTACGACCACACGTTGGTTGGTAGGTCTGTGTGTATGAATTGTGCATAATTGTGTGTGTACTGTATTGGATGTATTTTGTGCTATGAATGAATGTTGTGTGCCTTGGCTTGCACTTTAGCATGTTATACACATTGCTAGCTTCTGGTCTACTATGAGAACTTGTGTGAAGCCACTGATGTGGCATGGTGTTTAGAAACACTGAGCATTATAGTTATGAACTTAACTCTTTGGTTATCGTGAATGAATATGGGAATTGATCCCTAGAATTAACAAGTATGGTAAACATCAGTTAAGGAAGTAAGACTTCGGGACGAAGTCCTTTTAAGGGGGGTAGGTTGAAACACCCCTAATAATTAAAAAACCATAAAATCATGAACGTGTATGGTATGTTTAATAAACCGGTCACACTGATACAATTGTCCTATAGTTATTCCCCATGATTTTAAGGGACATACATATGTTCGTAAAGGGGAGCGACATATGACACCCATAAGTAGCATTACAAACATACAATCTGTGAAACATGTAATGACACTAATATGTGAGCAAATGGTACTATAGCCGTCCAAATTCACGTTGAGCAAGTGGACATGGCATTGACTAACACCTTACAATAAGATGATAAGCTAAGTTACACAACAAATAAAACCAGCATGCTATATAATAACATGTCCGAAAATATGTTGTGTAACCAACATGTTATATAACAACATGTCCGAAAAAAATATGGGTGCTGATAACATGCTCAGCCAACACCCTCCTTCAGATTTTTAATTACCCACCATTTCCCCATGAGCCACTAGTTTATTCAAATGATAATCAACCTTATTCTTACCCACACTCACATCGGTAATTACTCGCCAGGGAATTCTCAAACTTTCTCCCCCGCGACTCGTGCGTGTGTTACAAATAAACCCACTCAACTCACCTTCTGTCTAAACCCACTCAACTCTTCTTCTGTCACATTTCAAAACCGGCCCTTGCATGCCAGGAAATCCCTTCAGCTCCTCGTTGTTCGTGGCGCACGTCTCCGAGAATCTGAAGCAAATAGGCCTGAGCTAGCAAGGTAGACAGTGGCCAGGTTCATCATTCTTCTCCATTTTCATTGTCCGAAGCTTCTCAAATTCTAACTCCCTTTTTTCCCTTCCTCTGCTCACGCATGCAAGCGCCTGGGAATCTGCTACATTCTCTCAAAGGAAAAACCGGCAAGAATGATTCACACTCGGGTTGAACATCGGTGCAAGGTACACCATAAAACAGATTTTGTTTTAACTTCCCCTGTTCTATTTTTTAGATGCCGAAACTTGAGTTCTGACTTCCCTCTTTTCCTAGCCTTCTGCATGCATGAACCGCCCTGGATAACCTCCCCAGAAAGTGCACCGAATTCCTCCTGAAGTTAACCCAATCCTGTCTGATAAACCATTCCAAGGTGACGACACTACCAGTTCTGTTTTGACTCCACCTTTACACGTTTTTCCTGCTCCCGTTGATGCTAGATCACTTACTAATTTCCCTTGTTCTCATGCATGGTTTTAAACATGCAAATCTTCCAGTGAGTGTTCACAATCCCTGGGCGAAAAAGAAAACTTGCACAAGCCCTTGATCACTATCTAAGGTAAATTACTTTCCACTTATGTACAAGTTTCAAAGTCTGTTCCGGTTTTAAGCTCCCTAAAGCCATCATCTAATCTGAATGTTGTTCTTGTGCATGTCTGGTTGTAAAGCCAAGAGTCCTCAGTCAAAACCGCCAACTAAAGTCTGGAAGGAAGCCCCAAGATGGTAACCAAAATTCATACCCTGAACCTATGCATAACCTTGTGTAAATTCTGTTCGAAGTATCTGGTTAATCTGGTGACAATGAGCTTAAAAACGCTTACTGCTGTGAGGATAATATTCTGGCGAAAATGGTGGTCTAAACACCAAGTTTTAATAAGTTAAAAATGTGCGTGAGAGTTACTGAAAACGGTGCTTAAGCTTGCGTGTAACTTGTGTGAACTTATGTTGAGAAATCTGGTAAAACTCTGTCTGGAACTATCTGGTTAAAACTGATGTTGATGAGCTGAAAAAAAAACAATCCATTGTGAGACTAATATACTGGTAAAAACGGTGGTTGAGACACCTGGTTAAGAAGTGATAAATCAAGCTTAGGAGTCACCGAGAACAATAGGAAAAAAAATCTGTTGAGACTAAACTAGTAATCACCACGAATAAAATCTGGGTGACTAACTGATTTAAGGGTGATTTTCTGGAGTGAAATTCTCATCAGATCAGAGAAGTACTATGTGTCCTGCTTCTGGAGTGGCTGAGCGTGAGTGTCAATAGATTAAGGATAAGAAAGTTGGGGAGAAAGGGGTACTAAGGAAACCAAGAGAAACTACTTAGTTGAACCGAATGATGTTAAATGACGTAGTAAACTATGCCTGAACTGATGTAAATTAGTGTGTAAGGTTTACTGGGCTAACCTGAGAACTTGCTAGCAACTTGGGTAAATCAGTGCTGAAGATTTGGCCAAAGTGATGCTGTAAATACGTAGGCTTAAACCAAGAGAAGGGTACCGATAGGGAAAAAAAATAACGAAATGGAATCTGGTTATAGCTTGCTGCAGTAGGAATAACAGTGTTGACTGGAGTTTGGTTGAGGAGGAAAACCAATTTGAACGAACAGAAGAAAAAAAACTGAAAAGAGATATCAACTTCATTCCCACGTTCTGCCCAGTTTACTAACCCCAGTATTAAGATCTCTCAGTAGCTGTAACAGTTTGTTTTGGGTCTGTTTCAGGATTAAAAACCTGATAACATACTTAGCTAAGTAGGAATAAACCGTGGGATGTTGGAGGAAATGTATAACACATTATACAGAAGAGGAGAATAACAGTAAAACCCAACCAGTGAATGAAACAGAAAGTAAAAAAAAAACACATATCAGTTCACGATCTCAATTGTCTACAGACTTTTCCTGCTCCTGTTTATGAAATGCATTAGTGTTTTAACAGGGTTGTCTAAGAGCAATAATATCTATTTCACACTTAAGTCAGATGGGGAAACCAGGGTCAGACTTAAAGAACAGAAAGAATTAACTAAGTAGGTAAGCAGCAAAGTGATCGATTGGTTGGAGCTGCAATCTTGTGTTTTTTTTCGGTGTGTCAAAATAATTTGTGTGAGGTTCTAGACAATCATGCACTGATATGTTATGGGGAAAACTTGTTGATTAACCTAGATAATAATATCAGTAAAGGACTAGGAGGAAACTGATTAGAAAAAAAAATATAGACAAAGGCTAAGGATTTGTGTGATAGATTTGGCTAAATGATTACCAACAATCTGCTGCTGTATGCCTAGGAAATCTGAGTGTTTGCCAAGGGATATTAATAAGAGACTTGGGGAGATATATATACCATTAAACTGCTAGGGGAAGACTAGCAGGACATAACCGAAAGATGGCTGAATAAATGTGTGCTGAAAACATTGAAGTAGTATTTCAGTTCTGCAGTAATATACCGGTTCTGAATAAGGGAAACTCAGAGGAGTAAACGGGGGTGTTTTGGGTTGTCTTTAAGTTCAAAATCTGGTTAAAACATTTGACTAAGAGGTTAAACACTTGGGAGGATTAAAAGACTGATTGATGAATTAAAAGAAAGCTTAAAGAGAAGGTGTATCAAATCTGGCGATGTCTGTTTCTACAGTTTTCAGTTGCTGTTTAGTGAAGTTACAGAAGGGATAACTGTGTAGCTTTGGGTTTGTCATGGGTTTATTAAAATTCTTGATGAACACATAATTGCATGTGTAAACAATGAGGAAATCAGAACATTGAATAAAAGGGCAATATAGATAGAGGATACTCTGTTGATGTTGCAGTTTTTTTTTGCAGGTATCCGGCTCTGTATACCAATTCTAGGGGAGTAACGGCAATGTTTTGAGTTGTTTAAAGTTAAACCTCTCCTTATTACATGTAACCCCCTATTTAAAAAATTCCAGCGGAATAAAATCTCTAATGGCGATTACAGACCATCGGGCTCCAAACACCCGTACCAACCTCACCAACCATTACAATTAACTAAGTTACGTCTGAACTTCGAGAAAACTTAATTAAAAAAATCAATAATAAATACATTCACTCTCCATAAACCTAATCCCATCCCAATCACTCATGCTCTTCGTGGCCACCTGTAAATCAATTGTACCTGCAAGATGAAACCAAGCAGCCCACCCGAGAGGGATGAGTCAGTTCCCTGGAATGAACTGGTACAATTCTCCAAAAACAAACTTATAAAACATAACTCTTCAAATAAACATAACATGAAAACAAACTCCTAAAAGTAAAAAGATAAAGCACTTCAAACAATCAAGTTAAAGAAAAAGAAAACAAGACAAAGATATAGAACTTCCCAACCAAGTCATCCACTTAAGTAGTCCACACCACATAGTTAGTAAGCATCCATTGTTGATGTTAGAACCAATCTGGTTAAGAAGAGAAAGACTTAAGTAGTCACAAAGGACCAGAGTGACATTAATATCCATAACCCGTGGTAGACAGTTTATGTTCTCCACCATTTCAGAAGATGTTCCCATAGACCAAATATACTCAAGAGTGGAATAAACCAATTGGAGAGATGGCCCCCACCCCAGTCAGTTGTCACAAGGACGAGGTAACAAACCTCCGTGTCAGTTGTCACAAGGACGAGGTAAACAGACCTCCGCTGTCAGTTGTCCAGATGCGAGGTATATCAGACCTCCGCTGCCACCGACCCGTTCTCGGTCATCGGTGAAAAGTGTGTGCACCACTTAATATAAATAATCCATACTCTACCAAGATTAACATTTCCCATATTCCCATTAGATTATTAACTGCACAAGAGCAATACCAAACACTCAGTCCTACAGAGTGCAGAGGCGTAAACCCTCACATTAATTCCCAATATAAAGAACCAATCACAATCCCTTCCCAATTAGGCTGATCAAACTCGACTCATGGGAAACAATGCCCATAGTCCAAAGGAAGATTTACCAATACCAGATACTTTCCTATATTCCCAGTTACCCCACTAGATCATTAACTGCACCAGAGCAATACCAAAACACTCAGTCCTACAGAGTGCAAACGTAAACCCTAGGCAGTTAATATCTAGTGAAACAACTAGATAGGAGGAACCAATAACCAAGGAAGTTTCACATACAGGCTCAGTTAGTCACATCAAGCTCAGTTAGTCACACACAGTTTCATTTTGAAATCCATTCAAGATCAGTTGTGTTCCAAAACATTCCATAAAGTCCATCAGCAAAAGTATCGAGTACGAGAAATCGTACAAAACATTCCATAAGTTCCAAAAACACAACAAGCTGAGTACGAAATCGTACAAAACATTCCATAAGGTCCAAAACACAACAAGCTGAGTACGAAAATCGTACAGAACATTCCATAAAGTCCAAAACAACCACAAGCTGAGTACAAGAAATCATACCTGGATAACGCCGTAGCAGTTCTAGTCAACTTGCGCAAACAATCACAGTACTCTGAAGAATATTAAAGGTAGTCTATCATCAATCACTTGTACCTACGTTTAAGCTTAAATAAACTCCTCACTCTTATTTCTAAGTCCCAATTGTCTTTTAAGCCCCACTTAAATGTTATGTATAACCTTTGACTTGTTTGAGAACGTTGTATAGCCCAAGGTTTGTAAGATCAAGGGATGTATTCTTCTAACACTTATCAATTGTTCCACTCTTATCCACTTTTACTAATACTTAACCGTTGTCCTCACATTAATACCTTTATATCTTAAGTGTATTTATATTACTCAATTAGTCTTAGAATCTCAATAATAACCCTTAAGCTCAATACCTTTATTCTTACTTTAGGACAGACATCGTATTATAACCTATGATGGATTTATCTTAGAATACTATACTATTATTCCATAAGGTAATGATTAGGTATTTTATCAATATTTACTAGATAATCCTTTATGATTAAGTCTTTCCCCTTAACTTAATTAAGACCTACAACCTGTATATCGGAATCATAGTGTCGTAGATGCATTTCATTACAACTTCATTGATCTTAGAATTTAGAGACAACTACTAGACTCAATTATTTTATCTTTACTTTAGAATGACTTAATATTATAACCATTTAATTATCTTGTCTTAAGATGTTCAATTACTCTTCATCCTGAAACAACTATATTTTAATTAACTCAACCCTTCCAACTCTTTTACTTAGTATCCACAAAGTATGTTATTCGCTTAATTATTACCTATATAATAAGGTGTTTTAAGATAACCCTTTTTATGTATCCTTACTTACATTTTAATTTTCCCCATATTTTTTTTACACACATTCTCTCCAGAGTATGTATAATCCTTTTGTACTAAAATTTATAAACTTATGTCTCAAATACATTTTATATTACTTACAAGACCAAAGGTTTCAAAGGAATAACTTAATAAATTAATTTCCTTTATTGTATTTTAGGATAAACATTATATCTCGACATAAGGTAAAAATTTATCTAAGAACTAAATTCTGATTCATAATTGAAATTGTTAATTATGTAATAAGATAATCTGTTCTGAAAATCCCCATACCTTATATTCAAATGACACATTAATATTTCCAGTGTCAAAAGGTAAATCAATATAATCTCTTACGTACCCAGTTTCATCTAATTAAGGTTTAAAGATTTTAAGTATCTAATTTCTATTTATAAACCTTCTTATAAATTCTAACTACTAAATACATTACTTAATTATAAACTCACATCCTGAACATCGGTATTAAATGTATTTTATATGGCTTATCAAATTCTAAGAACGTAAGGATTATTATTTAGATCAATTCCCCAATCATAGTTTAATTAGTTTTATATCATAATCCTTTTAATGATTTATCACAAGATTAAGTTATTACTCATACTATAAATATTAAGAAATGATTAAATCTAGACTTATTTATCCTCTTCACATTTAGATGTAAAAGTAACTCATTTACTTTATTATTGTTATATAATAAGAACATTTAAATGTAAAAGTATTTCATTCATTTTATTATCAATTAATAATAAGATCTATTTGTGTAACACTTTATGTAAACTAATTACAAATATTCCTAATTTCAACTTATAATTTCTTAACCAATTATAGATTACATTGTGGTCACTGACTAATATATACATGTATTTTAATACTGTTTATATAAATCCTAGAAATTCAAAGGTAACTAAAAACTCAATTCATAACCATAAATAATACCACCTCATATAGTATTCTATTATTAGTATTATGTAGAGGTTTAGTTTAACTCATTAATTCCTTCATATTATATTTTCTATAAGGTATTTTATTCCTTTTATTTATTAATTTATCGTATATATATATATCCTTCCTATTATATTTCTCACAAGGAATGTTATTTCCTTTATCTATTTTTATTGTATTTATATAATAAATATATATATATCTACATATATTAAGATTTATCCAGAACATTCTTTAAGAAATTCTATTGTATTTAATTATATTTAATATCTTTTAGACATATCCACAACTGATTTATGGTTTACAAAATAAAGTATTTCCCTTAGTTTTAGTTAAACATATTAGCTTCCATATTATATAATAAAAAAATGTAGTTTAGTTAATTCCTTGATTTAATATAAGTTTCTATTTTATTTCTCTCATATAAACATATATATAATTATATGTAACAATTTTACCTCACTTAAAGTTAATACCCAAAATATTTATAAACATACTGTATTAAATGTTAATTAGTCTTATTATATTTTCCCCAACCTATAAAGTTCATTAATCAACTACCCTTTAATTTTTGATTACATTAAAAACCTTATATTATAGTTATTCTTATGAAAAACTCATAAACACAATTTTTAAAACCTTTTACCATTGCCCAAAAATTCCCAAATTTATTATACAGTAACTATAACATTTTAGACATATTATAAAAATTTATTTCATAAAAATATCTTTTAAATTTAGCCAATAAATTCCAGAAAACCCGTAACTTGTAAAAATCATAACTTATGTTTAAAAACTCCAAAACCATATTAATTTACATCAACATAAACTAGATAAAATAAGGAATCTATGGTTAAAATTTCAAGTCAAAATACATTCGGGAAGATATTTAAATTAACCCAACAAGTTAAGACTATTTACTGGAATTTACTAAAACCCTTATAAACTAATTCTGGTATGTTTTAATCTCGGCCGTCCAATCTCTTAAAACGAGATCGGACGGCCCCTGTGCATCGAGTTCATCAGCGAACTCAATTACCAACCAAGTACTAAATCCCGTTTTTTTCTCACAATCTACAGAACCAAATTGAGTGATTCTTGTTTCTATGGTTTCGAAATTCAATTACGGTTCTAATGATACCAATTTCCCCAATTATAATGCAGTATTCAATGGTTTTCGAATTCGATTTCGAGGTTAGGGTTCTTAAGAGTTTTCGAATTCGATTCTCCCAAATTCACTCAATCTAAAGCGTAATTGATGCAATTGAATCATGTTTTTGACCGATAATGTAACATAGTTTAGCAAGGTTGAAGGAATTTGAAGAAAACTTACCGGAATTGCTCGAATCGAAAGGAATTGTTTTCGGTTTCCGGAAAAATGCCCCCTTTACAACTCGATTGAGTAGCCTACTTTGCAACACTATAATTTACAGTAAAGAGGGAGTTAGAACTATTTCTTGGGCTTAATCTAAAGAGGAAACTTAGCTCTACACAATGATAGCAAGAACTCATCCTAACTCGCAACACACAGAAAGAAATCGAACCCGAAACTTACGAGTTTACCTTCTCGTTTCTGGAAAATTCTGGGCAAAACGCGACCAGATCGGGGTCGGAACTTTAGACGCCTATATCTTCCATATGATTGAGAATTAGATTTGGTCATCAACATGAAATTTGTAGAGGGATTAGAGATCTTTAAAACGAGCTAAAGACACATGAAATTTGGATGAGAAACGAAGAAGTTATGGCTAGACGAAGTTACCTGATTCGAAGGGAAAAACTGGAAACTGCAGTTACGGTTTTGCAGGGTGGCTACTTTGGATCGAATTTCCGGTTGATTTAGGATGAGTTAGGGTTAGTGTGAGTTATGGTTGCAAAGAGGAGATTAAGGAGAAGAGAATGCAAAAGACTTCACTAAAAAATTCCAAAGATGAGAAAGTTATGGAGGTCACAAGTTAGGGCAAAGTCGGTTCCGAAAATCGTGGAGATAAAATCTAAGTGTGGGCGCGTGTGAGCTTGACACGTGGCAGATTTAAAAATTTTGACTCAAAACTTCAATCTAGCATAACTTTGGCTAGGATGATCCGTTTTTGACGTTCTTTTTATCGATCTTCATGGTTTTCCATAACCTATTTATTGGTATAGGTTTCATGGCCTGGTTTGACCATTCTCAAAAAGTCAACTCTAGCAAGGCTTAATAAGCTTTAAGGTTTCTAGAATTTTATATTGACTTTTATGTTTCAAAACAATGTTCCAACACTTCCTAAAATCTTTATAACATAGTTGGAGTGTTTATAAATTTTCCCTATATTTATTGACTTATAAATCTTATTATTAAATTCATAATACTATATAATAATGTATAATAATTAGGGTTAAATAGGAGAAAACCCCTAAATAAATTTCACAATTCCATATAATAATTTAATATTGATAATTCCATATAATAATTTAATTTTTAATAAAAGAAATCCCCTAAATAATTTAAATTAATTTAGGGGTATTTCAGTATATCCCCCTTAAAAGAAACTTCGCCTCGAAGTTTAACAATCAACTAATAGGCACTCACACCCGCTTCGGTGTGATGAGACAATAATAATTCCAATGAATTCCATACCATTCCAATCCTTTATTTCCATCTGTGGAGGGTGATTTTTCGGTATGAGGGGGGTCTATCTAAGTATGGTTCTCTGAGAAGCCTAGATCCTAAAGATATGCCATTCTGTGGAGGGTGAAAACCCGTTATTCTGGCATCCCTCAAATACCTATTAAATCGTCCGTCTTTCCCAGAAAGCATAAAGGGAAGTGCAAGTGTGCACTACACCCCCGCTCTCAATGGGCTCCACGCGGACTTATGCCATAAGGGCGGAATTGACTAGAGTCGCCACCTAGTTTGACCTATGGAACTAGGAAGGGAGGAGAGAGGGTTCTAAGAACCGTTAATTGACTCTGATGATTTGTTGCCTATGGATAGGACTTATCGATCATACTAGAGATTCTGTGTGGGTTCGCACTGGGTTACACCCCTTAGAAGTGGCAACGACCACGACTTCGATTGGTGCCCGAGAAACCTCGGTCCCAATTGTCGGGATTGTCTTCTTTCTAAACCTTTTTAGAGAGATTCATCTAAAAGCCAAGGATAAGATTGAGTGGGGGAAAGAGGAAAAGAGTGGATGAGGCGAGCTTTTCTGCCAAGCTAGCGCCAAGGAGAGGAATTGGTGAATTCGGATGAATGTAGAATGAGGATTTGGGAAGAGTCTGAGGTTGAGTGAATAGACAAAACTTGGAGTTTGTTGATTTGAAGTCTGGGGAGCCGAAGAAGGTTTGAGTGTTTGAGAGGTATGAGAGCCACCTTAGAGGGAGAAAAAGGTTTTTTGTTTGGAATGGGGTCGCACCCTAGATGGGCTGCCTACGTACTCAACTCCCTGTTGAGATCAGACCTTACGTAGTTCAGAAATTTGGTTTTCGGAAGTTTTGATGTCTGTGGGGTTTGAAGATATTTGAGGTGTTTGAGATTTCGAAGGGTTCGGAGTTTTGAGAGGTTTCGGGTTTGGGATGCTAGTCTGCGAGACGCTCAGGTCTGTGAGACGTTTGGAATATTCAAATGATGAAAGGAATGAGGTATCAAAGTCTGTGAGACGCTCGAGTCTATGAGACACTTGAAACCTTGAGATGTCGAAGTCTGTGAGACGCTCGGATCTATGAGACGCTCGGGTCTGTGAGATGTTTGGGTCTGTGAGACATTCGAATCGTTGGGATGACAAAGTCTGTGAGACGCTCGGGTCTGTGAGACATTCAGAGTGTGTGGGGAATTGGAATTTTGGAGATGATTTGAGTCCATGAGATATTTGGAGTTTGGGGTATCTGAGATTTTGAGGAGTTTCGAAGCTTTCAACGAGCTTGAAGTTGGAATTTGAGGTTTTAGAATTATTTGATTGAAATGAATTTTTGATTTGAAACGGAAACGAATGAATTTCTGAATTGAATTTGAATTGAGATGAATGTGAATTGAGCTGAATTTAGAATTGAATTGAAATTGAGATTGAATTTAGAATTGAATTGAAATTGAGATTGAATTCGAAAGAATTTGAAATTGAAATGAATTTGAAGTTGAATTTGAATTAGAATTGAATTGGAATGAATTTTGAATTGAATGAAGTTTTGAATTGAATTAAGAATTGAATGAATTAGGCAAATTGAAATTGGATTGAATTTTTTGGGCTTTTGTGATGTCCTTTTTTCTTGGCACTCTCTAAAGGTTGATTGATGATTTTTTTTTACGACTCTTTTCTTTTTCTCTTTTGCTAAAGAAAGAAAAAATGATTTATTTTGATTTTAGAAATTGAATGAATTCTTAATTGAGTCTATCTTTTTTTTTTTTACAAATTAATTACAAAAGAAGCAGGAATTTTGAGAGACTACTTTGGAATGAATGATTTTATTCTTGGGAGCAATGAATTTTGATTTGTGAATTGGAATTTTATTGATTGTGAATTTTATTTGACAATTATGGATTGTTTGGAAAGTTTTTTTTTTTGCTATGAGAGGTGTCACTCACAAACAGGTACTACGACCCTCGGGTACTACGACCTTAATGTGAATAACACCTATGAATAATCCTAGAGCTTTTCTATAAAGGCCCACAGAAAATTGTGGGCTTTAACCGGACTTATCGGTCCAGAACAAATGGGTAACCTATGGGCTTTTCTAGGGTTACTTATTATAGCCCTATTTGGATAGCTATGAGTTAGCCCCGGATAAAAAAACGTGAAGCAACTTAAACAAGACCCAGTCCAACAAAGCACAATACAATAATATATACTCATCCAGACCCGTAACACATTCCAAAAATGAGTGCGAGAAGACAAGTAATTCATGTACGGTAGCAACGTACTAAAAGTCTAGTTCATTTCTTCTTTCTTTTTGTGTGTTTTTTTTTAACAAACTTATTAAACAGCAAATTGAAATGGTATTGAACTAGATGAACGATTGCAAAAAAAATTAATACGAGGGACACGTAAGCTCATACAAGTCTAAGTGGGTATTCTCAACAGAGAAAAATTGGACCGACGACATAATCACCGGACCATAGCATATGCTTTGAACGAGTCACCAAGACGTGCATCAAGTTAGAAAAATCAGAAGCTGATTTACGTTCAGGATAAATACCGAGAGAAGAGTAGCACAGGTCTTTTCTCCTTCTGTTTTGGAACCGAGGCAGGTTTAAGGTCCTGAAACTGGTAAAAACATAACAAATACAGGCAACTGGAGCTGTTCATCGAAGTTTCCATCCCACACTTACGGTACGCATCAAAAGGAAGTAACTCAATCTACCATACTCATGATCAGTAGTGATGGAAAGGGGAGAGTAATCGAACTAGAACAAAGAGATGGGATAAAAGCAAGACTAGAGTAGATAAATTCCGACGAGCCCACAAAGAGAAGACGACGAGGAGGGTCTCTGAATTCTTAAGCCTGTACAAATTTTAATTTCACGGAGCTTATGTACATAGAGGCAAAATTAGTTGGATTATAAAAAAAAAGTAGGGATTCTCAGCTCAGAAACCCAAATCGAGTTGTCATTCGTACAGGACAGATATACAAATGAAACTCATGAAAAGTAGTGAATGTACGAACAAACGAAAACCGAAAACATCAAATTAGGTACCAACTTCGGAAGTAAACTTCCAATAAGGTGACGTTGGCTCCTCTCTTCTTGACTATCAACAGATCTCCTCATTTGAACGCAAGCCTAACCGGGCGTGCTCTGAATCATTTTTTTTACAAGCTTGCTCTGGGCTTGAACTCGCTTCAGGTCTCCTTCCTCGTAGCGATGGGTATAGTGTGGTGGTCGCAGATATTCAGAGGATATGAGAAGAAGGAACAGAACCTCTCTAGCATAGTCAATGTCGGATTGAGAGCAACGATAGCATGCTCGAAAATTTCACGATGAGATGAACGCAAAAATCGTGAGTTCTTGGTCGAAATCGGAACAGTGATGACAAGCTCCAGCCATTAGGAATTTCTCCATGCTCGATTTGGGCGAGAGCTAGTCCTTGTCGGTTCTGAGATTTTCGGTTTGGAAGATAACGAGAGGGTAAAGTGAGGGAATGAAAGGATTTTTTGTTGTTGTATTCGCTTCCAGTTGCGCCTGCCTGGGATTGAAGAAGAACAGGGCAGTGTTTTTCACGTTTGGTCTAAAGTGCTGGAGGTTTTCATCGTCGATTTGAGGTACTGGAAGATGAAGGTGAATGAATAGATGGGTTCTCTGTTTTCAATTTTCTAGTTATTTCGAGTTGAAGGAGAATGGCTGGTGGAGAAGGGTGTTTTCGATTCAGAAAATGAAGATCGAACCATGAGAGTTGGTGGAGGCGGCTGATGTCGGCGATTTTAACGAAGAGAGGTGCAAGGCAATGTTCGTTCGTTGTTCGCCAGTTCGGTTTGCAAAATCACCGATGTGAAGGAAATGAAAAGCGCAGAGCAACGTGAGTAAACAGAATGAAGGTGGCCGATATGTGCTTCTATGTTTTTTTTAGAAGTAAGAATGAGGAAAACGCAGATGAGGGGAAGGGAAGAACAACTGATAGAGGCGGCTGAGTTAGGGTTTATGGAAGACTGATTCTGAATTGATGGTGGAGGAAGAAGATATCGACCGAGGGAGACGGCTACTGTATGGAAGTGGGAGGTGAAAATGAAGAAGGCGACCGATCGAGGAGGCCCTTCCGTTACTGTTCAGAATTTTTGTTGTTTTTATAGGTAGAGAATGTGGGTTTAGGGTTTATTTTGGGTGGGTGGGTGAGATTGGTGTGGAGTGGGTCTTGAAGTTTGGATAGGATGGGCTTGGGTTTGGGCTGTTGGGTTTGGCTGAAGATTGAATTAAGACCAAGTTTCATCCACCGAAATGAGAAAGGAAAAGAATAACTACAATGAAAAAATGGAGGGAAAGATAACAAAAAGCTATAACTCGACATGAGTAAAATCATCACAAATATTAATTTTTGTAGAGTAGGACTAAAAGGGTTTTGTTAATGAATTGAAATGTTTTCTTTACAAAATAACAACATGAAGAATTATAAACAATATAAGTAAAATAAAGTAAACGAAATGCCAATGACTAATGAAATTAAACTAAACATAGCTAAATAGATAAATAAATAAATAAAAGGGTAAGTCTAAAACAAATAATTGTTTGAAAATTTCTGGAAAATTGGGTTTTTCTAAAATGCTTGAAATTGGTTTGAAATTTTGTCGTAGAACGATGGTTTCATTTTGGCACGCACGTCAATACGTTTTGAAAAAGAAAGGCGACGACCCCTCTTATTGTACTTCTTATTCTGGAATTTGCTTTATGGGGTGAGAATTTTTGGTGTCTACAGATGGCTCCCCTTGATTCAATTCTGCAAGACCTTGCAGAATTGGATCAAGGTTGAGAGGGCGCCAAAATTCTCACTATGGCTTTGTGGTGCATTGGGATGTGATTGTGAGTGTATGAATGTGATTGAAAGTACGAGGACTTATGACGAGCCTCAGTTAGACCTCTTGACATCTAACCATAGGACTCATGACGAGCCTATAATGCAATTGAAAGTACGAGGACTTATGACGAGCCTATGATACTAACAATTAGATTGGTTTACGGTGCACGAGGGCTTAGGAGTGCCTCAACTGGACCTCTTGACATCCAGACCTAGGGCTTATGACGAGCCTAGAATGCGAGTGAAAGTATGAGGACTTAGGAGTGCCTCAACTAGACCTCTTGATATCTAGCTATAGGACCTATGACGAGCCTATAATACTTTGATCGAGTACCGTACTGGTAGCGCAATAGCTGCCTAGCAGGTGGAAAATGAAAAGGCGACCGCACAAGTAGCGCAATAGCTGTCTAGTGGTGTGAAAAGACGGGACCGCACTAGTAGCGTAATAGCTGACTAGCGGGTTGTGGATTGAACGATCTCGCACTAGTAGCATAATAGCTGCCTAGTGGAGGAAAAAAAAGGTGGAACCGCACTAGTAGCGTAATAGCTGCCTAGCAGGTGTGAATGAACGATCTCGCACTAGTAGCGTAATAGCTGCTTAGTGGAGGAAAATACGGGACCGCACTAGTAGCGTAATAGCTGACTAGCGGGTGTGGATTGAACGATCTCGCACTAGTAGCGTAATAGCTGCCTAGTGGAGGAAAAAAAGGTGGAACCGCACTAGTAGCGTTAAGCTGCCTAGCAGGTTGTGAATGAACGATCTCGCACTAGTAGCGTAATAGCTGCCTAGTGGAGGAAAATACGGGACCACACTAGTAGCGTAATAGCTGACTAGCGGGTTGTGGATTGAACGATCTCGCACTAGTAGTGTAATAGCTGCCTAGTGGATGTAAAACGAAAGGCGACCGTACTAGTAGCGCAATAGCTGTCTAGCAGGGGTAAAACGAAAGGCGACCGTACTAGTAGCGCAATAGCTGTCTAGCAGGTGTAAAACGAAAAGGCGACCGCACTAGTAGCACAATAGCTGCCTAGCGGGGTGTAAAACGAAAGGCGACCGTACTAGTAGCGCAATAGCTGTCTAGCAGGTGTAAAATGAAAGGCGACCGTACTAGTAGCGCAATAGCTGTCTAGCAGGTGTAAAATGAAAAGTCGACCGCACTAGTAGCGCAATAGCTGTCTAGTGGGTGTAAAATGTAAAATGAAAGCGACCGTACTAGTAGCGCAATAGCTGTCTAGCAGGTTAAAACGAAAGGCGACCGTACTAGTAGCGCAATAGCTGTCTAGCAGTCAGTGTAAAACGAAAGGCGACCGTACTAGTAGCGCAATAGCTGTCTAGCAGGTGTAAAACGAAAGGCGACCGTACTAGTAGCGCAATAGCTGTCTAGCAGGTGTAAAATGAAAAGTCGACCGCACTAGTAGCGCAATAGCTGTCTAGTGGGTGGTGTAAAATGAAAAGGTGACCGCACAAGTAGCGCAATAGCTGTCTAGCGGGTGTAAAGCGGAAAAAAGCGACCGCACTAGTAGCGCAATAGCTGCCTAGCGGGGTGTAAAGCGAAAAAGCGACCGCACTAGTAGCGCAATAGCTGCCTAAGGTATGTATAGGACGAAAAAAAAGCGACCACACTAGTAGCGCAATAGCTGCCTGTGTAGTGTGTAAAATGAAAAAGTGACCGCACTAGTAGCGTAATAGCTGCCTAGCGGGTGTAAAGCGAAAAAGCGACCGCACTAGTAGCGCAATAGCTGCCTAGCGGGTGTGGGTGTAAAGCGAAAAAGTGACCGCACTAGTAGCGCAATAGCTGCCTAGCGGGTGTAAAACGAAAAAAAAAAAGCGACCGCACTAGTAGCGCAATAGCTGCCTAGCGGGGGTGTAAAATGAAAAAGCGACCGCACTAGTAGCGCAATAGCTGCCTAGCGGGTGTAAAGCGAAAAAGCGACCGCACTAGTAGCTCAATAGCTGCCTAGCTATGGTGTAAAATGAAAAAGCGACCGCACTAGTAGCGCAATAGCTGCCTAGCGGGGTGTAAAGCGAAAAAGCGACCGCACTAGTAGCTCAATAGCTGCCTAGCGGGTGTAAAGCAAAAAAGTGACCGCACTAGTAGCGTAATAGCTGCCTAGCGGGGTGTAAAGCGAAAAAGCGACCGCACTAGTAGCGCAAATAGTGTCTAGCGGGGTGTAAAGCAAAAAAGCGACCGCACTAGTAGCGCAATAGCTGCCTAGCGGGTGTGAAGATGTATTAGATAGTGAACAAATTTGTGGATATATGCAAGTGATATGCGATGTGAGGTGATTAACCAATGTATTAATTGAATTAAACTCCCTGTTTGTGGGTGTAGGTTTTTGTGTGTGAGCATGGCTCTAGAGTTACATCAAAACTTCAAGATGGCTCCGGTGGCTCCGACATGGCTTCAAGGAGCTGAGATGGCTCCAGCATGCGTTGATGGCTCCGGTATGCGCTGATGGCTCGGTGTGACCAATGGTCTCGGGGGGGGTGGTTGGTGGTTTTGACATGGTTGGTGATTTTGTGGCATTTGGTGGGCTTTGATTTGCCTTGAGATTTTTTTTTAAGGTGGTTTGATGGCTCCGATGATGGATTTATTGTTGTTTGACGGGATTCGTTGTGGACTTTGTAGTGAGTGAATGTGAATGGTTTTTCATGGGTGAACGATGAAACACAGTTGCATGACTTGTTGGGAGTTCCCATCATGGTTCCAAGATTTCCATGGATGGCTCCGGGATGACCTTGTTCTGATTGAGCATGACGATGCTTTGGTTGGTTCACTTTAATGACACCGAGGGAAAAGGGAAGTTTTCGTCTTTGATGTGGTCGCACCCTGGACGGGCTGCCTACGTACTCAATTCCATATTGAGATCAGACCATACGTAGTTCGATTTTTGTGGGCGAGGCTTTGATGATGAACCGGCTCCAGTATGGTTCAGAGGTGGCTCCCATATGGATCTTCGACTCATGGGATGGCTTCTGGATAGCTCTAGGAATGGTTCCAATGTCTGAGGATGGCTCCCGTATTGTTCTCGAACTGTTGGGATGGCTCCCGCATGGCTTCAGCTTGGCTTTGAGGGTGGTGTCGATGGGACTCGAGTATGACACTGGATGGCTCCCGCTTTGACTTCATTTGATTGGAAGTTATGCTTCAACGACCACAACTGAGGTTGACTTTCAGCGAGACTATGCATAGTTCTTACCGGTCAGATGTTGAAGATGAAATGATTTATGATGCATGCAGACACTAAATGCTAGGTGCAAAGTGCATATGCAGTTTTTGGAGAGAGTGTATGGTTCTATCTTTATTAATACAAGGTTTACGAATATAAGACATCTCCGGTTCGATCTTGAGTGATTATTGAACTCGAATGCGTGAATCACTTTCCTCTCATGGAGGGATACGGGTCAATCTTTCATGAGTATGGCTGTGTGTGCAAATGTCGTGATGACACTCTTGATGCTCAGAGCAGTATTTTCCTTAGAATTCCTTTTCGAGGTTATGGACTTTCCGTTCCTCACAAATTCCTCACCTGCAATGGGGTAGGATGATTATGATTTGGTGGTTCAGTTGAAGAGTCACTCGCACTCTAGAGACCTTGTGAGATTAGGTCACACTCATTCGCTAACGGTCCCTTTGGTATGACGGGACATGTTGATAACAAGTACGAAACTTATGATTCATGTTTCAGATCCGATACTTTCGGTCAACGCTCATCAACTAACGAGTCAGAGGTCTTTTATTGGGTTATAACGGGGCTGAGGGGTATGATGTATGTTACATGGGACTGGAGGATTTATTTGGGAATTGTGGAGCTTTTGTGCAATAGAGGACGTGTTTCGCCTTTGCCATGGGTGGAATGATTGGACGGGTTTTGATAACCTTTTATTGGTTTCTATGGGACATCATTGGTCCTTCTGATTTGGATTTCTCCTTCTTGCCTCTTCTGGTGCTCAATTTGAACTTTCTTTCTTTTGTTTTTTTTAAACTGCATTTGGCTCATCAACTTTCTCAAGCGTTCACTGCTTTGTATTTCGGCTGTCAGCTTTGGAGTTGCATTGACTCATCGATCTTCTTGAACATTTTCGGTGTTCTTTTTTGGTGTTTGGTTTTGGAGTTGCATTGACTCACTGATTTCTTCAAGCATTTCATTTGTTGTTTTTGTGAAGATGGGGGGGAGAGACCATGGCTCCGGCTCCTTTGAGATCCTCTATTGCAAGGGCAAGTAAGTATATGTACGTGGGTTGACATGTTGTGGAGTTCACAGAAAAAGGTTTATCGTGAAAGGCTCAGCTGGGCTCACTAAGGGATTATGTACAGGGCAGTCAAAGCTTTTTGGTTTTGTGGGGATTTTGATCCTAAGTGCCTCGTCATTCTCATTATTCAATGATTGTTTTCTTACTCTTCTCAAATCTTTGCATGAATCACAGTTCGTATCATGTTTATCGACATTACTCTCACTATGATTTGTGCCTCTCCATGTGTTGAAGGAATGCACATGTCGCTCGTGGTTTTACCTCAATTGGAACTCTTTACCTTCCCTCATCACTCAATGGATTGTCCAAAACACTCATTTGAAATTCGAAGGAAAATACCGCTCTTTGTACACTACTCACTTTGGTTTGTGGTGCCGATTTTGATTGGACCCTTGAGTTCATTGACGGGTCAAGAGTTTAGTGATTCAAACACTATGTTCAAACAATCAATCAAGCTTTTCACCGAAGACATCGTTTCGATATGGGAGTATGCAAATGCAATTATCTACAATGCAATGTGATGTGGTAATATGGAATTACTATGTATAGAATGCATGAAATGATGAGTATGAAAATGACTCATTCGAATTTTGGTTCAATTTTTTTTGCTTGTTTTTTTTATGGATGCAATGCATGAGTGGTAAGGTTACACCTAGTCTCGCTTGAGTCAATTCCAATTGATGGTCCATGAAGCTCGTCCCGTCACGATTGGCTCTGAAGGTGGTCGAGTTGTGGTGATTGTTGTCAAAGAAGTAATCTCGAGAGAGGTCGGGTTGGTGATTGGCTCCTGGATCTTGGGACTTTTAGGGAGTGACAACTCCCGCATGGTGACCCACTGGTATGACATGGGCTGCATTTTCTGGGGTTTTGAAGGTATGATTTTTTTTTTTGGATTTTTGGATGTATGATTTTTTTGGATTTTCGGATGTACAATTTTTTTTTGGATTTTCGGATGTACGGTTTTTTTTTGGGATTTTTTTTTTGTATATGCTTTTTGTGGTTGTTGGTATACATGTACATGACATGCCGCATGAGAAGATGCTTGAATCCCTGGTATTTCTTGCTATCGCTTTGAGGGTCACGCTTTCACTCGTGGGCAAACCTGGTTAATCACCTGCAAACACAGTCATTATGACAGAAGAAAGAATATGACAAATGTAAATGTTAGCATGCTTTGAAAAATGGGATGAATGCTTGTGTGTGATGTGCTGGGAATGCAACACGTGGTTATGCAATTTTTCTGAGATGGGTGTGATTCATGCATGATTAATGAATATGAAATAACCGAAGATGGGAAGAAGCAAATCGTATGTGCTACAAAAATCAAGTTTTAGAAAAACAGTTTTGAAAAACGTGTTTTTGAAGTGGTGGATTTTCTCAATAGGAATTTTGATGCTCGGTCATTCGTAAATAAATTTAGGGAGTGAGAAACCCTATACACATGATCTAGAAAAAATTCAAAGGGAATGTACAACCTATACACAAAATCTATTCAGAATTTGACAAGGAGAGAAAGAATGCTAGGGGAAAACCTATACATCGGTTCTAAAAGTCATTAAATGGGGGAGTTTGAGCTTAAAAACTTCTCCCGGATTCTTCTGCTTCGTCCTTGAGCTTCTGACTGGCAACTTGTTCATGTTTGGGCTTCTGATTGGCCGCTTGTTCGTCTTCGGGATCTTAGCCAGCTACTCGCTCGTCTTATGGCTCTTGCAGCAAAGCGGTATTGTGATCCAACAAAACCGGTTGGTGTTCTTCAAACTCTTAAAAATTTTGAACTCGAACAATCATTGCTGGTCTTCATGTCCCTCGACTCAGGTTGGTGCACCTCTGATTTTCGGTTCAGACTGCAGTTGTTGATCTTCATGCGCTCCATCTGCTCCGACGAGGGAAATAAGGGGCGTTTTTTTTTTGAGAGAAAAAAGGTGAATGATCGAGCACAAATTCTTTGTGAAAATCCACCACTCATGTGAAAACACGAATGACTAGTACGCTCCACGGTAATGACCGCTGCTCTTGAAGGTGGGTTGAACTTCAAAAATAGCGGGTCGCAACATGGGGACTAAATCATTTATTTTGAAATACTTTATGAAAATCAACTTTGAAAACTGTTTTGAAAAACAAGTTTGAGATAATATCCGTGAAAAATGTTGCTTAAAATTTGTTTGTAAAAGCATGTTTTTGAAATCCGTTTTTGAAATGAAATTATGAGAAGTATTGTTTGAAAAATCATTTATAAACAGTAGATTTTTGAAATTTATTCTTTGTAAACCGCTTGACAAAGCTTATTTTTTGTAAAACTTTGATTGAAACCGATTTTGAAAACTATTTTGGAAAGAACAATTTTGAAATCATTAGAGATGAACGATTTTGAAGATATTTCACTAGAGTGTTTGACATGATTCATTTTCTAATTTTTGCGAATTTTTAAACGTGATCACACATAGATGTAAGTGCAAAATAAAAATCGTGGCTGATTTTATGTGGAGATGAGTGCGAATGATTGGGATAATCACCTTCCAGGTCAATCATTGTTTCCATACCACCGGGGGAACCATCGTCCCTTCACTGTTCATCTCTCGGGTTTTATCTCTGTTACGCCTTATGAGGCGCGTCATCAAGAAAGTCCAGAGTGCTTAAGTTCGAAAGGTCAGGATACCCGAAATGATACAGCCACACGAGCCACGGCCGGTGATTATCACAACATAC
Source organism: Limonium bicolor (assembly GCA_023374045.1). Classification (NCBI taxonomy): domain Eukaryota; kingdom Viridiplantae; phylum Streptophyta; class Magnoliopsida; order Caryophyllales; family Plumbaginaceae; genus Limonium; species Limonium bicolor. The sequence continues at coordinate 267,321,696 of CM041778.1, read as the reverse complement.
TCACTTTTCGGAAAACTTGGGGAAGTACTGCATGGGGTCGGGTCTCCCGTCGTCTGCACGGTCAGGTGTGTCTAAAGTCCAAATTATTCACTGACTACGTTGTGCCATGTATGGGTATCCGGTAAATACGGGATCCTCTACGGACGTGTAGCGTGACATCAGGCTTTAGAGACACCCGTGGTGCAGAGGACACTTGGAGAACTGAGCCCATGCAATCTTCAGGTAATGCAAAAGGTGGTCAGACAGGCGGCATACAAGGGGGTGACTACCCATAAACCCAGCTTAGACATGGGACCGGGCAGCTGGACACTGAAGGCTCAGAGTTCACTATATGCTGGCTTTAACTCGAAAAGGTAAGTGTTGAAGGATCATGAGTTTTCAAGGCGTAGATACTACGATCATACCGCCTCGTGTGCATAGTCCTTACTACGAAGGGCATCTGCTCATGGGGAATCAATTGTGGACCAATATTTATCCCGACCGCAAATACCAAGGGTGACACAGAGGAATGCATGTCCTAAGCTACCCTATGCACCCACCTCAGGACTATTCCTAACAGTTCAATATCACAACCAAAAAGCGGTAAATAAATGCGCAAGCAAAGAGAGGGAAGGAGTTAGACCCCTAATGGGCCCACCTACCGGAAGTTCCTGCAAGTTAGTCTAGCATAATCACGCAATTATGTAGCAAGCAAAGCGCAGATGGCAAGCAAAGTCAAGTATAAGCTACACACTCTCTCATCCTAACTATCCTCACCAACACACTCTGAGTGGGGAGTAGAGTAATCCTAATGGCTTTCGAGATGAATCTCTTGAAGGTTTGAAAGAAGTGGGGAAGTCCCGACCAATTCTGAATGGAGTTCAGTTCCTTGAGTTTGAGAAAAACTTACTCAAGTTTTCCCCAGCAGAGTCGCCATTCGTGGAGGGGATTTTTCGGTATGAGGGGGTCTATCTAAGTATGGTTCTCTGAGAAGCCTAGATCCTAAAGATATGCCATTCTGTGGAGGGTGAAAAACCCGTTATTCTGGCATCCCTCAAATACCTATTAAATCGTCCGTCTTTCCAGAAAGCTAAAGGGGAAGTGCAAGTGTGTTACACCCGCTCTCAATGGGCTCCACGCGGACTTATGCCATAAGGGCGGAAATTGACTAGAGTCGCCACCTAGTTTGACCTATGGAACTAGGAAGGGAGGAGAAGGGTTCTAAGAACCGTTAATTGACTCTGATGATTTGTTGCCTATGGGAGGACTTATCTGATCATACTAGAGATTGTGTGGGTTCGCACTGGGTACACCCCTTAGAAGTGGCAACGACCACGACTTCGGATTGGTGCCCGAGGAAACTCGGTCTCCAATTGTCGGGATTGTCTTCTTTCTAAACCTTTTTAGAGAGATTCATCTAAAGCCAAGGATAAGATTGAGTGGGGGAAAAAGAGGAAAAGAGTGGATGAGGCGAGCTTTTCTGCCAAGCTAGCGCCAAGGAGAGGAATTGGTGAATTCGGATGAATGTAGAATGAGGATTTGGGAAGAGTCTGAGGTTGAGTGAATAGACAAAACTTGGAGTTTGTTGATTTGAAGTCTGTGGGAGCCGAAGAAGGTTTGAGTGTTTGAGAGGTATGAGAGCCACCTTAGAGGGAGAAAAAGGTTTTTTGTTTGGAATGGGGTCGCACCCTAGATGGGCTGCCTACGTACTCAACTCCTGTTGAGATCAGACTTACGTAGTTCAGAAATTTGGGTTTCGGAAGTTTTGATGTCTGTGGGGTTTGAAGATATTTGAGGTGTTTGTGATTTCGAGGGTTCGGAGTTTTGAGAGGTTTCGGGTTTGGGATGATTCTAGTCTGCGAGACGCAGGTCTGTGAGACGTTTGGAATATTCAAATGATGAAAGGAATGAGGTATCAAAGTCTGTGAGACGCTCGAGTCTATGAGACACTTGAAACCTTGAGAGTCGAAGTCAGTCTATGTGAGACGCTCGGATCTATGAGACGCTCGGGTCTGTGGATGTTTGGGTCTGTGAGACATTCGAATCGTTGGGATGACAAAGTCTGTGAGACGCTCGGGTCTGTGAGACATTCAGAGTGTGTGGGGAATTGGAATTTGGAGATGATTTGAGTCCATGAGATATTTGGAGTTTGGGGTATCTGAGATTTTGAGGAGTTCGAAAGCTTTCAACGAGCTTGAAGTTGGAATTTGAGGTTTTAGAATTATTTGATTGAAATGAATTTTTGATTGAAACGGAAACGAATGAATTTCTGAATTGAATTTGAATTGAGATGAAGTGAATTGAGCTGAATTTAGAATTGAATTGAAATTGAGATTGAATTTAGAATTGAATTGAAATTGAGATTGAATTCGAAAGAATTTGAATTGAAATGAATTTGAAGTTGAATTTGAATTAGAATTGAATTGGAATGAATTTTGAATTGAATGAAGTTTTGAATTGAATTAAGAATTGAATGAATTAGGCAAATTGAAATGGATTGAATTTTTGGGCTTTTGTGATGTCCTTTTTTCTTGGCACTCTCTAAAGGTTTGATTGATGATTTTATTTTTTACGACTCTTTTCTTTTTCTCTTTTGCTAAAGAAAGGAAAAAAAATGATTTATTTTGATTTTAGAAATTGAATGAATTCTTAATTGAGTCTATCTTTTTTTTTTTTACAAATTAATTACAAAAGAAGCCAGGAATTTTGAGAGACTACTTTGGAATGAATGATTTTATTCTTGGGAGCAATGAATTTTGATTTGTGAATTGGAATTTTATTGATTGTGAATTTTATTTGACAATATGGATGTTTGGAAAGTTTTTTTTTGCTATGAGAGGTGTCACTCACAAACAGGTACTACGACCCTCGGGTACTACGACCTTAATGTGAATAACACCTATGAAAATCCTAGAGCTTTCTATAAAGGCCCACAGAAAATGTGGGCTTTAACCGGACTTATCGGTCCAGAACAAATGGGTAACCTATGGGCTTTTCTAGGGTTACTTATTATAGCCCTATTTGGATAGCTATGAGTTAGCCCCGGATAAAAAAACGTGAAGCAACTTAAACAAGACCCAGTCCAACCAAAGCACAATACAATAATATATACTCATCCAGACCCGTAACACATTCCAAAATGAGTGCGAGAAGACAAGTAATTCATGTACGGTAGCAACGTACTAAAAGTCTAGTTCATTTCTTCTTTCTTTTTGTGTGTTTTTTTTAACAAACTTATAAAACAGCACAATATAGAAATGGTATTGAACTAGATGACGATTGCAAAAAAAATTAATACGAGGGACACGTAAGCTCATACAAGTCTAAGTGGGTATTCTCAACAGAGAAAAATTGGACCGACGACATAATCACCGGACCATAGCATATGCTTTGAACGAGTCACCAAGACGTGCATCAAGTTAGAAAAATCAGAAGCTGATTTACGTTCAGGATAAATACCGAGAGAAGAGTAGCAGGGTCTTTTCTCCTTCTGTTTTGGAACCGAGGCAGGTTTAAGGTCCTGAAACTGGTAAAACATAACAAAATACAGGCAACTGGAGCTGTTCATCGAAGTTTCCATCCCACACTTACGGTACGCATCAAAAGGAAGTAACTCAATCTACCATACTCATGATCAGTAAGTGATGGAAAGGGAGAGTAATCGAACTAGAACAAAGAGATGGGATAAACAGCAAGACTAGAGTAGATAAATTCCGACGAGCCCACAAAGAGAAGACGACGAGGAGGGTCTCTGAATTCTTAAGCCTGTACAAATTTAATTTCACGGAGCTTATGTACATAGAGGCAAAATTAGTTGGATTATAAAAAAAAGTAGGGATTCTCAGCTCAGAAACCCAAATCGAGTTGTCATTCGTACAGGACAGATATACAATGAAACTCATGAAAAGTAAGTGAATGTACGAACAAACGAAAACCGAAAACATCAAATTAGGTACCAACTTCGGAAGTAAACTTCCAATAAGGTGACGTTGGCTCCTCTTCTTCTTGACTATCAACAGATCTCCTCATTTGAACGCAAGCCTAACCGGGCGTTGCTCTGAATCATTTTTTTTACAAGCTTGCTCTGGGCTTGAACTCGCTTCAGGTCTCCTTCCTCGTAGCGATGGGTATAGTGTGGTGGTCGCAGATATTCAGAGGATATGAGAAGAAGGAAGACAGAACCTCTCTAGCACAGTCAATGTCGGATTGAGAGCAACGATAGCATGCTCGAATTTCACGATGAGATGAACGCAAAATCGTGAGTTCTTGGTCGAAATCGGAACAGTGATGACAAGCTCCAGCCATTAGGAATTTCTCCATGCTCGATTTGGGCGAGAGCTAGTCCTTGTCGGTTCTGAGATTTTCGGTTTGGAAGATAACGAGAGGGTAAAGTGAGGGAATGAAAGGATTTTGGTGTGTTGTATTCGCTTCCAGTTGCGCCTGCCTGGGATTGAAGAAGAACAGGGCAGTGTTTTTCACGTTTGGTCTAAAGTGCTGGAGGTTTTCATCGTCGATTTGAGGTACTGGAAGATGAAGGTGAATGAATAGATGGGTTCTCTGTTTTCAATTTTCTAGTTATTTCGAGTTGAAGGAGAATGGCTGGTGGAGAAGGGTGTTTTCGATTCAGAAAATGAAGATCGAAACATGAGAGTTGGTGGAGGCGGCTGATGTCGGCGATTTTAACGAAGAGAGGTGCAAGGCAATGTTCGTTCGTTGTTCGCCAGTTCGGTTTGCAAAATCACCGATGTGAAGGAAATGAAAAGCGCAGAGCAACGTGAGTAAACAGAATGAAGGTGGCCGATATGTGCTTCTATGTTTTTTTTTTAGAAGTAAGAATGAGGAAAACGCAGATGATGGGGAAGAACAACTGATAGAGGCGGCTGAGTTAGGGTTTATGGAAGACTGATTCTGAATTGATGGTGAGGAAGAAGATATCGACCGAGGGAGACAGCTACTGTATGGAAGTGGGAGGTGAAAATGAAGAAGGCGACCGATCGAGGAGGCCCTTCCCGTTACTGTTCAGAATTTTTGTTGTTTTTATAGGTAGAGAATGTGGGTTTAGGGTTTATTTTGGGTGTGGGTGAGATTGGTGTGGAGTGGGTCTGAAGTTTGGATAGGATGGGCTTGGGTTGGGCTGTTGGGTTGGCTGAAGATTGAATTAAGACCAATTCATCCACCGAAATGAGAAGGAAAAGAATAACTACAATGAAAAAATGGAGGGAAAGATAACAAAAGCTATAACTCGACATGAGTAAAATCATCACAAATATTAATTTTTGTAGAGTAGGACTAAAAGGGTTTTGTTAATGAATTGAAATGTTTTCTTTACAAAATAACAACATGAAGAATTATAAACAATATAAGTAAAATAAAGTAAACGAAATGCCAATGACTAATGAAATTAAACTAAACATAGCTAAATAGATAAATAAATAAATAAAAGGGTAAGTCTAAAACAAATAATTGTTTGAAAATTTCTGGAAAATTGGGTTTTTCTAAAATGCTTGAAAATTGGTTTGAAATTTTGTCGTAGAACGATGGTTTCATTTTGGCACGCACGTCAATACGTTTTGAAAAAGAAAGGCGACGACCCCTCTTATTGTACTTCTTATTCTGGAATTTGCTTTATGGGTGAGAATTTTTGGTGTCTACACCATCCATTTCCATAACAATATTCCACTCGAGATTACTCAAAATCAAAACAAACCAAGATATACCAAGACATAGCATGATGAAAATCAACAGTCACGTACTGTGTCATATTGTAAAAACCAAGCACATACAAACACCTCTCATTCTGCTAATACTGTTCTCCTTTTACTAACAATGCAACGAGGCATAATCCGGATGAGATAACGAAGGAGTAGTATGCCAGCATATCCCCCTTAAAGAGCTAAGTACGCCCTCGTACCGCTACTAACGGCACATTCAAAGAATTCAACACCTTATTAACCAGCTTTGTTGTGAATTACTGCACCGTTGATTTTATCTATGATCGTTACATATATGTATCTCTTGATTGTTATGTAATTGTATTTCCTTGGTGGTTATAAAATTTTATCTTATGATTATTATCCATTCATTTAATGACTGATACGAATTATATGTCCATATATGATCATTTATCATATCAATTATATTAACAAGCTATAAATCAGGAGTAACGTATTTGAGTAGTTTAAAATAATATTTCAGATCATTTATAATCCTCAATAATCTTCCAAAATCATTCAAGGGTTATTAGTCAACCCTATGCTAAAACTCTATAAAATAAATATTTTTTGTGACTTTTCAAGTTTCCATTGTTTTATAATTAACTATCGTATTTTAGACGATTCATTCAGTGTTTACTTCATAAAATTACTTATTATTTATATAATAATTTCACCCAAGGCAGAATTTTAGGAAGTTCTTATAATGTAGCTCCAAAATCTGCTTTCTTTATCTTAAAATTTATTTTGCAAGGTAGGGACTCTATATATAAATTTAAGTCAAATGAATTAGTCTAGTGAAAGTTCACTCACTCTTGATAACTATTTTTCTTAGGGTTTGCTCTATGTAAGTATTATTCTGATCATAGATCTTAGTACTCTCTTAGATAATGGTGGCTTTTGGTAAATATGTCACTGTTAGTGTGGCTTCTAAAATTTTATACATGTATAATGTTAAACTTCCAAGTAAACATGAGAATTTCCAAATCTTTAAGTAACTCTCAATTTTATTTTATTTTTCACTAGACACTCAATACTCCAAGTATTTAAGGCTCAATAATCTTTAGTTTAGTATTACTCATGTGTTTTCATTCCATAGGCAAGTATTTTTCACCAAGGATTTAACTCGGTAAACTCCTTACATGCATGAATTTAGTACAGGATCTTAATATACGAGTTTTGAATTGTTATTGTGGCTAGTAATGAAATATATGCCTAGTCAAGATCTCATGATGGTAACGTCTTACCACCATTTCCCCCAAGTTCAACACAGTCCATCACCTGCGTAGAAGATTATTTACGATTAGATGACAAGGCTTGTCTAGCCCTAAACTCTAGAAGTGGGTGTGCACCACTACTTTCAGCCTAGGAGTTCGTCGCACCAGGCACTTCCCGTAGGGTGTTAGGTTTAGGTGTTTTCTTTCTAAAGTTAACATAGAGTTTTAATGTGTTTTACAAGTTCAGATGTTGATCTTTTCTAATACGCTACTAGTTCTTGTTAGCTTAATAATTTTCTAGACTTAAGATTTATCTTAAACATTATCTTTAGGTAATAAATTGATACCAAGTAGTTCATGAGATTTATTTTCAAACTTTAAGGAGTTGAAGTACTTTCACATAATATCAATACTAATTTAGTTATGTAAAGTTATATTTGTATATTGGTTTCAACCAAAAGTATTCCTTAAAATTCTAGGAATTTGTGTACTAGTTTTTAAAGGATTGCATTTTTTGCAATGTATTCTCCATGAGTATGCTTTTAAAAATAGCTTAATATTTGGTTTATCTCAACAAAATCTTATCGTACTTAATATAGGATGTTCCAAACTTATATATATATATATTTTTGTAGTTTATTGTTGGAACGGTATAACAACACATCACACTCAACAGACATTCACAAAGGAAAAGTGTGTAAAGGAATCGTTCTCAATTCCAAAAAGGGTTAGGAGTCGTGCCTTACTGGAGTCCTCACTTCCCAATTCTACCTCAGTTCCCCAGTTTTAAGTGCACTTATAGTCTAAGTATTTCACTCGGCTTGTTTTCTCGGGTTCAGAGCGTAACTACGCTCTGATACCACTTTCTGTAACGCCCCTATTTAAAATAAATACAGCGGAATAAAATCTCTAATGGCGATTACAGACCATCGGGCTCCAAACACCCGGTACCAACCTCACCAGTTACAACCATTATAATTAACTAAGTTACGGTCTGAACTTCGAGAAAACTTAATATAAACAAATCAATAAATAAATACATTCACTCTCCATAAAAATCCCATAACCCATCCAATCACTCATGCTCTTCGTGGCCACCTGTAAATCAATTTGTACCTGCAAGATGAAGCCAAGCAGCCCACCCGAGAGGGGTGAGTCAGTTCCCTGGATGGAACTGGTACAATTCTCCAAAACAAACTTATAAAACATAACTCTTCAAATAAACAGTAACATGAAAACAAACTCCTAAAAGTAAAACAGAGATAAAGCACTTCAAACAATCAAGTTAAAGAGAAAAGAAAACAAGACAAAGATATAGAACTTCCAAACCAAGTCATCCACTTAAGTAGTCACACCACATAGTTAGTAAGCATCCATTGTTGATGTTAGAACCAATTCTGGTTAAGAAGAGAAAGACTTAAGTAGTCACAAAGGACCAGGAGTGACATTAATATCCATAACCGTGGTAGACAGTTTATGTCTCCACCATTTCAGAAGATGATTCCATAGACCAAATATACTCAAGAGTGGAATAAACCAATTGGGAGAGATGGCCCCCACCGCCAGTCAGTTGTCACAAGGATGAGGTAAACAGACCTCGGTGTCAGTTGTCACAAGGACGAGGTAAACAGACCTCCGTGTCAGTTGTCCAGATGGACGAGGTATAGCAGACCTCCGCTGCCACCGACCCGTTCTTGGGTCATCGGTGAAAAGTGTGTGCACCACTTAATATAAATAATCCATACTCAGTACCAAGATTAACATTTCCCATATTCCCATTAGATTATTAACTGCACAAGAGCAATACCCAACTCACTCAGTCCTACAGAGTGTAGAGGCGTAAACCCTCAACAATTAATACCCAATAGAAAGAATCCATTCCCAATTAGGCTGATCAAACTCGACTCATGATGAAACAATACCCATAGTCCAAAGGAAGAATTTACCAATACCAGATACTTTCCTATATTCCAGTTACCCCACTAGATCATTAACTGCACCCGAGCAATACCAAAACACTCAGTCCTACAGAGTGCAGAAGCGTAAACCCTAGGCAGTTAATATCTAGTGAAACAACTAGATAGGAGGAACCAATAACCAAGGAAGTTTCACATACAGGCTCAGTTAGTCACATCAAGCTCAGTTAGTCACACAACAGTTTCATTTTGAAATCCATTCAAGATCAGTTGGTGTTCCAAAACATTCCATAAAGTCCATCAGCAAAAGTATCGAGTACGAGAAATCGTACAAAACATTCCATAAGGTCCAAAACACAACAAGCTGAGTACGAGAAATCGTACAAAACATTCCATAAGGTCCAAAACACAACAAGCTGAGTACGAGAAATCGTACAGAACATTCCATAAAGTCCAAAACACCACAAGCTGAGTACGAGAAAATCGTACCTGGATAACGCCGTAGCAGTTCTAGTCAACTTGCGCAACAATCAACAGTACTCTGAAGAATATTAAAGGTAGTCTATCATCAATCACTTGTAGCCTACGTTAAGCTTAAATAAAACTCCTCACTTTATTTCTAAGTCTCAATGTCTTTTAAGCCCTCACTTAATGTTATGTATAACCTTTGACTTGTTGAGAACGTTGTATAGCCCAAGGTTGTTAGATCAAGGGATGTATTCTTCTAACACTTATCAATTGTTCCACTCTTATCCACTTTACTAATACTTAACCGTAGTCCTCACATTAATACCTTTATATCTTAAGTGTATTTATATTACTCAATTAGTCTTAGAATCTCAATAATAACCTTAAGCTCAATACCTTTATTCTACTTTAGGACAGACATCGTATTATAACCTATGATGGATTTCTTAGATACTACTATACTATATTCCATAAGGTAATGATTAGGTATATTTTATCAATATTACTAGATAATCCTTTATGATTAAGTCTTCCCCTTAACTTAATTAAGACCTACAACCTGTATATCGGAATCATAGTGTCGTAGATGCATTTCATTACAACTTCATTGATCTTAGAATTTAGAGACAACTACTAGACTCAATTATTTTATCTTTACTTTAGAATGACTTAATATTATAACCATTTAATTATCTTGTCTTAAGATGTTCAATTACTCTTCATCCTGAAACAACTATATTTTAATTAACTCAAACCCTTCCAACTCTTTTACTTAGTATCCACAAAGTATGTTATTCGCTTAATTATTACCTATATAATAAGGTGTTTTAAGAAACCCTTTTTATGTATCCTTACTTACATTTTAATTTTCCCAAGTATTTATTTTTACACACATTCTCTCCATAGAGTATGTATAATCCTTTTGTACTAAATTTAATAAACTTATGTCTCAAATACATTTATATTACTTACAAGACCCAAGGTTTCAAAGGAATACTTAATAAATTAATTTCCTTTATTGTATTTTAGGATAAACATTATATCTCGACATAAGGTAAAAATTTATCTAAGAACTAAATTCTGATTCATAAGTGAAATTGTTAATTATGTAATAAGATAATCTGTTTTGAAAATCCCCATACCTTATATTCAAATGACACATTAATATTTCCAGTGTCAAAAAGGTAAATCAATATAATCTCTTACGTAACCCAGTTTCATCTAATTAAGGTTTAAAGATTTTAAGTATCTAATTTCTATTTATAAACCTTCTTATAAATTCTAACTACTAAATACATTACTTAATTATAAACTCACATCCTGAACATCGGTATTAAATGTATTTTATATGGCTTATCAAATTCTAAGAACGTAAGGATTATTATTTAGATCAATTCCCCAATCATAGTTTAATTAGTTTTATATCATAATCCTTTTAATGATTTTATCACAAGATTAAGTTATTACTCAATACTATAAATATTAAGAAATGATTAAATCTAGACTTATTTATCCTCTTCACATTTAGATGTAAAAGTAACTCATTTACTTTATTATTGTTTATATAATAAGAACATTTAAATGTAAAAGTATTTCATTCATTTTATTATCAATTAAATAATAATAAGATTTGTGTAACACTTGTGTAATTTATGTAAACAAATAATATTCCTAAATTTCAACTTATTAATTTCTTAACCCAATTATAGATTTACATTGTGGTCACTGACTAAATATATACATGTATTTTAATATGTTTATATAAATCCTAGAAATTCAAAGGTAACTAAAAACTCAATTCATAACCATAAAATAATACCACCTCATATAGTATTCTATTATTAGTATTATGTAGAGGTTTAGTTTAACTCATTAATTCCTTCATATTATATTTTTATAAGGTATTTTATTCCTTTATTTATTAATTTATCATATATATATATATATATATATATATATAATATATATATATATATATATATATATATATATATATCCTATTATATTTCTCACAAGGAATGTTATTTCCTTTATCTATTTTTATTGTATTTATATATATATAAATATATATATATATACATATATTAAGATTTATCCAGAACATTCTTTAAGAAATTCTATTGTATTTAATTATATTAATATCTTTTAGACATATCCACAACTGATTTATGGTTTACAAAATAAAGTATTTCCCTTAGTTTTAGTTAAACATATTAGCTTCCATATTATATAATAAATAAAATGTAGTTTAGTTAAATTCCTTGATTTATATAAGTTTCTATTTTATTTCTCTCATATAAACATATATATAAATATATGTAACAATTTTACCTCACTTAAAGTTAATACCCAAAATATTTATAAACATACTGTATTAAATGTTAATTAGTCTTATTATATTTTCCCCAACCTATAAAGTTCATTAATCAACTACCCTTTAATTTTTGATTACATTAAAAACCTTATATTATAGGTTATTCTTATGAAAAACTCATAAACACAATTTTTAAAACCTTTTACCATTGCCCAAAAATTCCCAAATTTAATATACAGTAACTATAACATTTTAGACATATTATAAAAATTTTATTTCGTAAAAATATCTTTTAAATTAGCCAAATAATTCCAGAAAACCCGTAACTTGTAAAAATCATAACTTATGTTTAAAAACTCCAAACCATATTAATTTACATCAACATAAACTAGATAAATAAGGAATCTATGGTTAAAATTTCAAGTCAAAATACATTCGGGAAGATATTTAAATTAACCCAACAAGTTAAGACTATATTTACTGGAATTTACTAAAACCCTATAAAACTAATTCTGGTAGTTTTAATCTCGGCCGTCCAATCTCTTAAAACGAGATCGGACGGCCCCTGTGCATCGAGTTCATCAGCGAACTCAATTACCAAACCAAGTACTAAATCCCGTTTTCTCACAATCTACAGAACCAAATTGAGTGATTCTTGTTTCTATGGTTTCAAAATTCAATTACGGTTCTAATGATACCAATTTCCCCAATTATAATGCAGTATTCAATGGTTTTCGAATTCAATTTCGAGGTTAGGGTTCTTAAGAGTTTTCGAATTCGATTCTCCCAAATTCACTCAATCTAAAGCGTAATTGATGCAATTGAATCATGGTTTTGACCGATAATGTAACATAGTTTAGCAAGGTTGAAGGAATTTGAAGAAAACTTACCGGAATTGCTCGAATCGAAAGGAATTGTTTTCGGTTTCCGGAAAAATGCCCCCTTTACAACTCGATTGAGTAGCCTACTTTGCAACACTATAATTTACAGTAAAGAGGGAGTTAGAACTATTTCTTGGGCTTAATCTAAAGAAGAAACTTAGCTCTACACAATGATAGCAAGAAATCATCCTAACTCGCAACAAACAGAAAGAAATCGAACCCGAAACTTACGAGTTTACCTTCTCGTTTCTGGAAAAATTCTGGGCAAAACGCGACCAGATCGGGGTCGGAACTTTAGACGCCTATATCTTCCATATGATTGAGAATTAGATTTGGTCATCAACATGAAAGTTGTAGAGGGATTAGAGCTCTTTAAAACGAGCTAAATAACATGAAATTTGGATGAGAAACGAAGAAGTTATGGCTAGACGAAGTTACCTGATTCGAAGGGAAAAAAGAAACTGCAGTTACGGTTTTGCAGGGTGGCTACTTTGGATCGAATTTCCGGTGATTTAGGATGAGTTAGGGTTAGTGTGAGTTATGGTTGCAAAGAGGAGATTAAGGAGAAGAGAATGCAAAAGACGGCACTCAAAAATTCCAAAAGATGAGAAAGTTATGGAGGTCACAAGTTAGGGCAAAGTCGGTTCCGAAAATCGTGGAGATAAAATCTAAGTGTGGGCGCGTGTGAGCTTGACACGTGGCAGATTTAAAAATTTTGACTCAAAACTTCAATCTAGCATAACTTTGGCTAGGATGATCCGTTTTTGACGTTCTTTTTATCGATCTTCATGGTTTTCCATAACCTATTTATTGGTATAGGTTTCATGGCCTGGTTTGACAATTCTCAAAAAGTCAACTCTAGCAAGGCTTAATAAGCTTTAAGGTTTCTAGAATTTATATTGACTTTATGTTTCAAAACAATGTTCCAACACTTCCTAAAATCTTTATACATAGTTGGAGTGTTTATAAATTTTCCCTATATTTATTGACTTATAAATCTTATTATTAAATTCATAATACTATATAATAATGTATAATAATTAGGGTTAAATAGGAGAAAACCCCTAAATAAATTTCACAATTCCATATAATTTTTAATATTCATAATTCCATATAATAATTTAATTTTTAATAAAAGAAATCCCCTAAATTAATTTAAATTAATTTAGGGGTATTTCATTACACCTAGCTATGTCATGAACACGTTTGGGAAAATGAAGAAATGAGTTAGACCACAGAACAGAACAACATAAAAGAACTTACATCAGTACATCACAACAGTTTCAGTTTTTTTTTAATTCTGTATAGAAATCTTCAGTAAGCTTGAGTCCAGTAGCCTTAACTTAGTGTCCCGAATTTCTTGAGAGTAAGACTGTCTCGAGACTTTAACTAAAACAGCTAAGCTTTCAGGGAGAAAGTTGTAAGTCAGTCTAGAGAAGAAACAGAAGTAAACAAACAGTAGAAGTGTGGGAATCAGTTATCAGTTTCTGTTAGTCTGCAGGTTCAGAAACTTTACATGCTGGTGTGTATTAACTTCCTGAGGTAACAAAGAAGCTGTAGTAACTTAATGACAGATCTAAGGGATTTCTAAAAACGTGGGTTAATAGGATTGTCTAGGTAGTTGAGCAAGTTGGAAAAAAAAAACAGATGCGTGTGAACAAAACTGAAATGTAACAGGAGAGGGAAAGGATATCAGCTTCAGATTGTGGTTTCTATGTTAAGAGTTTCAGGAATGTGTTCCTTGGCATTTGGGATCTGTCTTGGGGGTTAAAACCATATTAAGACATTCAACTAATTAGCTAGGTTATGGAGTGAGAGAAACAGAAAGGAAGGAAGTCACGAGAGTTTTAACTGAACAGCTTGGTCAAAACCAGATAATAGATAAAGGGTTGAGTGCTGAAAACTTCACGAGAGGAATGCAGAAACTCAGCTGTGTAAGCTGGGGAATAGGGCAGGAAATAGACTACAGAACAGAAAGTAAAATTTAAGTAAGACTAACAGTTGGGTTGAGAGAAAACCGAAAGAAAGAAAAATGATCAGAGAGCGACTTCCAAATCCTTGTTACAGATGGTCAAATTCCGCTAGTCGGTATAACTAGTTGCAGAAGTTTTTCAGAGTGTTGAATGGCTTAACAATAAACCCAAAACCCTAGTAGTACTTGGGCTAGATTGGTAAAACGCTTAGGAGAATTGGACCTCAGTTGGGGACTTAAACGGGGAGTAAGAAGAGGATATGAGGGTTGGTGTTTTAGTTTCTGTTGGGTTTTCGGTTCAGTATAGATGAGTCTCCAGTTGATTAGCACCGGGCATGATTATAAACCGTGCTAAAATGCTTAGTAACAGAGGTACACTTTAGGCAGCTTGAAACTAAACCTTGAGTGAACTAAGAATAGGAAATAACCAATTTCCAGTAATGAGCATAGAAATATTCCCTAGTTGTTGAGTATCAACCCGTAACCATGGGGTTGGTCTTAGAAGGATTAATAATATAAGGTCTAGAATTATAACCGGATCAACAAATCAAAGCAATGCATGCTTATAGGAATTCGACAGGGAATTAGGAATAATACCAGAGAATACGAGAGGATCATGTTGGGACAAGTTCGAGGTACCTTAAATATTACTGGTTGGCTAAAACAATGATCCAAACCAAACAGATAAAGTAGGTCAAACGTTGGTAACCGTAATACCTAAGGCTAGGCCAAACTTTATGAATAGAAATATGAAAAATAACGCATGATCGAACGATCTAACCCGTTCGAATAATCGTTACAGGAGTGAGCCCCACGAGCATCGAGGAACCCTTGTGCAAGTATCTATGACAACTATAATAAGGTATGGACATGTGTGGTTCGTATGTTGCCGTGTTACACGGCTTGTGGCTGTGTGCTTTGTTTGACAATGACCATAAGATTAAAGCATGGAATTGGATGGCTTGTTGTGATTGCTTATATGCTTGAGATATATCATTGCTGCATATTACTTGCGCGCACACAGTAGTTTAGCCCCTTTCTCGTCTATGGAGCTTTGAGATGAAACTTGGCGAACTACGTAACCAAACCAAAAGAACTACACAATGAGAAAACTCCTCTCTAACTATAGAGGACTCCTAAGGACACCACTATGGTGTCAAGATATTTATGATAAGGGAATGCCCTACTGAGGACTACGATCGACACCCACAATGGTGTCGAGCTGACAAAAAAAAAACATATTAAATAAATATATAATAAGTAAGTACCAGCTGACGGATCATATGGATAACCCGGGAAGAAGAATTCTCGGGCCGCGCGGTTTGGACACTCGGGAGTTGGTATCTGCATCAGATCCTTCGACCGACTATTGTTATTATTGTGGAGCGCTTCCTGGGGTCGAGAGATGACCCTCTGTCTCGACGTACGACGCCGGGACTGGAGGATTAGCGAGCACACCCTGGGGTCTAGAGATGACCCCTCTTTCTCGACATATGACGTCGGGAATGGAGGAGTGGCTATGGAGAAGACGTTCTCCAAATTGTGGTGATAAGAGAATTCACAAATAATCCTTAAAGAAACAAGGAATGATTAGCACCTACATAATAAAGACTCGGGATCTAATCTATATCCCTGACTTGGTGCCAGAGAATAGAGGAAAACATGTGTAATGAGACCAAGCAAACAAGAAAATTCACAAATGTGACTCTTTAAGAAACAAGAGCTGATTAGCACTAACATAATAAAATCTCGGGGTCTAACCTATACCCCTTGACTCGGTGCAAGAAAAGGAAGGTAAACTTGTGTAATGAGAACAAGAAAACAATACGAAATCTCTTGAATGATCCCATAGTGAGGATCGACGGTATAATATACCTACGCACATGTCCTATGAATTACTTGGTTGTTGTTGCTACGTTAGTAGCTTATTGTGCTGAATTGCGTGTTTGACATTGCTACTTGCAAGTTGTGCTTGGTTGCTTTTTGATGTTGCTATGCTACCGATGAGTGTGTATGTTATCATGATGTGTTGATGTGTGCTTTACTGCTTTATTATAGCATGTAAATTGACCTAATAATATTCGACCAAGTAGTCGTGTGGCCCGGTAACATGCGGGCTTCACACGTTCATACTCAGCGTAGTTTGCTGAGTCCTTTACACCCAATTTTTTTCAGGTCTTGTGCCAGACAATAAACGGAGCGTAGGCGGGATGGCTACCATGGGGGTAGTTCATCAGGGCATGACTTTTAAGTTTGTAGTGGCTGGTGTAATATACGGGTTGTTATAAAACCCAAGATGTAATTCTTAGTCTATGATTTGGTAAATTTGTTGTAGACACTCGGAACTTGGGAATTGTACTATCTGTTGTATTCGGACTTCGTTAATTATGGACTTCCAGTCATACAGACCGTAACGATTGGTGTAGTAATGTGGTCTGTCAACCACGTGGGTGGTTGGCATCTGTGACACCCGGATGGAGGTTATTCCGCTGCAAGCTAGTTTACATTATCGTCGGGCGTTTCAATTAATCTAGGGATGTTTTATTCGGGGGTGTTACAATGCATCACATCCAAGTTGTGTCGGATTAACAACTCTTTACTCCAGTACGGTAGATCCCAAAAAATACTCTTCTTACTCCACCCACAGTCCTAGCAATGGCAGCATTTGTTTCGTTAGAGCCAAATTCAGTCACTTTCTTAAGACCTAACCGGTCTATTTCTGCCAATATCTCATCACCGGTCCACACACGTGGTGCTCTACCCAAAACTTTTTTACCTTTCCTGAATGAAGTAGTGTCATAGCGAAACTTGTGTCTTGGTCGTAAAAAATTTCCTACTATTGTCAAACCAGGATTGTTTCCGACTGCAGCGAAGGGTGAAAGCATCACTTGCATCCATGCAGTGCGGACATGCTAATCTTCCAGCTGTGCTCCACCCAGAAAGCATTGCGTATGCTAGAAAATCACTGATTGTCCACATCAACGCAGCTCTCATTGTGAAATTTTGTTTCTTAGAAACATCGTAAGTGTAACTCCTTCACCCCATAATTGTTGTAGCTCAGCAATAAGAGGCTGCAGATACACATCTATCCGCCCTTTTGGATTTTTCGGTCCAGGCACCAAGCATGTTAAGAAGAAGAATTCATCTTTCATGCACATCCCAGGGGGAGATTGTAAGGAGTCAGGATGACAGGCCACAATGAATATGGTCGCCCAGATGGCCCAAATGGCTGAAATCCGTCAGTGCACAGGCCAAGGCGCACATTTCTAACTTCTTTAGCAAATTCAGGATTGCTCTCATCAAAATGTTTCCATGCTCTAGAGTCAGATGGATGACACATCTTGCCATCCTCCATTGTGTGCTCAGCATGCCAACGCATTTCACTTGCTGTTGCCGGAGAAGCGTACAGTCTTTGAAGTCTTGGTATGATGGGAAAGTAATGCATTTTCTTTCTTGGGATCTTTGTTTTCCTTCGTTTAGAACCCTCAGTCACTGGTTTGTACCTTGGTTCGTGACAAAACTTGCAAGAATCAAGATCTTTGTCTTCCCTCCAGTATATCATACAATGATTGATGCATGAGTGAATTATCTCCACAAGAAGCCCAAGACCTTTGACTACTTTTTAGCACCATAGTAGTCCTTTGGAATATGGTTATCATTTGGCCACAAATCATGATATGTTTGACAAACTTTATCAATGAGTGTTTGTGAGGCTTGATGGTCATCTTCATTGACAGCAACTGAACAATCAATGACAATAGTGTGTGTTTCCATCAAATAAATTCTTCCTGGCAGCCTCCATAAGCTCAAAAAAAATTTTAGCTTCTGGGTTAGGAGGCTCCTCCACATCATCACTTATGTCCACATCATCCTCCGTAACTGCTTCATTGAAAGGATCATCATCCATTGGTTCGTATTGAGCATCAAAAGCGTTGACAACCATTGTCTCATAGTTGTTCAATGTTGATGTCTGATCACTTGCTGTATCAATGCGACTTGACAAATCAGCCGAATTAATAGAACCTACTTCACCATGGAAGTTCCAGACAAAGTATCCATACATGAATCCCTTCTTTGCCAGATGTACCTTGACCATATCAGCACCTAGATATTGAGTATTCATGCAGCGACGCAAGGGACAAGGACATTTGATTTTGTTGTTCTCCCTCACACACTCAGGATGTGATAGTGCGAACACAACAAATTCCTCTATCTTTGCCAACCATTCTTGGGTTGGCCTCCCATTTCGCATTCGCACTAAATCATACATCCAACGTCTATCTGAACTCATCTTATCTATATGAGATTAATGTGTCTAATGGTTAGTGTATATAAATAAGTGGTGTCGGAGTGTTAAAGATTATGAATCTACTAGTATGATTGTCAATAATAAATATATTAAATAGTAAGAGAGCATAATAATAACACTCATTAAATAGTAAGAGAACATAATAATAACATCAATCAAGTATTACTTAAGTGTGTAAACAATTTAGAGTATGACTTTTTGTTGTTAAGAAAATAAATACAATAACTCAATCCTAGTGAAGGTCAAGTTAAGTATATATTATAATCAGATTTCAGCTAAAAGATTAATAGGTCCAAACACGTTTCAAAGAGCTGAAGCAGATTAGCGATGCATAAAGTTCAAAATACCCGAACTTTACCAATTAGCAGCTAAAACAGAAGGGAAAATCGAGTATTATTCAAAAGATTGAACTGCTGAGGCAGGCCTTACTAATGCACAAAAAGAGAAGTATTACATACTGTTATAATTTTAACTCTTTCTGCGCTAAGGCCTATAAATATAGGCCAATACTGAATATCATGCTCATTAACCCTAGCATGAAAAATACTAAAGTCGGTACCTTTGATATAACTAAAAATCAGAAACTATCTTTGCAAAGCAAGCTGCAATTTTTAAGTTTCAGCAGTGAAAAATTCTCCTGGATCATATGGACAGTTGTTATGTTTATTGTTAGAGCCTTGAAGATGTGAGAAGTTGTAATTTTTAGGTAGGAAACACTCATTCAAAAGAAATTGTGCAATTAGGTGCGAATCTTGCCTATAAAATTGTTCAAATGGAGTTTATCCTATTGTCCAATGGAACAGTGCAGAATAGTGCAAGTTGCAGTTCAAAACTGATCATAAACCGTACCCTGTTTCAGTTTGGTGTTTGTTAAGAACATACTCCTTTTTTTTAGCTACTTTGGAATGGTGGCAAGAAGTGAGTTCTTATGTGACCTAGTACGATTGTCAATCTGTTTTATTTTGATTTTTTGTGGTTGTTGCGTATCTTTCCATCTTTGTTGAGTTTCGATGGTTTCTGTTTATCTATCCAATAATTTATTATCATGTCAACACTAAATATCTACTCTACACCCTCAATCAAACAACTAGTTGATGGTAACAAAATGATTGAAATAATGTCCGTACCATATAAAGATATCATTGGTTGTACGGCGAGAGATCAGCTCAGCGCCAGAAAGGCAAAATCGCTAATTACATTTGTTCAAGTTGACAGAGAGAATGAAATAAGTTCAGTTTATTACCGGATTCAGCTCGTCGACACTCTAGCGTGCAAAATCTTTAGGAATTCAAAGCTTCAAACAAGCGCTCCAGCCTCAGCAAAAACGATTCTTAAGAAAGACTGTAACACAGATGCATATAATTAATCAGAGCCCCAGTCGCGAGCCAAGCAAAAAGCGTAAAAATCAGAGCAAGTTCTCAGGTCAAAAACTAGGCAGCTGCGACTGATATATTTGTGTTATGAAATCTCATATGTTCATAACGGGGAATCATCCTTAGTAGTTGGTGTAAATCTTCCATTAGGAATTGGTAAAAAATAGAGGTCCTAATTAGGATCATGTTACACTAGAACAGTTTTTGGCGAATAACTTTGTAAAGTTTGTCATGCTAAAAGTCAATCACTTGGAGCATAGCTAGTTTGCTTTAATTAGTAGAGCTAGGACAATAGCTAGTTCAAGCATCTCTTACTTAAACTCTAGTGGAAAATTTACCGAGACTAAATTAAAGAGAAGAAGACAAGTTAGAGTATATTACCCTGACTGAACTGGAGTGTTTTCAACCTTATCTTCAATCTGGTATGCGAGCAGCAGTGAGTCCTGCACAACACAAACACAAGAAGAGGATTAAGACAGGGCAGAGCAAGGATTGTTCACAAGTTAGTCTTGCAAAATTAGCGTGACTAAATTGAAGAGAAGAAGACAAGTTAGTGGAGTGTTTTCAATCACACGTAGACTATACCCACGTTCTGCTACAGGATAAGAGAGAAGCGTAGGGCAAGTGATATTAAGTTGTTGAAAAAAAAAGCATTCAGAAAACAGATACCAAGTATAGCCTGTGTTTAGTTGATAATTACTTGGTAGATAATATAATGACCAGAGTAACAAATTTGATCACTAGAAACTGAATTCCAATAGGTATTGGCACAGTCAAGATAGATATCATGTGGTAGGGTGTCAATTATTAGTTGTAAAGAGGGAGAAGAAGAGATCAAACTCATACCTGCTTTGTGCCAGCAACTTGCAAAAGGGACCTTGACAGCCTGGTGATGGTCTCTAAGTCGTACAAGTATTCTATGGTTATAAAAAAACACAGCTGTTAAGCTAGGTGAGTATTCTGTATTAAAAGGATGCTGCAGAGGTCCATTGATTGTAGGGAAGTTAGTTTAATCAATGCCCTTTGCCTCAATGTCTAAATAGCAGCAAACTGAATTTTACAAATTGATTAAAAATTTAAAACAGAAGTGGGAATGAACACACTTTGAAGATTATGACGTGCTGAAATAGATTTTAATTGAATATTGAAGCAGATTTTAAGTTTACAAGTTGGCTGGTGAACTTTTGAAATACATATTTTTAATAATAGCAAAGACATTATGATTTTGGTTTCGTATTACAGAAAACAGACACTTTGGGATTGGTTTTCATGATCTTAAACACCTTTATCATATGTAATGAGCAGGACACTTACTCAAACAAATTCAATCACATTTCAACATACAAGAGGTCTGACAATAATAGCCAGCATAGGAATATAGTATAGAATCACCAACTGCAGGCCAGGCACTCTCAGTAAACTTAACATCTTCAAACCAGAAGCATGACTAAGTAATATCTACATCCTTAGTATTTCACTCAACAAGAAGCATGACTAAGTAATATACATCCTCAGAAAAGTTCCCATAGATACCAAAATAATGCTTTTAATCAAACATATATACCATAAATACAGACTCCTACCAAAATCCACAATTCTTCTAAATAACTCACGAAAGGATAAGAATAAGTTTCTTTTTTTTTTTTTGAGATTAAAATGACAAGAAGAATTGTGTTGCCGGGACTTAATGTTTTCTGAGTTGATTACTCCTTGTTTACCAAAATAAGCATATAACAATGAGAAAAAATCAATCTAAGTATAGATTATTTCCCACATAGTGATTCTGTGATGGTCACGAGCTAGTTTCGAATTGGGGTTAAGATAAAACAGCCATGAACCCTAATTATCCAACTAAACAGAACCCTAATCCTCTAATTTTGTAGTTTCGAATTCATAAGATAAGTTCTGAGTACATTACCGGTTTCAGCTCCTCTGATTTCAGCCCCTCTTCACTTTGGTAGAGATGAAACAATGGACTGAGTTCTTCAACGGATGCCCCGCGCGAGAGAACGACAGAAAAATAAAATGGATCAGAAGCGAGAGAGTTCTTCAATCGAACGACAGAAAAATTCAAAGCACGAGACAGTTTTTCAATGGAACGATAGAGAAATTCAAAGCGCGAGAGAGTTTTTTTTTTTTGGAAAACAAGCGCGAGAGAGTTGAGAGAGAACGATGAAGGGCGAGAGAAATTCAGAAACGATAGAGAACAGTTATGTAAGATAGAAAATAGACTGCGTTTTTGTTTAAGCAAGCTTACCGACGGACACAAATCTGTCGGTATCAATGCCAATAAAACGACAGCGTTGCATTAATACATTACCGAATAGGAACTGGATGAGTAATCTGGACCGCTGCTATACATATCTTTACCGACGGATTTGGTTCGTAGGTAATATTGAGAATTTACCGACGGCAAATTTCCGTCGGCACACATATGTCAAAAACGGCGACGTTTGGTTGGGTAATTACTGAAGATATGGAGCGCATATTCCCGACGGAAATATCCGTAGGTAATCTCCAAGTAGAAGAGAACGCCACGTTTCAGCTTAAACCCTTGTCTATCAATACGAATCACGTACCGACGGAAATTAGAACGTAGGTAATTACCGACAGAATTTTTCCGTAGGTAATTTGATGGCATTAGAGGCGCCAATACCAGCCGGTTCTCCCGCACTTTTTCCTACAACTTTACCTACGGAAATTTTCGTCGGTAATGTTTTTGTTGGCAATCCGTCGGTATTCCGTAGGTATAAACTTAACTAAGGACTGGTATTATAAACAGTAGGTATTCCGTCGGTAATTACCTACGGAATATTTTCTGTAGGTAATTTCCGTAGGTAAACTACTGTTTTCTAGTAGTGAGAGTATCGAACCCAAGGGACTTGATAGAAAATTAGTCCTAATCCTCAACAATTACCTATTCTAAACAAGGGGGAAATGTAGATAACAACTTAAACCTAAAATAACCAACTAAAATCTTAACTAAATGGTATTTACAATGATTTGTCCGAGATTCGGGATTACTTCAACCAAGTACCAATATGATCTCACAATAGAATTATAAGACTCGAATTTAACCAAATAAATGAACGTGCCGGATGTCTTGTCGGACACCAGATGCAGGGCACATTCAAAGATCTTGAATGTGCCGGGCACCAAACACCTGGTAGTGTACCCGGCTTGTTCAAGTGTCAACTGTATTTCCATGCTTCGGGTTTGACAACAGGAAACTCACTATCCATTGTTGAATCGAACATATTTCATGCCGCGAAACGAACAAGATAGTGGGGAAAATGGGGTAAATTCGACAATCTTAAGTGTTGCTCCCACTGATGTGCAGAAGACAACGGTAAAGATGAACTAAGACTTCCTCTTTCCAATCCTACTATTGACTGATATAATCTCAAGTAGAACCTTGAATGAGAAGAATAAGTGATCAACATATTCAACTGTACGGACCGAAATCTTAATATACGCTTGTATTTATATTGAGATAACCATATTGTTTACAAGGAAGGAATCAACCCTAACCAAGAACTAACAAGGATTTTACTTCACCATCCACACAAATGAAAGGAAAAGAACAAAGAAGAGAAGGAAATTGGTCATAGCCTTAACCCGACAAGGATCTTCTTCTTCTCTTCGCATGGATGGATCTGTAGACTCCCTTGGACACCAACAGTGGAATGAGAGCGGAATTGAAGTGTGAATGGCGTGTGGAGATATGTTGGAATGTGCTTGAAGCCTTTGGCCTTCGGCCTATTTATAGACTTCAATCTTCCTTGTGTGCAGGGTGAAATGCCGGGTCAATGTGATCCGGCACCTTATAAAACACGTGCGAACTATTAACGGTCAAAACCGTCAAATCTGCGCGAAATGGTACTTGTGCCGGACAGGGGATGTCTGGCACCACACCCGGCTAGGGATATCAATCTTGACACGAACCCGAAATCTGACCCGAAACCGACACGCTAAAACGTGGGTTTGGGTTGTAATTTTTAACCCGAAAACATTTTTAGGTCGGGTTCAGGTTGAGTTGCTAAAAACTCGGGTCGGTTTTGGGTTTGAGTTGCTGACCCGATTTTAACCTGCAACCCGAAAACATTTAAAAAAAAGAAAAAAAATATTCGTATAGTTATGTGACATAACTTTTAATATATCAATCATGTAACCATTTATGTTTGATGGTTTTATATGTTATGTTATATTGGCTTGGTGATTTTGTGTGGGATAGTACAATATTTCTAATTTTGGGTTAATTTTGGATCGATTTCGGGTTGATTTCGGGTCAATTTTAGGTTGATTTCGGGTTTCAGGTCAGTTTTAGGTTGATTTTGGGTCACCGGGTCGGTTTCAGGTTGACATAACATAACTCGTTTCTGGTTCGGGTCGGTTTTGGGTTGAGGTGAAACATGAGCAGGTCAGGTTCGAGTTGAAGTCAACCCGACCCAAAACCCGAAATTGACAACCCTACACCCGGCAGAAGTTGGATTGGTAACAGTCATTAACTGTCATCGTTTGGTTAACCGTGGTGACTTTTGCTTGTGCCGGATAGGATGTACTTGGCACTGCATCCGGCTTGCCTCCTACTTTGCTCCATGTTGATGCCGTGAGTTGCCAATCCGGCATAGTACCCGACACTAATTGGTCAGAAGCTATTCTTTGTATAAAAAGATAGAGAACATAAGTTTGAACATATAACAGACTTTACATATAATATAACATAAATAAAGGTCATTCTAACCTTATTTTGACTCTTATTTCTACAATTCTAGACTATAATATATGATAAGTCTGAGGCTTATTAAGGCCCTACACTTACCTTTTGCTAGTCCTCGAGCAAAACTTAATTAGGACAGACTAATTGGTTATGCACATAACAGATAATCATAATAATGATAATTACATAAATCAATTCCAACTACCTGACTCTGAATCATAAGCATCACTTAATCATCCTTATTCTATCAAAAACATACTAATGGGTACAAAAATAAAGAATTTCAAAAACCGATCAAAGACTTTTGGGCTATTTTGCATAAGGGATTTTGTATTCTCTCCTTTTTCTGGTTTCCAGCATTCAGCCCTATTTTTTCAAGGGTTTTTGAATGTGGCCTAGACCCTCATAAATGGTTTTCATGATTCAGCCCTATTTTCCAAGGGTTTCTGAACGTAACCATGATTTTTCATTAAGAAAGGGGAATTTAGGAGAAAAACAAAAGGAAAAAAACTCTCGGATGTTGCTTTTATTCTGAGGCAATCTTGCAACCTCATATGCTTCATTTTTTTCCTTTTCTGTTGAAAGAAGGTTTTTTTTCTCTTATTTTTTTCCTTTTTTCTACTCTTTTTAAAAAAAACCTATTAAAGATTTTCACTATTTTGAAAGGGAAGGGAGGAAATAGTACCCAGAAGTAAATCAAAGATAAAAATAGGAGTAAGGTCATATACTCATGTTAATAAAGAGAATCAAGAAGTTAAAATTGAAATCTAAAAGACATTAGAAAGCTTACCTCTTGAGAGAACAACCATTTATCCTTCCCTGATCTTACTTGATCAAAGACGTGCAAAAAGCTTAGTAGAAAATCAATAAGCTTCAACTTATTATATTAAATAGACTAGATATGTATTTTTTTCATATAATAATTTTTTAAGGGGGACCCCTGCCCTACACTTGGCAGGAATACTGTCCAAGTGTTTGGAGAAAAAAATAAAAAATAAATGCATAAGGAATTGTTAAAGAAAATAACAGAAATAACAGGAAGAGAATAAACACTCCCCTTATAATGGAGGAATCAGGGTATTGCCCTACACTTGTGATGAGCCAAGGAATCAGAATTGTCACAACATTACCTAACTAAAAAGAAAGACAACTGAAACCAAAAACTCACAACAGTACAAAGCTTCCAGAATATAAGGAGAGAGTTAGACAATGATCCATTAGTCATACATGAAAAATAAAATAAAACTAACTAAAATAAAAGGAAATAAAATGAAATGTAAGGAAAATAAAATAAAATAGAGAAAGAGAGAAAGAACTAGATAGCTGCCGCCGGTGTGGATGAAGATGGCGGTGGGGAAGAGTCAGGAGAAGCCTCTGAGGAGTTTGAAAGGCTGGAATAGCTAGGGGTAGGAAGACCCTGCTTCTTCGCCTCCCTGCGTGCTTTCCTCTTCTTCTTGTCCCTCTTCAGAAGACTCTTGAAGAAGGCCTTCATCAAACACTCCATCGTCTTCTTCAGTCTTCCTATCGTCTGCCCTGGATCGGTCGAGTCTATCAACTGCTAGCATAAAGCGGTCATCTACTCGCCGCTCATGCTCCTCCTAGCACTGTGTGATAGTCTCCTGAAATACCTGCTGACCTGTGGCCATCTCCTGCTGACGCTGCTCCATCACCTCAAACAGGTCGGTGACCTCAGAGCGATACCCCTCATAGCTGTCCCAGAAGGCCTCATAATCGGTCCAGGTATCCTGCTGAGCCTAGCGGTAGACATCAAAAGACTGCCGATGCTGATCGAGGGTCTGCTGAAAATGGTCCATCCTCTCATAAAGGGGACCCAAGTCAAGAACGGGACCAGAATCCTGAGGATGCTTGCAAGGCTGAGGAGTGGAGGAGGACGGTGGGGGTAGCAGCAACTGAGGGTCATCCCCCTGATAACTCGGGTAGTCCTGAGCAGTGGCATTGGCCCTAGGCCTCTGCGTTGAAGGGACGTACCGGTACTCTCCCGGTGTAGACTCACGAAACCTCCATCGCCGAATAAGGGTGAGGTCGATGAGGGAGGACTCATGGCGATACTGTGGAGCCCGTGGAATCTGACCCTCCCTCAGAGTCTGAATGATATGTGATGAAGTAACATCGGGAAGACAGGGCGCTGAGTATCTCTATGTAGAATCGCCCGACCCAACTGAGCAAACATCAGTCAGTGTACCAGAACTGTGCTGTAACATCACTCTATAGTGACCCGCGAAGATACTCAAGGAGGGCACAATCCATGTCATTAAGCTCGTCATGCTTACAGGGCCTAATGTTATGCCTAATAATCTCCATGGCCACTATAAGCTGTAAGTCAGTGATGAAAGTAATAAGGATCACAGGATGAGCTTTGGTGTGGGCCCGATCCATATATCGGGTCCGTGATCCAAACTAAGCAATAATAGTAGAATGGGCAGTGGTCAGGTACTGTCTAGTAAATGAGCTCTGCCTCGAGTCATAAGCAGAGCCTAGGGAGTCTGCTATGCTACGAGGTGTAATCAAAATACGAGTAGAAGAAACGTAAGAGCGTATCTGTACCTCAAAGACTTGGGGTGGCCCAGGGTGACATAGAAGTGCCTATGACCGATCTCCAATACTCCCATCCAGCCATGCCTCTGGAATAGGGAGGTGATCTGAGATAACTTGCTCACTGTCGGATCAATGCGTCGCTCCTGGACCCACTTGCCCTTCTACTTAGACTGATGGAAATAGCGAGCGGCCTCAGAACTGACAAACCCCTCTGTATCAAACTGCGGGTCCTCCTGGATGCGGGAAGGTAGAGGATGAGGAGTCCCTAACACTACAAGAAAAATCAGATTTAGCTACCACTGTATATCAGTAGCTAAATCATCATTTTTGGTAGCTAAACACAACGGGCTACCGCATTTTATGATTTAGCTACTGATATACAGTGGTAGCAAAGGTCCTAGTGGCTAAATTAAAAATAGCTACTATTTTGGAATGCGGTAGCTATTTCGCTTTGGTCTCGCTACTACTTTTCCTATAGCTAGATATTGCTACCATTTTAGAATGTAGTAGCCAAATGGCTACTAGTGTAACAGTAGCAAAATGGCTCCGAGTATAACAGTTCCGAAATCGTTACTAGTACATCAGTAACAAAATCGATACTAGTGTAGCAGTAACAAAATCGCTACTAAAATATTGGTAGCAAAATGGCTACTAGCAAAGCAGTATCAAAGTTGCTACTAGTATAGCAATAACAAAATTGATACTAGAATGGTATATAAGCTAGCTCTACACACTACTACTGAACAATGGGCACCCACCACCATTCAATCCCATAAGAAGTGGGAGTCATGTGCCCGCGCAACTTGACTATTCTTTAAATTGAAGACTATATTATGTGTACACATCTAGGATGGAACCTTACAACGTATGAGTATAAATAGACCTCCATACCAATGACATATTTAATTCAAACTAGTGTGTTAAAATGTGCATAGCAGGAATCGATCCCCCGATGTTTGGGATGAATATAGAATGTCTTAACCATTGTACCATGATAGTTATTCACATCATATATAGAAACTACGTGTATATATTGAATGTTTGATACTGTAAATATAAATGGAAGTTTTTACCGAGACATGATCAAACCAGGGATATATTAAAATTAATAAAATAGATATATGGCCGATTATATAATATAACAAATTAATTTAATGCGACCAAAATAGTAAAGCTAATAAAAATTTAAGTATATTATTGGCTTAAAATTATAAAAAATTATAAAATATACATATATATCTTTTAAAAATCTTTGAAATGTCAGAAATTATACAAAAAAGATAATATATTATGTAAAGTTACTTATAATTAAGTCTAATTATATAGTGTTACGAATACTAATATAATATAAATCATTACATGAAAATTAAAACATTTAAATAATATTTTTGTTTTTGTAAATTTGTATAATATAATATTTTTATATATTTTAATAGATATATAATATTGTATAATCTTGACTAATTTAAATTGTTTAGCTTTACTATTTTTCAAAATCCTATTAATTTGTGTGTTGTTTTGTAAATTAAAAACATTAATATATCGTATATTTATGTACATTTTATTATAATTTTGTATACTTTTAACATTTTATAAATTTATACACACATACATATATATTCAACTTACTTTGCAAATTTTAACCTACACGTCAACTAATTTAAATTGTTATTAGTTTTAGTTTTTTATGTTTTATTAGTTTATGTGGCTTTTGTAAATAAAAGTGTCATATAGTAATAAAATTTGTATTAAATTAAATATATATAAACACACACACAACAATATATATATATATATACACTTAACTAATTTAAAATTATTACTACTATTTTTATATTAGTTTGTAAATTTAATCAACATATGTACTAATTTAAATAATAATACTTTTACTCTAGTTTATAATGTATTAATATGTGTGATACTTTGAGACTTAAAAAATATTATAATATCAAAAAAATATTATGTTAGGTATATCTTATATGATAATATAAATTATAGTAGTAGTATATAGTTTAATTATTTTTCACGAATTAGACAATTTTTATTTAATTATTGTTCTTTTCCAAATTTTTGATAGCTAAAAGCTAACCAATATACTATATTGAAAAAATAAAAATTTAAAAATTTATATAAAAAGATAATATGTCCACTATGGCAGTAGTAGTATAGGTTAGTATTTCAAACTATGTAGTAATCACAAGTTTAAGTTATAAGAATAATAATTTTGATATCGCTTTCATTTGTTGTATTCTAGCATAATATCAACTAAAGTTTATTAGCATTATTAGTCAGTAGCAATTTCAAAATTGAATTATATATGTATCACACATTTAAATTATAAGAGAATTATAATTTTGCTATCACCTAAAAATATTAGCTATCATTTTTTTATAATGTAGCACAATATTAGCCATAATCTCATTAACATCATTAGTCGGTAGCAATTTCATAATTAAAGATAGTAACAATTTTTATGCTTGCTAAAAATATTCGTTACCGACACCCAAACAGTAGCAGAATGGCAACCGTGATGAGTGTTAGTAGCAATTTTATTAACTTATCTTATCTATTTGGTAGTAGCAACTTTTAGTAGCAATTTAGCTACTAGTTATAATATTTTTCGCTACTACTGCTTTAATAGTGGCACAATAGCTACCATGATTGAATTAGCCACATCTTGTAGTAGCTATTCCGTAATTTAGCTACCAACATTGGTAGCTAAATTGTTCTTACAAAAAGAACCAAGATGAAATCAAAAATAGCTACTACTAATGGTAGCAGTCTTGTCAGGCGATAGTGATTTGGCTACTGTTTAAAAAATCTAGCTACCATTGTCGCTGTTGTAGCAAAATAGACACCATTATGTTAGTACCATTAAAAATCAGTAGCAATTTTTAAAAGTAGCTACCAATATATGTGTGGTAGCAAATCATTGGTAGCTAAATCTGTTTTTTCTTGTAGTGTAAGTCGTTTAGCACAGGTGTTGTGGATGTAAACCCCGGTCCACTCTGAGCCGCAGGAGAAGGTCGCTTCTTCTTCCTCCCCGCCTGAGATTTCCTGGGAGTCTGGGGAGCACTAATGGAGGTTGGCTCCTTACCTGCCCGTCTGGTAGAACGACGGGGTGGCTTAAGTGCAGGAGCAGTCTCATTCTCCTCTGTAGTGGCCTCTCCTAGGGCTGCATCCAGCTCGTCAAAGAGGTCATCCTCTTCAGAGTCAAGGCATTGAGAAGTAGTGGATTTTCGTCAAGGCATCTGTAGGAAAAGAAAGGAAGTAGAATACCACAAGGTATACCTTACATGTTAGCTCATTAGTTTACAAGAATTTAAATCCTGAAGAATCTGGAGCCACATCAAAAGGTACTACATTCCTGTAAATTAGATGTTCAATCGTAGAAATTCTAACACAGCACTATCCTAGGCATTAATTCAGGAGCATGGAGTCAAGATTTACCAAGAATAAACCACCAAACAGTTGTGCCGGGTGCGATGCCGGACATGATCCACCCAGCAAAATCAATAAGCAGCGTGCCGGATGAATGGTACCCGGCACATTCATCTGGCACATTCAACAGCGAACCCAGTTTTGCAGAAAAACGCACAGAACCTTCCAAACCAGTCGCAAATCAATACTAACAGGTCCTCATATTCCCAGAACAATTTTCCTAGCTATTAAGCGCGTAGAAATCAGCATTGGCAGTAAAAACGAATAAAATCTTAGAAAACGCACTAAATAAAAAACGAATTCAAAACTGAACAGAGGAATTTAAAGGGAACCTGTTTCAATTCACAATGCAGATGAAGACGAACAGGAGCAGAGTGCAGATGCGCGGATGGTCTTGGCGGTGTGAACCGCTGGATTTAGGTGCTGGAG
This sequence comes from Limonium bicolor, assembly GCA_023374045.1. Taxonomy (NCBI): domain Eukaryota; kingdom Viridiplantae; phylum Streptophyta; class Magnoliopsida; order Caryophyllales; family Plumbaginaceae; genus Limonium; species Limonium bicolor. Next base: position 267,290,410 of record CM041778.1, on the reverse strand, counting down.
CTCAGTTGGAGGCGCTTTTGGTTGCTGCTGGTGCTCTGTGCGGTGCGTTCCTTCGTGCGGTAAGGTAGGGTAAGTGAGGAAGAAGACTTACCCGATATGTTATTTTTTTCAAAAATCGCGAAGTGCTGGGTATGGTGTCGGGTTGTAGGTGTCCGACACTATGGATTCCTTTCTGGCTGGGCATGTATACCCGGCTTTGCGTACAACAAGTCGCTTTTTTTTCTCTCTTTTTTTTGTTTTTTTATAATATAAAAAATTATATTAATTCAAGACAATAACTCAGTAAAGATCAAAAATAAAAATAAAAATAAATAAAATGGAGAAAATTAAAGTGGGTAGAGAAGAAATACTCCTGTTATGACGAGGGCCTTTTGACAGGGCCCTACACTCGTTCTATGTTGTGTGGTGCAATGCTCAGAACTCTCCGAGATAATGGTGATGGACTTCGCATGCTCCCGTGGGTTAATTTGGTTTGGGGACGGTAACCGACCGGTTGGTCTCGGTTAAGCAAGAAGTTGCTGTAATTGCGAATGCTGCAACGTCTTGTGGTCCTTGTGAATTGCTGAAATCTCTTCATGAGCGTCGTGAGATTGTTCACCAATGTCATCATCATGTCTCGCAACTCTGCCATCTCAGCTTCTGAGTTTGATGGAGGTTGGAAAAGTCGATTTGAAGGGACTCCGCCATAAGGAGTCTGCATAAATTGCCTTTGACCTCCCGAGTAGCCAGCATGATTTTGAAAGTTCTGAGGGGGTTGGCCTCCAGACTGCCAAGATTGTCGAAACCCAGCTTGTTGCTCACATAGTTGGCTTCCTCAACATTCTTCAAATCTTGCAATTCAGTGCACTGAGCGTGCGGTCGTGCACTAACCACGTTCGCCTGCTGTGGAATAGCATTCATTGTCATTTGTTCCACAACCTTCTACAGGGCACTCACCTTTGTCTTTACTCTCCAACAACTGCTCGTGACTCTTCATTAATGTGTCGAATTTATTGTCACTCTCTCCCACATGATATACGCCTGGGGTACTACCCCTTGATCCACTTGTGACCCAATCTCTGATTTCTTCACATAGGGACTCAATCCCACTCAGAAATTTCTCTCCTGGCTTCTTCAGGATGTTAGCACCAAGGGAGGATAGTATCATAGTTTTGCATTGGTTTACTAATCCCTTGTAGAACAACTGGGAAAGTGTTCCTTGGTGAGGCCATGGTGAGGACATGTACGGAGCAACCCTTTGAATCTGTCCCAAGTCTCACAGATGTTCTCCGAGCCTAGTTATCTAAAGTTGTAAATCTCGGCGATCATCTCTAGGGTGCGACTTGGTGGTAAAAACTTATCATAAAACTTGGTTTCCATGTCCTCCGAAGTGGAGATGGTGCTTGGGGTCAGACTATGGTACCATTTGCTTGCTATGCCTATAAGGCTATGGGGGAAGAGAGAGAGTCTGGCATATTGTAAGACGGTGTCTGTGGCAGTTAGGCTATTGGTGTGCTGCAGAAATTTAGTTATGTGGAGCAAAGCCTCGTCCGGGTTTGAACCATCGAACATGCCCAACTCTTTCACACAACGAATATGATGATATGGCTTAAGTTTTTGCCACTCATCATACTCGTTCTGTGAGAGGAGAGGGAGGTTGATAGCCGGTGTCTGGCCTGGTTGGAAGGCCGATTGATATTGCGGACAGTTGGAGTTGCCATTGCACTTGCTGTATTTGATTCTATATGTGTAGGGGGAGCGTTTTGCTGACTCCTTCGTTGTCTTAATGAACGAAGAAAGGTCATTTCTATCTCTGGATCGAGGTTGGATAAATCTTGAGGAAGACTATTCGACCGGAGAAGCATTCACCGTAAGTAACTTCAGAAGGAGCAAAACAAAACGTTATAATATTTAACATAAAAGGGTGAAGACAATAATCTAAGAATAAAAACGGAAAATGCAAAAAAATGTTTCGAAAAAAATAATATTGAATATGCCGGTTGTAGCGTTGGGCCAGGCCAGTCCAGCGTTGGACTTGCTCCAATTATGCCAGATTACATTTACCGGCACCATGCATGGCATGTTCAAAATAAAAGAAAGGCAAATAAATGAATTCAAAAGTAAGAATAAAGAATAATGAATAATGAATATGGCAATCACCGACTTTAGGACTTGGACTATTTCCAAGTCCCCGGCAACGGCGCCATTTTGCTAACAAGAATTTTGTAGGGTAAAACTATATACAAAAATGAATAAAAGAATGAAAGAATCCTACAACTCTAATACGGGTAGCAAAAATCCCGGTCGGAATATAGCGTAAGCAAATTAAGACCAAAAGTATCGAACCCAAGAGACTTAATAGAAAATTAGTCCTAATCCTCAGCAATTACCTATTCTAAACAAGGGGGAAATGTAGATAACAACTTAAACCTAAAATAACCAACTAAAATCTTAACTAAATGGTATTTACAATGATTTATCCTAGATTCGGGATTACTTCAACCAAGTACCAATATGATCTCACAATAGAATTACAAGACTCGAATTTAACCAAACAAAATGAACGTGCGGATGTCTTGCCGGACACCAGATGCACGGCACATTCAAAGATCTTGAATGTGTCGGGCACCAGACACCCGGCAGTGTACCCGGCTTGTTCAAGTGTCAATTGTATTTCCATGCTTCGGGTTTGACAACAGGAAACTCACTATCCATTGTTGAATCTAACATATTCATGCCGCGAAACGAACAAGATAGGGGGAAAATGGGGTAAATTCGACAATCTTAAGTGTTTTTCCCACTGATGCGCAGAAGACAACTATAAAGATGAACTAAGACTTCCTCTTTTCAATCCTACTCTTGACTGATAGAATCTCAAGTAGAACCTTGAATGAGAAGAATAAGTGATCAACATATTCAACTGTACGGACCGAAATCTTAATATACGCTTGTATTTATATTGAGATAACCATATTGCTTACAAGGAAGGAATCAACCCTAACCAAGAACTAACAAGGATTTCTACTTCACCATCCACACAAATGAAAGGAAAAGAACAAAGGAGAGAAGGAAATTGGTCATAGCCTTAACTGACAAGGATCTTCTTCTTCTCTTCACGTGGATGGATCTGTAGACTCCCTTGGACACCAACAGTGGAATTGAAGTGTGAATGGCGTGTGGAGATAGGTGGAATGTGCTTGAAGCCTTTGGCCTTCGGCCTATTTATAGACTTCAATATTCTTTGTGTGCTGGGGTGGAATGCCGGGTCAATGTGATCTGGCACCTTATAAAACACGTGCAAACTGTTAACGGTCAAAACCACTAAATCTGTGTGAAAAGGTACTTGTGTCGGACAGGGGATGTTCGGCACCACACCCGGCAGAAGTTGGATTGGTAACGGTCATTAACTACCATCGTTTGGTCAACCGTGGTGACTTTTGCTTATGTCGGATAAGATGTACCCGGCACTGCATCCGGCTTGCCTCCTACTTTGCTCCATGTTGATGCCGTGAGTTGCCAATCCGGCATAGTACCGACACTAACTGGTCAGAAGCTATTCCTTGTATAAAAACATAGAAAACATAAGTCTGAACATATATAATAGACTTTACACATAATATAACATAAATAATAGTCATTCTAACCTTATTTTGACTCTATTTCTATAATTCCAGACTATAATATATGATAAGTCTGAGGCTTATCAGTGGTTGTTATAGCTAGCATTTCTTGGGTCAGGTTTAGTGTCATGCATGGGTCTCAGATTATTTTAAGCTTATGTTCACATCTTTAGCCTTGGCTATGTTATCCTAGGATTATGTTATCTTTCTTACTTTGTTTTTGGGTTTTGCGGTTGGTTATGGTCACTGTCTTTGGAATATCTTTGTGAAACATCTTCTTGTTGGTCTAGATAGATCCTTCTCCTAGCAATCCCGCCATATGGATGCTCCATGTGTTGGATGGATTGGCAATCATCATTCGGGCAGGACTTTCTCACCCATAGGCCAATTAACCGTAACTCATAAAGAAGAAGAAAAAGCTCTGCCATAAGCTATTAAGCTCAGAAAGTCTTGGGCGACAGTCATCTCACCCTGTTTTGTCTCATGAACTTTCTTTCGTAGTTCATAGACTTGAGCATGATTACCCAATTGTGAATATGTTTGATTGACAGTATTCCAAATTTTCCATGCCGAATCCAAAAGTAGGTAACCATGGACAATGTGTGGCTGCATAGAGTTAATAAGCCAGGACATAACTAGTGAATTTTCTGATTCCTATTGACTAAAAGATGCGTCAAACACATTGGGTTTCTGTTTTTGTCCCGTTATATACCCATCCTACCATAAGGGCTTTTATGAATAACAAAGATGAACGAGACCAAGCAAGATAGTTGTTCCCGTCTATCTTCACTAGACTAATTTGGAGAGAGGGGGCAAAAGCGAGAGAGGTGGGGGTTTCCTTTATGGGTTTACCATGAGCTAATCCCTCTTGGCCCTGGTGTTTCTGGAGATTCTCCAAATGATGGTTATGTTCTTATGGTAGTTTTAATTCGAAGTTATTAATCTTGTTTATTCCACTAGGAAGTCTTGGTATACTCTCTTCTTTGTCACCATGGCTTGGTCGGTAGAGGAGTGGTATCCTAGAACCAAAGGTCTTGGGTTCAAAACCTACCCACTACCGTAACTATAAAAAAAAACTTATTACTCTTAAACTTATGTTAGTTGAAACTAAGTATGTGCCCATTTTCCTTTACTAAATATATGTCTTATTTTTGAAACAAAATGATTAATGACAAAAAAAATAGCTAAATTGGAACTTCTTATGAAACCAAAATCAGATTAGGCGATTGCAAACATATTCCCAAAATCTGTGAGAGTAGTTTGAAAGAATGGGAACACCCTCCCATTTTGTTTCAAAAATAGGAAATTTTGATTAATAATAGTTGAGTACATACCTAGTTTTCCATTTTTTTAATTTTAAGAGGAGAGAGAAAAATAAGAAGATAGCTTGGTAGATAGTTTTGATGACGGGCATACTAGCACAATACCATGAGATTAAGCATGAATGTAGTGGGTCTTCTAATCCATAGCCACATTCCTGGCTAATCCAAAGAAGGGCAACTGAGGTTAGTCATATCCTACAGGACGACTACCTATCAAGAGGTCAGTGGGAGCATCCTTTTGTGAGGAGTGTTAAAAGGGGATAATAGTGCCGGGAAAGACACCACCTGGAACACCAAGGGTCTCCTTCATTGATTCTATCGTTTAATGTTGTCAAGTTGGTTGTGGACATGTTAAAATGTATATATATCAGCAAGTGTACTGGTCTGTAGTAACAAGTTTTCCTAAAATGTATTCCCTAGGTTATCGAACCAACGAATGTAGTATCTAGTTGGAGTCTTTAATCTAATTAAACTAATAAACTGGGGAAAATATATAACAATATTAAATTGAGGGTTTGAATGCAGAAACTAAAAGATTAAATAAACTGAAAATAAATAAAAATGATCTTCTAACAATTCTAAAGGGTGAATCCTGGTTTACTACTTCTTCTTAGTTTATCAATTCCCTTTCTGAGTGTTTTCTAAATTCTAGATTGCAACCTCAGATCTAAATTAACCTAAAACCGGTCTCCCGTAAGATAGATCCTTACTAGCAATTCCTAAATCCTAACTCTCGTTACGAATTTACTAATTAACTAGTAGCGTTAACGATTCATCTGGTTTCTAGACAGCTAATCCTGAGGAATTTTCATCTCTAGTTTCACTAGTAATATTCATATGGTCTAATGAATGTCACAGTTCTCACTTGTAAGCAATTCATACCAAATAAACTCAAGCAATAATTAATCACAAGAGAATTCAATAATAAACTAGGAATAAAACTACAATTTGTATAGAATTTGTATTTATAAACTCAGAAAGAATAATAATAATAAATTAGTTGTCCATAGCAAGCCACAATTCTAATGGCTACTCAGACATCGGAGTCAAAGAAATAATAACAATGTTAAAGAGATAAGAAAACATCTTCTAATCTGTGTGTGTAGAACAGTTGACGAATCCAGTCTCTATCTTCTGCTCCGGTCTCTCTATGTTACTCTCTGTCTAGTCTCTGCTTCCAAAATGTTCTGCGCGGCTAGGGTTTATAGAATGTTTCATATATACCCCCCTTCGATAGTCTTCTCGTCTTCGAATATTATATATACAATCATTCTTGGCTACAAGCATATTAGTTATCTTTGGCTACATTTAAAATTGTACAGTTTGTATAGTGTAAACGTACAAGTTTTGTAAGCTTATTGTACAGTTTAAGAAGTTAGTATGTACATCTACTAGAATTTCAGTAATATCAGAATTCAATATATAACTTAACATATACATCCGTACAATTTTTATTATTAATTAATTGTATAGTTTTTATAGAACAAATGTACTAATCATCTATAGCTACATTTGGATGCAATGGCGGAGATAGTAGGGGAGCATGCTGGTACAACCACCCCCCCACATTCAAAAAAGTACCAGAACAAATGAGTACTATTTGTTATTTATATATTAGTTAGACCTTTTAGCTCCCCCTTAACCCCGTACTAGTTAACTAGTACTAGTCACCAAAGTCTAAGACTCAGAGTGTGATGCAATCAAGCATTGGAACTATAAATAAGTTATAAAAAAAAATCAGTCGTGTCTCACAATTGGAAATAGAAGTAGTGTATCTCTCCAAAATAAATTAAAAAACAAAATAATATATATAGAATGTAATCATTCCATTTTCTAGGTGCTAATATAAAAATGAATAAAGGGAAGACTTTTGAGTGGACTAATATTTGTTTATAGTTACTTTTGTTGGTTTCTTTTCACACAAGCTTCAGCCAACACCAAGTAGATGAGGGCAGGTTCTTTCTTCTTCCTCCCACAGTTCTCCCTCAGTTTCTCCTATTGTTGCCGAGCACAAAGAGAAGGTAATATCTGTCAGAATCTATATTTTTCCTTTCTGCTTATGTAGTTTCTTAATATGACAATGCTTATTATAGTGATGGATTTTGGGTAAAACATCAAGTTATAATAAAATAAAAAAAATTGAATTTAAAATATATTAACCAGACTAGAGAGAGGTCCAGAGCTAAGAGCTCCACTTCTTTCGTATACCCACACAAACACAATCATAATTCATAGTTCATTAGTTCTTAAATTAGCTCATTTTTTGTTGGTCACCACTCCACAATTAATTTTTTACAGCAGCAGTAGAGTATTGATTAATTACTTTATAATTATACATATAAATAATAATTATACTATGCAAATGATTGCATGTATTGTCATTACTCATTATAATAAAGTTTTTAATCAATGTCTACAGTTTGTAGAAATTGACAGATTTTAGTCCACGTTGACTGACCAAATTAGAAGTGTGTAAACTTCATATAATTCAACAGTATAAATTTAGAATAATATGTTGATCCTTAATTGGGTTTAGTTTTGACATGTGAACAAACTATTGTAATTAGAGTCTAGGGACACATTTTTTAATGAGATAAATTTTGAACTTTTAAATTTCAACCAAGGATTGATTAAAGCCTTATTTGAATTACTTGTTTCAATTGTTTCAATTTTCAGTTTGACTACCTAACTAACATCATTTTATTTATGATTTCCATATTGGATATGGTCAAAATAAGACCAATTGATTCATTCTTCAAATCAGGGGGAATAGTAGCATTGATGAGCCACTACAACATGGTGATAAGCTAGTAGAAGCTCCTAGTTCTATTAACAATCATTCTCATGAGGAAGAACCTCCTTTAAAATCTCCTCGGCTTGAAAAGGTTAATATGCTGGAGTCAGGGGTGCTCAACATGGACTACTTAATTCGTGATCCAGGTTTACGACCCCCAATTGTGGAGTATCCAATTGGTCAACGTGATGATATTAGACGGGCATACATAAAACTTGGACCGTATCAATTTCAGAAACATGAGTATCCTTTTAGTGGCACCGTAGGTCAAAGGCAAAGGTTTCAGACATCTTGGTTTAAAAACATTTTTTGGTTGGAGTATTATGAGGCAAAAGATGAAGTGTTTTGCCTTCCATGTTATCTCTTCAGCAAGAAGCCCATTGGGCGAAGTGGATCTGACACATTTACTGTCAAAGGGTTCAACAGCTGGAAGAAGGTGAACAAGGGCAAAGGTTGTACTTTTGTCAGCCATGAAGGTACAACTTCTAGCTCAGCACATAATTATTCAGTGAGATGTTATGAAGATTTTAAGAATCAGCCTTGTCACATTAAGAATGTTATACACAAACAAACCTCTCAACCGAATGCAAGTAATACATTGCGCTTGAAAACTTCAATTGAAGCTATCAAGTGGCTTACATTTCAGGCATGTGCATTTAAAGGACACGATGAGAAATCTGATTCCAAAAATCAAGGGAATTTCCTTGAATTGCTTAAACTGCTAGCATCTTACAACAAGGATGTTAGTGATGTGGTGTTAGAAATGCACCTCAAAATGCAAAATATACATCACCAGATGTTCAAAAGGAAATTTTAGTGTTTTTTCTATAAGTGTACAAGAAGCCATTCGTGATGAAATTGGTAACTCAAAGTTTTGTTTGATATTGGATGAGGCTAGAGATGAATAAAAAAAGATCAAATGGTTATTGTTGTCAGGTTTGTTGATCGTCATGGATATGTGAAAGAGAGATTTTTGGATTTGATTCATGTGAAAGATACGATTGCATCAACTTTGAAGCAAGAGATATCTTCTTGTTTATTATATCATAAACTTGATGTTCAGAACATCCGTGGTCAAGGGTATGATGGAGCTAGTAATATGCATGGAGAATGGAATGGGTTGCAGGCCTTGTTTGTAAGGGAATGTCCTTATGCTTATTATGTGCATTACTTTGCCCATCAGTTACAGTTGGCTCTAGTTGCTGCATCTAAGGATGTGAATGAGGTGCATAGTTTTTTTATGAACTTAAACTTTATTGTGAATGTCATTGGCTCTTCTTGCAAGTGTAATGATGAACTGCAGGCTGCTCAACTTGCTGAAGTATCTCATCTAGCTGAACTTGGAGAGTTAGAAAGTGGAAAGGGGACAAATCAAATCAGATTTTTGCAAAGGCCGGGAGATACTAGATGGAGTTCACATTTTAGATCTATTTGTAGCTTGATGAGCTTGTTTGGTCCTGCAACTGTGGTATTGGATAACATTGCTATTAAAGGTTCAATAGCTTCTCAAAGAGGTGATGCAGACTTTTCCCTGAGACACTTATTATCATTTGATTTTGTGTTTGTGATGCATGTGATGAAGGAAATCATGGGTATAACTGATGTGCTTTGTCAAGCGCTACAAAAGAAGTCTCAAGACATTGTGAATGCTTTGACTATGCTTTCTACTACAAAACATTGATTCAAAGACTAAGAGATTAAGGGTGGCATTCACTTATGAACAGTGTTACTTCATTTTGTGGAAACCACAACATTCAAGTACCAGATTTGAGTGGAAATTACACTGATATCATTCGATTTCGTCGTATGAAAGAAGTTGTAAGTGTTGAGCATCATTATCGGGTTGAAGTATATATTTCTGCTATTGATCATCTGTTGCAAGAGTTGAACTGCAGATTTAATGAGGCAGTCACAGAACTTCTTTCACTTAGTGTTGCTTTGGATCCTAGAGATTCATACAAGTCTTATAGTATTCATGACATATGCAAACTTGCACAAAAGTTTTATCCTTCACATTTTTCAAAGCAAGAACAAATTCAGTTAAGGCAGCAGTTACAACACTATGAGATAGACGTTTTTCACCATGAGCATTTGAGAAATGCTTGCTCCATTTCTGAATTATGCAGAGGGTTGCAAGAAACTGGGAAACATGAAATATATCTTTTGGTTAATAGGTTAATTTGACTTGTTCTGACTCTTCCTGTTTCAACAGCAACAAGTGAAAGGGCATTTTCAGCAATGAAAATTGTAAAAACAAGACTTACAAGTAGCATGAGTGATGAGTTTCTTAAGAGCTACTTGATTGTCTATATTGAACGGAAATTGCTGAGACTTTTTCTACAAACAAGATCATAGATTACTTCAACTCTATGAAGGAAAGACATGCACGCCTTAGTTGAACAAGGTACATATTCTATGTAGTTGGTCTACATTTTTTCTATTTGCCTTTGACTAGTTTTATTCTTACATCTTTAACTATGATACTATTTATTTTTAGTTTTTAATGGTCAAATGATATCTCTGTTTTCATTTATTTATGCAGTGTTTCATTTCTCCTGGTGAAGACCCCTTGAAGAATTTTTGTGTCAACAGTTCATTTTGCTATTCCTTAATCTTATATCATATTAGCAACACATCATTTACTATCTCTTCTTTGGTATAGGCATTGATCACATGTCTAAATGTGATACATAGTTTATGTTTTTTGAAATACAAACTTATTATAAGATAATTGTTGACAAATCTTAATATACTATATTGTCTTGAAAATTTGAAAGACGCAACATTAAAAAAAGTCTCACCCCCCCCCTCCCCTCTATATTATTATCTAGCTTCGCCCCTGTTTGGATGTATTCTCCCCAGAGAAGATATCTCCACGTGTGTGCAGCCGTCCAATACGCTGCTTCCCTTCTTTTTCTTTTTTTTTTTCTTTTTTTTTTATATCCAAATCGGTATTCACATATTAGTCACGTCCGTCCACGTTGTTAAAGATTGATTAAGTAGATAATCAAATCTCTTCAGATGCTGCTCCACTTCAACATTAATAATTCACGTGAATGCTTGGTTAGTCTCCTGTCTCACGTCCAATATGCAATGCGGCTCCATGCTGTTTTATATTTGCTAATCTTTCAGGTGCATGCAGCCATCATGAATTAATAATGGGTCCATCAATGTTGCTTGCACATTCTCTTCACTAAATGCAGCCGTGCAGCACTCTTTCTTATCATGCAGCCCATTCGAGTACAGTCCGAAAGTGCCGGCCCAGGTTTGTGAATACAAGGCCAATGTTGACTTTCCAAGTTATACGCGGCCCATGCAGTCATGGAATTGATGAAGTCCATCGCGATGCTTGCACAGGAAGGTTTTCTTTCACTACTCCTTTACCCGGACCAGGTATGAGAATTGAGCACACACGATGACACGAATATTTGCTTGGTCCGGTCTGTTTCCAAGTGAACATTCCCGAACCATGTCATTAAATAGGCATTAGTTTTTCCTAGGGTGTGCACTGGGTTTACGAATCCAGACACATACCCGGATCACACCTAAATCTTGGCAGAAAGCAGTCCTCCTGGTTGGTTCGGGTTTGTATATTTGAACACATGTTCGGATACACCCTAAAATGCATTAAAATGACTGTTTTTGCTCCCGTTCAGTCCCGTTTTGATCGTTAATTTCTTGACATGCGTTTCTAAGCCTTTTTTTTCAGTATTTTCACATGTTTAACCATAAAACCTCAAAGTAAGGGGAGTTTTTCACATATAGTATAAACTAACATATAAGTAAGGAATTTATCACATAAACCTATAAAATATTAATCAAATTAAACATAGAAACATGGATAAATTCCGTACTTACCAGGTCGCCATTGGCTTCAACATAGGCTTAGTAAATAAAACGCTAAAACAAGTAAAAGAATGAGCTAAAGACATATTGATATAGAACTCTAGGGATCAGTAAAGCTTAACTTTGACTATATGGTATATAGGGGAAATACCATGTAATCCACATAGTTAACCGGACTCCTACTATACCCAGTGACTGTGAGCTCCCGTGATCATTTGCCTAGGCATTCCCTGACCTGGCCAGAGACTGTCTCCTTGCTTGTGTCGGGCTGCGCAAGATTGATGGACAATGGGTCTTTGGGCGTAGATGTCTTACCTTTCTTGTGGATCACTGAAAGTTTTGTGGGGATAATGACCGAGCCATGCATGTCTCTACTCCTAAGGTCCCTGTCATAGTTGTGTTTCTTAAGATTAGAAGGGTCTAAGGGGCTAACTGGTGCCTTCCCTTTGTCGAAGAAATTTGGGAAGGTCAAGGTGTGCATGGAAAATTTGGAATGGTGGCGAGTTCCTTTTCAGTAACGAAGTCTGATGGCCAGTTGTAACACCCCAACCCGAAACTCCACAATCTGTACGATGATAGCTCCCAAAGATAACTAGAAATGCAGCGGAAAAATATATACATAACAACGGGTGGTGCTACAACGCCGCTAGTCACCCATGTGACTAACAAGGCTAACTCCAATACAACTTACAAATGCTACGGTCTGAGTGCTGAATACAAACCTCTTAAAATAACAAAACCAATAGTAAAGATACAGTACTGTAAATTACTTCCGGTATTAATAATCTCCTGTCTTAATTCTACCCCACCTACACTCGGTCGGGTAATCTCTTCAACTTCAGGTACCTGAAAAATGGGGGTGCCCCCAAGGGGCTCAGCTCAGCAAACAACGCTGGTATGGAAAACGTGCAGCCCATCGGCTACTGGGCCACACCAACTACTTTGTCAGATACATGCAGTTCATTTTTATAAAGCTGTAAACAAGCATCATAACATAATCATAACAAGTATCCATACAAGGACAACAATGTCACACAGAACAAGACTTCAGAAGGTCGAGTTAGGTGATATGTAATCTTTTAATAGTTATCGGGTCCACACAGTGGGACTGACAGGTGTATATGAGTATGTCAATATAGTGAAGGTATAGTGACCTCGTTAAAAAGAAAGGTGGGTAATTAGTCCCTCAGAAGATAACGTAGTTAACTCCTGTATTTTAAAGAGATGGGAATCGAACCCTCGAGAGGAATAAAGTCTTCCTCCCCACTTGAACTGTTCTGGTACGCAGCCGGTGAGTGACATAATGCACCCAAAACTCCCGTCGCGACGTAAATTGTATAGGAGACGACCTGAGACAGGTACAGCTCCAGTAGCATGCATGACCAGATCCAACTGGGCTCCTCGCTTCTCGTAGTATAGAATTTGTTAGATGTCACATAAGGACGTTAATCAAGAACACAATGTGTATTGTCGATTATCACGTTTAGGATAACGACGTTTGTTATAAAGTGAAGTTAGTGAGAAACTTGAGTACAAGTTCTCGGTATGATAAAACGCAGGTATTTAATCCACTGGTAATGTAGTGTTGTATGCGTGGGACATACACGTTATAGTTATTATCATTCACGCACGTAAAGCAACACAACAGTGCACAAGAGTAATACAACATCTTACATGCAATTATCTTGGTCATTATTTCAAACAACATATAGCACACAAGCCGGTGTAATCCGGTAGCAAACAGTTGCAAGAATCCCATACCGTTCACCGTAGACTGTACTTGTTTAGTTCCCGGCCAACGTCTGGTCAAACAATGTCCTAGAATAGGATTAACTGAGAGTGTTAATTTATGTAACTCTCGTATAGTAATTTTATTGACTCATGAAACGATTTCGTATTCGTTATTTCATGTGAGGTTTATTTCTTTATACTTAAGTAGTTTCTTTAACCTCTTAGCCTTATTATTTGATTAAGGCATTTATATATTTCCAAAACATGAAATCCTAATTTATAAACTTATATTGTGTGACAATTCCTTTTAATCACCTTATGACTTAATATGTAACTCATTTGTTATTTCTTTTGATTTATTTTAAAATCCTTTAATGTATATAACTATATATTCATGTACCATTTATGTTACATGTTTTACAATTGTCTAATTGACATCTTCATAATTTCCCCAATATTTTTATATCACACATGGACATAATATTCTTATAATTCTTTGGTATCCTCCACTTAACCATAATTAACATTTATTGGTTACAATTAAATTCCTTATAACTATATTACCATAGTTTTAATCCCATGATTCCTTATATTCATTTCCTTTTTGATTTACTTGAAAATCTAATATATATATATATATATATATATATATATATATTTCATACACATGTATTATTTATGATACTTATATATAATTGTCTAAATGACATAACAACTTAATAAATCCTTAAATTATAATTACACGTTACGCATGGGCATAATTCTCCCATATCTTTTATTAATTACAAACTAACCCAAAATAATATTATTTCTTTTACAAGTGAATTGCTTGTACTTGTATATCATATAGTTTTAATTTCATAAATCCTTAAATCATAGTTTCCTTTTCTATATTTCCTAAATATCCATATAGGACCTACTAATATTTTTAATCCCATAAATACGACATACTTTTCGGTTATTATATTATAACCACATTTATTTCTTAAACTTTACTTTATATCCCAAAATACATTACAATACATAGTTTTATTTTCTTAATTAATTAATTTCACTAAACCACCTCAAAATTCGGTATTTATTATTTGAACACCATAACTTTTACAAATTACCAATTCAACCGTTAACCTTTCGGTTTTGACAAATAACTTTCTATAATTACATTTTAACCCCAAAAACATTATATAAATTATATATTCACTTATAAATTATAGTTTTAATATTTAATTTCCTTAATAACCAAGTGGGCATTTATATTTCCATAAATTATGATTTCGCCCCATATAAAATTTGGTTTTATATTTAAACTCTTATAAATTACATAATCACCCCAAAACTTTTATAAACTTAATATTTCATGCCATAAATCATTTTAACTCAAAGTTTTCGGTCAACACTTTGACCATAGTCTAATTTCATACTTAGTACATTAATATACTCATAAACTTATATTTTTCTCGGTTGTACACCAACCTTTCCAAAAATTACCAAATAGCCCCAAAACTTTTCAAATTGTTATTTTGACTTCTAAACACTTATTTAATTGAACCAAAATTCATAATATTAATTCTCACACTATATTATATTATAATTATGCCAAGGACCCATTTTGCTCTCGGTAATTACATTCCCTTCACCATACTTTATAAAAATTATGTTTTTACCACATAACTTATTAAACTAGTCATTTAAACACTAGTAATTATTTTTAGCTTACCTAAAATTCATAGTATATATTCATATACATATTTAGCTCATTAAAATCTATTCATCACCATTTGCATTCGGCAATCACCATATAATTTCTAAAACTTGCTTTATAACTTATAATAATTATACATAAATACATATGAGTCATATAACTCAGGTAAAAATTATTGTAATGTCTTAGATATATTTTATCTCAAAATAGAGCATATTTGTCCTAGGCAATTCGGTATGAATAAATATTTAACCTAGGTAACTTTTATAACACTAAAATGTGTCTTAAGGTAACAAGCTTACCATATATGTGATAAATTATATTTTTGGTATATTTTACCATATAGTTTTGGTATTAAACACCTAAGAAGGTGTACATAATTTTTGTACAATTTTTAAGAGCTTAAACAAGCTTAAAACAATAAAGATTTGCTTAGTAATCTTACTCTTAATAAAGGATGATTAAGTACTTGAACTCATCTTGAATTACCAAGCTTCCTCCAATGGTAAATGATGTTCCTCTTCGGTTTTTATGCAAGAGAGGAAGGGGTTTTAGGAGTTAGATCTTAACAAAGACCTTAAGTAGATTTATAAGTAGTTTTCCAAGGATTTACCTTAGGCTTTTCTTCTTAAATTTTCGGCACACCTAGGATGGATGGAGCATCAATTTTCCTTCATGAAATTGATGAAGAAAATAGCTTTAGAAGATGTAGAATTTTGGATACACATAAAATGTGTCTCAAGGATTTTCAAGCATGAAAAATACCTTAAGATGTTCTTGGATGCTCCTTGGATTTATGTTGTTTTAAGACAACCTCCTTGGTGTATAGATTGATGCCGAAATCATGTAGATGTGCTAGGAAGATTTTTGCTTCAAGGCTTGTTGAGAAATGCTAGGAATTTACCTTAGAAATGAAGATAGAAGTTAAACCTCCATTAATGGACTTAAGAGCTTCAAAGGAAGAAGATGAAAGGAGAAGAGAGGAGCTTACCCAAATTGGTGGTGAATGGCAAATGAGAATGAAGCTCACGTATAGTCTAAGAAGATTGGAATGAGAGGAATTTCTTTTGACAAAAATAATGTCAATTTAAGTATTCTTTTCCTTAGTTTATTTCCTTGTTTATTGGCTCAATAAATCCCTCATTTGACTGCACATTTTCGTTGGGTGGGCAAGGCATGATAGACGCTTTGTTTGATAATTGCAAGAAGAAGACAAGGTGAAATACCCCAAACTTATTAAATATTGATTAAATATTTAATCACATTAATTAAGGCCTAAACATGTCTTAAAAGTCAACTGAGATCAACAGCGGTCAACACAAAACAAGATGTTGCACCCTTTGACTGTTAAGGGTAAATAAATACCCAAATGAACTTCTTAGGACCTAAAAATTTGTCCTAAGTATATTATCATAATATTAAACATATTATAATTGTTGGACAACACTCCAACACAAAGAACAAGCACTTTCATGCTTCAAGGTCAAATAGAGCAAAAAGGTGCTCTAAGAAACCTTAAAAATCTAATGACCTCTAAATGATAAAAAAATTGGACACCATGATCAAATATCATGTAAGGAACACAACAAAACCGTTGTCAAAGAAAACAGAGCTCAGAAACACCTGGCGACACAAAATGCACTAAAACTCCTTAAAGCACGTTTTTGTGTAATCGCCTTCTAAATTGGTTTTAAATGGGCTAAAAGGTTATAAATACCTTTAAATATAATAAAATATCATATTATATGATATTAGGAATTTAATTCCAAGAATTTACGAATTTTTACAAATTTAATATTAAAATGTTAATAAAACCCTAAAGTGGGACCCGTTTGGGTCAACATTGACTAAGTTGGTCAATGTTGACCATTGACCACGAAATGGACTACATAAAATCAGATAATTTAGTCTCTTAACAGACCAAGAGACAAGTCCTTGTGACAATTAAATATAGTCCTTTACTTTTGCATAAAAAACAAAAAAGACATACTTTACCTTATAAAACAAAAAGGTGGGCTCCACTTACCTTACCCATGTGAGCCAGCCGATTTGGAGCCTCCATTTGCTCCTCTTTTCCCCTTGTTACACGGTGCTCCAAGCTGGTACAAGACAAGAAGAGATGAGTCATCTTTCATTAATGCTTAAAGTAACATTTAAGCTCCATTATTCATTCAAATTGGAATCAATTATGTACAAATAATTCACCCACTTCCTCAATGTAGGCCGGCTGCCCTCTTGTCTTGTCTCCACAATTTCCAACATCAATCAAGACTTGATGAGTCACCAAGTCACTTAAATCATTAAAAAATGCAAAAATGTGCTTTAAGGCAATATTAGGTCATCCTCCTTCATTCTTCCTCTTCAGCCGAGTTTTCTCTGTCCATGAGCTCTCTTTGGCTCCACTTCAACCGTAGGTAAGTGTGCTAACTCCATTGGAGAGAGCTCAAGCTCTAGGTAAGCTCTTAAGGCATAAAAATGCTCATTTTCTTCATCTTTCTTTCCTTTTTCGATTGATCTAGACTCCAACCTTTTCTATACATCTATTTAGAGTGTTTGGAGGTTAAAGGAAGTGTTAGTTTCGGCCATAACCAGATCTAAGGAGGAAAGTTCAAGTCTTGACCATTTAAGGTAAAAATGTGCTTTAAGCTCATAACTTTTGATTCCCTTCAAGTTCGGCTGTGAAACTTTGGTCATAGCCTCACCTTCTGCTCCTTTTCATGTGGAATCTGTTGTTTAGAGCCATTTGGAGCAAAGGTGGCCGAGATCCAAAGGAAATACCCTCTTTTAAGGCATTTTTCCAAGGTAAAACCTAATAACAAGGTAGTTTGTTGAGATCTAGCTATTTCCTATGTCAATATGGTGGATCTAACACCTTGTGGTGTGTTTGATTCAGGCCAAACCATCTTGAACTCTCCTTGCATTCTTAAGGTGATTTTTGCCTTAAATCTTACATTAAATTACTTCTTATGGTTAGATCTTGCTTGGAGACTAACTAGGCCTTGTTCTCTGTTTGAAAACATGTAAAACAAGCTGTGGAGAATTTCTACTTAAGGTGGCCAAACCAAACAAGGTTCTATCTAGGTTAAATCAAGGTATAAATTACTTAAAACCTTAACTTGTTACATTAATACAAGTTTAAGCTGTTCCTAATTAATTGCCGTGAGTGAAGAGGTGAAATAAGGTCTTGTTTGACCTTAAAATGTTTAAGGAATGGTTTAATAAATTTTATAACTAATTAAACAAGCATAAGTGTCAAATTTAAGACATTATGTGGAAGTTTAGTAATTAAACAAAGAATCTATGGTGAGGCCGAAAATTTATATGTATTTTGGGACATTTATGTGTAATTTATTTTGTGAGCAAATGTTTGTAATAAGGCCATGTATTTTAGGCCATTTTATTTATGCATTTACAAGTTTTTATTTAAGTTTAGGTGATATTCTATTATTACCGAAAAGAAGTGGGTCTTAGATGTAATTAAATTAAATTTGGGGGCTTTAGAATAATAAGGCCGAAAATTAGAGTTAAAAAAGGAGTTAAAATAAAGCTTATAAGATTTTATAAAGTTTTGGGGTTAAATGGTGAATTTTAGAAAGTTTGGGTACTAAACCGTAATTATAAGGAATTGGTGGTCAAGGAAATATTAAGGTGGTCAACCGTGACCATATGCTAGGTTTTGACCAAATTAGATAAGTTAAATAACTTATTTAAGGTTGTATAATAAGATAAGAATCTTATGGTAATATTTTTATAACATATGTGGTGAATATGTTATTACCGAAAACTAAGGGTGTAAAATGGTATTTTAAACACCCATGGGCTATTAGGAATTTTTAGGAATTTATTTGGTGGATTTTGGAATTATAATGAACTATATATGTATAATATATAGTTATTATGTCATTATGACACTTTGGAGAAAAATAGATGGTGGAATGGTAAATACCAAAAGTATATGGGTTAATAAGGATATTTATAACCCTTTGGTGGAATTTGGTGATTTTTTAGAATTATTAAGAGAATTTATTAAGATATGTGTATGAAATATGGTTTTAATGATATGGAAGAACTATATGTTATAAATAGGGCCAAATGGAAATTATAGAATAGCACAAGGGCTGTTCGGAATTTACAAAAAATAACCATAGGTTATACTCTTTTATAAGTTAGAAATGTTATATTAAATGGTATATATAACATGGTAAAAAGAAAGGGGTGATTTTGTAAATAAAGGAAACTATGGTTTACGGAAAAGAATAAGATTTTCTTATGGTGCCTAAGAGGCAATAATAAATAGTTTTGTATAAAGACTATAGGTTATAAGTTAAAGGGAATAAAAATATCACATAGTATGGTATTAGTATATGGTATAACATTACATAATGTTATGTGGTCAAAACGGAATTTAAATTAAGTTAAGGGCTATACTGAGTTAATAAGAGTTGAGAGATGAATTTTAGACTAAGGTCTATAATGTTATAAATGTTATGACAATGATATGGTTTAGATGGAATTAATATAAGGAAGGGTACTCACATAAAATAATGTGACAAACTATAAATAAATGAGATTTATAAACTAAGGTGTTTATGGAATAAACCTTAGGAGTTGTAATTATACAACATAAGATGTTACATGATATTAGGATAATAATCTTAATATAAGTTGTATAATATAATACAACTAATGGGAATAATCATCCAATAAAAGATGATAAAATGTAATAAAATACAAGAGTTTATGAAACTCATGGGAATTACCTACGTGGTAAATATATACATACACAAGGATAATGTATATAAGGTGGATATGTCTTTTGGTTGGAAACCATATGATTTAATGGTGGTGATTATTTAAAAAAATGTATATAGTCATGAACTATAAGTTATGAGTTTTGGATACAATACAAAAAATAATAATATACTACAATCATGCATGAATACATGCAACTATAGGTTACGTACCTAAACTAGATGTGGATAAGATTAAAAGAAATATAAGGAATTAACTTAACAGCTGAAATAGTTTTGACGTACGCGTTTTAAGTAACAAAACCGACTGTTTTAGAGAAACCCGTAACGAACAACTGTAGAAAACAGGGGTGAACTGTCGGGGTTACTTATTATTCGGAGATACCGGATGTAGTTAGTCATGGAGACTGACTTATAGTTTATTACCGTTTAGATTGTACCTCTGACAAGACGCTCGACGAGCTAGCGGACTACACGGAGCATAGGATCTTGCTGATTCATACTCCACCGTAATACAATCAGGGTGAACGGTATGTAAAGGGGTTTGATCCGAGTTGTCCTAAGGTTGCTCCTTGGGCTCGGATTTGGTTGATATAACTTGTATGTTGTTATGTGTCTCTGGTTGTCTCTGAGGGCTTCCTCAGTTTAGACTTTTGTGTGATCTGTGATAAGATTGTTTGTCTGAATGTGATAATTAATATGCATGAACTGTATATTTATAGCTGCTTATTATTTACTGTTGTTGAGTTAACAGTATTGTTCGTATATATGAACCTATATATAAAAACGAACTAGCGGCTATGGTGCTATCTTATATGAAATATAAGGAACGTAAATAAAACGTTGTAGCACTATGATAATAACATATACATATTATCTGAGACTTTTATACAGAGCATTGGCCTTTCTATACGCCGCTCTTGTATCTAACACTGGGTCCCGAGTTTACAAACTCCGGATTGGACTAATGACCTTAGTCTGCTGTGTTAGAAAATTTGGTAATGCGATGCGACGGTATAATTAATTAATTAATGGAATGGAAGTAAAGCCAAGAGGATGTGGCTCTT
This sequence comes from Limonium bicolor, assembly GCA_023374045.1. NCBI lineage: Eukaryota > Viridiplantae > Streptophyta > Magnoliopsida > Caryophyllales > Plumbaginaceae > Limonium > Limonium bicolor. The sequence continues at coordinate 267,269,598 of CM041778.1, read as the reverse complement.
GGTGCACGCTGTGATCACAAAAACGATACCAGGATGTCCGCGTACGGGTCCGTAAGTATCAAGAAAATTTCCCGTGAGCTAGAATGGCTCGTTGGTCGGAGACTCTACCGTTGGAGTGGCTACTGCCGTGGGTGACCCGCCATAATATATGGGTAACTAGAGACATGTCGTTTTAACGAGACATTGTCACTAGGTATAACTGAACAACTAAAACAATTGAGACTTATACAGTGGCGAACAATACCATGGACGAGACTTAATACTTGTTTATTATTCTCGTTGTTTCGCTTTGTTGTTCATGTAACACCCCATCCAACAACAAATACATAACAACAATCTGCAGCGGAATACACAACTCATCAAATAACTCAACTCGCTGGTGTTACACGCCGTTAACCACCCACGTGGCTAACAAGGCTAATACACATACATTGTACCGGTCTGATGGGCTAAATTCCCGAGCGACTACACATTACTATCCCTTTCCATTAACAACATCAACAACGTATAACTTTCAACTATACCGAGTATTTATAAACTGATGCCGACAACAATTTCGGTCTTACTACGCCTACTGTATACATACACTTTAATGAGTACCCATGAACAACGACTACCCGTCCTACTCTCGAACGGCTTTCAGCTCTTCGTACCTGAAATAGGAAAAGAAGAGAAAGGGTGGCCCCCAAGGGGCTCAGCACCTTTGCTGGTATGGTAATCCCGCAGCCCACATGCTACCGGGCCACGCACAACTAATTGTCGTCTTAGCATGTGGTTGATTATTTTTAAATCATGCATGCAACTGTAAACACACAACACATAATCATTTCGCCTCAACGGCTCAACAACGGATAATATATCCTTACTTAATAAGTCACTCAAGGTATTCAATATCCCTAGAGTGTTTCCTCCTCTAATGGAGCTACTTCTCCTTAACAGACGACACTTACCCTTAAATCGGGTTATCCTTAAACGCCTCTTTTCTCAAACTGGGATTCATATCCATGATCCACATACTCCACATTTTACAACATATAACCTACACTACATAACAACACTTAACAACACTTTGCACGTTTCCACGTGCACAACGTAACACCGCAATAGATATTGCATCACAACAAAGATACATAACATAACGGGAATGGTCCTCTTAGGAACCGACCCAAACATTGTTAATACACTGGTGAGCCTAGAGAATGTTGCCAGTCTCATGATAAGCTCGTTACATAACTCGTTACCGTCTCGTTAAATGAACGGTTAACTTAACACAAGGTGTCTCGGATATAGTGATCCAAGCACACCAAAACAAACATAACAATAGTATGCCCCTGTGGCCCGACGTGAGTCAGTAATAGCCTTGGTTAAGCTAAAGGGAAGGTTGGGAACCAAATTGGAAAACAACCATAACATACGGAGAGGATCGAACCTGCTATGACAACGACCCCCATACTCACACGCGTGGCCGGAACAGACCGGACTCCTCACTCCCCCGTTAGCACTTGTTAGAAGTTCAACTTTGAACTTTATTAAACAATCACAAACATTGGGTTAAGTCTTGTTAGACATACACAAGGGAAGAGAGAGTCATACATTCACATACAAACATCACACACACAAACATCACATAACCAACTCACGCATAGCCGTGGTTAGAACGTTCCTTAAGTCGGAAACGTTGTTACCGGATACCGTTCTCCTACGTTTACCTAATAGTGGTTAACTAGCCCTTCAAGCGCATTCGAGGTTACCGGTATCGGCACGAAAACATACAATAACAATAACGACTGTAAACTCGTTTCATGATTTATCTCATAACGTGGCAAACATACAGAAAAACACGTTGGCATACAAGCCGGTGTAATCCGGTAGGACACAGGTTGCAAGAAAACCATACCTGTCACCGGAGTCCACTTTATCATGTCCACTTATGTTCCTCGAGCAATTCTCGAACAACTGATAACATTACAATTACTTTTTATTAATATTGGGGTAACATGTTTGCTTAACGTTTAAAGCGCCCATAGTTTACCCCGTCATTCCCGTTACACTTAACTTACTCTTGTGATATTAAGTTTACAACTCTCACATCAAACCCAACACTTGTTTACACATTTTAAGGCCTTTATATGCCACCAAACAAGGCCTAAACATCACCTAAAACCATTACCATTCAATTCCCCATGATTAGAAGCCTTTAAAACAGATTTTGCAACACTTTTGACCTGGTCCGGGACTTGGTCCGGACCCAAGGTCCCGGACCACTTGTAGAATGTACTCTCGGCCTTATTTTACCCTTGGTCCGGGTCTTGGTCCTGGACTAAGGACCCGGACCACTTCTAAACTTCACTCTCGGCTCTTTTTAAGGGGTGGTCCGGGTACCTATACAAGGGCTAGGTCCCGGACCATGTTATTAACTTGTCAAAACATCATTTTCCAACCCCTAAACCAACCTTAAACCTTACCTAATCATTCCATAAACTTCCACCATGTTTTTCCTACATGTTTAAACACCTTAAAACAAGCACTAAACTTTCCTAAATCATCACTAACTGGTTACTCAATTCCTTACAACAATTCCTAGCACTTATAACATTTTTCTTAGATTTCTAAGTGATATCATGCTACTACCTACTAACTAAACTAACCAAAGTATTGTCTCACAAACATTACCACCACTCCAAAAGCATTATTTTCATACACACCTCCTTTGCACAATTGCTTCTAATTTCCACAAGTTTTCACTTAGACCTTCACTAGGCATTTCTTTTCCTTTGTTTACCAAATCTTGAACAAGACTTAACACTTCACATAACAATTCCTTGGTGTGTTCAAAACACCCATTTGAGTTATTCTAAAATCCTCCAAGACATGCCCCATGGGCCACCTTAACACCTAAGAACACCATGATTCACCTCTTCCACATCTTAACACTAACAAGTTCCTAGCACCTTCTAGGTCTTAAAATCTCATTTCATCACATAAACTCCTTGTTTATCAACTAAATTTTGGCCATAGCTTCTCTTGTAAACTCTCACACCCAAACACTTAGGTTTTACCTTATTCCTTCAAGAACACCTAAAATCCATCAACACATTTTTATACACAACTTCACACATTTAGCACTACACCACAATATAGTGCATAAGCTTAAATTGCTTGGCACTTAGGCCCTTAAATAACATGGCTCTTAGGCCCTTAAATTGCATAAACCTTAAACACTGAATTTCCACATAATATATTGCCTTTAACCCTGCAAATACACTCAACATCACATATGCCCCTTAATAGTTTCCTTGAGAGCATTTTACTAGGTCATTCACCATTGGCTCATTAGGTATTTTAGTAAGCAAATCAAGCTCATTTTTCCTAAGGCATTTAAACTACATTGAGATAGTTTGTTTACCTCTTTTCCTCTCAAACTTCTTTCTTGTTTCCTTTGTAAAACCGGTGGGGTGTTTGGTTGTTTGTCAACTTCTAAACAATGTACAAATAATAGAATGAGTATTCAAGCATTATGCTTCATCTCATTGTAAACCCTAGTTACACATATTGTTTTAACACATTAAGGTAATTGTTTTACCTTGGAATTGGAAGAGAACTTGAATAAGTATCAAGAGAGGACTCCTCCTAGCCCTTGGAAGATTCAAATGAAGCTAAAACAAGCAAGGTAAGACACCATGGTGAGGTGAATTTTCGGTCATGTACTAAAAGGAGAGGAAACTTGATTTTTCTTTGAGATTCCTTACCTAGAAGCAAAGGAGAGTAATAATGTGTAGAAACACAAGCTCAAGCTCCATCAATGGTGATTCTCCATGGCACCAAAATTGAGCTCTTGAAGATTTGAAAAGGTAGAAGTGTAGAGCTTGACCTAACTAAGACAAATATGGTCTTAGAATTTGATTTGGAGCATGGAGTTGGATTTGGCAAGGAAATGAAGATGGAGAAGAGAGGAGCTGTTGCAAATCGTAAATGGAGGAAAGGAAAGGTGAAGAAACCGTGTGAAATGAAAGAAGAGAAGGAAATGAGAAGATGAGTTTGCTTTTGGAGATATTTATGTTATAAAGCAAAATAGTACTTTACTTTAAGCTTTACTTTACTTATTTGATTTCTTTTACAACTTGGTGACTCACTCCTTGAAAACCGGCCCCCATTTAGTTAGAAGGGTACTTTAGTCTTTATTTGTCAATTTAATTACTTATAACATTATATGTTACAAACTAGCTTATAAAATCACTATTCACTAAAACAAGGCACTTAGAAGTGAAATTTTGATTTCCCATTAATATAGCCACCCAAATGTGATACTATATAGTACACATGTTAATTAAAGAGTAATGATGGACATTTAGCCATTCAAAACTCATTTACAAGACAATTTTTCAAAAACGTGCTTTAAGACTCCTTAAAGCACATTTTGTGTTTTAACTTGTTTTCAAGCTTGGTTTTCTTTGGTAATTGATTTAATATGTTCATTAACATATTTATAAAGTATAGGTGTGACCATTAGGTCTTATACACATTTATCCCAAGCTTAGAGCACATTTTCGCTCATATTGACTTTAAGGTATTTTCTTGTGTTTTATTTGGTTTAACTGTCCACCAAAGTTTCCTAAGGACTTATTTAGCCCTATCAAATCATAATTAAATGTTATCAAGTCTTGGTAGGCTCTTTGGGTCCTAACCAAGTTCACTCATAGCTTAGAGCATGTTTTTGCTCAAACTGTGTCTTAGTGTTTATTGTGTTTTACTATGGTTTAAGTTGTACACTAACGTTTCTAAGGCACTTTTAGCCTTTATATAACATAGTTTGATATTTAAACCACATATCAAGGTTTGGGGTATTTCAGTTCATTGGTTATACTTGTGGTTATTTTATTGTGTGTTGATGGATGGATGGAGCCTACAAGGCTAAGGTAAACTAAATATGAAAACTATACGCTACGACGAATGTACATTGTACATTATATTGTTATTACTCTATACGTTCGATATATAAATGTTGTATGGAATATTAAATGAATGTTTGGATTGGATGGATGGTTAAATGTTTATGGATATCTGTGGATGGTTGATTATGTATATTATACATTTATGCTTCAGTTTTGATTATAACTATAAAGGAAAAGCATGAAACCAATCTAATAATAAGATGGTTAAAATGACAAGTGACCATTAGGGTCCAGGCCGGCATACTCAGCGTCTATCGCTGATACTACACCATTACAGTTTGTTGATCATTGTCGGAGCTGAAGAGCAGGTACAGAGCAATTGGAGTTTTGCTTTTGCTACTACACATGGAGATGTTGTGTAGCACTGAGGATGGTGAATTGTAATATGGTGAGGTTGTGTATATTCAGGTTTGGGTAGACGCTCACTTGTCGATGTTTATGATTTATGGATTTAGTATGATGTATAGGAGTTTCTCGTTATCACTGCGGTTAGCAGTTTATTTGTATTGGAAGTTGGATGTAGTTTGGCTGCGTTGCTCGCATGGGCGAGTAACGGCCGGTGACACCCGAGTGAGTTTTGTAATGGTATTTGCTTTTCCGCTGCGAGACGTTTTATTTATTGCTACGTGAGAGATTATATCGTGATTATGGAGAGGGGTGTTACAAAAGTGGTATCAGAGCGGAGTACCGCTCTGATGACGAGATAATAGGTTAAGACAGTGAGCTTAGGACTTGGGAAATTATGGGAAACATTTGGGAAGTACGGGACGATTCGTCTTAGAAAGATACTGTGTCTAGTAACGCAAATTGCGTGACAGGTTAGCCTTAAGGCAACTTGATATCTATTGGTTGTGTACGGTAATTTACCGAGTATTTATGTGACATACTGTACTACAGATGTCTGGTGGAACTAGAGGGCGTGGTACTGGAAGAGGTGGAGGCGGTGACCCCGGCATTACAGGAGTTACTGAGACGGTTGCAGCCGTTCTTGCACAGCTGGGTACTTAGATAGGAGGAGCACCAGCCCACCCGCCACAGCCCAGGGAAACGAACTGCCTGAAGTCAGTTGGCGAGACCCGACCACCTACATATTCCGGGGAAACAGACCCCGTAGCTTTGGAGCGTTACATTGTTGAACATGAGAAGGCCTACGAAGCTTTACAAGTACCTGACGACAAGAAGGTCGCCACTGCTGCTTTCCATCTGAAGGATGCAACCAGCACTTGGTGGAGGTTGGTCAAGGACCATCACCTGGCTACGCCTGACTTTTCGTGGGCTGCCTTTGTCGAGTTGCTGAAAGGGAAGTACTACCCACCACATCTCGAACAGAAGAAGCGCCTGGGGTCCGAGACACTGACCCAAGGAGGTCTAACCGTGGATGAGTATTACGCTCGATTCATTGGTCAGCTGGACTTCATTCCCGGTGTGGATTACTCAGAGACCGTGAAGGTCGAGAAGTTCCGGGGAGGACTATTATTTCGCATTCAGATAGCGATGGGTGCTACCCTCTACACTACCATCCAGGTGCTAACATGAAAGCCATAAAATTCTTTACTTACTACATTACCAATTAACTTTGTGAGAACTTACCAAGGAGATTCCAAGAGTGTTATGAGGCTGCCTCGAGGACGGAGCTAATGCTCCAGACTCGGGAAGAGACTCTCGGGGCCAAGAAAAGGAAGAACCCTGAGGGAGAGTCTGAGGTGGAGGAGCATCTCCAGAAGAATGCCAGAAAAAGGGAAAGTAAGGACTTATCCCACTCTAAATTGTTTACCATACTAAATATCTTATAAATACTGACCCCGAAACATTTAAACATGAAGTTTTTCCAAAAGAAAGGGCAACAGGGTCACAAGGGAAAGAAAGGTAAAGAGCCTGTCCTTCAGTTGACCGGCCCAGCTATTGATGCTAAGCCTCTGAGATCTACACCTCCTAAGGGTGAGAACACCTACCTCTTAAATTCAAATATAATCTTAACCTCTATATCAATAGATTTTAACTTAACTTAAACTATAAATACTACTATCAGGCACCGGACAGCCCCAGCGCCACTTTTACTGTAAGCGTTGTGGGAAGGACCATCCTGGGGTCGACTGCGAAGGCCGCAAGGTCGAGTGTCGGTGCTGCCACAAGGAGGGCCATAGGGAATTTGAATGTTGGATGAACCCAGAGAGCCGTAATTACAGGCCACCAAAGAATACTCAGAAGACCTCAACTGGAGGATCTGGAGTACCACGAGGCGGTCAGAATGGCCAGACATCTACTGATGCTGGAGCCTATAGAGGCAAGGGAGTAGATAGGGCATGAGTACCCTAACTCCATGAGACCGCTGGTGGAAGACTTTGTTTACTTACTTTGTTATGTACTTACCTTGGATGTTAAACAGACTTATGTTATTAGTATATGGGAGTGTGTCGGGGACCACTCGCCATTTGTGTTTGACTTTTGAGATTATGTGTACTCAATACCAGTAAACTTTAAACCTTGACGGAATATATATATATGAACAGGATGTTAATGCTTACATTATCATGTAGCAATACTCAAATGACGAAGAGTCAATAAGACCGGGAATTACTGAACCAGAATATCCACCTGCATGGCGCACTTGCTATTGCAAGCGCTATGACAATAAACTACTGAAATTTCCATCTGCCTTGCGCACTTGCTACAGCAAGTGCAGCGACAGCAACAGTAACAGCTACTGCAAATGCAACTACAACAACTACTACTCTTTTAACCTTTTATAAAAAAAATGTTTTTCAAACTTTTTCATACAAACCTTGAGATTAGAAACTTATGCAACTATGGAAGGACCATTAGTCCAACCACTGCAACTGGGGAAACTATACAGCCACTATGACTGTAAACCACACCAGTTTAAATTGTTGGGAATTTTCAGACAGGGCTTATAGCCAAATACCAACAGTGTATACCGGCATTTAATGCTAATCACTACCAGTGATAAATGTTTAGTCCTCATGGACAAGCATACCCTTTGTAGATGCACCACCGTCAGTAAGGATGGTTGGGAAGTAAAGAGCCAAGTTGCTCAAGCTATTATGCAATCTGCAATACATCCAATTACATGGATGAGGGGACGAATATGAACTATGGATAAGATATGATAAAAAAAAACAGGGAGAAAAAAAAGAAAAGAAAATGTGTTGTACTCAATGAGATCAAAAAAAAAGGAGAAACAAGTTTGCTAATATAGCACTTATTACAGGATAACCGATAACACGAACTATTAGACAAAAAAGAAGACAAAAAAAAGCATAAGCAAAAAGAAGACAAAAAAAAGATGAAGAACAAAAAAAAAGGATATCCATCAAAGGGAGATTGACAAAAGAATACTTCACAACAACCGTGTGACAGACATTACCAGTTTACTAAACGAGACATGGGACGACCGCACTCCGTTAGGAGCATGTGGGCCTGACAGACTTATTTATAAGTTAGTCGGGTAAGTAGTAATGTATCAGTACGGTACCCCATGCAAGTAGACAAGTAGTGTTAGGAACACGAGAAGTAGTCAACTCCATTCTACTACGGACAGTAAGACGGATTACCTCGAAGATGGATGAGAAGAGCCACAGTTAAACCAACAAGCTAGAGAAATCAAGAACCTTCAACAGAGAACAGTAGACAGTATACAGTGAAGACATGGAAACAGTTCAAGGACAGGAACCCAAAAAAAATCAGGAAAACCCGTTAGGGACGGATAATATGTAGAATCCTCATAAGGATCGAGTAAATTATTACAATCCAGAGGAAATCTACCAGATGATATGGATATAAACGCGTGACTACGCAAGGAGAAAAGATAAAGCTATATGATAGCAGAAACCTTGCTCAAGGAACAGTGGATTTGGAATGTACCACTCACAGGATAATTCGCACATCTTTTCTATTTGCCTCATTGGATATTAGCTGTTGAGCGTTTACGCCTCTGCACTCTGTATGACTGAGTGTTTTGGTATTGCACGTGTGCAGTTATTAATCTAGTGGGAATGCAGAAAGATAAAGTGGATATCAACACGAGTGTGTTAAAAAAAAAGAGAACTACAACAGTGTGTTACTCCGGAACAAAACCACCAGGAGACAAAATGGATGACAAACATCATCTGATGGGACATATAGGTGGTACGTGCTTAGTATTACAAAGACGTGAAAAGAGCACTAAGTACTAACAAAGCCATGTCATATTACATCTCAAACTGAAGTCAGTGAGAGAAGATACACGTCATACCTCGCATGTATGCTAGTGATCCAAACGAGTGGATTCCCAGCAAAAAAAGAGGCAAATTGAGCATATGTTCATGGGTCTGCACCTCATACGGAGCGAGTGGGCCCATAAGAATAAACTTGGGAGAGAGCAAAATAGATTAGTGCCTCACCCTTTATGTATGTGGAGCCCAGAAGGGCTAGAGTCATACCCGTCTCTCTGATTGAGGATAATCCACGAGTTGGTAAACTCTTCGAGAGCCAAGTATCAGCGCTCCTTGTTGAGCGGCTGTGGTATACTTGTGGGGTACGGGGGCGTAACCCTTTTAAGGGGGGTAGAGCCTCTTGGCTGTGCACATGTGTGCATAATTTTGTTTGATTAGTATGCATTGCATACAAAGAATTGGTGGTGTGCGGGGCATACGAGGTTTGTTTGGTTAGTATGTGAATTATTTAGTATGCATAGCATACAGTGAATTGGTTTTGTTGGTTATGGTTGGTACGCGGGGTGCGGCGTTGTTTGGTTTGTTGTGTGTGATGTACACTTGAATGTATGTATCTTATGAGATACTTGTTTGAATGATTGTATGTACACATGTGTGTAGTACTTTTCTTATGCTATTTGTGATAGTATTCATATTGCTTTATAGAATGATTACATATGGTATCGCCTAGATACGAATGAATCATTAGATATGGAATGTGGAACAATGGAATGTTATGGACACCTCAGAAGGTTGTCAGGACTTGTAGAACTGATAGGAAATGATGGTGTTGATGGATCACCTATATCCATATATGATTGAACTAACGCCACGACGTGATGGCTATGTGCTGTATAAGCGCAATACGATGTATGTAAATGATATATCACATAGATATACATTATGGGAATAATGGGTAGTTATACATTTATATATACTTACCTATTTGATTAAGAGACTCGGGACGAAGTCTTTTTAAGGGGGGTAGATTGAAATACCCCAAACTTATTAAATATGGATTAAATATTTAATCACATTAATTAAGGCCTAAACATGCCTTAAAAGTCAACTGAGATCAACAGCGGTCACACAAAACAAGATGTTGCACCCTTTGACTGTTAAGGGTAAATAAATACCCAAATGAACTTCTTAGGACCTAAAAATTTGTCCTAAGTATATTACATAATATTAAACATATTATAATTGTTGGACAACACTCCAACACAAAGAACAAGCACTTTCATGCTTCAAGGTCAAATAGAGCAAAAAGGTGCTCTAAGAAACCTTAAAAATCTAATGACCTCTAAATGATAAAAAATTGGACACCATGATCAAATATCATGTAAGGAACACAACAAAACCGTTGTCAAAGAAAACAGAGCTCAGAAACACCTGGCGACACAAAATGTGCACTAAAACTCCTTAAAACACGTTTTTGTGTAATCGCCTTCTAAATTGGTTTTAAATGGGCTAAAAGGTTATAAATACCTTTAAATATAATAAAATATCATATTATATTATATTAGGATTTAATTCCAAGAATTTATGAATTTTTACAAATTTAATATTAAAATATTAATAAAACCCTAAAGTGGGGCCCGTTTGGGTCAACATTGACTAAGTTGGTCAATGTTGACCATTGACCACGAAATGGACTACATAAAATCAGATAATTTAGTCTCTTAACAGGCCAAGAGACAAGTCCCATGTGACAATTAAATATAGTCCTTTACTTTGCATAAAATAACAAAAAAGACATACTTTACCTTATAAAACAAAAAGGTGGGCTCCACTTACCTTTACCATGTGATCCAGCCGATTTGGAGCCTCCATTTGCTCCTCTTTTCCCTTGTTACACGGTGCTCCAAGCTGGTACAAGACAAGAAGAGATGGGTCATCTTTCATTAATTGCTTAAAGTAACATTTAAGCTCCATTATTCATTCAAATTGGAATCAATTATGTACAAATAATTCACCCACTTCTCAATGTAGGCCGGCTGCCCCCTTTTCTTGTCTCCACGAATTTCCAACATCAATCAAGACTTGATGAGTCACCAAGTCACTTAAATCATTAAAAATGCAAAAATGTGCTTTAAGGCAATATTAGGTCATCCTCCTTCATTCTTCCTCTTCAGCCGAGTTTGCTCTGTCCATGAGCTCTCTTTGGCTCCCCTTCAACCGTAGGTAAGTGTGCTAACTCCATTGGAGAGAGCTCAAGCTCTAGGTAAGCTCTTAAGGCATAAAAATGCCCATTTTCTTCATCTTTCTTTCCTTTTTCGATTGATCTAGACTCCAACCTTTTCTATACATCTATTTAGAGTGTTTTGGAGGTTAAAGGAAGTGTTAGTTTCGGCCATAACCAGATCTAAGGAGGAAAGTTCAAGTCTTGACCATTTAAGGTAAAAATGTGCTTTAAGCTCATAACTTTTGATTACCTTCAAGTTCGGCTGTGAAACTTTGGTCATAGCCTCACCTTCTGCTCCTTTTCATGTGGAATCTGTTGGTTAGCCATTTGGAGCAAAGGTGGCCGAGATCCAAAGGAAATACCCTCTTTTAAGGCATTTTTCCAAGGTAAAACCTAATAACAAGGTAGTTTGTTGAGATCTAGCTATTTCCTATGTCAATATGGTGGATCTAACACCTTGTGGAGTGTTTGATTCAGGCCGAAACCATCTTGAACTCTCCTTGCATTCTTAAGGTGATTTTTGCTTAAATCTTACATTAAATTACTTCTTATGGTTAGATCTTGCTTGGAGACTAACTAGGCCTTGTTCTCTGTTTGAAAACATGTAAAACAAGCTGTGGAGAATTTCTATTTAAGGTGGCCGAACCAAACAAGGTTCTATCTAGGTTAAATCAAGGTATAAATTACTTAAAACCTTAACTTGTTACATTAATACAAGTTTAAGCTGTTCTAATTAATTGTCGTGAGTGAAGAGGTGAAATAAGGTCTTGTTTGACCTTAAAATGTTTAAGGAATGGTTTAATAAATTTTATAACTAATTAAACAAGCATAAGTGTCAAATTTAAGACATTATGTGGAAGTTTGGTAATTAAACAAAGAATCTATGGTGAGGCCGAAAATTTTATGTATTTTGGGACATTTATGTGTAATTTATTTTGTGAGCAAATGTTTGTAATAAGGCCATGTATTTTAGGCCATTTTATTTATGCATTTACAAGTTTTTATTTAAGTTTAGGTGATATTCTATTATTACCGAAAAGAAGTGGGTCTTAGATGTAATTAAATTAAATTTGGGGGCTTTAGAATAATAAGGCCGAAAATTAGAGTTAAAAAAAGGAGTTAAAATAAAGCTTATAAGATTTTATAAAGTTTTGGGGTTAAATGGTGAATTTAGAAAGTTTGGGTACTAAACCGTAATTATAAGGAATTGGTGGTCAAGGAAATATTAAGGTGGTCAACCGTGACCATATGCTAGGTTTTGACCAAATTAGATAAGTTAAATAACTTATTTAATGTTGTATAATAAGATAAGAATCTTATGGTAATATTTTATAACATATGTGGTGAATATGTTATTACCGAAAACTAAGGGTGTAAAATGGTATTTTAAACACCCATGGGCTATTAGGAATTTTTAGGAATTTATTTGGTGGATTTTGGAATTATAATGAACTATATATGTATAATATATAGTTATTATGTCATTATGACACTTTGGAGAAAAATAGATGGTGGAATGGTAAATACCAAAAGTATATGGGTTAATAAGGATATTTATAACCCTTTGGTGGAATTTGGTGATTTTTTAGAATTATTAAGAGAATTTATTAAGATATGTGTATGAAATATGGTTTTAATGATATGAAAGAACTATATGTTATAAATAGGGCCAAATGGCAATTATAGAATAGCACAAGGGCTGTTCGGAATTTACAAAAAAATAACCATAGGTTATACTCTTTTATAAGTTAGAAATGTTATATTAAATGGTATATATAACATGGTAAAAAGAAAGGGGTGATTTTGTAAATAAAGGAAACTATGGTTTATGGAAAAGAATAAGATTTTCTTATGGTGCCTAAGAGGCAATAATAAATAGTTTTGTATAAAGACTATAGGTTATAAGTTAAAGGGAATAAAAATATCACATAGTATGGTATAGTATATAGTATAACATTACATAATGTTATGTGGTCAAAACGGAATTTAAATTAAGTTAAGGGCTATACTGAGTTAATAAGAGTTGAGAGATGAATTTTAGACTAAGGTCTATAATGTTATAAATGTTATGACAATGATATGGTTTAGATGGAATTAATATAAGGAAGGGTACTCACATAAAATAATGTGACAAACTATAAATAAATGAGATTTATAAACTAAGGTGTTTATGGAATAAACCTTAGGAGTTGTAATTATACAACATAAGATGTTACATGATATTAGGATAATAATCTTAATATAGTTGTATAATATAATACAACTAATGGGAATAATCATCCAATAAAAGATGATAAAATGTAACATAAAATACAAGAGTTTATGAAACTCATGGGAATTACCTACGTGGTAAATATATACATACACAAGGATAATGTATATAAGGTGGATATGTCTTTTGGTTGGAAACCATATGATTTAATGGTGGTGATTATTTAAAAAAAATGTATATAGTCATGAACTATAAGTTATGAGTTTTGGATACAATACAAAAAATAATAATATACTACAATCATGCATGAATACATGCAACTATAGGTTACGTACCTAAACTAGATGTGGATAAGATTAAAGAAATATAAGGAATTAAACTTAACAGTTGAAATAGTTTTGACGTACGCGTTTTAAGTAACAAAACCGACTGTTTTAGAGAAACCCGTAACGAACAACTGTAGAAAACAGGGGTGAACTGTCGGGGTTACTTATTATTCGGAGATACCGGATGTAGTTAGTCATGGAGACTGACTTATAGTTTATTACCGTTTAGATTGTACCTCTGACAAGACGCTCGACGAGCTAGCGGACTACACGGAGCATAGGATCTTGCTGATTCATACTCCACCGTAATACAATCAGGGTGAACGGTGTGTAAATGGGTTTGATCCGAGTTGTCCTAAGGTTGCTCCTTGGGCTCGGATTTGGTTGATATAACTTGTATGTTGTTATGTGTCTCTAGTTGTCTGAGGGCTTCCTCAGTTCAGACTTTTGTGATCTGTGATAAGATTGTTTGTCTGAATGTGATAATTAATATGCATGAACTGTATATTTATAGCTGCTTATTATTTACTGTTGTTGAGTTAACAGTATTGGTTCGTTATATGAACCTATATATAAACGAACTAGCGGCTATGGTGCTATCTTATATGAAATATAAGGAACGTAAATAAAACGTTGTAGCACTATGATAATAACATATACATATTATCTGAGACTTTTATACAGAGCATTGGCCTTTCTATATGCCGCTCTTGTATCTAACACTGGGTCCCGAGTTACAAACTCCGGATTGGACTAATGACCTTAGTCTGCTGTGTTAGAAAATTTGGTAATGCGATGCGATGGTATAATTAATTAATTAATGGAATGGAAGTAAAGCCAAGAGGATGTGGCTCTTGTGCGCGCTGTGATCACAAAAACGATACCAGGATGTCCGCGTACGGGTCCGTAAGTATCAAGAAAATTTCCCGTGAGCTAGAATGGCTCGTTGGTCGGAGACTCTACCGTTGGAGTGGCTACTGCCGTGGGTGACCCGCCATAATATATGGGTAACTAGAGACATGTCGTTTTAACGAGACATTGTCACTAGGTATAACTGAACAACTAAAACAATTGAGACTTATACAGTGGCGAACAATACCATGGACGAGACTTAATACTTGTTTATTATTCTCGTTGTTTCGCTTTGTTGTTCATTGGTTATACTTGTGGTTATTTTATTGTGTGTTGATGGATGGATGGAGCCTACAAGGCTAAGGTAAACTAAATATGAAAACTGTACGCTACGGCGAATGTACATTGTACATTATATTGTTATTACTCGATACGTTCGATATATAAATGTTGTATGGAATATTAAATGAATGTTTGGATTGGATGGATGGTTAAATGTTTATGGATATCTGGATGGTTGATTATGTATATTATACATTTATGCTTCAGTTTTGATTATAACTGTAAAAGGAAAAGCATGAAACCAATCTAATAATAAGATGGTTAAAATGACAAGTGACCATTAGGGTCCAGGCCCGGCATACTCAGCGTCTATCGCTGATACTACACCATTACAGGTTGTTGATCATTGTCGGAGCTGAAGAGCAGGTACAAAGTAATTTGAGTTTTGCTTTTGCTACTACACATGGAGATGTTGTGTAGCACTGAGGATGGTGAATTGTAATATGGTGAGGTTGTGTATATTCAGGTTTGGGTAGATGCTCACTTGTCGATGTTTATGATTTATGGATTTAGTATGATGTATAGGAGTTTCTCGTTATCACTGCGGTTAGCAGTTTGTATTGGAAGTTGGATGTAGTTTGGCTGCGTTGCTCGCATGGGCGAGTAACGGCCGGTGACACCCGAGTGAGTTTTGTAATGGTTATTTGCTTTTCCGCTGCGAGACGTTTTATTTATTGCTACGTGAGAGATTATATCGTGATTATTGAGAGGGGTGTTACAAAAGGACTAATTTAGGTAAGGTGTTTTCTTTTGAATTTTCTAAGTAGAATACAAGTCATTTATTGTCCTCATTCTTCTTATAATTTCGGTAATGAGCTGCTACTATAACATATGATTTTTGATGATTAAAACATTAGAACATGGCTAGGTTAGCTAGGTATTTTAGCTGAATTTTTATAAGGTAATTTAGCCTTCTTTTCATGCTCATTTTCGGACATAAAGGGTGTACAAGACAATTGATTTTGTCTATTTTTGCCTATGAATTATGCTTAGTAGGTAGAGTATTTTTTGGCTAATTAATGAGGCAATAATTATCCCCTTTACAGATTAAAAATCGGCAGCCCGTTGATGGAACAGGGTGTTTTTGTTTGTATACTTGCAACTTGTATTATTAGGAATCTAGATCTACTTTTAGCATATTAAATTTCCATAACTTTCTCCTAACTTATCCTTGGTGTTTTGTTGCAGGAAAATCGGTGGAAAGGCTCCCATTTGACTGAATAAATTAACACAATACAACATGGCATATTAACATATAACACATGCTAGATGAGTCACCATTCCATAAGGCAATTTTCTAGTCAAAATTCAAGCTTTAAACACCCTAAATGGCGCCTTCATTGGAGGTCAAACGAGATGGATTTTTAATTTGATTTTTGTTACACTATATTGTACTAAGACCATACTAATATGTGTAATAGGTTCCAGCATTTATTTGGTACATTTACCCTATGGTAAAAGATGAAAGTTTTAAGGTAAAAATGCTGATTTTAGGTACCTTTTTTATGATAAAATCGCCCCTACTTGTGCTATGATTTTAGCACTGGAATTAATTGATTTAGATGCTCAATTTATCCCCTTTTAAGGTTATCAACTCGTGGCTCCTCAAACACTTCAAGGTAATTGCGTAGAACGCATTTTTGTGACACCCGAAGGTGCATTTTTGTGCTTTAAGGATTTTCTGAAAAATAAGTAGTCGCTATGGGTTCCAAGTGTTTATTGACATTGTTTATAGTCAATAATAATATGTTAAGGTGTTACATTGAGTTATATGGGGTTATATCAACTCGAAACACAACTCCCGGGCTAACCGGGGCAAAAAGGAGCGTTAAGAAATTCGTCCGAGCACTTTGTTTATTTTTGAGGAATTGGCTCGAGAATTATCTTTATAATGTTGAATAATGATGTTAGGAACTCTAAGAATGATTTATATTGGAGTTTGTGCCACTTCGATATGCTCCGGGGCACTCGGGGGTTTATGGGGCCCGCATCGGGAACCTCTGAGCACTTTGTCTTTAACTGTGAATTTAGCTTGAGGACTTCATCTTATATGCTTAATAAATAGTTATGGTGTATTTGGAATGAAGAGTAATGCCTTACTTCATCCTATAATGTATTTCTGTGACTTTCGGGCCTTTAAGGGAACTCCTGAGCATTTTGTATTTTCGCTCAGTCTTAGATGAGGTCCTGTGTTCTAAGGGTCATATAATGATCCTTGATTATCTTTACATGAAGTTTATAGCTTGTATAACTTATTTAACTTAAGGTCGGGCTTTAACGCACGTTCTGACCTTAAGGAGTTTAGGTGCGTTTTAACGCCTGAATGTTTATATACTTCTTTTAGGGTTTAAAAATCCCCTAAATAATACTTATTTATCATTATTTAATTATTTGAATGTTAGGGGTATTTCACCAGCAGTGCACTACAACATCAGCCTGAGGACTTCATCTCTTGAGTTTAAAAAGTCAGATGCACAGAGAGACGAGAGAAGAAGAAGACAAGGGTTGTCATAAAAAGCAACTTGTCCTTTTCTGCTTTTTCCCTTTTGTCTTCAGTGTCAGACTTGGTCTATGGTCCCAACAAACTAGCGCGCAAGTGTACTGGTCTGCCGTAGCAACTTTTCCTAGATAGTATTCCCTAGGTATATAACCAAAGGAGGTTGTGTCTAGTTTAAGTCTTTAATCTACTAACCAATAAACTAAAGAAAAATAACAATATTAAATTGGGGGTTTGAATGCATAAACTAAACAATTAATTAAAACAAAAACAA
The DNA here is from genome assembly GCA_023374045.1 of Limonium bicolor. Lineage (NCBI taxonomy): Eukaryota > Viridiplantae > Streptophyta > Magnoliopsida > Caryophyllales > Plumbaginaceae > Limonium > Limonium bicolor. Next base: position 267,251,747 of record CM041778.1, on the reverse strand, counting down.
TTAAAAGTGATTCTCTAACAATTCTAAAAGGACGAATCCTGGTTATCATTTACCTAGTTTATCAATTCCCTTCCTAAGTGTTTTATAAATTATAGATTGCAACCTCAGATCTAAATGAATCATAAAATCAGTGTTCCCGCAAGATAGATCCTTCTAGCAATTCCCAAATCCTAACTCTCGTTATGAATTTTACAAATTAACTAGCAACGTTAAAGATTCATCTGGTTTCTAGACAGCTAATACTAAGGAATTTCCATCTCTAGTTTCACTAGTAATATTCCTATGGTCTAATGAACGCCGCAGTTCTCACTTGTAAGCTAGTCATACCAAATAAACTCAAGCAACATTAATCACAAGAGAATTTAATAATAAACAGGTATAAAACTACAATCTGTATAGAATTTGTATTTAACAACTCAAGAAGTAAATAATAAACTAGTTTTCCATAGCAACTAAAATTCTAACAAGTACTCATACATAGGAGACAAAGAAATAATAATAATGTTAAAGAAACAAGAAAACATCATCTAATCTGTGTTTATAGAACTGATGACGAATCCAGTCTTTGTCTTCTCTGCGTCGTTTTTTGTCTGTCTAGTCTACGGCTCAAAGAACGGCTAGGGTTTTTTATAAGAATTGTCGTATTATCTCCGATAATATATATATATATATATATATATATATATATATATATATATATATATATCGTCGCCAGCCCTTTTTCCCAATATATGCGCATGCATGGCCCTCCTTATGAGTCCAAAAGAAAATGTCAAAACCATCCCATGAGTTAAATATGAGAACGGTCCACTCATTCCCCTTTCAAGTGTGAGAGCCCATGCGGATTACGGTTGTCAAGTTGTAATTGTCGGTCCATTTAAATTCAATGGAGCCGCTGTGTTGTCGAGATATCTCCTGCGAGCCCATGAGTGCATGAATGTTTATTTCAAAACAAATTCTCACGTGCATATTTTTTTTACTTTGTCGGTTGCATGGGCTGCTGTTCTAAATGTCTGCGCCTCTTTCAATTCATTCTGCATGCGCTGCTCAAGATCGACGAAGTCCAGCAAATGAATATGTATGCGAGCCTGTCTTGGTCTGGGAATTGAAAAAATAAGTAACTTGGACCATTGCAAAATATATACAGTAGCTTCTATTCTTTTGTGGTCCGGGTTTGTAAACTAGAACACAAACCCGGACCATGCAATAAAAATTTCAGTATGTTATACTCTTGAGTGGTCCGGTTTTATAAGTCAGGATATAAACCTGGGTCATGCTCAAATCTGTCCAGTAGTCTATGTTCGGGGCTTTATACAGCGTTTTGATCGTTAAGCTTTTGACATGTGTTTCTAGCCTTTTATACAGCGTTTTAAACCTGTTTTGACATAAAGCCACATCCGAGGAGTAATCTTAACATTTAACATAATTAAGCACTTAAGTGGGGAAATATATAATATTATAGCTTAAAATTAATAAACAATAAAACATATAGACATAGATAAATTCCCCACTTATCACTAATGAGAGGAGATCAACATCTTCTATAAGAGAGAGCCAGCTTCATTCTGAAGCGGGTGTGCAAAGGGGCTGAAACGAACTTATATTTTCTCTTGAGAGCAAAAGTTGTAGCATGAGTTTTTCATTGTCTAGTTACAGTTATATTGAGAGTTTAATCGAGGTCTTGTAATTGAGTGATTGTGGAAGCGAAGTGGTGCAACCAACTCATTGTGTTGAGTTTGCTACGAAGGTAGCTTAGGTATAGTGGGGGAACTGTTAGGGAACAGTCGGGGACTGTTGGGAGAGTGTCTGGTGGTGTGTCGGCCAGGGTAAAAAGGGCTTCGATGGTAAGTCCTAAACCACTCCCAGGAGTCCATAGGTGGGCATGAAGGAGGCTTGATGGAACTACTAGGGTGTAATTCTCAATTGACAACGGTTTTTTGGTTTAAAATAACTTACAAGTTCTTCTACCTCCTGAGTTTACATTACTGTTGTTTCTCACGATACCTACGCGACACGCAACAACCACTCTGGGACGTTTCTTGAGTACGAAGGGAATAACTAGTGGTATCAAAGAAAGGACTCCTCTAAAGAGTTACTACTTTGAAGAGGATACATGGCCTACTTCAGCATGCATGCATCAGAAGAAGGTGTAGCAACCAAATAGGCTACCTCTCTTCAACCGCGAAACTACACATACTGGAAGAACAAGATGGAGTTTTGCATCAATATGAAGATCCGCGAATCTAAAAATCCAAAAGTGTGGCGAGACTACACTGATAAGTATGAAATACATCTATTTTAGGGCTTTAATTCTTCTTCATTTTCACAACAATTCATGTCGTATTTCTCACTTATCATATGTTTTTCCTTAGATTTATGTTTTGATGTGAACTGATATATTTTTTATGTGTCTTATGTAGTGAAAAGTCTAGGAAATGCATAGATTATCTCAATGAGGATTCCAACACAACAAACAGGGAGTCAAACGAGCTAAAATGAAGAATCTAGGCCCCGTCAAAGTTATGTCCAGACTTCTAAGCCGGACGCATGTCCGGACGTGACCAACGCGCAACCGTAGAAACATTTTACAGAGGTGTCTGGGCTTGCTCATCCGGACCAAAGTCCGATGCGGAAAAGCAGACGGCTCTCACGACGTTTTCTATCAAGATCAAAAGATAAATATTTTTCTTAACCGATAGATTTGGTCGCTGCTGCTATATATTGTAAACATGATGGACACCACCCGATACGTCCGATACAGGGGGCTTTAAGCCTCCAATTCTCTTCCCATCGCCAGCATCAAATTCCCACCAGACCACCATCTATCATCCACCATCACCATCGTTCACCATACCCACCTCCACCATTGTTCGCCGAGGACCACTCCACACCACCCCATTAACAGCTACACATCAGACCACCCCACACCAATCAATCGCACCACTTCCTCAGATTATTATTGTTACATATTAACTTCTTTCTCTGTTATTTTTGTTACTTTTATGTTTATGTTTGGGTAGTTAGTTTAGCTGCTCCCCGGATGGGGTAGCAAACCGGATCTGTACATTATTTTGTAACCTTTTCCCTAATTATAGTTGCAGTAGTTTAATTCATGTTCTTCATGCGTTTTAATTTTCTAGCTAATTATTAAAGCAATGTTTGTAGTTTTCTAATCAAAAAGCGGTGCTGAGATTAGTTAACAAGACATAGGAAGTTAAACCGGATTAACAACTAGAAACATGGTTTTCCCATAGGTTAATCTGTCTCCAATAGGAATAGGTAATAAAGCAATTGGTTAGAATTGACTTGGGCATGATTTGCGGCTTGTTATTTCTGCCAGTTAAGATTCGTTGTACAGGGACCGGTCAATGGATTAGTTAAGATTCTTGAGTTTATACAGTATTAGGGAAGAGTTTTATCTACAAATTAATGAAGTTAAGGTTTGCAGAACAATTCGAGGTGCTTCTTTAGATTTAAGAGTTTCAATCTTTATTTCTTTATTTAGTTTATTTTTACCATTTTACTATTTTGTTTTTTATGTTAGTTTGTTGAGTCTTGCTTTAATTAAATTAAGTGAAACCTGGAAAAGTGACGTTTACTTTACTGTTTTTTTAGTTTAGTTTCTCAGTTAGTAAATAAATTGTCATTAATTGAATGAGGTCCTTGAGATCAACAACCCCCACTCAATTCACTATTCCGCAAAACGATATGTACACTACCTAGGTAGAAGTATAGTAACACATATTTCTGCTACATATACACTTATAGAGATGCTCAAGGAAATCCCCTCTCAGTCAACATCAATACTGATGAACAGGTGAAGACATTCATCTTCAACGCTAGAGCGTACAAGTACTTACTGTCATTTGCTCGTTGCTCCCTGAGTAGTATCGAAGATCTCATCCCTCAGAACAGCAAAGGAAATTGGGAGACACTCGAGGTCACCTATGAAATGTTGAGATCAAGAAGACGGGGATTGAGTTACTTCTCACCCACTGGGAGCTGTTCAAGAAAAAGGAGAAGGAGAGCATTTCTGAGATGCACACACGGTTCACAAAGCTTACCAATAAGAAGTTTGTTCTAGGAAGAGCTATATCAAATGAAAACCAAATCAGAAAGTTCCTTAGGTCACTTCCTGCCTCCTTCGACAACAAGGTAAATGCCATGCAAGAGGTGCATGACTTGTCCAGATGTCAGTCGTTGACATGTTAGGGTCATTGATGGCATTCGAGCAAAAGCTACAATAGAGGAGCAATGAAACTGCTGAAAAGGACAAAGGCACCGGGTTGGCGCTGAAAGTTACGGAGGAAAGCGACTCAAGATCAGATGTTGATGATGAGAAAATGAGTCTCTATGTCAAGAAGAGACATTTTATAATGATGTTCAAGCAGAAAATGCAGAAGAAGAATGAATCTAGAGACACTGGACATCAACAGAAGAACAACAACAAATGCTTTGGCTGCAACAAGCGAGGACACCACCTCAAGGACTGTCCACAACAACCACGAGAGGTCACCCTACCAGTTCAAGAAGTCTGCCCGACCGCACTTTACAAGGAAGCAAAAAAAGAAGGCTCTTGTTGCTACATGGGGTGAGGCTCACACAGTGACGACAGTCAAGACACCACCAATAACCACTCTAGAGGGGAAAAGCCAACTTCTGCATCGAGGATGAAGGTGTAGACAAGAACTTGAACGGACTGTGTCTAGTCGTGGACGAGGAGGTCACTAAGTAGCCTGTCTTGGAGCTGTCAGAGGATGACCAAGACCAATCCAAGGTAAAACTTCTCAAAATGAAGAAGAAATTTGATAAATTTGACTTATCTGGTCTTAGGAAATTGCTAATATTCTTGTCAATCAACTAGAGGAGTATGACAAATTAATGATGAGCTGAATGAAGAAAATGAACATTTAGAAAACTAGTTGAAGATGATTTAGTAGTGAACTCGAAATCATGTGTTAGAAAATTACACGATAGCTATGAGGAGCTACTCATAACTCACGAGAAACTGAAGCCCAAATTGGGTGAAACCACTAGAACATTGCATGCTAAGAAAAAACCAACTAGGTGAGGGTGATCTTATAGGGGAACTTAACAAAGCCGAAACTAAACTGGTTTTCTTGAAAGAAAACTTGCTTGTATTGAAAATGATCACTACCAGGGAAACCGGAGAAACCCATCATGGAATGGTAGACGACCTGTCGGTCACCGTCGGGACCAGTCAACGAGGGTTAGGTTACCTTTGCCGACAACCAGGTCACTAGCAGTCCAATTGCTACAGGACTTACTGTATGCGATCTTGGAAACTGGCAAAGGGCAGGCTTGAAATGGATAGAAAAGAAAGATCACAAAAGTGAATTCATTAGTGATGAAGGGCCCAGGTACCATTGGGTCTCAAATCCCATAAATTGAAAAGCTTAAGTGTAGGAAAGAGTGGGGGAGAGTTCTATCTTCTCTCATTCATGCTAAGTGTAGAGGAATTTGTTCCTCTGGTAAATAAAAGTTTTTTTTTTATGCGCATGTTTATATGCTTATGTTCTTGTGTTGTTTTTGGTGATCATCTTCAAAATATCAACTTGCGAAGTGTTTGAAATTGTCATGTTTGAATGTGTTTCAACTAATGAGAATGGTGCAGATATCTCTCATTAAGTCAGCTAGCAGGGAGAAATTCACCAAGATCATGGCTGGTCTGTGCATGATATTCACAAGCTAAATTCGAGATTCAAGTTACTCGTTAGACAGGTCAGTGACTATTTGGGCAACTGTCTTTCAACAATATTTAACTACTTTATGCTTTAACATAGGTGACCGATTATCAGAAATAGAGAAATAATGTTTTTAGAGTATATAAGGGCAAATAGGACTTTTAGTCTAGGATCAATGGTACAAATTCTATTCCAAAGTTAAAATCTGATTCGACATCTAGTGTCGATTCGTAAACCAATATATCCCTTGAAACTAGTCGTTTCGTACTGTCAGCGCTCATAGATAAGTCAATGACCATTGTCCAAACACTATAAAAGTAGTAGTGATGCTCTCTAATGGTGGCCACGGGTCCGGTTTCCACCGTTTCCGGTTCCGGTTCCGCCGGTTCCGGTTCCGGAAAATGTGTATTCGTATTCGGAACCGGTCTGGGCGGTTCCGGTTCCGGTTCCGATTCCGTTCTGAAATCTGGATTCGCTTCGGATTCGGTCAAAAAACCGGTCCCGACCGGTTCCGGCCGGCGGTTTCCGGTTCCGGTTTTGATCGGTTCTGACCGGTTCCGAAGCGGTTCCGGAAAGATTCGATCGGGCTCTAGTTGCTTCGTTTTAGCTCCGATTTGAGATCTGTTTGAGCGCACACGTTGCTCTTTTCATCCACTTTACTCCTAGATAGGTTATTCTTCAAGTTTATAATCTTAAATGTGTAAGAAACAAGACTTAGGATTTTTTTATTGAATTTACAAAAAATAAGGAACAAAGAGAATTTTATTATATGATTCACTGCCTCATTAAAACCTTATTAGGTAAAAACCATTGGGAAAACCCTAATAAGGAAAAAGAGTACAGCTACTACGAGGTTACATGATTTCAATTTGCAAGTCTTAAAAAAAGATTACATGGAAAGAAAATAATACTAAATTACTAATACATTCTAAAATATTACAAGATAGAAGTCCTAAGTGGTGTTTCCCCATTCATCTCATACCAATCATCATGTTGGCCTTCATATTGCAATGCACTTGCTTGGGATCTAAGCTCGGCTAAGTCCCAATCATACTTCTGAACACAAACCTTGATTGAGTCTGGTGCAAGGCTTGATCTCTTTTTCATCCAATACTCGTTGCCCGCACTAAAAAACGCTCCAACTCTGAAGCCATGGTTGATGCTGGAATTCCTAGCATGTCTCGGGCTATCTTTGAAAGGATTGGAACTTGGCTTCATGTGCTTGCCACCACTTAAGACATCTATATCACCATCATCATCAACAAAAATAAATGTAAAGTTAATATAATCATCATATGTACAAAATCCGGAACCCGATTGAACTAATCTTGGTCTTTTCCAAATACTAGAAATCAAGGAACTGCTTTTGCTACCAGGGCGTGGTGGTTTAGAAGAGGAACCACTACCACTAGTAGAAGAAAGTTCCCCCGGACGATACTTTGAAGTATATTCATCATGTAGCTCTTGCAATGCTATATTAACCTTTTTGTACATATTCCTTAACATAACCAACGTAACTTCAACCGGTTCCAGGGCGGTTCCGGTTACGGTTCCGGTTCCCGGTTCCGAATCCGATGATGGTTCCAGGCGGTTCCAGGCAGTTCTAGGCGGTTCCGGTTCCGGGCCCGGTTCGGGCCCGAATATCAAAACATGTATTCGTATCCGGAACCGGCTGAGGCAAATCGGTTCCGGTTCCCGCCGGTTTCGGCCGGTTCCGGTTCCAATCGTTTCCGGGTAGAACCAGACCCGATGGCCACCATTAATGCTCTCTAAACTCATCACTAAGTCTTAAGCTCTCAAATTTTCTAGCGATACTCTAAGGTTCCTTCCCTCTCTTAGACACCTCTATGAGCTAGTGAAAACCATCCAAAATCTCCCAAAAACCTAGTTACAACACGCTCCGTGCTCTTAGTAGAAAATTTCTCAGTGCTTCATAACTCTCAAATGGATCCCAATCAAGCGAAGACTACCAAGATCTCTAAAAGCTTAAAGAAGGTTGTCACAGTTGTCGACTCCGAGGAACCCGTCAAAGACACCATTTAGACCATCGAACCACCAGTCCAGACTATCCCAAAACGCACGTCGGAAGAGGAAACCCAGCTGAAGCTCAAAGTGGTAAATGATGAGAACTTCACTGATGAAGAACTTGCCTACATAGCCATCCACATGCCGAAAATCAACAAAAAATTGCAAGGTTCTACCTCCACTCATATCCCCTATACTTCTCTACAAAAATATCACACTTCTAAGAAAGCACCTACCAAACCCACTACCTTCACCATAACTCCTACACGAACTCTACGAACTCTAGCCCAAAATCCAGCATCAAATCTCAAGACCATCAGCACCACAAAATTCTCCACCACAAAAGATAGAGTGTCTCCATGAACCCTTGAGAAAATCCTAAAATCAACCAGATTAAATAGCAGCGCAAACACTTCATCTACACCTTCTCCCTCTGGGGAAGAGTGATAAGCCACAGACTTATCATATTTTATGTGCTAGATTGTATTATATTTATCTACATAAGGTTTATAAGTTAATATTTATGTTATATATGTATTTAAGTGTTTTATTTGTTCAGTCTTATGTTTTATATGTTTTCTATGCAAGGAACGAATCTCTAGGCAGAAATTCAATTGATGCCGGACTCGATGTCGAGTAACTCCTGCACAACACAAGCGTAGAGCAGAAAAGAGGCTTTGCCGGACATGATGTCGGGTAGATTCCATCCGGCATGAGTGAAGAGTCGCCACAGTTGACCAAATGATGACAATTATTGACCGTTGGTGATTTGGCTTGTGTCGGGTATGATGCCGGGTATTTCCTACCCGGCATATGCATCGTTTCACGCGGATTTGGCAGTTTCGACCGTTGAACAGTTGACACGTTTTTCCACATGTGTCGGCTACTCCTGATCCGGCACGACGCCCGGCAACAGACACAATTGAGGCTTATAAATAGGTCAAGAGTCTGCATCAATCTAGACACTTCAACATACCCATACGCTCCATTCACACGTCATTTCCGCCCACATTCCATTGTTGGTGTCCAAGGCATTTCTACGGATCCATCCACGTAGAAGAATAGAAGATTTCCTTTTCGGGTTAAGGCTATGATCAATCTCCTTCTCCCTTATGTATTCCTTCTTTATTTGAGTGGATGGTGAAGTAGGAATCCTTGTTAGGTTTTGGTTATAGATGAGTTCTTCCTTGTAAACACTTTGATCATTCAATATATATATATATATATATATATTATATATTCCACAAGTTTTACTAAGATTCAGATTTCCATATAAGGTGGAATGAGATCGCTATTGTTCTCCTATCTTCTAAATTCCACTTGAGGTTCAAAAGACAAGAGTGTTTTTGGTTAAGCAATCTTAGTGGTCTGTCACCATTGTTAGATGCAGAGTGTAGATGGCAACACCGAAAGAGTTGAATAACCTTATCCATTTTCATTATTTCAGTCGAATACTGACGAGAGATTGTTAGGTTCGAATTTGGATAGTGAGTCCTTGTTTTCGGGGTTCAAAATTGGGATAAAAATTTACATTTTGTTCTTGCCGAGTCTAATGCCGGGTTGGTTGTGTCCAGCATACTCAACGTCTTTGAATATGTCGTGCATAAACTATCCGGCAGGATATCCGACATGTTCATTTGTTCGGGTGATTTCAGAAACTTGATATGTATTGAATGTTCATAGTGGCACGTAGGGTTGATCTAGTCTCAAATCATACATTTAGATAGATTTTATTTAGTTTCCTTAGTTTAGAATCCATATTTACTTTCCCCCTTGTTATAGAATAGGTAATTACCGGGATTAGGACTAGTTTTCTATAAGTCCCTTGGGTTCGATACTCTCGGTCGTAATATATTTACACTATGCTCTGACCGGGTTTTATTTGCTACCCGTAGTAGAGTTGTAGGTTTAGTTTACTATTTTATTCTTTTTATGTATATAGTTTTTCCCTACAATTTTCTTATTAGCAAAGAGTGACTGGCTAACTACTCCTCTAAAGCCCCATTGTTGAGTCGATAGGAGGAAGAAAATAAATCAAGGAAGAAGAAGAAGTTCAAAAGGAAAAAGGCGAGGAGGGCGGGGAAGAGGCACCGTTCGATGACTGGGTAGAGGAAAACAAAAAAGAAAAATGTAAGGATAATAAAGATGAGAGTGAGGGAGAAGAAGCTGAGTAATGGAGTGTAGAGAAACAGTTGGCAGAGGACTCCACGAGCAGTCCCTTAGTGGATGAGGACCAGTTAGGGAAAGCTCATGCCAATCCTGAGGCTGTCTCACCTGTCATCAGTAAAGAACGCGATCAAGTGCGCCAAGGAACAAACTAGTGAAGCTGACCAAGGAGGAGCGGGCAAGAGTCTAGAAACTCAAGGAGTTAAAGCCCACGCTCATTCTAGCTTAAAATATCGACAACAGATCTCTTCCGGTCTTACCCAAGACTGGAGATGAGACTTGGTTGATGGAGCACGGGCTAAGAGAGCTTGCTGAGCTGTTGGCATTCCAAGGTTGAACAGAGATGCTTCAAAGGACGGACCCTGTATACCCAGAATTGTTGAGGGAACAAATCTACAACATGGGCTATAAGATGTTGTTTTCATGGACTTCCAAGGATCATGGATTGATAGGTTGCATTTGATTGAATTTTCCTACAATAAAAGTTATCATGCAAGTATCAAGATGACACCTATTGAATCCTTGTATGGCCGGAAGTGTCGGACTCCATTATGCTGAAGTGACATAAGTGAGTCCTTAGTATTAGGACCACAACTGATTGAGGATTCAGTGAAATATATTAATATCCCAAGAGAGAATGAAAGCTTCCCAAGATAGACAAAAGTCCTATGCTAACTTGAAGAGGAGACCAATAGAGTTTGAGGTGGGTGAGAAGGCCTTCTTGAAGGTATCACCTACTCGAGCTGTCATGAGATTTGGTCGAAAAGGAAAACTTAGTCCAAAATTCATAGGGCCTTATGAATTGTCCATGAGACTAACTAGTGAAGCAAATTACTGGAATACTCACGGGGTTACGAACATGTGGAAGTGTCCATTGAACCTTTGAAAGTTCAATGAAGAAAGGTAAAAAGGGCATGGTAAGATCTTTGTGATCAATGTGTGTATATTTGAAGGAATGATTGATCAACATGATGAGATTGATTTTTATATGGGTGCCTTATGGAACACCTTCATTGATATATGTTAATACCAAACTATATGATGTGACTGTGGTTGAGACTATGTGTTTTAGAGTAATTGAAGTTGCTCTTATGGAATGTTTGGATAAGATGATGATATGAGTATGAAAAAGTTAAATGAATGAAGTTTTTTTATGCTTGGGATCGAGCCCTGACAGATGTGCCCCTTGTGGAGGTGCAAGTTTGTTTATGCTTGGGATCAAGCCCTGACCAATGCACCCCTTGTAAAGGTGCAAGTTTATTTATGTTGTGATCGAGCCCTGACCGCTGACATCCCTTGTGGAGGTGTAAGAAGTCTAGTATCTGCTCTATGGTTTAAAGGTACCATAGGGAGGGGGGTGTGCACAAACTTAAGGGTCTAATTCTCCAGAAAAAAAATGCTTAGAACATGCCCCATGAACACCATCCTTTTAAAGGTGTGAGTTCTTGGCTTGGGAACGTGTCCCCATAGTACCTTCCTTGTGAGCATGTGTGAATGAAAAGAAAGAAAGGATCATGGAAAGAAAAAGAAAGAAGAAAGGAAAGATGGATTAAGTAAATAATGAAAAAAAAGTTGGAATTGTATCTTGTTTAATTTATAAGACCTGATGTGGGCACTTAGTGTCTGCTTAGTTATGCTAACAGTTTGTGTTTGTATGTCTATATGCTTGAATCTTTCTTCACATGTATTACAGAACATTGAAAGTGTGGGTCCTAGAGAATTTTCTACTTGTACTACTTATGTTTTTGGATTTGAAAATTATAAGTGATAATTCCCTTTTAGTTCGTATTTTGGAAGTTATTAATTGGCTTTTGGGTTGAGAGTATGTAACTCTCCTTGATCTTTAGTTGAATGGAATCGCAGTATGGATTCCATTGTTTTGATTGTCCAAACATGTTTTGAGAAGTCTGGTTATAGGTATATTTTAGCAAAGGTCATGCCGATATCGTTTGAGAAGTTAAGGTCTTTAGTTTTTCCTTAATCTTAATGAGCAAAGGTTTTTCCTAAATAGCCTTAACACTCATCGAAGAGTGTGGCGGTAACACTAAGAGTTTTAAGACTTACGCTGCTTAATAAAGAGATTTACGATTAATTAGAAGGTTAAGAGATGTGGGTGATACAGAAACTCTCATTATCACCACCATGAAGTGCTGAAACCAGTGGACACACAAACAAATGAGGCCATGGCTCATCCGACAATCACCACCCCCAAGGGATGATACCAGTGAAACCCCAAACTAGTGAGGTCACGGCTCATCCAAATTCCACCTCACCCTATGTCTTTAAGAGTGCATACCCCTCAAAAGGTACTTTTGACCAGTAGAAGTAGATCATGGTGGCTTGAACCCCGATATAGTGGTCGTAGCGCATTTTTGTAATAGTTCAGTGCACCAATGTGTACTAGATTCAAGATCAGAGAAAGTTTCCCTTACCAAGCACATAAAACATTAAATTCACCCAAGATCATAGTTGCCAATGCGTTAATAACCATCTCCAAAAACAATAGCATCATTCTCCAATTCATAAACCATATCATCCAACCAACCTTTGGCATACCACAAGATGCTATGTACATATCCACCAGATTCAACTAGTCATAACCAAATCAATTCATATTACCATGGTAAACAAGTGGATTAACATAACGACTTACCTGGAATCACTTAGATGGAAACCCACTTAGACATAGCTAGAGTGCACCACCAAAGTACTCAGAACCTAATCATAACCATTACAACTCAATCAACGATGATGACCACAAATCACTGGTTTCTAGAAATTCTTCTGGCAACGACTCACAAGACCACAAGTATGAGATAGCTTCGACTTACTAAACAAAGAACAACCTAGAGAACTTAGATCGAACACCAACCTGGTAAAACAGATAGAACGCCTTAGATTATCCTTGCTCGAATTCGCTTTCACGATAGTGGAACAACACTTTAAGAAAGACTTGAAAAGAAGGTATATTTAAGCTCTTTGATTGTGGGAGTTATTAACGATGCTCACCAACATAATCAAAGAGATTAAAGAGTCATTCAATGAGTATTTAGGCTTGTGACAGTTTACGGGTCATTTATAATATAATGGTGGTTACTAGAGTAATAGTCGATAACTACCATAGGCACTTAGAAGTCATGGCTAATAAATAGGATGAATGGTTACCAACATTAACATTCGCTCCTTCTGGAAGAAACCTACCAGAAAAATTATTCCAAAAGAACTTGTCGGAAGACACTTACCCCAAACTAGACAATTTAACCCGAAACAACACTAAAGACGTAAGATCTTGACACCTAGAGAGTCATGATTTTCTGGGGTTATTGCAGCTTCTCATTGGGTTTTCTACCATAGTTATGGAGTCCTCAACCTCTACAAGTTGTACAATAGGTCTGTTAGCTTCTTATGCATCTTCAGGATCACTGGGCTTCATTTTCTCCCACTTTAGACCGTTACTGATTTAAGTTGCTCTACGGGGTTCCAATTTGGCTGACTGGGTAGTGTTTATGGTGCCCTTTGTGATAGTTGCTCAGAATTCTGATTGAGTTGTCTCTCTAAACTTTGATTTATAACTGCCTGATCGGCAAACCTAGCATCTAGATCAGCAAAGCTAAAATTAGTGTTAGCCTGTTGTTGTTTACTTCGCGACAGAAGCTTTACAAGCATACTCTTCATCTTGCTATTTCCCTCTGAGAAGTTTGAGGAGGATGCTTCAGATTTCTGTATGGTAACTTTGTTGCTGATTCTGATTATAACCTTGATTGCCCAACTGATTTTCATTGTTTTTCCATTGTGGCTGCTGGTTGTTGCTTCAACCCCATTAGTTATAGGAATTGGAATACTAGTTTCCGTCTATTATCAACTGAGTTTTTTCTTAGGTTAACCATTATAACCAGGCCCTTCACAGTTATAAGTTTCATAGGCTCCTTCATAGATATCGCACCAAAGAGTTATGTATGGTGATGATGTAACTGCTTTAACTGACTGCTGCTGTAATTGGTTAACCGTAAGCTTCTGAACAACTTTGGTCAAAGCATATAATTGAGTTGTCAGATGATCTTGTGGGGGAAGACTATATACACTAGTCTCCTTCTTTGCTTCACCCTTGACATTGTTCCTACACCACTATCTGGTGCTGACAGTCATCGAATCTAGAAGCTCATTCTCACAAATTTTCTCCTTTGTCTTCGATGGTGGATAGTATTTCAACAAAAACTTCCTCGCCATTTCAGCCCAAGTGGTGATGATACAGGGTTGTGTAGACACCAAAATTCTCACCCCAAAAAAAAATCGAGAAAATAAATAGGATAAGAGGTTCGTCACCTTTCTATCACAAAACGGTTCGGTCATAAATGAAGCCATCATTTGATTATAAAATTTTCGAATCAATTTTCAAACATAAAAAAAAAATTGCTTTCTTTAAAAAAAGAATTTTCAGTGATGTAAATGTTTTCAACATACACTTTTTATATTATCTTATCTATGTAACATTTGAACAAGTTTTCTACATTTTGAATCCGGTTCATCTTTGTACGTTTTTATTTTACCGGTAGTAAATCTGTTCACATTTCACAATTAGATTTGAATCATCCTGGTGCATAGATTGTAGAAAATGCAGTAGTGTCTTGCTGGCTGAGGCATAAGGCAGTAGTTGCACACGTCCGAGGTTTGAATCTCTCTTCGGACATTTTTGAATCTGGTTTTTCTCCAATACATGATTCACAGTCCATCTTGCTCCCCTGGCCCATCGCGGTTTGAGCCCATTCTGGCTTATTTGACTCACTCAGAAGCCCTAACTCCTTTTATCAGCCGTCATCCACCCACAAAACCCTACCTCACCTTTATAAAAAGCTACAGGGTACATCGGGATCAAAAAAAAGAGAGCCGACATACGTCTACAAAAAATCCCACAACAACAGAAAAACTCTTCTTCCACCTCCCGACATTTCCCCAACCCAAAATGGCGACACAAAACAAACGGACTCTGTGCTCTCTCTCTTCTCTTAACCACCGGTAGTTTTGCAACCATACCGGTGAGAAACATACATCTCTACCCTCCCCTCATCAACGGTAATCTTTTCGAACACTGGCGAATATGGGGCATGCATGGTCCGCCCTCATTCATCCTCTGTTTTCTTGAAAACTTGCAACCCGAACTGGCGAAGCAAGGAACATCATGCTCCTGCCTTCTCCATTCTCTTCAAATGTCCAACAAGGAGTACGTATATAAGCTCTGCACATCTCCTTTTATTCTCTTCTTCCTGACGGTAGTGTACAACCCAAATTCGTAAAAAAAAAAAACACACACACACATCCATGCTTTGCGCCCATTTTCATTCTCCTCACCCCCATTGTCTTTCCCCCCCAAACCGGCAAACAGAATATACGTAGGCTATTCATCCTGTTCACTTTCGAAACAACCAGCAAGCAAGACATATGCAGGCTTATGTCTTCATTCTTTTTAAACTATCAGCAACATACATACATACAGGCTCACGCCTTCTTCATTCTCTTCAAGCTATCAATCTTCGTTGTCTTCATGCTGGCGAAACAAGGGGCATCTACCCCGCCTTCTTTCATCTTCCTCACTGTGATTCGCAACCTAAACTGGCGAGAAGGAGGACCTCCAACTGCTCCTTCTTTCTCTTTAACTGGCAGCAAGGAAGCCCCTGCTCTGCGCCTGCTACATTCTCTTCTTCACGGTATCCTGGCGACCCAACTGGAAAACGAGGAGCATACAACTCCAGAGCCCCAGCTTCTCTCGTTCTCCTCACAGTGCAAGCGGACAAGGAATGTCCATACTGCTCTACCTTCGTCGCTCACTTCACTTCCTGTAAGTTTAAGCTCAACTGGAGAATGAGAAGCGTACAAGCTTCTTCTCCCTCTTCCTCACTACGTCGATGGCGAGCTAGGAATACCAGCTCTGCGCCTCAGTCTTTCCCACCACAGAGACTACGTTGACGAAGAACGAACATACAAGCTCTGTGCTCTCCATTCTCTTCATTTCTGAGAAAGGAACCGGACGAACAAGGACAAAATGCTCTGCGCCTACTTCATTCCTTTCACTACGACGGTAATTTTACTACTCCAGCTGGCGAACGAGAGCACACATGCTCTCTGCCTCTCAACCATTCTCTGCACTTTCGGTAAATTTGCAAAACTGGCGAAGAAGGAGATGCGTGCTCTGCGACTTTCTTTCCCTTCACTCATGAGAAGTCTGCAACCCCAAACTGGCGGACAACAAACCAACAATATTCTGCACCCCTCTTTGCCAAATATTATGTTCGAAAACCCAAGCCAGGACCTGTACTCTCCATGTTGATTCAAAAAAAAACCCAGATGTTTGACACACTATTTCACTTCGATCTCCTTCGATGGTTACCGATCTCCTTCTCCGTCTTCAACAACCTACAACAGAACCTACTAACTGAAGCAGCTGCTTCATTGCGTATGTTCGCCCTTTTACCGAGCCCGCTAAAGGATCTAGATGCTACAGCCTACAATGTCCTGCGGTGGTCAACATTCGATGATGAAAGAATCGTGGAAGCCGGGAAGACCAAGCACAACACAAAAGGAGACCCAAGCTTCGATGTTCTCCCTTTCCTGATCCGGTATTTACCTCTTCTAGCTTTTCTCTGATAGTGCCATGGCTCTGTTATTCGCTGTGTATGTTATGCTCTGGGATGTTTTGTAAATATCTTAAGTTGACTCATCTCTGTGTAGGTAAGGTCTTGCTTTTGTTCATATAATCGTTGATTTCATTTCCATGCACCAGGAAACATATGCGCTTGGGGAATAAAAAAATGTGTAGTTTAATATGTATTATTGAGTTTGTTTTGTTCACTTCATGTTGTGACCAATTTAATGAATTCGGGATCAGGTACTAATCTTCACCGTGCGTACTTGTATTTAAAAATCTGTAGGATTTGGTTTGGGGTAAATAATAGAATATAAATGATTAGCGTCCCTAATTTTAGGACTCAATTCATTAATACGTATTTCATCTTTTGATTTATTTTTTCTTCTTTATTAATTAATCTGTTAGGATGCTTTCAAATGATCCCCGTTAATGATCATTTTTCCTAGCTAAGACCAATGGGGAAGCCTTGTAGCTTTTAATTTAGTACTTTTTTGCCACTTTTATTAATGAGATTTTGTTAGAATGTTGATAATTTTCCATTCTATTTATTGCAGTTCTTGATATTTGACTTGTAAGTAATGTTCCATGCGTTTATGAATTCAGTTTGTTTGGGTTGATGCAATTCTCAACCCAAATTCAATCTTGTTGTGGGCCCTCACTAATAACAAGCAGAAACGAGTAAACTTGGATTATAGTTTTAAGCTTAGGCCTGATTATCATTTAAGCTATTATTTGAGTTTATCTCCTCTTTAAGTCATACTTGCAATGTGAAACTGATTCGGAATTAAACTTCAGCCTGCTTTCTCTCTTGGTTGTATTTTGCGATACACTTGTGTCTGATTGCTCCGCTCTGTATATATATCCATGGCTTGCTCTCGATCTTTTCTTTCTCCTGAGATTTTAATTAACTTCCCTGTATTTCGATCATCTCTATTTAAGCCCTAGTTATCACCCTTAGAGCCTTTTTTAAAAACTGACAGAAAAGTTTTGGATGTATTATCGCTCCACACCTAACGGGTCTCTCATTCGTTTCGTGGGGCAATAATCTCCTATTACTTCAGAAACATTTAAACCACCTTTATATCTATAAGAACAAAAGCTTTAAAAACAAGCCCTTAAGGCTAGCTTAGGAGGGTTTAGGATGTGAAACCACCCCATGCCCAGCGGGTCTCTCATTCGTTTTATGTGGGTGGAATCCTCCTTTGCCTTCAACACACCCATAATCAAGAGTTAATAAATCAATAAATTGATCCATCTCACTTGTTAATATCTCACAAATCAGGCCCAAGAATCAAAAGCCTAATCTGGCCCCAAATCAAAAGGCTCACTTCAATCCAAAATCAAAAGTCCAACCAAGGCCCAAGGCCCAAAATGGGCACCAAAGTCCAAATCAAACCCAAGGCTCACTTCAGCCCAAAAACACTTCTTAGCCCATCCAAATAAAAAAGCCCAATGCTTAGATCAGGCCTAAAAAAAATGTCAAGCCCAATATTCAAATCCAAACCCAAGGCCCAAACCCAAATCTCAACTTTGCCCAACAAGTCCAAAATCATTCACAAGCTCAAAACATCCCCATAAATCATTTCAACTCGTCTCTACTATCAAATCAGTCCATCTTTACTTCCAAAAATCAGCCCAATGGTGAAGTCCATTTCAACCCAATTTCAAACAGGACCCATAGTCAAGCCCAGTCAATCCAAATCAGCCCGAAATTCAACTCGGCCCGTTAAGCCCACTTGGCCCATTAAGCCCACTCTGCCCGTTAAGCCCACTTGGCCCATTAAGCCCACTCGGCCCATTAACCCTCTCGGCCCGTTTTGACTCATCCAGTTCAACTTTGACCAACCAAATTTTGACCTTGACCGTGACTTTGACCTAACCCAAACATTGACCATCACCCGAACTTTGACTCGGCCCTTTTTCCAATTCCGACCCAAGTTCAATTCAAACCTAATTCAAACCCAATTCCTTTTCCATACAAATCAAATTCAATTCGACCCAATTTAGACTTGATTCCACTCAAATTCAATTCCGAATTCATTCTAATTCAATTCCAAATCAACTTTCGATTTCAAATCAAAATTCATTCGACTTCAATTCAAATTCATCCTTCATTCAAATTCATCCTTCATTCAAATTCAAATTCAAAATCAATCCACTTTCAATTCAACTTCAATTCCAATTCAAATAAAATTTCATTCAACTTCAATTCAATTCCAATTCAAAACAAAAACTCATTTAATCCCAATTCAATTTCCTCTACACTCTGAATGTCTCATAGACTCGAACGTCTCACAGACTTTGTCATTCCAATGATTTGAATGTCTTATAGACCCGAGCGTCTCATAGACTTTGTCATTCCAATGATTCGAGTGTCTCACAGACTTGAGCGTCTCACAGACCCGAGCGTCTCACAGACCCAAGCGTCTCACAGACTTCGACATCTCAAGATTTCAAATGTCTCACAGACCCGAGCGTCTCATAGACTAGCATCCCAAACCCGAAACTTCTCAAAACTCTGAACCCTTCTTAATCTCAAACACCTCAAATATTTTCAAACCCCACAAACATCAAAACTTCCAAAACCAAATACACTGAACTACGTAAGGTCTGATCTCAATAGGGAGTTGAGTACGTAGGCAACCCACACAGGGTGCGACCCCCCACCAATCAAAATAACCTTTTGCATTCAGTCATCTCACCTTCAAACAATCCCGGACATTCCCAACCCTCGATTACCCTCACAAAACTCCTAAAATCCGTAAATCTGAACTACGTAAGGTCTGATCTCAACATGGAGTTGAGTACGTAGGCAGCCCATCTAGGGTGCGACCCCATTCCAAACAAAAAACTCCTTTTCCCCTCTAAGGTGGCTCTCATATCTCTCAAACACTCTAGTCTTCTTCGGTTCCCACACTTCAAACCATCAACTCCAAGTTTTGACTATCCACTCAACCTCAGACTTTTCCTCAATCTTTCATTCCATACTATTTCGAATTCATCAATTATACTTCTTGGCGCTTGCTTGGGCAGGAAAGCTCGCCTCATCCACCCTCTCTCTCTTCCCGTCCTAATCCTATCCTTGGCTCTTAAATGAATCTCTATAATAAGGTTTTGAAAGAAGACAAGCCTGACAATTGGAGACCGAGGTTTCCTCGGGCACCAATCCGAAGTCGTGGTCGTTGCCACTTCCAAGGGGTGTAACCCAGTGCGAACCCACAATAGAATCTCTGTAATGACCAGATAAGCCATATCCATAGGCAACAATCAGAGTCAATCAACGGTTCTTAGAATCCTCCTTCCATTCCTTCCTAGTATCGTAGGTCAAACTAGGTGGCGACTCTAGTCATTTCCGCCCTTAGGGCATAAGTCCGCGTGGAGCCCATCGAGAGCGGGTGTAGTGCACACTTGCACTCCCCTTCATGCTTTCTGGGAAAGACGGACGATTTAGTAGGTATTTGAGGGATGCCAGAATAACGGGTTTTCACCCTCCACACGGATGACATTTTCTAGGATCTTGGCTTTTTAGTCAGACCATATTTACATAGACCCCCCTCATACCAAAAATCACCCTCCACAGAATGGCGACTCTGCTGGGGAAAACTTGAGTAAGTTTTTCTCAAACTCAAGGAAGACTGAACTCCATTCAAAATTGTCAGGATTTCCCCAACTTCTTTCAAAACCTTCAAGAGATTCTTTTCAAACCCTCTAGGATTATTCTACTCACACACTTAGAGTGTGTATCTGATGAGGACAGATAAGATTTGTTAGATCCTCAGCAAACATGACAACAATTGGGTTAATAATTAGCTCACGATTAGAAAGAGACACTTAGGTGTGAATGAAGCTAACTTCCTTTTAGGTTAATAAACAACCAATTTGGAATCACTAATCTCAAGATAAAACACTTAGCAAATAGGTTGGTGCTAACTTCGTTTGCTTTATTTCCCGCTTTCATATTTATATTGCGATTGTGGGGTGCATGGGGTGGGTAGCTTAGGACATGCATTCCTCCGTGTCACCCGATTTACCCACGATGTCACGGGATCCCCAACCGGTCCACGGTTGATTCCCCATGAGCTAGGGTCACTCTCTCAGTGAACAAACCCACGAGGCGGTACGGTCTCTGACCAACGCTTTGAGCTCATGATCCAAAAATATCCTCCATTATTCGAGTCAAAGCCAGCATATAGTGAACTCTGAGCCTTCAGTGTCCAGCAACCTGGTCCGGTGTCTAAGACGGGTTTTATGGGTAGTCACCCCCTTGTATGCCGTCTGTCTGACCACCCTTTGCCTTACCCTGAAGATTGCATGGGCTCAGTTCTCCATGATTCCTCTGCACCACGGGTGTCTTTAAAGCCCAATGTCGTGCTACAAATTCATAGCGGATCTCGTATTTACGGATACCCATACATGACATAGCGTAGTCAGCGAATAATTTGGACTTTAGACACACCTTATCGTGCAGACGATGGGAGACCCGTTCCCATGCAGTACTTCCCCAAGTTTTCCAAAAGTGAGTATGTTGTGATAATCCCCGGCCGTGGCTCGTGTGACTGTATCACTTCGGGTATCCTGACCTTTCGAACTTAAGCACTCTGGACTTTCTTGATGACGTGCCCCATAAGGCGCAACAGAGATAAACCCCGAGAGATGAACAGTGAAGGGACGACGGTTCCCCCGGTGGTATGGAAGCATTGATTGACCTGGAAGGTGATTATCCCAATCATGCACACTCTGCTCCACATAAAATCAACCACGATTTTTATTTTGCACTTACATCTATGTGTGATCACGTTTCAAAAATTAGCAAAAATCAGGAAATGAATCATGTCAAACACTACAATGAAATACCTTCAATAAAGCTGTTTATCTTGAAAGTTTTCAAAAAAATAATGATTTCAAAATTGTTATTTTCAAAGCAGTTCAAAACCGGTTTCAATCAAAGTTTCTAGAAAACAAACTTTGTCAAACGGTTTGCAAAAGAACAGATGTTTTTCACAAATGTAGTTTCAAAAACTATTTTCACAAACAGATTTCAAGAAAACCTACTTTACACAAACGAATTTCGGAACAACATTTTTCATGGATCATGTTTCAAAATAGTTTCGAAAACAGTTTTAAAATGATTTTCACAAATGTATTTCAAAATAAATGATTTAGTCCCCATGTTGTGACCCGCTTATTGAAGTTCAACCCACCTTCAGGAGCAGCGGTCATTACCGTGGAGCATACTAGTCATTTCGTGTTTTCACAAAGTGGTGGATTTTCACAAAGAATTTGTGCTCGATCATTCACATTTCCTTTCTCAACAAATGCCCCTTATTTTCTTTCATCGAAGCAAGTGGGATGCATGAAGATCAACGAAGATTCGAGCCAAAATCAGAGCTGCACCAACCCGAGTCGAACGACATGAAGACCAGAAACAACCGTTCGAGTTCGAAGCTACCGAGGGTCAGAAGAGCACCAACCAATTTCTCTTACTCATAGTCTCACCTTGTTGATCGAACCCGAAGACGAGCGAACGGGCAATCAGGAGCCTGCACATGAGTAAGCAGTCAGTCAGAAGCTCGAAAACAAAGCTGAAGAGTTCAGAGAAGTTTAGCTCAAAACTCCCCGTTTAATGACTTTTAGAGGTGACGATGTATAGGTTTCCCCTAGCATTCTTTTCTCTCTTGTCAGTTCTGAATAGCTGCGTGTATAGGGTATGCACCCCTTTGAATTTGTTTAGATCATTTATATGTATAGGGTTCCCCGCTCCCTATTCTATTTGCGAATGGATGAGCATCAAAATCCTACTGAGAAATCCACCACTTCGAAAACACGTGTTTTCAAAAACTGTTTTTCTAAAAACTTGATTTTTTTTTAGCACGTACGACTTGCTTCTTCCCATTTTCGGTCATTTTACATTCATCAACATGCATGAATCACACCAATCTTAGAAAAATTGGCATAATCACATGTTGCATTCCCAACACATCACACACAAGCATTCTCCCATTTTTCAAAGCATGCTAACATTCACATTTGTCAGATTCTTTTTTCTGTTATAATGATTGTGTTTGTAGGTGATTAACCGCGTCTACCCATGAGTGAAAGCATGACCCTCGAAGCGATAGCAAGAAATACCAGAGATTCAAACCTTTTCCTATTCAGCTACCATGTACATAGAGACCAACAAAAAAAGCAAGTCCCAAAAAAAACCGTACATCCGAAAATCCAAAAAAAATTGTAAATCCAAAAATTCAAAAAAAATCATACCTTCAAAAATCCCAAAATACAGTCCTGTCATATCGCGGGACCACCATGCGGGAGTGGTCACTCCATAAAATTCCAAAGCCCCAGGAGCTAATCATCATCCAATACCTTTGAAACAACTTCTCTCACATCGTGCCCAACATTTAGACCATCTTCAGGCCGGCATTGACGGGATGAGCTTCATGGATCATCAACTGGAATCGACTCAAGCAGACGAGGTGTTGTCTTACCGCTCATGCATTGCATAAAAAAAAACATTCAATCAAAGTTCAGAGTCAACCGTTTCCATCATCATTTTCATAATCTCATGCATCCTATACATAGTAATTCCATATTATCAAACACATTGCATGATAGATAGTTGCATTGCATACTCCGTATCGAAATGTCATATTTGGCAAAAATCTTGATTGATTGTTTGAATAGAGTGCGTGAACCGCTAAACTCTTGACCCGTCAACGAACACAAGGGTCAAATCAAAATCAGCACCACAAACCAAGTGAGTAGTGTGCGAAGAGCAGTATTTTCTCTTGAATTTCAAATGAGGGTATTGGACCATCCACTGAGCGATGAGGGAAGATAGAGCGAGTCCATAGAGGTAAAACCATGAGTGACATGTGCATTCCTTATCACATGGAGAGACACAATACATAGTGAGATCAATGTCGATATACAGGATACGAACTGTGATTCATGCAAAGATCTGAGAATAGTAAGAAAACAATCATTGACTAATGAGAATGACGAGGCACTTTGGAATAAAAATCTTCACAAAACCAAAAAGCTTTGACTGCCTGTACATAATCCCTTAGTGAGCCCCGCTGAGCCTTTCACGATAAACCTTTTTCTGAGAACTCCACAACATGCCAACTCACATACACATACTTACTCACCCTTGCAATAGAGGATCTCGAAGGAGCCGGAGCCATGGCCCCTCCCCACCATCTTTCACAAAAAACAACGAATGAAATGTTAGAAGAAACCAATGAGTCAATGCAACTCCAAAGTCAAACACCAAAAAAGAACACTGAAAATGTTCAAGAAGATCAATGAGTCAATGTAAGTCCAAAGCTGAAAGCCAAAATACAAGCAGAGAATGCTTGAGAAAGTGGATGAGCCAAATGCAATTTCAAAAACACAAAATGAGAAGAAAGTTCAAATCGAACACCAGAAGAGGCAAGAAGGAGAAATCCAAATCAGGATGACCATGATGTCCCGTAGAAATCAATAAAGGTTATCAAAACAGTATAATCATTCCACCCATGGCGAAGGTGTAACATATCCTCTGTTGCACAAAAGCTCCACAATTCCTAAACAAATCCTCCAGCCCATGTGACATACATCATACCCCTCAACCCGTTATAACCCAATGAAAGACCTCTGACTCGTTAGTTGGTGAGCATTAACTGAAAGTATCGGATCTGAAACATGAATCATAAGCTTCGTGCTTGTTATCAACATGTCCCACCTCACAATACAGGGACTATGAGCGAATGAGCGCGACCTTACTTCACAAAGTCCTTTGAGTGTGAGTGACTCTTTGATCTAAGCACCAAAACGTAACAGCTAACCCCATTGCAGGGAGGAATTTGTGAGGATCGGAAGTCCAGGACCTCAAAAGAAATTCTTAGGAAAATACTGCTCTGAGCATCAAGATTACCTTCACGACATAGCACACCAGACCATACTCACGAGAGATTGACCCACATCCCTCCGTGAGAGGAAAGTGATTCACGCATTCCAGTTCAATAATCACTCAAGATCAAACTGAAGATGTCTTATATTCGTAAACCTCATTAATAGAGATAGAGTCGTACCTTCTCTCCACTAACTGCATATGCATTTTGAATCACGTCTAGCACCTGCATTTTTCATAAGCACTTCATTATCAACATCCGACTGGTAAAAGCTCTGCCTAGTCTCGTGGAAAGTCAACTTCAGTTTCCGTAATTGAAGCGTAACTTCCTATCAAAGGAAGTCAAGTCGGAGCCATCCCGGGCTATCACCGAGCTACATCGAACCATTACGGCGTATCCTGGGCCATCATCAAGCTATATCTAGCCTCTTCAGAGCCATCCCGGGCTATCACCGAGCTACATCGAACCATTCAAGAGCTATCCGGAGGCATACGAAGACCATCCCGGAGCCATCCACTGCCATACTCAAGCCATGCGGGAGCCACCCTCAAACATTGGGACCATCCCTAGCTACACAGGAGCCATCATCCAACACTGAAAACAATCTCTAAAGCTACACATGGGTCATCCCAACAGTCCGAGAACAATACGGAAGCCACCTCAAATCCATATCGGATCCATTCTGTCACCAGGGTCTTGCCTACAGAGTTTCGAACTACGTATGGTCTGATCTCAATACGGAATTGAGTACGTAGGCAACCCACTCAGGGTGCGACCACCTCAGGCGATAATCCCCGTTCGCTCCTCGCTATCATCAAACGGAGCATCCTGGAATCATGACACAGCCACTCGGTGCCATGATCAGAACTACACCAAAGACATCCAACCATGTTTGGCCATTCACGTATGATAACAAGTTCACCCATAGTAAATCCATCACCAAAGCCTCGCACGCAAAGTGATCGAACTACGTATAGTCTGATCTCAATATGGAATTGAGTACGTAGGCAGCCCGTCCAGGGTGCGACCACATCAAAGGCGAAAACTTCTCTTTTCCTTTTCCTTTTCCTTTGGCGTCATCGAAGTGAACCAACCAAAGCATCGTCATGCTCATCGGCACAAGTCATCCCGGAGCCGTCCATGGAAATCCTGGAAACTTGATGAGAACTATGAATAAAGTCATGCAACTGTGCTTCATCATTCGCCCATAAAAACCATTAACCCACTACAAAGTCCACAAAAAGAAAAATCCCATCAAATCGCAACAAATCCATCGCTGGAGCCATCAAACTACTTCGAAAATTTTTCAACCAAACATGTGCACCACATCGAAGTATTTCAATAACATCAAAACCCACCAACCACCCAAAATGATCACATCCCATCAAAAACACACACAACCATATCAACCCCACCAACCATCCCGAGACCATTGGTCACACCGGAGCCATCAGTGCCTACTAGAGCCATCAGTGCATGCTGGAGCCATCAACGCATGCTGGAGCCATCTCAGATCATTGAAGCCACGCCGGAGCCATACCGGAGCCATCTAGAGGATTTGATGTTACTATAGAGCCATCTGCTCACACAAAAACCTACATCCACAAACAGGGAGTTTATTCAATTAATACATTGGTTAATCACCTCACATCACATATCATCTGCATATACCCACAAAATTTGCTCACTATCGACGTATCTTCACACCTGCTAGACAGCTATTGCGCTTCTAGTACGTCGCCTTTCATTTTACACCCGCTAGACAGCTATTGCGCTACTAGTGTGGTCGAATTTTTTGTTTTACACCCGCTAGACAGCTATTGCGCTACTAGTGCGGTCGATTTTTCATTTTACACCTGCTAGACAGCTATTGCGCTACTAGTACGGTCGTCTTTCGTTTTACACCCGCTAGGCAGCTATTGAGCTACTAGTGCGGTCGCATTTCATTTTACACCCGCTAGACAGCTATTGCGCTTCTAGTGCGGTCGAATTTTTCATTTTACACCTGCTAGACAGCTATTGCGCTACTAGTATGGTGCCTTTCGTTTTACACCCGCCTAGGCAGCTATTGCGCTACTAGTGCGGTCGCATTTCATTTTACACCCGCTAGACAGCTATTGCGCTTCTAGTGTGGTCAAATTTTTCATTTTACCACCTGCTAGACAGCTATGCGCTACTAGTACGGTCGCCTTTTTTTTACACCCGCTGGGCAGCTATTGCGCTACTAGTGCGGTCGCATTTCATTTTACACCCGCTAGACAGCTATTGCGCTACTAGTGCGGTCGAATTTTTCATTTACACCTGCTAGACAGCTATTGCACTACTAGTACGGTCGCCTTTCGTTTTACACCGCTAGACGCTATTGCGCTACTAGTACGGTCGCCTTTAATTTTACACCCGCTAGCAGCTATTACGCTACTAGTGTGGTCCCGCCATTTTTCCTCCACTAGGCAGCTATTATCTACTAGTGCAAGATTGTTCATTTCATAACCCGCTAGGCAGCTATTACGCTACTAGTGCGGTCCCGCTGTTTTCCTCCACTAGGCAGCTATTACGCTACTAGTGCAAGATTGTTCATTTCATAACCCGCTAGGCAGCTATTATGCTACTAGTGCGGTCCCGTTGTTTTTCCTCCACTAGGCAGCTATTACGCTACTAGTGCGAGATTGTTCATTCATTTCATAACCCGCTAGGCAGCTATTACGCTACTAGTGCGGTCCCGACATTTTCCTCCACTAGGCAGCTATTACGCTACTAGTGCGATATCGTTCATTTCATAACCCGCTAGGCAGCTATTATGCTACTAGTGCGGTCCCGCTGTTTTTCCTCCACTAGGCAGCTATTACGCTACTAGTGCGAGATTGTTCATTTCAACCCGCTAGGTAGCTATTACGCTACTAGTGCGGTGGTCCAACATTTTTCCTCAACTAGGCAGCTATACGGCTACTAGTGCGATATTGTTCATTCATAACCCGCTAGGCAGCTATTACGCTACTAGTGCGGTCCCGTCGTTTTTCCTCCGCTAGGCAGCTATTACGCTACTAGTGCGAGATTGTTCATTTCATAACCCGCTAGGCAGCTATTACGCTACTAGTGCGGTCCCGACATTTTTCCTCCACTAGGTAGCTATTACGTACTAGTGCGGTCCCGTCGTTTTTTCCTCCGCTAGGCCAGCTATTACGCTACTAGTGCGAGATTGTTCATTTCATAACCCGCTAGGCAGCTATTACGCTACTAGTGCGGTCCCGACATTTTTCCTCCACTAGGTAGCTATTACGCTACTAGTGCGATATCGTTCATTTCATAACCCGCTAGGCAGCTATTACGCTACTAGTGCGGTCCCGTCGTTTTTTCCTCCGCTAGGCAGCTATTACGCTACTAGTGTGGTCCATCGTTTTTCCTTCACTAGGCAGCTATTACGCTACTAGTGCAAGATTGTTTCGCACCCACCTGCTAGGCAGCTATTACGCTACTAGTACGGTACTCGATCAAAGTATTATAGGCTCGTCATAAGTCCTATAGCTAGATCTCAAGAGGTCTAGTTGAGGCTCTCCTAAGTCCTCATACTTTCAAAAGCATTCTAGGCTCGTCATAAGCCCTAGGACTGGATGTCAAGAGGGCCCAGTTGAGGCTCTCCTAAGTCCTCGTGCACCCTGAACCAGCTTATTGTTAGCATTCTAGGCTCATCATAAGGCCTAGGACTGGATGTCAAGAGGTCCAGTTGAGGCTATCCTAAGTCCTCGTGCACCCCGAACCAGCTTATTGTTAGCATTATAGGCTCGTCATTAGTCATAGAACTGGATGTCAAGAGGTCCAGTTGAGGCTCGTAATAAGTCCTCGTGCATTCAACTATTATATCATTTCCTGTCGCATTCAAACATTATCTACCTCGTGGTCACATTCTAATGCACCACCAAGCCGTAGTGAGAATTTTTGGCGTCTTCTCAACCTTGATCCAATTATGTAAGGGCTTGCAGAATTGAATCAAGGGGAGCCATCTATAGACACCAAAAATTCTCACCCCAAAAAAATCGAAGAAAATAAATAGGATAAGAGGTTCGTTCACCTTTCTATCACAAAACGGTTCGGTTCATAATGAAGCCATCGTTTGATTGTAAAATTTTCGAAATCATTTTCAAACATAAAAAAAAAATAAAATTGCTTTCTTCAAAAAAAGAATTTTCAGTGATGTAAATGTTTTCAACATACACTTTTTATATTATCTTATCTATGTAACATTTGAACAAGTTTTTTCTACATTTTGAATCCGGTTCATCTTTGTACGTTATTTTACCGGTAAGTAAATCTGTTCACATTTCACAATTAGATTTGAATCATCCTGGTGCATAGATTGTAGAAAATGCAGTAGTGTCTTGCTGCTGAGGCATAAGGCAGTAGTTGCACACGTCCGAGGTTTGAATCTCTCTTCGGACGTTTTTGAATCTGGTTTTTTTTCTCCAATACATGATTCACAGTCCATCTGCTTCCCTGGCCCATCGCGGTTTGAGCCCATTCTGGCTTATTTGACTCACGGTCAAAAGCCCTAACTCCTTTTATCAGCCGTCATCCACCACAAAACCCTACCTCACCTTATAAAAAGCTACATGGTACATCGGGATCAAAAAAAGAGAGCCGACATACGTCTACAAAAATCCACACAACAGAAAAACTCTTCTTCCACCTCCCGACATTTCCCCAACCCAAAATGGCGACACAAAACAAACGGACTCTATGCTCTCTCTCTTCTCTTACCACCGGTAATTTTGCACCCATACCGGTGTAACACCCCCGAATCACAACAATAATTAAACAACGCGCCTAAGTTAGCAGGAGAAGTCTACGCAGCGGTTTCGAACTCTTATTCGGGTGCTACAGATGCCAACCACCCACGTGGTTGACAGACCACAATACAAACTCCAAGTTACGGTCTGTATGACTGGAAGTCCAACTCTAACGAAGTCCAAATACAACATAAAATATACAAACCGAGTACCGAGCATCTACAATATAAGTTCTTATCCAACAACATAAACCGAAGGTACAACCCATACGTTAAGAGCATACTACTAAAAGCCTCCTGCCATGTGGACTACCCCCATGATAGTCCTTCACCTACTCTCCGGCATCGTCCAGGCCCATACCTGTAAAAATAAAGGACTCAGCAAAACTATGCCGAGTATGAACGTGTGAAGCCCGCATGTTACCGGGCCACACGACTACTTGGTCGAATATTATTAAGTCATTTACATGCTATATTAGAGCAGTAAAGCACATCACATTACATCATATATCAATAATTATTCAAACACACTTCAAGAGCAAAGCAAAATCAACAAACATCCAAGCATCACAAGCTGGCATCATAGCCCATCAAAAGCAACCAAGCACAACAAGCTGCTAATATAGCAACAACAATCATGTAAGTACATCAGACGTGTGCATAGTATGTTTACCAATGATCCTCACTATGGGTCGTTCGAGCGTTGTGTGTTTTCATTTCTTTTCTCTTGTTCCCATGATGTTATTATCTTTCTTTTCCTTGCACCAGGTCTGGGGATATAGTTAGATCCCGCGACCATATCATGTAGGTGCCAATCGTTCATTGTTTCTTAATGGTTACTTGTGAATTCTCTTATCACACAATTTGGAGTACATCCTGTCCATAGCTAAGCCCATTCCTGGAAGCTCTTTTCTCTCTCTTTGTTTTTAACGTACTAGCCACTGCTCCGGATACTAAGGGTCCGTTTATCCCTATTCTTTAAATGTTACTAGCCTCTGCTCCGGATACTAAGGGTCCGTATCCCTATTCCTTCTCAATGTTACTAGCCTCTGCTCCGGATACTAAGGGTCCGTATCCCTATTCTCTCAATGTTACTAGCCTCTGCTCCGGATACTAAGGGTCCGTATCCCTATTCCTTCTCAATGTACTAGCCTCTGCTCCGGATACTAAGGGTCCGTATCCCTATTCCTTTCAATGTTACTAGCCTCTGCTCCGGATACTAAGGGTCCGTATCCCTATTCCTTCTCAATGTTACTAGCCTTGCTCCGGATACTAAGGGTCCGTATCCCTATTCCTTCTCAATGTTACTAGCCTCTGCTCCGGATACTAAGGGTCCGTATCCCTATTCCTTCTCAATGTTACTAGCCTCTGCTCCGGATACTAAGGGTCCGTTTCCCTATTCCTTCTCAATGTACTAGCCTCGGCTCCGGATACTAAGGGTCCGTATCCCTATTCCTTCTCAATGTAACTAGCCTCTGCTCCGGATACTAAGGTCCGTATCCCTATTCCTTCTCAATGTTACTAGCCTCTGCTCCGGATACTAAGGGTCCGTATCCCTATTCCTTCTCAATGTTACTAGCCTCGCTCCGGATACTAAGGGTCCGTATCCCTATTCCTTCTCAATGTAACTAGCTCTGCTCCGGATACTAAGGGTCCGTACCCTATTCCTTCTCAATGTTACTAGCTTATCATCATCTTTGGTAACCGACACCATAGTGGGGTGTCTTTAGGGTCCTCTATAGTTAAGAGGGGTTTCCTCTTTGTATAGTCTTTTGTTTGTCTACGTGGTTCGTCATGTCTCACAAAGGAGACTTGTTCTTCATTATCATTAAAGCATGGACACCATAGTGGGTGTCTTGGTAGTCCTCAATGGTTAGAGAGGAGTTCCCCTTATAGCGTTTTCTTTATTTCATAACTCGTAGAGTTCTCGTATAGTTTTCCCTTTACGTAGTTTCTTGTTTACATAGTTCGTTGAGTCTATCTCAAAGTTCCATAACGCGAAAGGGACTAAACTACTGTGTGCGCGCAATGATATATTCAACAATGATATAGAAATCATACAACATGGTAAACAAGCAATCCAGTTTCATGCTTTGATCTTATGTCATTTCACACACGAGGCACACAGCACACAAGCAAACAAGCCGTGTAACACGGCAACATACGAAACACACATGTCCATACCTGGATCAGAAGCAAATGTCGTCTCACACATGGGTTCCTGATTGGCGTTCGTTACAACCCTAACGTTAATTAAAAACAGTTCGTCAGTTTATAATTTCATGCGCGACCGACCTTTGTAACTTTTTCCTAGTTTATTCCATGTTATCGGGGTGGTTCCCTAGATAAATGTTTGAACGTTAACTTATAGTGGCCCTTAGGACTTTCCAGTATTAGCCTTAAACTTAATGTTACTTCTAGGCGTTTACAACGACGTTTACAAATTAGCTAAGCCCTTTCTTCTAGCTAGTGTTTTAGAGTATTCTAACTTGACATGTAACAAGTTTAATCAAGAAGGATTTTAGTTTGCCTAGGGTGTATTCCCACCTTAGCCAAATAGGTTAGCAATGTGTTTGAACCTATTATCGTAACAATATATTTTTTAAAATGCCCTAAAATCTATTTTACAGACCCAACAGTTCCCAAATCTGAACCACAATTCCCTTACACACTTAATCTAGCTTCATTCTAATGTAATAAGCTGATGTTTAAACCTCCTCAACATGTTTGATAACCTAGCTATATTTGTAGCATCATTTGGGCTCATTATTAAGCTAGATCACACTTAGGATACCCTTGTAAGTCAGTTTTACAGAACCACACTTATCGACAAATCTGAAACATCAATCTGTATAATTCTTCTCCACGTTTTATTTTAGTTCATCAGTCTGTCTCAAATTCCACCCCAAAGTCTTTCAAACTTCACTTAAGTGTATTAGGAGTGTTTTAGGTGCATTAACAACTCAATACAACACTTATTCTCCATCTATAATTCGTGCCTACAGAGAACAACCAACGCAGAAAACTGGAACACCCTTTCTGTGTTCTTTATCTAGTTTCAGTTTTAGTTCAATTAAGCAGGCTTATAACCCTCCCAAAGTGTATACCAACTTAGGTAAGTGGATTAGAAATGTTTCAGGACCATTAGCAGCTCAATACACTCTTCCTAATCCCTCTGTACGCAGTTATACAGAAGTTCAACTTTCAGGAAATTAGGGAACTGACCTGTCAAAATCTGAGGTTCTTTCTTCCTTTTCTTTCTGTGTTTTCTGACTTCCATTCTTACCCAAGTTGTTTTCGTTACTTGGTTCTATGTTTAGACACAACTCCAAATTTTAAGACAACTCCACACTACTCCTTAGATTCTTTCTGTACTGAGTTGTGCAGACACGAAAGAAATGAAAATTGAAAATTAAAAACTGAAATCGTGGGCTGTTACATTCCCTTTCCTTTTTCTGTCTAGTTAACCATTTGTCTCACCACCTGAGTGTACTAGCCAGTCTCCAGCTAAAGACAGCTCCATCTATCCCCTTTTAAAAACTCCTGGAGTTTCCTTATGCAGACACCAGAAAAACTGAAACTCGAAGTTAATTGAAAACTGGTGAAAACTTGTGCTGTTTTGTCTTTCTTTCTGTTTTCCTGGTCTGATTTTAAATTTTCCTTCAACTCATATAGCTTCCTGTAAGGATTATTGGCTTAATCCTAACCTCACCCAACCCAAAGCTTTATGTTAAAACTGTAGCATCTCACTCATACTGAAACAAAATTTCAAAACTGAAACACTGGAACTGATATCCTTTCTGTCATCGATCCCTTCTGTTTCTTTGAATTTGATTTCTGATTTGTTCACTTAGTTTAGGTCCTATTAACATTTTAACCCCAACAATAGCAGTCATACCCCTAAGAAGTTCATATACAGAAAACATATATTCCCTTTTAGAAACTGAAACTGATGTTCTTCTTTTGTTGTTGCTTCTTCTGTTCTTTTATTGAAATGTCTGTCTTCTTTCCTTTTCTGTTTTCTTCACTAGTTTGACCTCTCACCTCCCCCAAATTTGTTTTAGCTTCTTAGTCACGTATCTTATTATAGTTTTATCCTCCAACAATCCCAAGCCAAATTCATTTGATCTTTCTGCTGTGACTAGAGCAGTTCACAATAGGTTTTTGTTTTTCTTTTCTTTCTGTTTATCCAACACTTAGTTTCCCGCCTCCCCCTGTGTTGACACTCCTAGCTGAGTCGATTGACACGTTCCCAAGTACACTCTCAAACCTATGTCACCCTCACATACCTTCTGTACTCCTTTACACAGAAGGATAAAGTTTCAGAAAACATACTCAAAGCTAATCACTCACTCTTCTGTGTTTTCTTTTCTGCTGTCATGTTTAGTTTGATCTCCAGTTGCCCCAGACTGCCTAGTTATTTAATTAGGTACCTTTTATACAATCTTAACCTACAGAACAAGCCCAAACAGGGAGGAAATATGCCACTGTAATATGTTATACAGAACAGAAAAACTAACATGCAAAAACAATCTGATAACTCCTCTTTGCTATTTTCTGTATATTCACGGATCTGTCTTTCCATTTTTCGCAAACTGGTTTAGTTACTTGGTTAAGGTATTACTACGGTGTAACTCCAAGACAGCCCACAATCACATAGACAGCTCCCCTAAACATCGTTGGCAGAAATTCATTAAACTGAAAACAGCCATCACCTGTAACCTGAATCTGATATTTCCTTTCCTCTTCTATTTTTTTTCTTCTTGTTCTTTAATCTGGGTTGTTACTTCCTCCCCCTCCAATTATCTGGCTACTAATTTAAACGTTTTAACAAGGCTTTTAAACTCCACCAATCCCAAAGCAGCAAGAGCCACTCCTCTGAACTTCTTTACACAGAGGACAGAACTGAGAAAAATTGGCAGAAAACTGAAACTAAGTTTCTGCACTCCACTTCTTCTTTCTCTTTGTAGTGTGTTACCTGGTTCTTATTTAACGATAGTTAGCTCTCTATACATAGTTGTTTAGAATTCTCAGATGATTAATGCATCACTAATACACCCTAGGTATAAGTCACTGGTTCATTTAGGATTTGACAGAAAATCTGTCGACCATGCAACAGGTTTGGAGTAGTTAACAACTGAATTCAACAGATGAGTTTAATATGATGTTTTCTTTTTTTTTTTTGATCAGGAAGCAGGTTAGGAATAGCTCACCAATTTAATATCTTAGCTGCTCTCTTTGTTGTCTTGGTATACGGTGAGACTCCCTGCACCTTGACCACTCGACTTCAAAAGGAATGATTCTTCAGGTGTCATTCTTTGGCAAACCAGAGAAAAGAAAACAGATGGTGGATTGGAGTAAACTGAGCTTCGTTCGTATTTTCAGGGAGTGTGTTGAGTAGCTTGATTACACCTAGAAGCCTGCATGCGAGGTGGATACATGACAGGACACAAGAGGGGAAATGGGTTGAGTAATCTTCAATCGATCTGAACATAGCAGAATAGAAAAGTACGGTCCTGTTATGGTTACCTGCAACTACTACACAACCAGAGTGCTGGTTATCTACCAGTTTTTTTCCTTGAACGACAATGCAGCTGCTTGCAAGGGACTTGGCCTCTCGAATGAGCAAAGTAACAGAGGGAAAGGAGGAAAAGAAAGTTGGGTCAGAGACCTGCATTTGTCTCGGACATCAGAAGAACAGAAGGGATAACAGAAGTGGAGAAACAAAACTTGGGGCCTTACCTTGTGCTGGTTGTCGGGCAATGAAGAGAAACAAGAAAAAGATGGATGAAGATGGGTAAAGACGGGGATATTCACCTTGCCAGGGTCAGGGACTGATTTACTCGCTCCAGGAGCCTCTCCAGGGATTGCACGAATGAGATGGGTTACAGGCCAGCGACCACTTCCGAGGAGAACTGGGTTTACCGGTTAGTTTTTTTTTATTCCTCTCAGGCGGACATGGAAGTTTGGAACAGAACCAGCTGTTGCCATGCTCACTGTCTCTCGGTTATTTTACTGGGATCAAAGCTGGGCAAGACACGGTTGTGATCTCAAGTTACAAGAAGAAAGACAAGGGTATGGCATGCAAGAATGCCGCAGCCTGGGTATAGATATGGCTCCAGGTCGTGTGGTCTGTTTTCACTGATTCAGAGAACTAAAGTATCTCTGGGTTTATTTTTGTTTCAAATGGTGTTACCGAAACCATGAAGAAGCACGAGGTCAGGGTGAGCACGAGGGTGATGTGGAAGTTTGAAAAAAAAGGATACAGGCTCAGATTCTCATACTGGTCGCTTGATTCCTCTGACTGAGAAAAAAAAGAATTTGTGTACGTGATGAGGGGAGAAGGGATTCGATGCTACAGAGGCTTGTTTGCTTCTTTTATTTGTAAACACTTAATGTACGTATTACAAATTCCAATTCGATGGTATCTATTACCGAATATGAGCACAGCTCAACCGGTTAAGACGTTTGCCAAGTATATAGGAGGTACGGGGTTCGAACCTCGGTGGGAGCGTTTCTGCTCCTTTTCCTTTCTCTTTTTTTTGTCTAAGTTAAACTTGCTTATTTATATATGTAAAACTATATATATATACCGCGTTATATTTATTTATTTATCTGTCACAAGTTATGCGACGTTATCATCTATATTACAACGTTACGATGTTATGCAACGTTACTATTTATTATTTACAACGTTATAATATCATAACGTTAAGTACATGTATTCTCGTACTCGGACATATATAAGTACGGCTATATTAACATATAACGTTGCTAAATTTAATTGTTCATAAATTATTTTATGTCCGAATTATATAACGCGTTATTTTCGGAATGTCTCCCCGCGTTTATGATTTTATGTGAGTAAATATTCAGGGGTGTTTCAACTTACCCCCCTTAAAAGAGACTTCGTCCCGAAGTCTTACTTCCTTAACTTATATTTTCTACTCCTAGTAATCTTAGGGATCCAGTCCCGCACTCATTCACGATACCCAAAAAATTAAGTCCATAATTAACATTCTCAGTGCTTCTAAGCACCGTGCCACACCAGTGGCTCCCCACGAGTTCTCATAGTAGACCAAGAAGTTAGCAATGTGCATAACATGCTTAAGTGCAAGCCAACACACAATCTTCATTCATACATAGCATACATAACATTTTCACACACAATTCCAAACACACAACCCTACCAACCAACCACGAGTGGTTGTAGGAATACATCATAATAAATCAACACACGTCCAAAACAAAACGCGCTTACCCCCCTTAAAAGAGGGGTACGCCCCCGTACCCTACACTAAGCCGAAACATCGATGAAAAGATAGGGGTACATAGTTTTCCTTACCGGATTGATTATACGTCACTGTGAAAATGCCAGATCGGGTTTTCCCGAGTGTGAGGAGGCTTTCTACCTCTCCAGCGTTTTCCTACGGATTGAAATGGACCCTAGCTAACGAGCCTCACAAACTAACCCGTAAACCCGTTTCTCAAATTTAGGTTTTCCTATACTCGGTACTCCTCTGTTCCAGTCATCAGAGCGCAACTACGCTCTGATACCACTTTCTGTAACACCCCCGAATCACAACCAATAATTAAACAACGCGCCTAAGTTAGCAGGAGAAGTCTACGCAGCGGTTTCGAACTCTTATTCGGGTGCTACAGATGCCAACCACCCACGTGGTTGACAGACCACAATACAAACTCCAAGTTACGGTCTGTATGACTGGAAGTCCAACTCTAACGAAGTCCAAATACAACATAAAATATACAAACCGAGTACCGAGCATCTACAATATAAGTTCTTAATCCAACAACATAAACCGAAGGTACAACCCATACGTTAGAGCATACTACTAAAGCCTTGCCATGTGGACTACCCCCATGATAGTCCTTCACCTACTCTCCGGCATCGTCCAGGCCATACCTGTAAAAATAAAGGACTCAGCAAAACTATGCCGAGTATGAACGTGTGAAGCCCGCATGTTACCGGGCCACACGACTACTTGGTCGAATATTATTAAGTCATTTTACATGCTATATTAGAGCAGTAAAGCACATCACATTACATCATAATATCAAACACACTTCAAGGTAGCATAGCAACATCAACAAACATCCAAGCATCACAAGCTGGCATCATAGCCCATCAAAACGCAACCAAGCACAACAAGCTGCTAATATAGCAACAACAATCATGTAAGTCATCAGACGTGTGCATAGGTATGTTTACCAATGATCCTCACTATGGGATCGTTCGAGCGTTGTGTGTTTTCATTTCTTTTCTCTTGTTCCCATGATGTGTATTATCTTTTTCTTTCCTTGCACCAGGTCTGGGGATATAGTTTAGATCCCGCGACCATATCATGTAGTGCCAATCGTTCCTTGTTTCTTAAATGGTTACTTGTGAATTCTCTTATCACCACAATTGGAGTACATCCTGTCCATAGCTAATCCCCCATTCCTGGATAGCTCTTTCTCTCTGTTTTTTTAAACGTTACTAGCACTGCTCCGGATACAGGGTCCGTATCCCTATTCCTTCTAAATGTTACTAGCCTTGCTCCGGATACTAAGGGTCCGTATCCCTATTCCTTCTCAATGTTACTAGCCTCTGCTCGGATACTAAGGGTCCGTATCCCTATTCCTTCTCAATGTTACTAGCCTCTGCCGGATACTAAGGGTCCGTATCCCTATTCCTTCTCAATGTTACTAGCCTCTGCTCCGGATACTAAGGGTCCGTATCCCTATTCCTTCTCAATGTTACTAGCCTCTGCTCCGGATACTAAGGGTCCGTATCCCTATTCCTTCTCAATGTTACTAGCCTCTGCTCCGGATACTAAGGGTCCGTATCCCTATTCCTTCTCAATGTTACTAGCCTCTGCTCCGGATACTAAGGGTCCGTATCCCTATTCCTTCTCAATGTTACTAGCCTCTGCTCCGGATACTAAGGGTCCGTATCCCTATTCCTTCTCAATGTTACTAGCCTGGCTCCGATACTAAGGGTCCGTATCCCTATTCCTTCTCAATGTTACTAGCCTCTGCTCGGATACTAGGGTTCGTATCCTATTCCTTCTCAATGTACTAGCCTCTGCTCCGGATACTAAGGGTCCGTATCCTATTCCTTCTCAATGTTACTAGCCTCGGCTCCGGATACTAAGGGTCCGTATCCCTATTCCTTCTCAATGATGTAACTAGCCTCTGCTCCGGATACTAAGGGTCCGTATCCCTATTCCTTTCAATGTTACTAGCTTATCATCATCTTTGTACCCGACACCATAGTGGGTGTCTTTAGCGGTCTCTATAGTTAAGAGGGGTTTCCTCTTTGTATAGTTCTTTGTTTGTCTACGTGGTTCGTCATGTCTCACCAAAGGAGACTTGTTCTTCATTATCATAAGCATGGACACCATAGTGGGTGTTTGGTAGTCCTCAATGGTTAGAGAGGAGTTCCCCTATAGCGTTTTCTTTATTTTCATAACTCGTAGTAGTTCTCGTATAGTTTTCCCTTACGTAGTTTTCTTTGTTTACATAGTTCGTTGAGTCTCATCTCAAAGTTCCATAACGCGAAAGGGACTAAACTACTGTGTGCGCGCAATGATATATTCAACAATGATATAGAAATCATACAACATGGTAAACAAGCAATCCAGTTTCATGCTTTGATCTTATGTCATTTTCACACACGAGGCACACAGCACACAAAGCAAACAAGCCGTGTAACACGGCAACATACGAACCACACATGTCCATACCTGGATCAGAAGCAAATGTCGTCTCACACATGGGTCCTGATTGGCGTTCGTTACAACCCTAACGTTAATTAAAAACAGTTCGTCAGTTTATAATTTCATGCGACGACCTTTGTAACTTTTTCCTAGTTTATTCCATGTTATCGGGGTGGTTCCCTAGATAAATGTTTGAACGTTAAACTTATAGTGGCCCTTAGGACTTTCCAAGTATTAGCCTTAAACTTAATGTTACTTCTAGGGCGTTTACAACGACGTTTTACAAATTAGCTAAGCCCTTTCTTCTAGCTAGTGTTTAGAGTATTCTAACTCTGACATGTAACAAGTTTAATCAAGAAGGATTTAGTTTGCCTAGGGTGTATTCCCACCTTAGCCAAATAGGTTAGCAATGTGTTGAACCTATATCGTAACAATATATTCTTTAAAATGCCCCTAAAATCTATTTATACAGAACCCAACAGTTCCCAATCTGAACCACAATTCCCTTACACCACTTAACTAGCTTCACTTCTAATGTAATAAGCTGATGTTTAACCTCCTCAACATGTTTGATAACCTAGCTATATTTGTTTGCTATCATTTGGGCTCATTATTAAGCTAGGATCACACTTAGGATACCCTTGTAAGTCAGTTTTACAGAACCACACTTATCGACAAATCTGAAACATCAATCTGTATAATTCTTCTCCACGTTTTATTTTAGTTCATCAGTCTGTCTCAAATTCCACCCCAAGTCTTTCAAACTTCACTTAAGTGTATTAGGAGTGTTTTTAGGTGCATTAACAACTCAATACAACACTTATTCTCCATCTATAATCGTGCCTACAGAGAACAACCAACGCAGAAAACTGGAACACCCTTTCTGTGTTCTTTATCTAGTTTCAGTTTTAGTTCAATTAAGCAGGCTTATAACCCTCCCAAAGTGTATACCAACTTAGGTAAGTGGATTAGAAATGTTTCAGGACCATTAGCAGCTCAATACACTCTTCCTAATCCCTCTGTACGCAGTTATACAGAAGTTCAACTTTCAGGAAATTAGGGAACTGACCTGTCAAAATCTGAGGTTCTTTCTTCCTTTCTTTTCTGTTGTTTTTCTGACTTCCCATTCTTACCCCAAGTTGTTTCGTTACTTGGTTCTATGTTTAGACACAACTCCAAATTTTAAGACAACTCCACACTACTCCTTAGATTCTTCTGTACTGAGTTGTGCAGACACGAAAGAAATGAAAATTGAAAATTAAAAACTGAAATCGTGGGCTGTTACATTCCCTTTCCTTTTTCTGTCTAGTTAACCATTTGTCTCACCACCTGAGTGTACTAGGCCAGTCTCCAGCTAAAGACAGCTCCATCTATCCCCTTTTAAAAACTCCTGGAGTTTCCTTATGCAGACACCAGAAAAACTGAAACTCGAAGTTAATTGAAAACTGGTGAAAACTTGTGCTGTTTTGTCTTTCTTTCTGTTTTCCTGGTCTGATTTTAAATTTTCCTTCAACTCATATAGCTTCCTGTAAGGAGTATTGGCTTAATCCTAACCTCACCCAACCCAAAGCTTTATGTTAAAACTGTAGCATCTCACTCATACTGAAACAAAATTTCAAAACTGAAACACTGGAACTGATATCCTTTCTGTCATCGATCCCTTCTTTCTTTGAATTTGATTTCTGATTTGTTCACTTAGTTTAGGTCCTATTAACATTTTAACCCCAACAATAGCAGTCATACCCCTAAGAAGTTCATATACAGAAAACATATATTCCCTTTTAGAAACTGAAACTGATGTTCTTCTTTTGTTGTTGCTTCTTCTGTTCTTTTATTGAAATGTCTGTCTTCTTTCCTTTTCTGTTTTCTTCACTAGTTTGACCTCTCACCTCCCCCAAATTTGTTTTAGCTTCTTAGTCACGTA
Source organism: Limonium bicolor (assembly GCA_023374045.1). Lineage (NCBI taxonomy): Eukaryota > Viridiplantae > Streptophyta > Magnoliopsida > Caryophyllales > Plumbaginaceae > Limonium > Limonium bicolor. The sequence goes on along the minus strand of CM041778.1, from coordinate 267,210,893 downwards.
TCTTATTATAGTTTTATCCTCCAACAATCCCAAGCCAAATTCATTTGATCTTTCTGCTGTGACTAGAGCAGTTCACAATAGGTTTTTTGTTTTTCTTTTCTTTCTGTTTATCCAACACTTAGTTTCCCGCCTCCCCCACTGTGTTGACACTCCTAGCTGAGTCGATTGACACGTTCCCAAGTACACTCTCAAACCTATGTCACCCTCACATACCTTCTGTACTCCTTTACACAGAAGGATAAAGTTTCAGAAAACATACTCAAAGCTAATCACTCACTCTTCTGTGTTTTCTTTTCTGCTGTCATGTTTAGTTTGATCTCCAGTTGCCCCAGACTGCCTAGTTATTTAATTAGGTACCTTTTATACAATCTTAACCTACAGAACAAGCCCAAACAGGGAGGAAATATGCCACTGTAATATGTTATACAGAACAGAAAAACTAACATGCAAAAACAATCTGATAACTCCTCTTTGCTATTTTCTGTATATTCACGGATCTGTCTTTCCATTTTTTCGCAAACTGGTTTAGTTACTTGGTTAAGGTATTACTACGGTGTTAACTCCAAGACAGCCCACAATCACATAGACAGCTCCCCTAAACATCGTTGGCAGAAATTCATTAAACTGAAAACAGCCATCACCTGTAACCTGAATCTGATATTTCCTTTCCTCTTCTATTTTTTTTTTTCTTGTTCTTTAATCTGGGTTGTTACTTCCTCCCCCTCCAATTATCTGGCTACTAATTTAAACGGTTTAACAAGGCTTTTAAACTCCACCAATCCCAAAGCAGCAAGAGCCACTCCTCTGAACTTCTTTACACAGAGGACAGAACTGAGAAAATTGGCAGAAAACTGAAACTAAGTTTCTGCACTCCACTTCTTCTTTCTCTTTGTAGTGTGTTACCTGGTTTCTTATTTAACGATAGTTAGCTCTCTATACATAGTTGTTTAGAATTCTCAGATGATTAATGCATCACTAATACACCCTAGGTATAAGTCACTGGTTCATATTTAGGATTTGACAGAAAATCTGTCGACCATGCAACAGGTTTGGAGTAGTTAACAACTGAATTCAACAGATGAGTTTAATATGATGTTTTCTTTTTTTTTTTGATCAGGAAGCAGGTTAGGAATAGCTCACCAATTTAATATCTTAGCTGCTCTCTTTGTTGGTCTTGGTATACGGTGAGACTCCCTGCACCTTGACCACTCGACTTCAAAAGGAATGATTCTTCAGGTGTCATTCTTGGCAAACCAGAGAAAGAAAGGAAACAGATGGTGGATTGGAGTAAACTGAGCTTCGTTCGTATGTTTCAGGGAGTGTGTTGAGTAGCTTTGATTACACCTAGAAGCCTGCATGCGAGGTGGATACATGACAGGACACAAGAGGGGGAAATGGGTTGAGTAATCTTCAATCGATCTGAACATAGCAGAATAGAAAAGTACGGTCCTGTTATGGTTACCTGCAACTACTACACAAACCAGAGTGCTGGTTATCTACCAGTTTTTTTTCCTTGAACGACAATGCAGCTGCTTGCAAGGGACTTGGCCTCTCGAATGAGCAAAGTAACAGAGGGAAAGAGGAAAAGAAAGTTGGGTCAGAGACCTGCATTTGTCTCGGACATCAGAAGAACAGAAGGGATAACAGAAGTGGAGAAACAAAACTTGGGGCCTTACCTTGTGCTGGTTGTCGGGCAATGAAGAGAAACAAGAAAAAGATGGATGAAGATGGGTAAAGACGGGGATATTCACCTTGCCAGGGTCAGGGACTGATTTACTCGCTCCAGGAGCCTCTCCAGGGATTGCACGAATGAGATGGGTTACAGGCCAGCGACCACTTCCGAGGAGAACTGGGTTTACCGGTTAGTTTTTTTTTATTCCTCTCAGGCGGACATGGAAGTTTGGAACAGAACCAGCTGTTGCCATGCTCACTTGTCTCTCGGTTATTTTACTGGGATCAAAGCTGGGCAAGACACGGTTGTGATCTCAAGTTACAAGAAGAAGACAAGGGTATGGCATGCAAGAATGCCGCAGCCTGGGTATAGATATGGCTCCAGGTCGTGTGGTCTGTTTTCACTGATTCAGAGAACTAAAGTCTCTGGGTTATTTTTGTTTCAAATGGTGTTACCGAAACCATGAAGAAGCACGAGGTCAGGGGTGAGCACGAGGGTGATGTGGAAGTTTGAAAAAAAAGGATACAGGCTCAGATTCTCATACTGGTCGCTTGATTCCTCTGACTGAGAAAAAAGAATTTGTGTACGTGATGAGGGGAGAAGGGATTCGATGCTACAGAGGCTTGTTTGCTTCTTTTTATTTGTAAACACTTAATGTACGTATTACAAATTCCAATTCGATGGTATCTATTACCGAATATGAGCACAGCTCAACCGGTTAAGACGTTTGCCAAGTATATAGGAGGTACGGGGTTCGAACCTCGGTGGGAGCGTTTCTGCTCCTTTTCCTTTCTCTTTTTTTGTCTAAGTTAAACTTGCTTATTTATATATGTAAAACTATATAATATACCGCGTTATATTTATTTATTTATCTGTCACAAGTTATGCGACGTTATCATCTATATTACAACGTTACGATGTTATGCAACGTTACTATTTATTATTTACAACGTTATAATATCATAACGTTAAGTACATGTATTCTCGTACTCGGACATATATAAGTACGGCTATATTAACATATAACGTTGCTAAATTTAATTGTTCATAATTATTTTATGTCCGAATTATATAACGCGTTATTTTCGGAATGTCTCCCCGCGTTTATGATTTTATGTGAGTAAATATTCAGGGGTGTTTCAAAACCGGTGAGAAAATACATCTCTGCCCTCCCCTCATCAACGGTAATCTTTTTGAACACTGGCGAAATGGGGCATGCATGGTCCGCCCTCATTCATCCTCTGTTTTCTTGAAAACTTGCAACCCGAACTGGCGAAGCAAGGAACATCATGCTCCTGCCTTCTCCATTCTCTTCAAATGTCCAACGAGGAGTACGTATATAAGCTCTGCACATCTCCTTTTATTCTCTTCTTCCTGACGGTAGTGTACAACCCAAATTCGTAAAAAAAAAAACACACATCCATGCTTTGCGCCATTTTCATTCTCCTCACCCCCATTGTCTTTCCAACCCAAACCGGCAAACAGAATATACGTAGGCTATTCATTCTGTTCACTTTCGAAACAACCAGCAAGCAAGACATATGCAGGCTTATGTCTTCATTCTTTTCAAACTATCAGCAACATACATACAGGCTCACGCCTTCTTCATTCTCTTCAAGCTATCAATCTTCGTTGTCTTCATGCTGGCGCGAAACAAGGGGCATCTACCCCGCATTCTTTCATCTTCCTCACTGTGATTCGCAACCTAAACTGGCGAGAAGGAGGACCTCCAACTCTGCTCCTTCTTTCTCTTTAACTGGCAGCAAGGAAGCCCCTGCTCTGCGCCTGCTACATTCTCTTCTTCACGGTATCCTGGCGACCCAACTGGAAAACGAGGAGCATACAACTCCAGAGCCCCAGCTTCTCTCGTTCTCCTCACAGTGCAAGCGGACAAGGAATGTCCATACTGCTCTACCTTCGTCGCTCACTTCACTTCCTGTAAGTTTAAGCTCAACTGGAGAATGAGAAGCGTACAAGCTTCTTCTCCCTCTTCCTCACTACGTCGATGGCGAGCTAGGAATACCAGCTCTGCGCCTTAGTCTTTCCACCACAGAGACTACGTTGACGAAGAACGAACATACAAGCTCTGTGCTCTCCATTCTCTTCATTTCCGAGAAAGGAACCGGACGAACAAGGACAAAATGCTCTGCGCCTACTTCATTCCTTTCACTACGACGGTAATTTTACTACTCCAGCTGGCGAACGAGAGCACACATGCTCTTTGCCTCTCAACCATTCTCTGCACTTTCGGTAAATTTGCAAAACTGGCGAAGAAGGAGATGCGTGCTCTGCGACTTTCTTTCCCTTCACTCATGAGAAGTCTGCAACCCCAAACTGGCGGACAACAAACCAACAATATTCTGCACCCCTCTTTGCCAAATATTATGTTCGAAAACCCAAGCCAGGACCTGCACTCTCCAAGTTGATTCATCAAAAAAAAAACCCAGATGTTTGACACACTATTTCACTTCGATCTCCTTCGATGGTTACCGATCTCCTTCTCCGTCTTCAACAACCTACAACAGAACCTACTAACTGAAGCAGCTGCTTCATTGCGTATGTTCGCCCTTTTACCGAGCCCGCTAAAGGATCTAAGATGCTACAGCCTACAATGTCCTTCGGTGGTCACATTCGATGATAAAGAATCGTGGAAGCCGGAGACCAAGCACAGCACAAAAGGAGACCAAGCTTCGATGTTCTCCCTTTCCTGATCCGGTATTTACCTCTTCTAGCTTTTCTCTGATAGTGCCATGGCTCTGTTATTCGCTGTGTATGTTATGCTCTGGATGTTTTGTAAATATCTTAAGTTGACTCATCTCTGTGTAGGTAAGGTTTCTCAACTTTTTTCTTTCTTGCTTTTGTTCATATAATCGTTGATTTCATTTCCATGCACCAGGAAACATATGCGCTGGGGAATAAAAAAATGTGTAGTTTAATATGTATTATTGAGTTTGTTTTGTTCACTTCATGTTGTGACCAATTTAATGAATTCGGGATCAGGTACTAATCTTCACCGTGCGTACTTGTATTTAAAAATCTGTAGGATTTGGTTGGGGTAAATAATAGAATATAAATGATTAGCGTCCCTAATTTTAGGACTCAATTCATTAATACGTATTTCATCTTTGATTTATTTTTTCTTCTTTATTAATTAATCTGTTAGGATGCTTTCAAATGATCCCGTAATTCATTTTTCCTAAGACCAATGGGGAAGCCTTGTAGCTTTGAATTTAGTACTTTTTTGCCACTTTTATTAATGAGATTTTGTTAGAATGTTGATAATTTTCCATTCTATTTTATTGCAGTTCTTGATATTTGACTTGTAAGTAATGTTCCATGCGTTTATGAATTCAGTTTGTTTGGGTTGATGCAATTCTCAACCCAAATTCAATCTTGTTGTGGGCCCTCACTAATAACAAGCAGAAACGAGTAAACTTGGATTATAGTTTTAAGCTTAGGCCTGATTATCATTTAAGCTATTATTTGAGTTTATCTCCTCAGTTTAAGTCATACTTGCAATGTGAAACTGATTCGGAATTAAACTTCAGCCTGCTTTCTCTCTTGGTTGTATTTTGCGATACACTTGTGTCTGATTGCTCCGCTCTGTATATATATCCATGGCTTGCTCTCGATCTTTTCTTTCTCCTGAGATTTTAATTAACTTCCCTGTATTTCGATCATCTCTATTTAAGCCCTAGTTATCACCCTTAGAGCCTTTTTTAAAAACTGACAGAAAAGTTTTGGATGTATTATCGCTCCACACCTAACAGGTCTCTCATTCGTTTTGTGGGGCAATAATCTCCTATTACTTCAGAAAACATTCAAACCACCTTTATATATCTATAAGAACAAAAGCTTTAAAAACAAGCCCTTAAGGCTAGCTTAGGAGGGTTTAGGATGTGAAACCACCCCATGCCTAGCGGGTCTCTCATTCGTTTTATGTGGGTGGAATCCTCCTTTGCCTTCAACACACTCATAATCAAGAGTTAATAAATCAATAAATTGATCCATCTCACTTGTTAATATCTCACAAATCAGGCCCAAGAATCAAAAGCCTAATCTGGCCCCAAATCAAAAGGCTCACTTCAATCCAAAAATCAAAAGTCCAACCAAGGCCCAAGGCCCAAAATGGGCACCAAAGTCCAAATCAAACCCAAGGCTCACTTCAGCCCAAAAACTTCTTAGCCCATCCAAATAAAAAGCCCAATGCTTAGATCAGGCCTAAAAAAATGTCAAGCCCAATATTCAAATCCAAACCCAAGGCCTAAACCCAAATCTCAACTTTGGCCCAACAAGTCCAAAATCATTCACAAGCTCAAAACATCCCCATAAATCATTTCAACTCGTCTCTACTATCAATCAGTCCATCTTTACTTCCAAAAATCAGCCAATGGTGAAGTCCATTTCAACCCAATTTCAAACAGTACCCATAGTCAAGCCCAGTCAATCCAAATCAGCCCGAAATTCAACTCGGCCCGTTAAGCCCACTTGGCCCATTAAGCCCACTCGGCCCGTTAAGCCCACTTGGCCCATTAAGCCCACTCGGCCCATTAACCCTCTCGGCCCATTTTGACTCATCCAGTTCAACTTTGACCAACCAAATTTTGACCTTGACTGTGACTTTGACCTAACCCAAACATTGACCATCACCCGAACTTTGACTCGGCCCTTTTTCCAATTCCGACCCAAGTTCAACTCAAACCTAATTCAAACCCAATTCTTTTCCATACAAATCAAATTCAATTCGACCCAATTTAGACTTGATTCCACTCAAATTCAATTCCGAATTCATTCAAATTCAATTCCAAATCAACTTTCGATTTCAAATCAAAATTCATTCGACTTCAATTCAATTCATCCTTCATTCAAATTCAAATTCAAAATCAATCCACTTTCAATTCCAATTCAAATAAAAATTTCATTCAACTTCAATTCAATTCCAATTCAAAACAAAAACTCATTTAATCCCAATTCAATTTCCTCTACACTCTGAATGTCTCACAGACTCGAACGTCTCACAGACTTTGTCATTCCAATGATTTGAATGTCTTATAGACCCGAGCGTCTCACAGACTTTGTCATTCCAATGATTCGATTGTCTCACAGACTTGAGCGTCTCACAGACCCGAGCGTCTCACAGACCCAAGCGTCTCACAGACTTCGACATCTCAAGATTTCAAATGTCTCACAGACCCGAGCGTCTCATAGACTAGCATCCCAAACCCGAAACTTCTCAAAACTCTGAACCCTTCTTAATCTCAAACACCTCAAATATTTTCAAACCCCACAAACATCAAAACTTCCAAAACCCAAATACACTGAACTACGTAAGGTCTGATCTCAACAGGGAGTTGAGTACGTAGGCAACCCACACAGGGTGCGACCCCCCACCAATCAAAATACCTTTTGCATTCAGCCATCTCACCTTCAAACAATCCCGGACATTCCCAACCCTCGATTACCCTCACAAAACTCCTAAAATCCGTAAACCTGAACTACGTAAGGTCTGATCTCAACATGGAGTTGAGTACGTAGGCAGCCCATCTAGGGTGCGACCCCATTCCAAACAAAAAACTCCTTTTCCCCTCTAAGGTGGCTCTCATATCTCTCAAACACTCTAGTCTTCTTCGGTTCCCACAAACTTCAAACCATCAGACTCCAAGTTTTGACTATCCACTCAACCTCAGACTTTTCCTCAATCTTTCATTCCATACTATTTCGAATTCATCAATTATACTTCTTGGCGCTAGCTTGGCAGGAAAGCTCGCCTCATCCACCCTCCCTCTTCCCGTCCTAATCCTATCCTTGGCTCTTAAATGAATCTCTATAATAAGGTTTTGAAAGAAGACAAGCCTGACAATTGGAGACTGAGGTTTCCTCGGGCACCAATCCGAAGTCATGGTCGTTGCCACTTCCAAGGGGTGTAACCCAGTGCGAACCCACAATAGAATCTCTGTAATGACCAGATAAGCCATATCCATAGGCAACAATCAGAGTCAATCAACGGTTCTTAGAATCCTCCTTCCCTTCCTTCCTAGTATCGTAGGTCAAACTAGGTGGCGACTCTAGTCATTTCCGCCCTTAGGGCATAAGTCCGCGTGGAGCCCATCGAGAGCGGGTGTAGTGCACACTTGCACTCCCCTTCATGCTTTCTGGGAAAGACAGACGATTTAGTAGGTATTTGAGGGATGCCAGAATAACGGGTTTTCACCCTCCACAGAATGACATTTTCTAGGATCTTGGCTTTTTAGTCAGACCATATTTACATAGACCCCCCTCATACCGAAAAATCACCCTCCACAGGTTGCAGACTTCTCAACCATATAGAAGATCCATCTTTCAAAGAATAAGGAAAAAGTTACAGACGAATTCTCTACTTCAAATTCCTTGTTTTATTGCATGAACTACAAAATTCCAAGAGCAAAGAAATATGATCGAGAGCGTCCTCTGAGTCAACCTCATTGAACTGTCCCTGGTGATATAAAGTAGTATGTAACTCGTCTCAACTGGCGGCTGTTAGTGATCGTTCAAAGTCTGTCTGTCAGGCCTCTCAAACTACAACTGTTTTCTTCCTAAATTAAAACTCTCTCGATCTCAGGTCAAAATAAGCCAGTGGTCCTCCTACAGATGGGGTCTACCGCATAAAAAATAGCACTGTTCAAAGGAAAACTACTAAAGTAAACAATGAAAATAGCTTAAACAAAAAGAAAATTAATCAAAATAGAGAATAGACTAAAATAAAATAAATTCAAAACCAGTAGAACTCAAAAACCGAAATTGTAGAAAATTAAATAAATGAAGTTAATAAAATAAATTCAAATAAATCAAGGGAAATAAAAAAAACAAGTTAACAGATAACTAATATTGCTAGAACAAATATAATTAAAGAGAATTTTTTAAAATGAAAACAAAACAAAAACAAATAAAATAAAATCCTATTTAAACTAAAATCTCAATTGAATAAAAAACTGTCAATTAACCGTGGCAGAGGTCCCTGAAAACAGCGTCATAAATCTTGTAGTGAAAATATGTGAAATATGTACTACTCTTCATGTAGTGTGTACATCATTTTCGAATTATAAATGGAAGTAGGGTTGTACCTAAACTAATTAACACATGAAACATCAGTTTTTAGAGGAATTAATTGCCTTAATTAAAGAAAAAATTAATAAATAAACCTAATTAACAATTTAATGAATTAAACCAAAACAGAGAATGAATAAAAGGATGAAACTTTGGAATTAAAAGGTGCATCTCCGGTTGTTCTACTAACCCACTCCTTCGAATTCTATAATTAATCACTTCCCTAAATCTTTAGTAAACTAAAAACTATAAATACTTTATTGACCGGATCATGTACAATGAATCCTAATTGGTTGAGTCTACTAGTAGCAAATCATGCCCTAATCACTTCAAGTCAAACTTGTGATAACCGAATCTATTGAAGACGAATTAACTTATAGGCAAATCATGTTTATTGCTGTTGATCCGGTTTAACTTCCTATATTTTGATATCAATCTCAGCACCACATTTTGATTAGAGAACTAAAATGACACTTTCATAATTGGACAAAGAATTAAAGCTCAAAAAAATCTGGAATTAAAATATTGCATTAATGGAAGTAGTGGAAGATTTACATAGAATTATGCGAATGAGGTTCGCTTCCCAACCTGGGTATCTTGACCGACTACTCACTCATGGTGGAACCGATAACAAAACAATAAAAGAGAAAGACATTGGATGATATGAGCAATTGACAGGTGAAGTGGTTTGCTCTCTCTCTCTCTCTCGTGTGTTGTGTGCGGCTCTGACGTGGTGAGAATAGGTCCATTCCTTGATCAAGGCGGTGGCCTGAATAATATACTCTCTGAGGTTAGTGACTTAGCCGCCTCTGTGCTTTAGTGAGATGCTGTGTTTTTCAGTAATTCCCTTTCTCTTTTCCTTTAAACGTGGCGAACTGGTTTTGCATTGTTGGGCGCGTCCAGACTACAGGTCCAAACACCACTGTATTGATTGTGTCCTTACCCTCAGCATGTGTCCGAACTAGCATGTCCAAACAGATGTTGCTTTCAGGGGTTGTCCATCCTTGCAAGTCTGGACCTAGGGTCAGACACAACTTCAACAGGGCTTAGATCCTTCGTTTAACTCTGATTTGCTTCCCGTTTCTTTTGTTGTAGTCCTTATGAGATGAAGAATGCAATTCCAAGACTTTTTCCTGCATTTGACACATAAAATGCATCAGTCCCCATCTAAACAAAAATCTTAGAAAAACACATGATATGTGAGAAATATTGCCCAAACTACTACGAATAATAGGTGTTTTGGACCCTTAAAAATATATATTTTGCACTTATCACTCCTCCTCCCCGGTCGGCCTCGCATTCGCCATGAGGTCCTCGCTTCCGGAGCTCAATTACTTATCCAAGAAGGTTTGCTTCAATTCCTTTTGGGCGCCCTCTTCCTCTTTGGCCCAGACACGACCTCTACCTTGGGGCAGCTTCCCCTAATTCATTTACATGAGGAATCACCCGCGCCACCCTCAGGCTAATGGCATCCCAACCGTACTTGACTACCTCCCTACCATTATCCAAAGGAAATTTAGGCCATGTGCAAAGAAAACCACTTGGAAAGGTTCTAAAGATGTTACGAAACAAAGGATCTGGCCAGGCAAGAAAATAGGCATACCGGCAAGCACCTTTACCTGGGCACCAAAATACTCCCAGAACATAGCCCCTTTAGACCCATACTGAGCCCCAAATATCTGAGGCAGCCTAAAAAGCTCCTCCGGAAATGCCTTCTTTAGATGCCCAATCACCTTCATATGGTGGTTCAGATTGGGATTCTCTCGGGCTACCAGCACCCGTCAGGTCGGTGGTTCGACGACAAACCAGTTTCATCTTCATTTCTCAGCCTTGATATCAAGGCTGACCAGCGGCCACTCCGTCTTTGACCTCGTCGTGAAGCTCCGAAAGGACTTCAAGTACAACAGCGAGAACACATGAAGAAACACCAAGGCATAAGGCTAGTGTTCAGAAACCCATACTCGATCAATAAACACCGTCATAGCCCGGATTGTATGGGGATGCATCTCCATCAAGCTCACCTCCACCCTGTCATGAAGTCGAGAATGAAAGAGTGGAATGGGAAGTCCTTCACTTGATTCTTAAAGATGCTGAACCCATAAGTGTAAAAGCCATCAAAGCATGCGTCGCTTAGGCAACATGAACTCCATCCCAATTTTTCACCCCCTTCAATAGCTCCTAAAGCTTTTCAAGTTTCAACTTCAACCCAGGGGCGCACCGGGCCTCGCTCTCTTCAGCGGCCGCCACCCGATGACCCTTCACCATAATCACCTTGGCATTAGGTTTGGGATACCGAGGGACGCGGAAAGTGTGAATCCCTTCGTCTTGCTAGCGGCAGTACTAGTCGAACCAAAAGCCATTGTTTTAGCGCTTGAATGTTCCAAAAAGCACGCCAAAAGCGAGAAGATCTAGAAGGTAGGGAATGCGGGAGAGCAAAGAGAATTGGATAGCAATTCACTATACTTGAAAACGTGAAGGTTCTTCTCTCTCCACCGTCCACGATTAATAGACGCGGTAGCTCAATGGCTGTCTTACCCACCCACTCAACCGTCACTTCCGCACCTTTTGGCGCTCTAACCGTCGCTCGCAACATGTCTAAAACATGCGCCAACTTGCTGACGAAAAAGCACTTGAGTGCCATCGGTAATCCGCACTCATCATTGCCCCACCGTCGCCTCACAACGACTTTCCCTTGCAACGCTTTGCTTCCCCAAAATTGAACCCCGTCACACCATGTTGCGACGGTTTCATCTTCCCCACATGATTGAAACAGTTCAAATAGTTCAAATTCCCGCCCAAACCTGCTTGAAGTCGAACTTGGGGGGACTAGTGGGGGACCCGGGTAAAATCTCTCAACCTTTCTTCCTTTACTTCAGTTTTCCTAAGTATACAACGTAGGTTCCGCTTCTCTCGCAAACTCCAAAAGTGAGACTTGGGGGACTAGTGTTAGTACAGTATAAATAATCCCACCATCAACTTATCGTTAAAAGAACTAATCACTTTTCTATCTCCCTTATCACATGTACCCCAGGAACCAACAACTCTAGTCAAGTCTCCCCGGTCAAGTCTTCGCCCCCATGGAGAAGATCAAGTTCCCCGTCGACCTTAACTAAGTTTACCAGGCCGTACAGGCTGAAGGCCTAGCTACATCCCTCACCACGTCAACCCGGCCCAGACACCATGGAAGCACTCACAACTTCGTGAGCATGCCTCACCGCCCTCTCCCATCAATCTCATCATACAACTTATCACCTCGAGCCATGAACCTCTCCTGGCTCACCATGAATACCCCAAGGCTTATGTGTCCTTCACCTGACTCACAGACAAAGGAAGCTTCCTTCCTGGCGAATCTTCCTCAAAGTGACGTCAGCCTTACTCCACATAGGGGTAGCCCACATCATCAATCCGGCTAGAAGACTAGTAACGAGTTAGAAAAACGAACCGACTCGTCAATCTCATTTCTATAACTTGCGGTCCTTTCCTCAGGGGATGATAAACACACGCAACCAAGACACGCTCATACATATACTCTCTTTCCTAACTTGTATGCTCTCGATTTTACTAAAAACCTCTGTCTATCCTGTGGACTATATCATATAAGATCAAACCAAATAAATCTCCGTGTCTCTCTCGTTATCATTAATCACAACCCATAAATCTCATATCATCCCCAATATATACACTTTAACAAACGGCTTTGCCCAATGCCCATATGTCAAGTAGTAGACAACCTACACTTATCCTGACAAAGTAAGACTTAACTCTGACAAAAAAAACAAATAACAAGTCTTGGCTAAAAAAATTATATATCACTTATATGATAAATATTGTACATTAAAATAGTAGCTTCAGCATTATTATTTATCGGACGAATTTCCCTTATTTGTTGTATTTATTTTCATTATTGGTGGTACTAGCCAAGTAAATTCGCAACGCATGACGATCCAACGGCCTCTCTTGGCCTGCCGTAACAGCTTGTAGCCGCCTTCTCCATCGTCTTCACCGATTGATCCTACCACTTCTGTGTTGCCACGTTTCCTCTTTCTTCCAAAATATCGCAGTTTCTTCCCGGGCATAATATGGAGTTACTACTGATAAGCGTTCCATGCGCTAGCCGCGCTTTCCTGGTTTTCAGTACCGCGCTTTTTTTTTTTTCCTTATAATTTGACTGTCGGAACCATCCGGTAGGCATACGTTTATGTATCTATTATTATTATTATTATTATTATTATTATTATTATTATTATTATTATTTGTATCTTCCTTTTGGTTCATTCTTGCGTTGATGAGGTCTCGGGGATCTTTCCTCTTCAGTTCATAGCTAGCTGCCAGTGGTTACGTGGTTCCGAGGTTCTCATTCATATTTTCTTGGTTTGAAATTCCTACTTGTTGGTACTAATTTCGCGAGATTGGGTAGAGATCTGATCTGAGCGGGTTCGTGCCTTTTTCTCTGTAGCCTCCCTTTCTGCTTTTTATTTTATTTTATATTTCATGGTCATCGGTATGTCTTTCTTTGCCGTCTGTCGATTACTGCATTACTTATGCCTTCGAGATCGGTGGGACTATAGCATTTAGGCCAATTTTGCGAATTTAGAAATTTTGGCGTATTTGCCTCAGTCGATTGGGATGATATCGGTTTGTAGGGTTATTGTTCGGATTAATCAATCGGTAGATATGCTGTCTGCGATGTGTTCCATCTTCATCAGCACTTATTACATTTAACTGGTTTTTCTTTCTTTTTCCTTCTCTAGGCACAACTGAGGGGGACTGATTGTTGAATCTAATCAAGTGTGGCCTGATACGCCATTAGAGTACTTCCCAACCCATTTCAATAGTTTCAGTGCCATGGAAATCAAGATTATCATAGCTATTTAATACTTTTTATGGAAAACTACCTTTAACTGGGGAATGATTTCATCCTTTGCAAAGGAAGATGGCTGCAGAGATGGATTATCCGCCTTCTTTTGTAATGTTGGAGAGTGATTTTGGGAATGGAGATATTTCCAGCTCTAAAGATGAGATTGGCGAGGTGAGCTTGAGTTATACAAGATCCCGAAAACCTCCAAGACACTTCTCAATTGTTGAGCGGGATCTGAGATCCATTCAATTAGTCCCTAATGATCAACCAGTGAGAGTACTGCGTGCTTTTATGAACCTTTCTCTCTAGTATTTCATTGCTCCTGCTTATTATGTATGACATTGGCCATAATATCTTGAGTGAACTTTCTGAATTTCTAGGAAATCGATATTGGGGAAGTTGATCTGAGGCGTTGTGTGGAAAAGAATTCTGAATTTTTACCAAATTTTCGATCAGGGAGCTGCTCTGAGATGGGACCAAGATCTTGCATGGAGGATGAGTTTGTTTGCATAGACAATTTGTTGGGACATGTGGGTTCTTCTGTAGCAACTTCAGATTTGCCTTTGCCAGCAGCGTTTTTGGGGTGAGTACTCACACTACCAATTGCCTAGCATAATTTTCATCCGGGCTTGTATATCTTCAGTATTGTTTCATGGGTTATTCATTTTTATCACAGGTTTTTGATGGCCATGGTGGAACAGATGCTGCATCTTTCATAAAACAAAATATATTGAAGTTTATTTTTGAAGATACTGGGTTCTCAAGCTGTCTGAAGACTGCTTTAAGAAGTGCTTTTCTTAAAGCAGATGAAGCATTTGCAGGCATTGATGCAATGGATAGTTCGTCTGGTACCACAGCATTGACTGCTCTTCTACTTGGAAGGTAGAAATAGGTTTACTTCATTCAAGTCTTAAAGTAGTGTGTGTGTGTGTGTGTTTGATGTGATCCTGCTATGGTAGTTGTTCTTTGCAAAACAGTGTGGACCACATTTAATTTTATGTATTGAATTTCTCTTTTCTTGGATCACTTGACTAGTCTCATTGTGGAGGAATATTGTATTTTTCCTTGTCAAGTGTTTTGATTTTGAAGTGACCTCAGCTAATTGAAATGAAGCATCATCTGGCCTATATTTCATGCAGGAAGTTGCTAATTGCCAATGCTGGGGATTGCCGAGCTGTTTTGGGACGACGTGGCAACGCAGTTGACCTATCGAAAGATCATAAACCCAATTGCGTCACAGAGAAGCTCCGGATTGAGAGATTAGGTGGTATAGTCTATGATGGTTATCTCAATGGGCAGTTATCAGTGTCCCGTGCGCTCGGAGACTGGCACATGAAGTCTTCACAATGCCCCTCCTCCTCCCCATTGACTGCAGAGCCTGAGCTCCAGGAAGTGATCCTGACTGAGGAAGATGAGTTTTTGATTCTGGGCTGCGATGGCCTGTGGGATGTGATGACAAGCCAGTATGCCGTGACCATCACTAGGAGGGAACTCATGCTGCACAATGATCCTGAGCGATGCTCGAGGGTGCTTGTGAGAGAGGCGTTGAAGCTCAATGCCGGTGATAATTTAACAGTCGTGGTTGTCTGTTTCTCACTTGATCCACCGTTGAGGTTGGAAAGGAGAAAGTCGAGGTTTAGGAAGAGCATTTCAGCTGACGGATTGAATATCTTGCAGGACGTGTTGGAGAGCCCTGCTTGATTCGATGCAAGCGGAAATCAGAGATTCAGAATGTAATATAGGAAAAGAAACTTTAACAGTAGCTTTTGGTGTCTTTTCGTTTCATTCTCGTAGTTTTGTGCTGCTTTTGTTCATTTAGCATAGCCACATGATTGATTTTCATCTACAATCATTTTGGAAAGGTGTTTGGTCATACATGCCGTGAGTTAGGTTCTGTACATAATTGTAATATTATGACCAGAGTACCTTGCAGAAAAGACCTTGTTGCTTCTTATGGGTTTTGCATTTATCAGGTGAGGTACTAGTGGTACTTAGGGCTAGCTATGGTAGGTTAAGCGGGTCTTCGGTATTCTAAAATCTAAATTCAATTTCATTATAATTCGGTAACCATTTAATTAAGTCGGTTTTCTAAAATTTTATTTCATTATCATTTTGTTTAGACTGATTAAACTTTAGTTCAATTCATTATTATCCTTTAATCTTGTAATTGTATTTTTCTTATTGATGACTCATACCATTAGTATTATAGTAAAACATTGATATTTTACCTAAACCATGAGTGACAAATCAAACACATTTGACAAAAATTATAATAATATGTATATTCCCTCAAAAACTAACATTCAATATTAAATTTCAAAAAAATATCAATTATAAGGGGAATATTGTAACGCGTGTATCTCAAGGAACTCACTTTACGTATCCCAGAAAATCCTCTCTCTATGTATCTAAGAAAGTCCTCTCTCTGTGTGTCGTCGTTCCTTTTTACTTCGAGCAAGGTTGCTTCTTACCTGGTGCACTGATACGAAAGCTTTACGAGCAATGCATTTTTTATGTGTCAGACTATCATATTTCTTACTTATTAAAATGCATCACTCCTCCATTCTTTACATGTCCTACTACGCTTTTCACTATTCCGTCCGGCGATGGTCCATCTTGGATCTTGCCCAGACCAACCAATCGCTTTATTCTGTCTTGAGGTGTGTTCCATCCTTTGTCCGGGTTCATCTTCCATCTTTTGCATGGGGCCAGGCGCCTTCTTTCACCCGGGGCCAGCTACCTTCTTTCGCTTGGGGACAGTTGTTCTTTTGCTCTCTTCAAAATTAATGTTTGAACTTTTCATTGTTTATATAATCGGTTTATCCATTCTTCAAAATTCAATAACGTTACTGAAATCAAAACCGGTCATTTTACACGGTTCGGTTAACCATACCGTAAGAACCAGTACGGTTAACCTGAAAAAAGGTACAACACATTTCAATTTCAATCGGGTACCGCGGTTCCAGAATTTTTTGGGCAGCCCTAAGTGGTACAAAGTAGTAACTGTAGAAGTCTATCGAATGGATTACTTTGGGAAGCTGACAATACACATGTCAAAAATTAGGGTTTTACGATTCCAACCTGACTTAATATTGATACTTAAAATTGATAAGTATGTAACTTCAAGTCTATCAGTATTAACAAAATCATATGGGGTGAATGGAGGTCGAAGGTTACTTGTAACTCTCAAGAAATTTAATAGACATCTCATAAAATTTGATAATTTATTTGGATTAGAAGATGAAAAATTATAAAAAAATGTATTTTGGAATTTTTGGGATAAACATGTCGCTGATAAATGGTTTAATATAAGATGGATCAATATTGAAAATTTGTGACCCGATCTTTTGGGTTAGGTTTGGTCAATAAATTCTTAAACAAGTTGAATATGAGTTAAGTATCAGGCCCGTCCACCCGACTTGCCATCTCTATTCAAATGATAAACCTGTCTCGGCGTACAAGTTATCTATCACATATTAACATGTTTAAAGTGACTTAAACATGTTATCTGGTAGTGTATCATTTAAGTTGGCAAGATTTAAAAGATAAGCCGAGGTTGTCAAACCATAGGAGCAACGAGTCAAATTTCTTATTTAGCTATTACAACCGCAAAACAAAAAACAATTAAAACAGTTAAAGGGTTTTTTTTTTTATACTTTTGTGAATCAAGACTAATTACTAAAACAAAATTATGAAGAACAAAAATTAGGAACAAAATAAAGATAATAGTTTTGTGAATTAATGTTGATAAAGCACCTCCCAATTCCGTAATCCACTCTCTAACCCTAATTCCTATTTATTCCTCTTACAATCCTTAGTCACCGGGGATATAATTAATTTTAATCCGATCTCTCGCTCATAGAATTCTAATAAGGCAAGGATACTCGATCGCTCATTGTTGTAACATTTGTGACTAACAGTATTAAAAATTACGCCCTAAATTATGCTACACATCTCATAACCAAAATCTCGCGTCTGATATGTCCGATTTAATTTTTCTTGGTTTAAGTATTTATCTTAACCTCGCTTGATAGAAATTCACAAATAACTCTTGATTATGATCAGTAAACAAGAATTGCAAACGAGAAAGAATTAAACTTGTTCTAAACTAAATCCATGACTACAATAAAAGCATATAATTCTAGAGATTCATCCCACCCTGGGAACCTTAAGTAAACTACTCATACATAGTCACTACTGAAGCCATCAAATAATTCATGGCACAAAGGAACTCAAAGGAAATGGAAGAGAAAAAGTAACTTCGTTGCCGTTTAGATCTAGTTCCTACTCCGCTCCAGTCTTCTGGCCGTCCACTACTTATGTCTCTTCTCAAACGACTTTCTAATTGTTGTGGAATTAAAAGATTTCCATGTTCGAACCCTAAATAGGGTTTTATAGAAAACATGGTGGCCCAAACTATGATGTTTTGGGACTTTTATCTTAGTTATTCGGTAGTGTCAGACCTTGTGTCTACACTTGCAAGATTGGATGTGAAGTTACTCCGATCTAGGACAATCGAAGGACCGAGGTAGTGCCCTTTGAAGCAATCGAGATACAGCACAAGACCGGCTTATAAACATTGTGCCTGATCTTAATCCTCATGAACTCATCCCTGAAGCGACCATCATCCCCGTCATAATCCAAGAAAACTCCCAATCTTGAGCCTAGCCGTTGGGTGGAGGTCCTATGACGGAATATATTAGTATGTACCTAGGAATATATTACATGTACTTTTCTAGAGTGTATTTTAGGACACTTTGTTACATGTATTTTTATGCTAAGTCCTCATATACTTCATACATATAAGGACAGCCTCCTAGTATATATACATACATCATATACTCTCTTCCTGTACATTCAGAGACTATTACGTCTCAGATACTAAACCCAATAATACGATTCGTTTCTTTACTTTGCTTTTGACAAAGTTTGTCATGGTACCAGAGCATTTCCTTTTCCAGTAAAACAATGGAAACCGATCTAACTGGGAAGAAGGCGGAGATAGGCGGAGCAAAGGCAAATTCCACAATAGATCAGAATGATCCCTTCTACGTTGCCACCACCGAACAGACCGGTCAAGCACTTGCACCCAAATTCAATGGCGAAGGATTTTTAGGGTGGAAGTGGACGATGCAGGAAGCACTCATCGCCAAGAAAAAAATCGGGTTTATCGACGGTACAATCAAGAAACCCAACATCAGCGACACAATTCGCTATTCGGCATGGAGGCGAGCAAATTCACTGGTTGTGACCTGGTTAATCTCCTCACTCTCTCAAAACATCGCTCGAAGCGTAATGTATACAAGCGACCCAAAGCAAATCTGGGATTGGCTCTGCGGGCGCTTTGAGAAGAAGAATATGGCGACGCTTCACCATATCAAGAGCCAAATCGTCAATTTAAGGCAAGGAGAAGAGTCGATTGTCGACTATTTCATGAAGTCCAGAGAGATTTGGGCTCAGTATGACCTAGCCAAGCCTATCGATCAGTGTGCGTGTTGTGACTCCTGCAAATCGACCGAGAACCAGAAGAAGGCGCGGGCGGAAGAAGAAACTCTGCATTTCTTGATGGGGTTGAGTAAGTCCTACTCTCAGTTGCGCGCACAAATATTAGCCATGAGTCAGTTTCCCAACTTAGAGGAAATTTACGCCTTGGTAACTCAAGAAGAAGAAACTAAGGCAAACATCGATTCCAGAGATGATTCAGAAAAATCGGTTGCTCTATTTACCAGAGGAGGAGGAAGTTCTTTCGGGAAACAGAGAACCAACAATGGCGCGTCCAACTTCAAAAATCCCAACAAGAAAAGTCCAATTAAAACCACCGTCGGTTCCAAGAAGGAATTGCCCAAGTGCTCTAACTGCGGTAAGGTGGGACATTCTCGCGGCGAGTGTTGGTGGCTAGTCGGTTTTCCGACTGACGATGCGAAGAAACCCAAGGAGGCTAGGGTTAGCTCCGTTCTTGCAGAACAAGGAAGAGAAGCTCAGTCCGGCGATGAACAAAATCAAGAATCACCTGTTCATGGTTTTACGCCAGATCAGCTCCAGCAACTTGTCGCCTACCTTGAACAACAGAAAAGCGCAAGTACGGGAGGAAGTAGACAACCGAACTTCGGCGAATTTTCAGGTAATATTATAACCACACTCAATTCGACTTTAAGCAGTAATATCAATCTAAATCCTATGTTTCAAGAACTGCGTGAGGTATGGATATTAGATTCTGGTGCTACGGAACACGTTAGTGGAAACAGATCTTTGCTTTCTGAATGCTTGCATCTTAAAAGTAGAAAAGATGTAGTTCTCCCAGATGGAAACAGAAAACCTGCCGTGTCTGTTGGAAATTTGTGTTTCAATGGAGAAATCTGCATAGAGAACATAATGCTTGTTCCCAGCTTCCAGTTCAATATATTTTCTGTTTCCAGATTAATAAAGGACCTAAACGTATCTATTATCTTCCATGAAAACACTTGTATTCTGCAGGACTTTAAGAGCAAGATTACAGAAAAGATTGGGAAAGAAATAAGTGGCTTGTATGTTGTCAACGTGAATGCTTTGTGCAATTTTGTTTTGAGCAAAAAGTCTTTTCCTGCTGATATGAATTCAAATGCAAGAGTCTGTACTATTTCGAATCTGTCTAGTAGTGTAAAACAAGGCAAATATGTCTGTATTCAATCAAATGCTTCTGCTGTTCCTTTTCCTGATAGGCTTACTGATGTGAATCAAAATGAACGTGTCTGTATAGTTCCAAATGGTACTGATAGTGTAATTACTGAAAGTCCTGTTTCTGTGAGACGAAATACTCATTGTAATGTTTCAGATTCTACAGTCAATATTGCTTCTGATAATTCTGTTTCTCTGAGACCAAATAGAATGTTTCATATGAATCCTAGTGTCACCGTCTGTACCAACTCTAAATCTGAACATCCTCCGGCCAAATCACCCAATAACTATATGCTGTGGCACAGCAGATTAGGCCACATGTCTCTTAAGAGAATGAAGAAGATAATAGAGTTCAATACACCCAAACACTTGGAAAATAACCCTCTTCCGTGTACCATATGCTATAAGGCTAAAGCCAAACGGCTAAAGTTTCCCACATCCAACATTAAAACCCAGGAACCTTTTGAGCTTTTACATGTGGATGTCTGCGGCCCCATGCGAACCCACACCTTGAATCACCATAAATACTTTCTCACTTTGGTAGATGATTACACTAGGGCAACCTGGGTAACTCTTCTCAAGCTCAAATCTGAGGCTATGGAACACATAAAAACTTTTATAAATTTAATAGAAAACCAAATGGGAAAACATATTAAGGTGATCCGAAGCGACAACGCAAAAGAATTAGGAAAATCCTATGAAGGAGATGAGTACTTTGCCAAGAAAGGCATTGTACATCAAACGACTTGTCCTCATACACCCCAACAGAATGGGGTGGTGGAAAGAAAACAAGGGAATCTCATGGATATTGCTAGAGCCCTCCTCTTCCAATCAGGGCTAGACAACAAATATTGGGGTTATTGCATTGATCACGCAGCATACCTAATCAATAGAATGCCAAGTAAGGCGATCGATAATCTTACCCCCTTCGAGAAACTATATGGAGGAAAACCCAACTACAACGAAATTAGAACCTTTGGATGTTTGTGTTACATAACAAACATTGATCCACACAAAGGAAAGTTGGATCCAAGAGCCTCTGCTTGTGTTTATGTTGGAAATGCAAAGAATACAAAAGGATACAATGTCTTAACTCTAGAAGGAAGGGAATTAAAGGTCTCAAGAGACATCGTTTTCTTTGAAGACATCTATCCCTTAAGAGACAAAGAGTGGACCAAGGTTCTAGACGATGAGCAAAATCACACGGATATTTTCTCTTCTCCCTCTAACCAACCAATGGAAGACGATTCTTGTACGTCTCAGCTTTCTGAGATAAGAGAAGAATCCAACTCCTCCATCCAACAACAACTCCCAACCGAAGAAGCTCATCAGACAGAACCCATTGGCCCAAGAAGATCTACCCGAGAACACAGGATTCCCACAAGATATAACGACTACATACTCTCTTCTGGACCTAGTGAAGGAGACCCCTTCTCCCTTATTCTTGCCCAAAGACTTGAAAGCACAGACCTTTCACTTTATTCTAGAACCAACTTGAACACTCTCACTGATCAGATACCCAAAGCCACCATTCTCTCATGTTCCTTACACAAAAACGCCAACAAGCTTTTGTCACACTTACATGACCTTAATGAGCCCACTAGCTATAAATCAGCAAGCAAAGATCCCAGATGGGTCCAAGCCATGGCCACAGAGTTCGAGGCTTTGAAGCAAAACAACACTTGGAGCATCACAGACTTGCCCAAGGGTAAACGCCCTATTAGTTGCAAATGGGTCTACAAGGTCAAATTAAAGGCCAATGGCGACATTGAGAGATTCAAAGCAAGATTAGTTGTAAGAGGCTTCACACAAAGATATGGGCTAGATTACGAGGAAACCTTCCCCCCGTGATAAAGATGACTACCGTCAGAGCCCTAATAATCATGGCCATCAAAAATGGATGGGTCCTCGATCAGTTGGACGTTAACAACGCTTTTCTCCATGGGGACCTCCATGAGGAAGTCTACATGACAATACCAGAAGGAATACATGTCACCGGCAAGAATAAAGTGTGCAAGCTCAACAAGTCCCTTTACGGCCTAAAACAAGCCTCCTGACAATGGTACGAGAGGCTTGCCAAATTTCTACAACACCTAGGCTTCCACCATTCCCAAAATGACTATTCTTTGTTCGTTAAGAAAAACAAAAATAGTATCACCTTATTGGGAATATATGTGGACGATATTTTGGTCATTGGGAACGACACCAAGGAGGTAAAATTATTAAAAAGACAACTCGATAGAGAGTTCAAAATAAAAGATCTTGGTAGACTAAATTTCGTCCTTGGAATGGAATTTCTCCAAACCAAGGACGGCATCATTATGTCTCAGCAACGATACATCAATCAAATCCTTCATGACTTCGATGCTCAAGACATCAAACCATCTGTATCCCCTCTCCCAATCAACTTGAAACTTGACAAAGAGAGTGGCCCCAAGCTAGAAAATCCCACCACCTATCGTTGCCTTGTAGGGAAACTCAACTTCCTTACCAACACAATACCCGACATATGTTATGCGGTCCAGTTCCTAAGCCAATTCCTTCAAGATCCAACCACAGCCCACTTAAAGGCCGCCTTCCACACCCTTTCCTACATTAAGGGGACAGCAGGCTTCGGCCTATACTTCAACAATGAACCAAACTATAGATTGGAAGCCTACTGTGATTCTGATTGGGCCTCTTGCCCAATTACACGAAAATCCATCTCGGATATTATATACTTCTAGGAGGTTCCCCCTTGAGTTGGAAATCCAAGAAACAAACTACCGTGGCCTTGTCATCCGCTGAGGCAGAATATAAGGCCATGAGACAAGTCACCACCGGGGAACTAAGTTGGCTTAGCAGACTTCTGAACGAAATTGGCATCAAAGACATTGAACCCATACCCCTCAAATGTGACAATCTAGCCACTATACACATTGCTCGAAATCCCGTTTCTCACGAACGCACCAAACATATCGAGTTAGATTGTCATTTTGTTCGTGAAAAACTACAGGCAGGGCTTATACAGGTTCAATACGTCCCTAGCACACATCAGCTAGCTGACATGATGACCAAATCCCTAACAGGTAAGAATTATCATAACTCTTTTGATTCTTTGGGATTGCAAAGGCAAGAGAAAAGGTAGTTTTTTTTTTTTTTGTTTTGCAGGTTCCACTCAGTGCACGACGCCCGTACCAGGAACAAAGAGCACACCTCTTCAGCTCGTATTCAGACGCAAGGAGGATGTACTCTTTGGGGGGGGGGGGGGTATTAGTATGTACCTAGGAATATATTACATGTACTTTTCTAGAGTGTATTTTAGGACACTTTGTTACATGTATTTTTATGTTAAGTCCTCATATACTTCATACATATAAGGACAGCCTCCTAGTATATATACATACATCATATACTCTCTTCCTGTACATTCAGAGACTATTACGTCTCAGATACTAAACCCAATAATACGATTCGTTTCTTTACTTTGCTTTTGACAAAGTTTGTCAGAATATGAGAGGTACGTTGTGAATCCGGATCCAAATTAGGATAAAACTGAAGTAATGATCTTTAGGTGATTGTTGAGCTTCCACTAGTTGCAAGACCAAAAATGAGCTATCAAAGGTCCAGGGTCCTCGATTGAAGATATGTGTGGTATATACTTCATTGCCTAACTCGAATATGAAGAGGTTCGTACCAACATTCTTGACCTTGCATTGTCCATGCAGCTTCCAAACCTTACCCAAAGTTTCTTCAAGAGCCCGAGCATCAGTAATTTGAGAGAAGAACAACTTATCCAAAATGCAGCGATCGTAGTTTTGACCTTCCCCTTGTTCCCGCAAGTCTTTCAGATTCATCGAGAGACCCTCTTCTTGTGTGAGTGTTAGATCAGCACATCGAGAGACGATCTCTTCAACGTGGCCTTTTGTGTGTAGATACATTATTGCCAGAAGTGATGTCAGTTTGAGAAAGTAGGCGAAGGAGGAAGGCGGGAGGTCGGGAGTCGAGTAGGAGTGAGAAGAGTTTTAGGGGTTAGGGGTAAATCAATAAGCCACATACAAATTGTTATGATTAAAATTTTCAGTCCAAACGAAGCATTGGAAACATCATCATCTTGATAACTAAGGAATTAGACAGGAAATGTATCATGAATCCCTTCACCACAAAGAGACTAGTTTTTTTTTTCAAAGTCCACGGAGAGACTAGTTTAGGACGAAGTATGTGCACACCAATAATTAGTCCACCTCTTTTCATAAAAGAGTTTAACACTTATTTTATATATAGAAATAACACAAATACATGCGAATCACAACTGCATAACATTCCAACAATCGTTAAACATTGGAGTCATCTTCCAAAAAAATGTGGGAAATGTCATTATATTTTTGTATAATTTATGATTTGTCCCAAAAAAAGAAAATCATAAATGCCATTATATTTTTACAAAAGTCCATGAAATGTCATTATAGTCATTGGCCATAAGGAAAAAAGATAAAATATCCCTATTAGTTAACAAAGTACTTTTAAAGTTCACAACATGCCCCTATATATTAAAATTTTCACAAAACAATCAAATATTATAAAAATATATGAAAATTGAAAAAATGGAAAAAAAATTAAAAAGTTAAAAAATCATAAATTATTGAAGAAAGTGAATATTTTTTATATTTTGCTTAAATTATTTAGTATCATAAAAAAGAATAGGGAAAATTCAACCGACACTATTAAAATTTTTGTTAATTCAAAAAATACCACAAATTTTAAAAAACTTTTTCAGATACCACCAAAAATATTTTTAATTCATCAAATACCACAAATTACTAAGTCAAAACTTTTTGAGACTAAAATATCCCTACTTGTTAGTAAACATAGTTCACCGTATACCACATAAATATTATTAATTCACAAGATACCAGAACACTTAATAAAATATATATTACAAATATTAAAAAAAATAAAATTGAAGTTTATTATGTTATTGGTTAAAACTTAAAAAAAAACCATATATATAATTAAAAATTTGTGGACAACATAAAAATATTATGAATCATTTAAAAGCTAAAAAACTTAATTAAAAATAAAAAATAATTAAGGGAATAATAATTTAAATGATTTAAAATATTTTTACTCAAGGTATTTTTAGTAATGTAAAACAGCATTAAAAAAAACTAAATTTATATAAAATAAATTATAAAAAATTAAATTATCATCCTCTTTATGGTTTTTGTCTATTTTTAATCAAAATTTATGGCTTTTTAATATACTATAATCTTCATAATTCTTTTGATATTTTATTATAATATAAATGGTTTTTTTATTTTATTTTCCATTTTAACACTATATGAAGAACGTCAAGTTATTTTTCCAATATTTGTTTAATAATTTTTTTTTGAATTAAAATATATAAAATGATATTATGAAAAAATTAGACTATGATACTCTTAAGTCTTAACTATTTTTTATTTTTTCGTCAAATTATTTAGCTTGTATATAGTATATAATATTTTTATATAATATCACTTTATAAATATTTAATTAAAAAATACAACAAAAATTTTTAATTTAAAAAGCATATCAAAAGTTAACTTTTTCTCTTATATGGGTTAAAATTGAAAAAAAAATACCATATATATAATAATAATAAAATTTCAAAAATATGAAGAATAATAAAAGGTATAATTATATTAGAGAAGCCAGAAATTTGATTGAAAATATACAAACATAGTAACGAGAATAATAATTTTTTTTATAATCTTACTTTATACAAATTTAAATTTTTATAATAATATTTTAAATTATTAAAAATTATCAATGTATAAATATATTATAAAAATTTTGAATTATCATTCTTTTAACTACTTGGTATTTTTAATTTTACAAATTTTTATATTTTTAGTAGTTTTATAATTTTATATTTGATATTTTTAAATTTATAAAATTTTTTTTTTTTTGATCAGAAAGAGACAAAACTTTTATTACTTAGCCACTAACGGCATGGGAGAGCGAACTCTCAAGGTCTAGGATCCTAGTACAATTGGCAGGGGGAAACACAAGTTTCCGAAAACCCCTATGGCAATCTAGAGCAAGCTTTGCCAAACAGTCAGCCAAAGCATTACAAGTTCTACTAATCTTTACAATAGAGCAACTATCAAAGAAAGGGACAAGCCGAACGCATTCCTTAATAATACTCTCATTAGGAAGGCCACCATGAGACTTCCTCTTGAGTTGATCAATAACTATTTGTGAGTCAGTTTCAACAATAATGCACTTAACACCCTCATCCTTTGCAAGTCGAAGGCCATTAAGGACACCCCAGCTTTCAGCTTCATGGATACTCGACATCCCCATCTGATGAGTGAAGCCACAAATCCAAGACCCATTATGATCCCGAATTACCCCGGCTGCTGCCACAGTACCATCCTCACTCATGGCTGCATCTGTGTTGACTTTGAAGAGCCCCATCAGAGGAGGTTGCCACTTAGCACGCCTTCACAATTCCTTCGAGGACCCTGAACAGTGCTGGCATCTTTGGAAGAAACCACAAGATCCGCAATCTTTTTTATGATAACATTGAAATCCAATTTTTCTGCAGCAGACATGTTGTTGTGAAACTTGTAATTCCTCCACCACCAGAGGGAATGGCAAATGATAGCAAAACTCTGATTCCAGTCTACATCATACATTCCAGATCCCCATCTCCTTTTAGATAAGTTCTTTGCTAACCACTCTTTAATACTCAAACCTGGCAGAAAGAATTCCGGAAAATGTTGTAGATCGAAAACATCCCAGACAGCTCTGCTGACAGAGCAGTCCCTCATAACATGGATCTCGTCCTCCTTGCAGCCACACAGGGGGAAGGCTTCATCCGGCAGTAAACCTCTAGAATGTAAAGGGCCTTGGTCTTCAGCTTCTGGTGAGCAAGGAACCAGAGAAAAGTTTTCACCTTCTCAGGAATCTTCAATCTCCATATAAGATTCCAGAAATTGTCCTTTAGGCCTGTAGTGAAAATTTCTCATAGACAGAAGAAACTGTTATTCACCCGAGGGGTGATGAGCCCAAATAATATTGGTCAAGGAGTTCCTCACTAAAATTGCCTTGCTAGCTAGGGAGTTTAAAATAAAGATGGAAGGAGTTTGAGATAGAGTCCCATCTCCAACCATTACCTGATTGCCAAAAATGATTAACTGTTGCATCCAAGTTAGGAGAAACAGGTTGGGAAAAAAGAACATTAGGCTTATCCACTAACCATTTGTCATTCCAGAAATTTATAATTCTACCATTACCTAGTTTCCATCTGGTGCCTTCTGATATCAGCCCCCGACCACCGATGATACTCTTCCAGACAGGGGAAGCTCTCTTGCACTCTGGGTTCTTATACTCTTAGAAGTACTTTGGCCCAGAAACTGTCCTGCTGTCTGAGCAGTCTCCAGCTTAGTTTGGCTAAGCAGGCCCGGTTCATAGATGAAGATTTCCTAATGCCAAGGCCCCCCTCCAATTTGGGTTTGCAAATGGTGTCCCAAGCAACTGTATGGAGCTTGCGGTCTGTTTCCTTATGCCCCCAAAGAAAGCACCTGCTCAACTTATCCAATTTATTACACACAGCAGACGGTAAAGCCTGAGACATCATATTAAAAATAGGCACCGAGCTAAGCACAGATTTCACAAGTGTTAATCTACCAGCAAAGGATAAGGACTTTTCCTTCCAGCCACTAATCCTATTCTGGACTTTATCAATTAGGTCCTTAAAGTTCTTATACTGAGATCTACCACGTTGAATATTAATACCAAGGTATCTACCTAGGTCATCAGCAATTGGGATTCCTGTGCTCCTACTGATAATTGTTCTCTGATCAGCAGGCACATTCTTTGAAAACATGATACTGGACTTGTCAAGGCTAACTTTACCTCCTGAAAGCTCACAAAAGCCCCACACAGCAGTCATCAAATTTGTTAGGTTCTCTTTTGTGGCAGACCCTAACAAGACTAGATCGTCCGCAAAGAATAGATGAGATAACTGGGGTCCATTTCTGCTAAGTTTGATAGCTTCCCACCAGCCCTCTTGAACAAAGATGTCTATCATATGGGAAAACCTTTCCATACAAAGGACAAACAGATAAGGAGATAGGGGGTCTCCTTGTCTAATACCTCTAGAGGGATAGAATTGTCTAGACTCACACCCATTCCATAATACTTTCATGGAGACAGACTCCACACAAGACATAACTAGCTCAATGAAACTAGTGGGGAGATTAAGACAGTTTAGGGTATCTCGGATAAATCTCCAAGAAAGTCTATCATAGGCTTTCTCAAGATCAATCTTAATGACAGCCCAACCTTTCTTAGATTTGACTTTGTTCATTGAATGAAAGACCTCCTGCATGAGAATGTGATTGTCCTGGATGCATCTACCCGGGACAAAACTGGTCTGTGTAGGGGAGATAACCTCAGGAAGGAAAGACTTGATTTTATTAGCTAGGATTTTAGAAATGACTTTGTAGATCACATTGCACAGAGCTATGGGTCTGAAATGCTTCATACTAATCGGAGACTGGATTTTTGGAATCAGACAGAGGAGAGTGGAGTTAATAGATGGGTCAACCTTATGAGAGTTAAAGGAGCTCAGAATCAGATCATAGACATCTTGTTTAACCAGATCCCAATGGTGTTTATAGAACCAAGCATGGAACCCATCAGGACCAGGAGCCTTATAATTGTTCATGCACAAAATGGTGCTATCGATCTCCTCAAAGGTAGGGGCTCTCTCGCACTGGGAATAAATATCACCCGACAGAAGGGGAAAGTTGTGTCTAACAGAAAGGGTCCCTATCAGAAGGTTCTTGCTTAAAAAGGTTGCTATAATACTCAACTGCCAAATCCATAAGATTATTGTCCCCAACTATTGTATTACCCTCATCATCCCTAAGGGAGATAACCTTGGTTTTGGCACGTTTAATAAGGACTTTTCTGTGGAAATACTTGGTGTTCTTATCCCCAAACTGAAGCCAGTTAACCCTAGCTTTCTGAAACCAAAGGATTTCTTCTCTAAGAAGGATAGTTTCCAGCTCTTTTGATAGGATGGCTTCTAAATTCCTCAGGAAAACAGATTGACCTTTCTCTAAAGACTTCTGGATACCAGCTAATCTATTGAGAAGTCTCCTTTTCTGAGCAAACACGTTACCGAAAGTAGATTTGTTCCATACAGACAGGTCCCCAGACACAGACAGTAATTTATGGGTTAAGGTGCCACTAGCCGGCCAGCACCTAGCTATAAAAGGATCATACTCCGGATGGGTAGCCCACGCAGCCTGAAATCTAAAGGGCTTAGGAGCATGGCCTAAATGGGACTGCTGAAAAAAACAGGATAGGATGGGAGAATGGTCAGAGCCAAATCTAGGAAGGATTTGATACCAGCTATCTGGGAAGGAGTCAAACCAATCATGGGAGACTATAGTCTTATCTAGTTTAACAAAAATGGATTTGTTTGTCCAGGTGAAAGAATTCCCCTTACTGGGAAGATCTATGAGACCATTAGTCCTAAACCAGGTGGCAAAGGCTTTACTACCCCTGTTCAAATTCCTGACACCGCCTTTTTTCTCATTAATAGATAAGATGGAATTGAAGTCACCAGTTAAAACCCAGAGATCAGAAAAACTATTTCTCAAAGCATTTAACTCAGACCAGAGAGCAATCCTACTATTATCATTTGGACTAGCATACACAAAAGTACAATGAAAAGAAACCATATTACATGTAATAAGAGTGTGGATAAACTGAGAGCCAGATTTTACAATGGAAATAGAGAACATATTATCCCAAAACAGCCAGAGGCCACCACTAAATCCCCTAGCATCAACCCGGAAATGATTCGGATAGCCAATCTTACCACAGACAGAAGCAGCATTGTCACCACTAATCCTAGGTTCGCATACAAACAAAACATTTGGATGATGCATGCTAATAAGATTTCTA
This sequence comes from Limonium bicolor, assembly GCA_023374045.1. NCBI lineage: Eukaryota > Viridiplantae > Streptophyta > Magnoliopsida > Caryophyllales > Plumbaginaceae > Limonium > Limonium bicolor. The sequence continues at coordinate 267,180,678 of CM041778.1, read as the reverse complement.
ATGTTAGGCATAAAGGAAGCCTTGGCCGCACCACACACATTCCAAGAAATCATACGAACATTAATCATTAACAAAAATCAAAAGGTGAAATCAGTGAGCTTCAGGATCCGGAGGATCATTCTCCTCAGGACTAAAACTTGAAGTTCCTTTCTGAACCTCTGCATGAGACACAGCAGCTTTATTAGTATTACTAACAGATTTATAAAAGGAAACTATGGCAGCAACCTTACCAGACTTCCCTGAGGGAGCTAGAACAACATCACCTTCAGCAGATAAAGGCAAATTAACAGAGGGGGAGGACTTACAGAGATTCTTCGAGGGGGACCCTTCCCTTCCAATACACTTATCAGGGGTTTCGGGGACACTCTCCATATCAGGGGAGGCAGTAGAAAGAAGTTCCATTGATTTAATACCATCTGAGGCCTCATTGCTTGAGGGGACTGATAAATCTTCATCCACTGTGGTAAGCGCCTTAAAACTGTTGCTCCCTGCACCACCAATCTTAATAGGAGCTTTAGGGGGCACCTTCTTAGTACCAGCTGGAACTGAGCCGCTACCCATGGGCTTCTTCCCCTTCACATCCTCAGGCACCGGTGGACTGTCCCTCTTTTTAGGCCCTCTCCTTCGTCTGGTTGCTTTCATCCATGGGCCAAAAGGGTCATTCTCCAGAGCCTCCAACTCTTCCTCCGCTTTCTGTTCAGGTTTCTGCACAACCCTGAACCCCTCAGACTCTTGGTTATCCTCATTCTGGTTTGTTGGGCAAGCCGACATCAGATGCCCAAATTTCCCGCACTGAAAGCAGAGGCTATGGATTCCTTCATAAGCAACTCTGTGAAGCTTATTCTTGAACCTAAATTTCCCAACAAGGGGCTTCGACAAATCCAGCCTAACACAAACCCTACCAAATACAATGCTCCCAAATTTGGACCTAATCAGCTTAACCTTAAGGACTTTCCCCATCTTACTACCAATAATCGACAGGATGCTCTCCTTTAGGTAACCAACTCTCAAATCAGGAAAGTTAATCCAGACACATAGATCTTTTAGAGTTTCAGATTCCGTATCGAAGTCTTTTGAAAACTTCCTGATTGTGAGGTAATGATCTGAGATGATCCACGGACCTTCGCTTAGCACAAACTCCTTATCTATTTTACATTCGAACTTGACAGCGTAATATCCATTCCCTAAACCAGCAAGCTCAAATTTCTTCCCTAACCTCCATCTTTGAGTTAATCGATCAAACATGACTTGAATTGGGAAATTCTTACCCAAAAGTTTGACGATAATAGCGTTCCTCCAGTCTTTATTCACCTCCCGTTCCAGCTCTTTAGGAAGAACGATGGTAGGACATAAAGGATCTTCATCTGTCAGATTAACTTCTTCGGTCATATCTTCGTCATCGGAGAACTCCTCATCCGAATCCACTTCAACTTCTTGAGTCTCATCCACGCCAAGGGCCTTCTTGAAAGAACGATTGCCCAGGTCGACAGGATCAACTCTTTCCTTACCATCATCAGCCATCATAGCCTCAACATCTTGTGGATCTTTCTCTAGTCGGAGTCGCTTTCTACTGTTGGAGCCGCTACTCTCACCAGCCAGTGGCGCTGCTTGGAAAACAAACGACGGATTTGGGACAACCTTACCATCTTGGGGAGACTCCATGATGATTTTTACAAACCCTACTATTCGCCACTCTGGATCGCGAACTTCCACACAGAAAGGAAACAGAAACGAAGAAACCGGCTAAGTCTTCGAGAAGAAGGACGAAGCCTGAAGATACACACCAAAACGCTCACAAGAAGTAAAATCGAGGGATCCGGACCAGAACCGCCACCTTGCGGGGGAGAGCCGCCGTCCCAAAACCCCAAAGGAGATCACCGTCGCCCAGAAAACGTGCAAAGTCCCGTAACCCAGAACTCGAAATCGAGAAAATCGAAAACCCTAAGGAGGGGAAAACCACGCGCGGCGCGTTCTTTTTATCGCCATCTCGATTAAATGATTCCATTTCCTACTAGGAGATGAAGAATCAAATAAAAAGGATTTGAGCAATCTCATTCATTTTCCCTCTTAAATCTACATAAACAAGCAAGAATCAAAATAATTCAGCAAATTTCATGAAATTCCACTATATTTTTTGCTAATTTATTAAATGTTATTAAAAAAAAGTCACGAAATTCCACTATATTTGTGTAAGAGTCCATGAAATGCCACTATGTCATTGACCATAAGTAAAAATGACAAAAATGTCCCTACTAGTTAACAAAGTATTTTTAAAGTTTGCATATGCCCCTAAGGGTTAAAAAACTCACTGAAATTCACAAAAAATTTAAAATACTATAAATGTAGATAACTATAATAATATACTTAAAATATATAAAGTTAAAATAAATAAAGATATATTAAAGGGAAATTTCATGAAATGCCACTAGAAAAAAGAAAGTCACAAAATAACACTATATTTTTACAAAAGTCCATGAAATGTCACTATGTTGTTGAGCAGAAGCAAAAAAGATAAAAATACCCCTACTAGTTAATAAAGTACTTTTAAAGTTCACAATATGCCACTAAGTGTTGAAATATATTAAAATATCATAAACCATTGAAAAATAAATAAATATTTCATAGATATTTTTAAAAAATACTTAGTACCATAAAAATATAGTATTTAACGACATAATTTGTATCAAATTTCCTAGTAATTTAGACCAATTAAGTACCATAATTTAAACCGATTAATTACAACAACTTTTACCATAGATTTTTAAAATTATTTTGTATAATCAATTTAAATTATTTATTATATTTTAACTAATATTTATAAAATGGATTTTAAAAAATTTATATTCTACATTGCAGATGACTTTATAACATAATATTTTTTGTTATCTACAAAATACTATGCCATAAAGTTTTTTAGAAGTATAAAATACAATTTTTCAATATTATTTAAAAAATATAATATAATTTTTTGTTATATATTAATCACAAAATTTTTATATTTTTTTAAAAATCATATTTTTTTAAAATGTAATTTATTTTTTATTTATTCAATATAAATTCTTTAAAAAAATTTAACTAATGTTTATAAATATTTTTACTAAAATTATGACATAATATTGGTGTCTAATTTGTAGATAATTTTTTTAAAAAATATTTTTTTATTTTTTCTATTTTTAATTTTTTAATTTTTTAAGAGTAATTTATATTTTTATATTAGTTTTAATTTTTTGTGAATTTTAGTGAATTTTTTAGTATTTGGCGGCATATTGTGAATTTTAAAAGTAATTTGTTAATTAGTAGTCCTATTTTTAATCTTTTTACTTCTGGTCAATGATATAGTGACAGTTGATGGACTTTTACAAAATATAGTGGCAATTTATGACATTTTTTATTGATATTTCATGAATTAGCCAAAATATAGTGACATTTCATAAAATTTCTCAAATAATTCTAATTCACTTTCCCGATTCTTCAAACTAAACCGCCCCCTAAATGGTGTTATACCAGACCGTCGAAACCATCAACTACTGTTTCTTTATGCATGAATATCTGATCAAGGAAACTCATCATATTAGGTGTAAGATATAGGGGTGTTATGACACGGTTAACTATATAAAAAGGTTACATAAGGTAATATAATTTTTTTAAATTTGATTCAATTATTATTCTATTTCTATTGGTTAATGGATAAGTGATTAATCATTTAATCCAGTACGAAATTTTCCCCTTAATCGTGATTGGGTCTATTTTTTTTCGTTTTATAGTTTTTTAAGTATCAAGATAGATGAAAATGAACAAATAAATGAAACTGTCAATTAGGGGAGCACTTACCACTTTAGTGTCATCTGCGTGGAACATTTTACCATTATGTCACATAACAAAAAACCAAACCCACTCTTTACAAAATACATAATCGTTTATCAAACAGGGGCCGAGCCCGAATTTAGTATAAGTTTGGACATTAAACAATAATGTAGACGCATAATTTCATGTTAAATTTATATATGTACATTAAGATACAAACAACTTATTATTAGAAAATTAAGTAACGAAGACCCTTCGAGTTGGTCATGGAGTGACCAAGCCTTTGAAATTACAAAATAGGTGGTCATGGGTGAATGTCTGGTGGCTTATCAATTTGTGCATGACTACCAAGTGACGTTAAAAGCATCTAGAGAGAGCTTAACATTGGCTAGAAACCGAATGAAAAGGTACACAGCCGAAAAGTGAAGCCCCTAATCTTGAAGAAGATTAGACGTCCACGATATAAGGCTTTGGTCCAACGTTTTGATGGACCATTTAAGGTGATTTGGTAGGTGGCCAGCTCCGCATACCAGCTAGATCTCCCTGAAACACTGAAAGCTCACCCAAATTTCCCATGTGATTTACTTGAAACCATTCATGGATGATGTGGTGACGATTCACGTGGAAAGATCAAGAGCCCCACCAACCATGTAGATGGAATACGTTAGGGACATTGACCAAATCCATGATCATTGAATGTGAGGATGAAGATTGAATCTTTTGACGAGGTTCTAGTCCATTGGAAGGGCGAAGCAAGGAAAGACGCAACTTGGGAGAAGCAAAAGAATTTGTGGCAATTTAAAGTGTAACACCCATACCGCTAATCCTCTACTTACCGTCTAACTGTCTCGGTTACCTTACTTCTTGCAGCGGAATTACAATTACTACGGCGGGTGATACAACGTCGCTAACCGCCCATACGGCTAGCAAGGCTTACTCTACATACAGTAACGGTCCTATGTTCAGAATATACAGAGCTACTATAAATACTTACCAATACATAATATCGTTTACTTACAATGTTTGATTACCAAGTATCCAAAATATAACAAATTACATCCCTTCTTCAAGTTACAAAAATCATGAGTTTAACAACCTACTCATTCTACCAATTCACAATTCTTTCAATATCCAAAAAGGGTGTACCCCATGGTACACCGGCTATTCAAAAAGGCATTAAGCCGTGTACAACTTGGTACACCATCCACAACCTACTCACTACACAAAAGAAATTAATCTTGGTCTCATCATGACCTTCATCCTTCTCGAGCACCTGTAAAATTAAAAATAGTGCCCCAAGGGGCTTAGCAAAAGCTGCGCATAAACTTCGCATACACCGCGTGCTAACGAGGGTACGCCGACTAATTGGTCGAATACATGGAGTTCGTTTTATACATGCATACATGCTATTACAAACATTATTACATTCATACAAGACACATACTTATAAGATACAATACATACAACCGAAAGACAATACACAAGCCAAACAACATAGCAATACACTTTACAGTTCATACTTCAATCTTTGTTAGCCAGTTGCCCATCCGGGTTAATCGGATGTTCTTTTACTCTTTACTCGGTACCATACTACTTACACAATCTTACTCATACAATACTTACTTACTTTCTTACTTGTTACTTACTTACTTATACTCATGTTAAGTCGGTGTGACCTCCGGGCAGGGACTACACCGTCCCACCACCGGGCTTTATGGTGGCTCACTAATCCAGGTTGCTACCCATTTAAGGGGTTTGGACCATGGAAAAGATTAAGGCCAAGATTTGGATCCAACCTCTTGTGTCTCCTCCTCCTCACGTGTGGCCGAAACTATATCGGACTTCTACTCATTCCAATTTACCAATTTCTTATTGTTAGAAATGCTAGCTAGTTAGGAATCAGTTAGAAGTCCTGTTCTACATTACTTGATCCATACCATACACAACAAGGCACACACACTTCATTCTCATCCATTCATTTCATGAATTATACAAACTGAGAGTTAAGATAAACATCCAACAAGGAACATTATCATATAAGCACAAGTAAGTGCAATAAATCCGATTTGTGCGTTTTATCTTATTTAGGTGATCAAGTAGCACACAAACACACAAATCAGAGTATCCAAGGTAGCATACAGGACATAAGAAATTCATACCGTTCACTGTTGACCTTGGACTCACCAACTCCCCTTCGGTGTTTGACTATTCGAATCCTATCACATACATAGAATTGGGTGGTTAATTATCTATAATTAATCTCACTTATCACTTTTCTAATGTTTCCCGGTTTATACATACTAACTCATTGTTGTTCTACTCCATTTACTTAAGTCACTTACTTTTAATTACTTTTTAGGCTTGTTTATAGCCTTAATGACCATTAAACATCATTAATCAAGTCTTGATTACCTTATACTATCATTATCTACCGAGTCCCTACCTTGAAACTGCTTTAAAATAGTCTCTGTGAAGATATTGGGGTGGTCCGGGTATGTGTCCGGGTTAACAAACACGGACCAATACCTCTGGTCACTCTCGAGTGTGTTTTATGGGTGGTCCGGGTATGTGTACTAGTTTACAAACCCGAACCTCAAGTTCTGATAACTCTCGGGTGTGATTTTGGGTGGTCCGGGTTTGTGTACCGGTTTGTAAACCCGGACCATCCCACTGTTATTTCGTCCTGCCATGTTTTTAGCCTAGTCCGGGTTTCTGTACAGGTTTGTAAATCCGGACCAGGTGTTGTAATGTAATATTCACTTGTTTTTTATTATGTTTCAACTCCAAACTTCTACCAACTTCTTCCCCAACCTTCCTACATATATTCTAGCATGTTTTGACATTGATTAGGCACTTAAAACTAACCTAATCCAATCTCTATACTAATTTGTCAACCTCTGTTAACTTACATGTTTTTCCACTTCTAGTTTCCTTCTGTTACAGGTTCTTTCTTCTTCAATTGCTACAGATTTTTCCTTTCTCCTTCCCCCCTACCTAAATGGTTCTTCTTCTAGCACTACTTAGTTAAACAACTTACATTATCCCATGCCTAGTTCCACTAAACTACACAAGTCCTCCTAAGTACAAACCAAGGTGCTAATCACACATTTTCTTCTCTGAACATATCCATGCTCTTTCCTCTCAACAACACTCAAGTCCCTAAATTCCTAGCCAAAATTTGACAGAGTTTCCCTACATTTCTAAGTATTCTCACTTCATTAATTTTCTCACTCGACACAGTTTACATCCCTGCTCAATATATACATTATTCACACCACATTTTAAATACTTGCCACAAGCTTAACACTCACACTTAGCATTTTGTTTACTTGTTTCAAAAGCTTCTAATTCACCAATACAATCAATACTAATATACTCATTTCTTTCCTACTGTTACAGTGGTTTAGCCATTGCTAAGGCAATGTACTTGTTCTTACATAAACATTAAAATCTGTACAAAGGTAAATCATTACCTTAAGTTCTTGATTCCTTTTTCCTTTCTCTCCTTCTTCCTTCCTTGCTCCTCTTTCTTTCTTTGTTCTGGTTTCCTTGTTTCTTGATTTTAATTAGGCCAAGATACAGCCACGTAACAAGGCACACACATAAGCTAGTAAATTTCCTAACTTAGGTATTAAACCCTAACTTGTGAGAAAACACTTAAAGCTCTTAGGAAATCTTACTTTGAACTTCTAAATGAAGTTTTGGGTAGAAAAATGACAATGCTTCAGCTCCCAAGGTGGAACACCAAAACCGGCTGAACAAGGGAGCAGTGGTGTTCATGTGAGTTTTTCATTTTGCAAGTGAAAAGATGGAAAAAGAAGAACTTTGGTCCCTTTCTTACCTTAGAACAAGAAGAAGGAGGTGGAGCTTCAAATGGTTGTCTTTAGGCCCCAAAAACGATTACACCCATGGAAATGAAGTTGAGGATTTTTTATTTTTGAAAGATGGAAACTGATCTCCAAAGCGAGGGAATTTCAACGGTATAATTTTTGTAGTATTTGGAGGTGATTTAGGCTTTCAAATATGGGAGGGAAGTGAGTTGTTGTGAGGCTTTTCTCAAATCGCCATTACTGGAGGAGAAAAGGAAGAAGAAGGGTGTCTGGCAGAGGCAAATCGTGAGAGTGTGCTGGTAAGGGAGGAGAGAGAGTTTATTTGCTTTTTACTTTATTTCATTTGTCCTTTTGTGCATTAGGATAAATTAAGAGAGGGGAGTGTGGCTGGCAAGGGGAAAAACGTGCCCCTTTTTCAATTTATGGAACCGGCTCCTATATTACAAGGGGGGAATTAAATTTTTGCTTTATTACATTTACACCCACAACTTCTCATCAATTTTTGCACTATTCACTCCCGGAACCCGTTTTCCGGAATTTTCTCGTTTAATCAATTTTATTGGTTCTAGACCTTCATTAATATTTATTAATGACTATTTAGTTGACTAAAATTATTACGAGTCTATTTAACCCGCTTAAAGTCACATTTTCCCGGTTTCCTCGAAAATCACGCTTTAAGGTTCGTTTGTGTTTTCAATTCATTTTAAGGATCCATTTTCTTCGGGATTTGTTCCCTAATATTTATTTAGGCATAATTAAGCTTCTAAAATCTTCATTAGCCTAATTAATCACTATTTTTAATTTCGGGGTATTTCAATCTACCCCCTTATGAAACTTTGCCCTCAAAGTTGCTCAAGGTTGACGGTTTACTATCTCTACTCATTTGGCAAACCAATTGCCACAATGTACCTTACTACCACCTTACGAGGTGTTCACTCTATCTTCATTACAAGCATACACAATTCAAGCACAATACACACTTACCATACACAATACACAATTACAATTCGCATGATTCCACAATCCACATTGAGTCAATAACATATAGCACAAATACATTACACATTGTACACCATACCAAAGTACACTTATCACTACATGTGCCCACAAAATATACTACAATACATGCATACTATGCAATGCTACCCCGAAGCAATGTAAAAACAAAACAGCTCTACCCCCCTTAAAAGGGGTACGCCCCGTACCCGCTAAGTACTAGACTAACTAGTCTATAAACAACTGTGGGTACTTCGCCCTCATGGTGTCTTCTAACTCCCACGTCACTTCTTCGACATCGTGATTTGACCATAAGACCTTCACCATTCGCACTAACTTATGGCGAGTGTCTTTGGTCTTAGTATCAAGGATTCTTACGGGATTCTCGACATATGTCATCGTCAGCTCAATGGATAATTGCTCGGGCTCTAGAACATGAGAAGGATCGGCGATGTACTTCTTGAGTTGTGACACATGAAAGACATCATGGACACACCCCAACTTCTTAGGTAAGGCTAACCTGTAGGCTGCGGATCCAACTCTCTCAGTGATCGTGTACGGCCCTACAAACTTTGGGCTCAGTTTCCCCTTCTGGCCAAATCGGAATACGCCCTTCATAGGTGAAACGCAAAAGAACACTTGGTCGCCCACGGCGAACTCAAGGTCGCGTCGTCGCACATCCGCATAGGATTTCTGTCTATCTTGGGCTGCTTTCATATTAGCTCGGATTTGTTGAACTTCTGCTTGGACTTGCTCAAGGTACTTCGGTCCTATAATGACCGCTTCACTCGACTCATCCCAACACAACGGAGTACGGTAAGGTCTACCGTATAAAGCTTGGAAAGGCGACATCTTAATCGAAGCGTGATAACTATTATTATATGAAAACTCGATAAGATGAAGCTTATCTATCTAGCTCCCCTAGAAGTTTAAGGCACATGCTCTAGCATGTTCTCGAGTGTCTGGATGGTCCTTTCTGTCTGACCGTCGGTATGTGGATGGAAGGCGGTGCTAAGCTTCAATTCAGTATATAGCGCTTCCCGTGTAGCTCTCCAGTATCTCGAAAGAAACCTGGTGTCGTGGTCAGATACGATAGTCTTCGGGACTCCGTGGTGTCGGATAATCTCCTTGTCGAATAACTCTGTTAGTTTCGCCACCTTCCAGGTGTCCTCATCGGTATGAAAGGGTAACCTTGGTGAAGACATCGACTACTACCCAGATCAGTTGAGTCCTCTCCCCTGGCAGTTGGGAGTCCTACAAACAAAATCCATGGAGATATCATGGAATTTCCACTCCGGAATTGGCATAGATTGTACCATTCTGCCCGGTTTTCTGTGCTCAAACTTTACTTTGTGGCATGTTAGGCATCTCAGCAGCACATACTCAGTCACATCGGATTCATTCCAGACCACCAGAAGTACCTCTTCATGTCTTTGTACATCTTAAAGGCTCCCGGATGGACGGATAGTGTAGAACAGTGTGACTCTCGCAGGATGCGATCCCTCAGCTCAGCATTGCTTCGGGGAATGCATAGCATGCCATCAGCGGATCAGACCATCTTACAACTTGAAGTCGTACTTCTTTTTTCGATGTGCCATCTGTGATTTCTGTCTGATCTCGGTCATGTAAGGCGTTCAACTTAGCGTCTCGCACCTCGTCAACCAAGCTAGAAGAAGAGAGTAACGAATGGAGCGAGTGTGCTCGACGGCTCGGGCCCGTCGGCTACAATTTTGCCTTCCCTTCTTTATACTATAGGTCGATGTCGTAATCTGAGATAAACTCCATCCACCTTCCGTCTCAGATTCTTTCGGAGGTTATACATACTGTAAGCGTGGTGGGTCAGGAGAGGTGAGGCTACCCCATAGGAGATAGTGTCGCCATATTCAAGGCGAAGATAATGGCTCCTAACTCTAGATCGTGGGTCGGGTAATTCTCCTATGTTATTAGCTGCGTAGGCTACAACCTTGTCATGCTGCATGAGTAGCACCCATGCCCTTGCCTGATGCCATCACAATACCCTCAAATCCCGTTGTCCCCTTTGGAAGAGTAGGAATGGGCACTGAGGTCAATAAGTCTTTTAGGCGCTGAAGGATGCCTCGCATTCATCCGTCCACACAAACGGTGCATCTTTCTTCATCAATGTGTCATCGGCTTAGCGACTTTCGAGAAGTCCTTTACAAACCTCCAGTAATAACCGACTAGACCAAGAAAGCTCCGGATGTCGGGAAACAGTCTTAGGTCTAGGCCATGATCGTACGGCTTGATTTTGGATGGATCAACTGACATACCCGCGCTCGAGATGATGGACCGAGGAAAGATACCTGATCTAGCCAAAAACTCGCATTTGGAGAACTTCGCATAAAGCTGGTTCTCGCGCAGTGTCTCAAGTACTTTCTGAGGTGGTAGCATGCTCTTCTGCTGACTTAAAATACACAAGATATTATCGATGAAGACTACAACAGAAGTGTCCAACTGATCACTGAACAGACGGTTCATTAGATCCATGAACTTAGCTGGTGCGTTTGACAAACCGAATGGCATCACGGTGAATTCGTAGTGGCCATATCTCGTATGGAATGTCATTTTCTCTATGTCTTGCTCTCTGATAGCAATCTGATGATACCCTGATCAGAGGTCAATCTTGGAGAAGACTGAAGCTCCTTTTAACTGATCGAATAGGTCATCGATGCGTGGCAATGGGTATTTATTCTTCACAGTGACCTCATTCAATTTGCGGTAGTCGATGCAGAGTCGGATGCTACCGTCCTTCTTCATCACGAAGAGGACCGGTGCTCCCCAGGGTGATATGCTCGGGCGTATAAACCCTTTGTCGAGAAGGTCACGCAATTACTCCTTGAGCTCAGTCATTTCTGCTGGTGCCATACGGTATGGTGCCCTAGCAATGGGACCAGTACCAGGCATGAGATCAATTTCAAACTCGACAACTCTCTAAGGTGGCATACCAAGTAGCTCCTTCGGGAATACATTGGGGAATTCTGATATAATTGGTACATCGGTACGAATCTGGATCTCTCTCCAGATCTTGTACATAGCACAGATACATATCGTGCCCCTTTCTGAGCTCCAGGTACATAGCCATAGCGGAGATGACTATAGTCGAAGGCTCTCTCGGCCTCTGGCGGTATGAAACAGTAACCCCAGACGGACTTTTGAGCAGCAATCTATGCTCGGCGCAGAGGATTCACCGGCCGCGCCAACCAGTTCATCCAACTATCAAGTCAAATCCCAACCCATTAAATTTGATGAAGGAGATGGGAAACTCTTCACCCTTGATTCGAATTGTGGGAGTTTTGTAATACTTGGTACACTTTACTCGCTCCTTCGACGGGGGAGTAACCAAAAAGTTTGGTAGCTCATCTGCGTCTAGCCCCAACCTCTTCGCGAAAGATGGCGAAATGAAGGTGTAAGAGGGCCGGAGTCGAATAGTACAGAGGCATCAATGCCGTCACTGGGAAGGTTCCCGTTAAGATGGTGCCGCTCTTACCGGCTGTGCTTCGGTGAGGATACTCAGGTTATCTTCGGTGCCGAGTCCCAACCTATTGATTCACAAGTTTGTAAGTAATGATGGTAGGGCACAAGTGGAATTTAATAATCAACACTGCTCTTTATTGATCAACCATCACAATACCGTGTCTCTAATACACGTTACTAATGCGTTACATGCTACTACAAGTTTTAATACTTTCTAAAGGTAAGGTTCAGGCGTCCTGGTTTCAGTGGTGGCATTGATTATGTCGGTGGTGCCAAATTCAAACTTGATCATTTTGATACCGTGAACAGCAACCTTGATTTCCACCCATGATTAGGACATCTCCTGATCTCAATACCATTTTCTCTGCGAGGTCCACACGCTTCTGCTCGCTATACAAAAATACCGCGTCATCACCAATGAACCAAGATACTACGGGTATTCCTTGTTCAAGAGATTCCGTCGTCTCGTCCTTATCTTGGTGTAAAACAAGTCATCCTTCTTTCTCATAGAAGTTGACGATACAAAGGTCCACTTCAAATGCGGGGATCGGATCATCTTCACATTGTTGTGCAAGTTCTACAGCTTGTGTAACAAGCGTCTGAAATTCAGTGGGTATTGTTGGTGGCGTCGCTCCGCCCTGTGTTCATGTCTTTCGGTATGTCTTGGTATAAGGATTTCAATCCTTTCCCAAGCACATCATCTTCAGCTTCATCTTCGCTCCACCGGGGAATTCAGGTGTGTAAAAATCCTCCTGGACCCGCTCCTAGTTTGTTGCATCGTCGGATGATGGAAATTTGGGCTTCGGGTATTAGGTATCCCTTTAACAGAATCATACCTGGTCGGATGACCTGACACTGCTCGTTGGAGAAGTGGTAAGTGGTGATGTTGTCGTCTTCATGGTTTGGGTTTGAAGGTATCGGATAGTAGATATTAAATCTACCTATGGTTGTAAATTTCATCTACAGTGAGTTCTAGTTTCAACTAGTTCATTTCATGCTCAAATACATACTTCGATTCGTTTACTCATGCATTCATTCAAACAAGTACTTCGGTACTTAGACATGCTTTTCAAGGATTCAAGGTTTAAAAGTTAGTACCTAGGCCGGACTTAGTACCGGTCCCGTCACGATCAATGATATGCAAGGCCGGCTGCCTCTAAGGTGCGCCCTTCTAAGGACCTTGGGACCCCAATCCGCGAGGCTGCTGGCCTGGAGCATCGCCAGATGCAACCTCTTGCCTTCCTCTGCTTGTAGCTCTAGAAGTTTCCCTTGGACTTCGAGTTTTCCGGGCACACATTAGCACGGTGTCCGGTTTCTGACAGATGAAGCATCTAATTCCCTCCCTTGGCAATCTGTGGCGGGGTGATCTGGTTGCACTTCTACAACATAGCTAGGCTGTCGGAGTAGTTCTTGCCATATCCGGAGCCCGAACCTGTGGCTTTGAGTGTTAGCACATTTGGTGCGGTAATACTAATTATTGCATTTACACATGTATGAATTTAAATTTAGAAGATTACCCTTGGACGGGTGTGATCTCAGTACCTTTGCAGCCACCGGCATAGAATAAGCAAGCTGAAGTGGCTCAGTTGCTTTGCCCTTCTCAGCATGGGCACTGCTCTCACTCGGGGTGTTCTTCTGTGATTGTTGAAAGAATTTCCCCTTCTTCTTCTTCCAGCTCTTGCCTTGGTTCTGCTCCTCTGAGCTGGTGTTCTTGCTATTGGCCTTGCGCTTAAGCGCCTGTTCCTCGTCTCTCAGCTGACAAGTGATTTCTACGCGAGATTCCGCATGGTAGCACTCCTGAAGTGTCAGGTAGTAGATGATGCTCTTACTTATTAAGGTAATGATTTAATATTGACAATGGTACCAAGGGTTCGAACCAACGTTTACCTGAAGGGAGGTAAATCTGGTGTACCCCATACCATACCGAAGGCGATGCCTCAGACCGCCATAGAAGCGATCGACCAAGACCTGGCCGGTGTACCCAAGGTCGGGTAGAGACGTAGAATGGAGGTGAAGGTGCGGTAGTACTCATCCACTGACATCTTTTCAGTCATTCTCAAGGCATCAAGCTCTAGACGTTTCTTGGTTTTGATGTGTTCGGGGTAGTACTTTGATCGGAGAATGGCGGTGAAAGATTCCCAATCAAACGTGGGGTCGTCGACATAATCGTGCTTTACTAGCTTCCACCAATCCATAGCAGCATCTTTGAGGTAGTATGCTGCTATCACTAGTTGAAAAAACATTTTAAATGACGCACTTTAAACCACGGTTATACTCATAACCGTCATTTAAAAACTTTATACCACGGTTATGATCATAACCGTCACAAAAAATATCGGCGGGAGATTTTATACCACGGTTCCATGCAGAACCGTCGTATATAGCTTTATATATACCACGGTTCTGACGGGACCGTCATATATAGTTTGACGCGTTTTATTATATACCACGGTTATAGGCCGAACTGTCATATATACTTTGACCCCTTGCATTATATACCACGGTTTTGTGACAACCGTCATTTTTAGTCATGGTAAAAAAAACTTTAAATGACGGTTTCTTGGTAGAACCGTGGTATATAGTCTAAGCGGGAATTCAAATTTTTGGCGAAAATTAACGCGGCTCTTTCTCCTTCTCCTATTAGATATATTGCTCTCACTGTTTTACAACCAACACTATCGAACAAATCGAACATGCTCTCAACTCTTCTTCTCTTCAACTTCGCATTTTTTTTTGCAACCCACCGGCGAACATGGAACAAATGCTCCTCTTCTTCATGCTTTGCGCCTCTTCTTCTTCAACTTTGCAACCCATCGGCGAACTGGAAAACAAGGAACACATGCGCCTCTTCTTCATGCTCTGCACCTCTTCTTGACGGTAATTTTTGCGAACAAGTAACAAATGCTCTGCGCCTCTTCTTCACGGTAATATTTGCGAACAAGGAACACATGCTCTTCTTCATCTTCATTGTAATTTTTGTAACCCAACCGGCGAACAGACGGTAATTTTGTAGCCCAACGACGAACACGGTAATTTTGTAACCCACCGATGAACAAGGAATACAACATTCACTCATTTATTTTGCAACCCTAATTCGCATACAAGGAACATACATGTTCTGCATTCTGCAGTGTTTGAGCTCTGTTGAATTAGTTGAAGCCGGCGCTAAAATCGCCGGTGATTTTTGGAAAAAAAACTATAAACCACGGTTTGACGAATAACCGTGGTTTATTAGTTCATTTTATAAATTAAATACCACGGTTCTACACAATAACCGTCATTAATACTCACTTTATACCACGGTTCGGGCTTTTAACCGTGGTATAAAGTCAATGATCTCACGGGAAAAAGGGGGTCTTAAACGACGGTCCAAAGGAACCGTGGTATAAACTCCCTTTTAAACGACGGTTTTTGAACCGTGGTATATAGGTTTTAGCTATATGCGACGCCAGTATAACCCACGGTTTCAAACCGTGGTATAGGCAAAATAACCGTCATTAAAAACATTTTTTCTACTAGTGTATTCTCACTCGAACTCTAGCAGGAGCTTTGAGGGTTTCAAACGCCGTCTCCATTTCGAAGATGTAGGCTTCAAGCTTTGCTGGGTCACTCTCACCTTTAAAGCAGGGCGGTCGGAGATCTGTGATTGATTTTACCCAGTTTACGTCTCTGGGTGGAGGGGGTGGGGTTGGTCTCGCTTAAGTTAGTTGGTTTTGCTGTGTTTGTTGTACAACGGTGATTACTTACGGTAGCATCTGTGATACCGTGGCAGCGACGATCTCTACTATCTTCTGTGTGCCCAGAGCATCAGTAGCCTCTCCTCGAGGTCGGCCTCGACCTCGTCCTGACATCTGCACAATTAACGACTTGCATTAGGTATTGCGACATTATGACCTTGTGATCATGTGGTCTTGAAATTAAACAATGGTATCGTCTGAAAGGACGTTAAGGGTATCCATTGTTATCAACGGTCATTCCTAGTTTGGTTTCTAGTTCTTCGTTTTAAAACGGTTGTAATCCTTACTCGGTAATCCCGATGCTTAGTAATTCTTGACATCAGAGCGTAACTACGCTCTGATACCACTTTTTTAACACCCCAACCGCTAATCCTCTACTTACCCTCTAACTGTCTCGGTTACCTTACTACTTGCAACGAAATTATAATTACTACGGTGGGTGATACAACACCACTAACCGCCCATACGGCTAGCCAGACTTACTCTACATTCAGTAACGGTCCGATGTTCAGAATATACCGAGCTACTATAAATACTTACCAATACATAATATCGTTTACTTACAATGTTTGATTACCGAGTATCCAAAATATAACCAATTACATATCCTTTCTTCAAGTTACAAAAATCATGAGTTTAACAACCTACTCATTCTACCAATTCACAATTCTTTCAATATCCAAAAGGGTGTACCCCATGGTACACCGGCTATTCAAAAGACATTAAGCCGTGTACAACTTGGTACACCATCCACAACCTACTCACTACACAAAAGAAATTAATCTTGGTCTCATCATGAGCTTCATCCTTCTCGAACACCTGTAAAATTAAAAACAGTGCCCCAAGGGGCTCAGCAAAAGCTGCGCATACACCGCGTGCTAACGAGGGTACGCCGACTAATTGGTCAAATACATGGAGTTCGTTATATACATGCATACATGCTATTACAAACATTATTACATTCATACAAGGAACATACTTACAAGATAAAATACATACAACTGAAAGGCAATACACAAGCCAAACAGTATAGCAATACACTTTACAGTTCATACTTCAATCTTTGTTAGCCAGTTACCCATCCGGGTTAATCGAATGTTCTTTTACTCTTTACTCGGTACCACACTACTTACATAATCTTACTCATTCAATACTTACTTACTTACTTACTTACTTACTTTCTTACTTACTTACTTATACTCATGTTAAGTCGGTGTGACCTCCGGGCAGAGACTACACCGTCCCATCACCGGGCTTTAGGGTGGCTCACTAATCCAGGTTGCTACCCATTTAAGGGGTTTGGACCATGAAAAAGATTAAGGCCAGGATTTGGATCCAACCTCTTGTGTCTCCTCCTCCTCACGCGTGACCGAAACTATATTGGACTTCTACTCATTCCAATTTACCAATTTCTTATTGTTAGAAATGTTAGCTAGTTAGGAATCAGTTAGAAGTCCTATTCTACATTACTTGATTCATAGCATACACAACAAAGCACACACACTTCATTCTCATCCATTCATTTCATGAATTATACAAACTAAGAGTTAAGATAAACATCCAACAAGGAACATTATCATATAAGCATAAGTGCAATAAATCCGATTCGTGCATTTTATCTTATTTGGGTGATCAAGTAGCACACAAACACGCAAATTAGAGTAGCCAAGGTAGCATACAGGGCATGATAAATTCATACCGTTCACTGTTAACCTTGGACTCACCAACTCCCCTTCAATGTTTGACTATTCGAATCCTATCACATACATAGAGTTGGGTGGTTAATTATCTAAAATTAATCTCACTTATCACTTTTCTAATGTTTCCCGTTTTATACTTACTAACTCATTGTTGTTCTACTCCATTTACTTAAGTCACTTACTTTTAATTACTTTTTGGGCTTGTTTATAGCCTTAATGATCATTAAACATCATTAATCAAGTCTTGATTACCTTATACTATCATTACCTACCGAGTACCTACCTTGAAATTGCTTTAAAATTGTCTCTGTGAAGAAATTGGGGTGGTCCGGGTATGTGTCCAGGTTTACAAACCCGGACCAATACCTCTGGTCACTCTCGGGTGTGTTTTATGGGTGGTTCGGGTATGTGTACTAGTTTACAAACCCGGACCACAAGTTCTGATAACTCTCGGGTGTGATTTTGGGGTGGTCTGGGTTTGAGTACCAGTTTGTAAACCCGGACCATCCCACTGTTATTACGTTCTACCTAGTTTTTAGCCTGGTCCGGGTTTTTGTACCGGTTTGTAAACCCGGACCAGGTGCTGTAATGTAATATTCACTTGGTTTTTATTATGTTTCAACTCCAAACTTCTACCAACTTCTTCCCCAACCTTCCTACATATATTCTAGCATGTTTTGACATTGATTAGGCACTTAAAACTAACCTAATCCAATCTCTATACTAATCTGTCAACCTCTGTTAACTTACATGTTTTTCCACTTCTAGTTTCCTTCTGTTACAGGTTCTTTCTTCTTCAATTGCTACAGATTTTTCCTTTCTCCTTCCCCCTAGCTAAATGGTTCTTCTTCTAGTACTACTTAGTTAAACAACTTACATTACCCCATGCCTAGTTCCACTCAACTACACAAGTCCTCCTAAGTACAAACCAAGGTGCTAATCACACATTTTCTTCTCTGAACATATCCATGTTCTTTCCTCTCAACAACACTCAAGTCCCTAAATTCCTAGCCAAAATTTGACAGAGTTTCCCAACATTTCTAAGTATTCTCACCACATTAAATTTCTCACTCGACACAGTTTACATCCCTGCTCATTATATACATTATTCACACCACATTCTAAATACTTGCCACAAGCTTAACACTCACACTTAGCATTTTGTTTACTTGTTTCAAAAGCTTCTAATTCACCAATACAATCAATACTAATATACTCATTTCTTTCCTACTGTTACAGTGGTTTAACCATTACTAAGGCAATGTACTTGTTCTTACATAAACATTAAAATCTGTATAGAGGTAAATCATTACCTTAAGTTCTTGATTCCTTTTTCCTTTTCTCCTTCTTCTTCCTTGCTCCTCTTTCTTTCTTTGTTCTGGTTTCCTTGTTTCTTGATTTTAATTAGGCCAAGCTACAGCCACGTAACAAGGCACACACAGAAGCTAGTAAATTTCCAAACTTAGGTATTAAACCCTAACTTGTGAGAAAACACTTAAAGCTCTTAGGAAATCTTACTTTGAACTTCTAAATGAAGTTTTGGGTAGAAAAATGACAATGCTTCAGCTCCCAAGGTGGAACACCAAAACCGGCTGAACAAGGGAGCAGTGGTGTTCACGCGAGTTTTTCATTTTGCAAGGGAAAAGATGGAAAAAGAAGAACTTTGGTCCCTTTCTTACCTTAGAACAAGAAGAAGGAGGTGGAGCTTCAAATGGTTGTCTTTAGGCTCCAAAAACAATTACACCCATGGAAATGAAGTTGGGGATTTTTTATTTTTGAAAGGTGGAAACTGATCTCCAAAGCGAGGGGATTTCAACGGTATAATTTTTGTAGTATTTGGAGGTGATTTAGGCTTTCAAAGATGGGAGGGAAGTGAGCTGCTGTGAGGCTTTTCTCAAATCGCCATTACTGGAGGAGAAAAGGAAGAAGAAGGGTGTCTGGCAGAGGCAAATCGTGAGAGTGTGCTGGTAAGGGAGGAGAGAGAGTTTATTTGCTTTTTACTTTATTTCATTTGTCCTTTTGTGCATTAGGATAAATTAAGAGAGGGGAGTGTGGCTGACAAGGGGAAAACGTGCCCCTTTTTCAATTTAAGGAACCGGCTCCTATATTACAAAGGGGGAATTAAATTTTTGCTTCATTACATTTACACCCCACAACTTCTCATCAATTTTTGCACTATTCACTCCCGGAACCCGTTTTCCGGAATTTTCTCGTTTAATCAATTTTATTGGTTCTAGACCTTCATTAATATTTATTAATGACTATTTAGTTGACTAAAATTATTACGAGTCTATTTGACCCGCTTAAAGTCACGTTTTCCTGGTTTCCTCGAAAAAACACGCTTTAAGGTTTGTTTGTGTTTTCAATTCATTTTATGGATCCATTTTATTCTGGATTTGTTCCCTAATATTTATTTAGGAATAATTAAGCTACTAAAATCTTCATTAGCCTAATTAATCACTATTTTTAATGTCAGGGTATTTCATAAAGAAAAAAATATATTGAACATTTTGCCAAGGACGACTAAGAAATAGGTGGGGGTGGTTTGTCACGCCCTTTTTGTAAAGTAGCTTTTTGCTGGGTGATTGTTGTTGGTTGTAATGACACCGAATGTAATGAAGTTTCTTTATGAATAAAAAAAGTAGCCACATACTTATGAGTTGTTCCTATGTTGCAATAGCTTAATTGCTCATGTATTACCCCTTTACGTTCTCTTGCAGGCATGCTTGAGGCGTGAGGCCCCTGTCAGGATAAGCATTTCAGCAAGGGTCTATCCCAGGTTGTAGTGTCGCAGGCTGGCGGCACTTGTCAAAAGAACAGTTTCCTTAACGACTATGTTAGCGATCATAATGTCAGCTAACAGATGCCTTGGATCATATAGGCACGTAGTCCTTTCATAAGTAAGGTGTGATGGGCAATGCACCTGAGGAACTTTTTGAGGGTTAAGGTAAGTTTGGTTCACGGTGGAGGTGGGTGTACCATGTAGCTCACGTTGGCACCCTCATCTAACAATTCGAGGATTCCTCTAGACATACCCCCTGGAGTTCAAGTGACCCTAGACCCGATCTAGAGTTGGGTTTCAGTAGATGGCTTGCAGTGTGGGTGTTGGCGCCCTTGGACTTGGGCTTAGGTCTCAGGTCGGGACCTTCGAGTCGGGCTAAGTGAGTCAATGCTGAGATCTCATCGTATGGAGACTACAGTTCATTTGTTATGTCCCAGTTTTCTTTTTCATTTGTTTTTGCTTTGCAAAGGGAGTGTCATGTTATTTTTTCTCCTTATGTTAATGTGAGTATGACATGCGTGGCTGATTTTATTATCTTAGAAGGGAGGAGGGATAAAAGGTCATTTGGATTTATAATTAGTAGAGTTAGGAAGGAAGTTCCTAATTCACGTTATTTCATTCCCCTCATCTTCTTTTCCCGTTCTACTTTCTTCTCCATTTGCTCTTCTCCTTCTCCATTCCACTCTCTCTTTTTCTTCCTTCTTTGATCTGTTATTCTGCTTCCAGATTTGATCGTTGTATGGTTCTACGTGAGAGTCCCGGTGTGTCAGTTCGTCGGATTCCAGGTTTGAGATTGTGGGTTTGGTTTCATGTTAGTTCTTCGTTTCATTTCGTTTCCATTTCAAATTTTGGTTCTGACTCCTTGTTAATTGACCAGCTGTTTGCTGAATTTCGAGTGGGGATTCGAAGAGTGTGTTGTGTGGTTTCTATAGAGGGTTGCAGTTCTTTGATTTGAGGTAGGTGGTAGATGGATTCAGTATGGGTGTGTTCACCCATGGGGATTCTAGGATTTTGTTTCATTTCTGAATGTGTTCGATATGTTCTCTGATTTTGATGTGAACATGGGTTGGCTTTGATTTATATTTTCTCTCAGCTAATACGCCATGATATTGTGTTTTGATTGCCTACTTTGTTATAGAAAGTTATGTGTTATAAATGGTGATTTTGTGGCTTTGGATCATCTTTTTCTGCTTTTGATTTTGCCTTGTCCAAACATATGTCCGGACTTACAAGTTTGAACAGTATGTGCGGACGCCTTTGTTTTTTACAGTTTCCACTGTGTCTGAACTTCCGTCCGGACATGCAAGTTCTGATGGTAAGCGAGGAATTCTAGGTTTAAATATGACTTGTGTCTGAACGTGTAAGCTTGAACACAAGTTCGGACACCTCGTATGATTTTTTTCGGACTTTGTATGAACTTGTAAGTACGGACACAAGTTCATACGCATGTATTTTTAGTCTCGACATGCATCCAAACATGCATGTTCAGACACATGTCCGGAAACCCCTCTGAATTTGGCTAAAATGTTCGTTTGACTTCTGTTTTGCATTCTGTTTGTGGTGTTATGATTTCCCTGAGTGTGTATAAGCTATTTTGACATGTTTTGGTATGCGTTTACATGTTTTTCCATTCTAAAAGTATTTGTTTTGTTTATGATCCCTGAAATTCTTTGAAAGTGTGATTTTGGTTTTCGTTTTCGTTCGCCTTTCGTGCTTTGGTTGTCTTGGCATAAGACCTATGTTTTGCAACGACTTCGGTTTCGTTACATCATAATAAAATGTGCTTTGGTGTTTGTATTTTACAACACATTATGTTCTGTAAGTAAAGCTTCTGTTTTGGGTCTAGTCATTTCTCCTCTTGAGTCATGGATGGCTAGGTCTAGCTATCCAGCAGCATGCCGCGTAGGATGTTCTTTTGTTTCTGTTATACGGGTACTCTCCCCATTTTTGTTTTGGGACTGACGGCCCATTGGTGTAGCCTTGATTTTTGAACCACTATCCTAAGTTAATTTGGGTTGATTAGGATCTGATCGGGTTCGAGGTCTACTTATAACCTAAGGTTAATAACTATGTCTAATAACATTAATTATTAAAACCTAAGTTAGCTCATTGGAACCTATTAAGAGCCGCCACCTAATTTTAACCTACGGTAAATTAGGAAAGGATAGTTTGGGTTTGGGGGCTTGGTATTCGACTATTTCAGGGTTCAAATTACTTTCATTACTCTTCCAGGTCGTTTTTCCTCAACTTATGTCATTTAGGGCTTATTACGGAGTCGATTTAACCTAAGTGTGCAAGTTTTTGATTTTTTTTGTATGTTGACTGAAAAAAATTAAATTACCTAAACTAGGGTTTCAGAAGTAGAATTTTAATTCTGTCTGTGGCCACGGACCTAATGTCCGAACCCACGGACCCTAATTAACCTAATTAAATAGTAAAGTCTGGATTACGAGAAAACAAAGTTTTGCAAAACTCCGAGGCCACGGACAAGGCATCCATGGGCCCGGACATAAGTAAAAAACCCTAAATTTTGAAAATAAAATTGTCCCGCCACCGCTCGAGATCCCGGACGTAGAGTGAAATATCCCAAATATTAATTGGGATAATTAATAATAAGTTATTTAAATGAAAGTGTTTAATGAAAGGTTAACTGTCCTTAGATAAGTAAAAAGGAACAATATGATATAAATGATCTTAAGGAGGTTAAAAGAGTATATTTAACGATAACTGTACATTAATAAATAAATATATATATGTATAAGTTAAAAGGGGGGGAAGACCATCCTTAATCACATGCAGTAATAAACATCAGTGAAGACCTAAAAAGGTTTATTAAACTTTAAACATTAGGGAACCATTACGGAGGAAAAGAGAGAAGTTAAATAGCAACCATGATATTATATAATATACAAGGAGGAACATAAAATAATAACAAGGACATTATTAAAATGGTATGTAAATAGTAATCATTAATTTAATCAGACTTCTTAATTAAGTATTATTAGGATTATGTAATAAGTACTCCCTCCGTTAATTAATAACTGTCGTTTTAGGTAGTGATTCTTGTTCAAAAATATCTGTCATTCTAGCTTTTTGACACATCATTTTCCACTTTTAACCCTACTATTCAATACAAAAGTAATTATTATTTAGCTGGAAAAGTGGGGGTACATGCGTCTTTTTTCTACTTTCCTTAATAAATGTGCAAGTTTCTAGAATGACAGATATTGTTGAACGGAGGGAGTATATAATTTTAACAGTCTTGTTATGCCTTAATCAGATTTGTATAAATATCTATAAGATTTATGAAGGGTTTATTAAATTCTAAGCTTATATAAATTAATAATAGTTATTACATAATCCTTAATAATACTTAATTAAGAAGTCTAATTAAATTATTGATTACTATTTACATACCATTTTAATAAGGTCCTTGTTATTATTTTATGTACCTCCTTGTATATTATATAATATCATGGTTGCTATTTAACTTCTCTCTTTTCCTCCGTAATGGTTCCCTAATGTTTAAAGTTTAATAAACCTTTTTAGGTCTTCACTGATGTTTATTACTGCATGTGATTAAGGATGATCTTTCCCCTTTTAACTTATACATATATATATTAATTTATTAATGTACAGTTATCGTTAAATATACTCTTTTAACCTCCTTAAGATCATTTATATCATATTGTTCCTTTTTACTTATCTAAGGACACTTAACCTTTCATTAAACACTTTCATTTAATTAACTTATTATTAATTATCCCAATTAATATTTGGGATATTTCACTCTACGTCCGGGATCTCGAGCAGTGGCGGGACAGTTTTATAAATATCTCTATAGTCTACACTCCTCCTCCTTCTACTGTAATTTAGATTGAAGAGGGACTGAAAACAGCCCGTTCCAGAATTGACAAAATACCAAAACTTTTTTGCTCTTTATGGTGATTATGGCAACGCAAGTGGTTGCTTATTCTGTCACCTCTTGTGAATCATACGTTACACATAGAGCAGCAGCACTTTGCTATTGTAGAATAAAAAAAATTCCAAAGACAGACTTGAATATATACATTCCAATCTGTTTAATAGATGCTAAACTTTCCCCTACCTTTGCTGTTGCCCGAGATGCTATTGCACAGCAGGTAAAAATGCATCATTTGGTTCAAAACAAAGAACAATTTTGGTGGTTGCTGTGCTGAAACTATGTTGGTAGTTGTTTTGTGTAGCAATACAAACGGTGGAGGTAAAACTATTGGCAAAGAGATATATATATACATATTTTGTTTACTAGTAACTACCCTAACATTATTTAGGGAAGAAATTTGGGAAAATAGTGGATTTTGTAATTAAGGGACAAAATTTAGGAAATTAGTGTCTTTTGTAATTATGGGAATAAATGGAAACAGTCGAGTGTTTGTATTATTGCCAATCTGCTGAGTTTAACTAAAACTTAATTTAGGGTGATGGTAAAATTAGATTAATATGGATTTTAGGACTTTTGGTGGGTGAATAAGTGATAAGGGGATCTTGGTCATTGTTTCACGTAATTGATACTAAACACAAAAATAATAGTTTGGTAACTTAATTGATGAATTGGGAAGTTAAACAAATTAGCGTCAAGAGAAAAGGGTAATGTTGATGGTTTGATAACTAACTAAAAGTATTGTTTTATGTTTATGCCAGACAAAGGAAAACTGTGTTATGTGTTATGCTACTAATTCGGCAGGTTATGGTTGATTTGGCGATTGGTGACGAGTTAATATATTAAACTTAATTTGTTAATTGAGAGTATTTGAGTTTTGAAGATTAATGTGCAATGAGCGTTGGTGATGGATTAAAATAATTAAGGAATTAATAAGTTAATAATCATGGTTGACGAGGTTTTGTTGGTGAAGAAATAGTTAGTTAAGATTTTTAAGTTTTAATTGCCATTTTGCAAAATGGGAAAATTTGATCTACTAAAAAGCTAAGAAATTAATCCTAAAAATTAATAAATTAAATCCCTACGAGTTGCAAAATACTCGGTCACAATAGTAAATTAATCAAGAAACCGAGGTCGAATCCACGGGGACTATGTGATTAAATCTAATCCTAAGAAAACAGCAAATGAAAGGGTTGTCGGTTGTTTTGGTTTTGAGAATTTAAATAACAAGAAAACTAGTAAATAAGCGAGCAAATAAATTCAATGAAAAATCTGATTGAAATGGAACTCCGGGTCAGGTTATCTTTTTTCGACTGTCAGATTATGCAATTCCTGCTGGTTAGTTTGAGATGTCGATTGACAAAATTCCTAAAACTTTCCCAAAGACTAAATCCTAGCCTTAAGAACTCGCCTAGCAGAACGTACTAGATCTAATCAAGGTTTAGCACAACATGAATAGACGGAATAGGCGCGAGGAATAAATGTTTGCACTTGAGAAAAAATCTAACCTATCCAGTATAATTTTCCATAAGTTTACAGGTTAATTGACCTATCTATTTATCACGGATCTGATTAAAATAGACTTCGAGAGCAATTCAACAAATTAGCAAGATTTATTGAAAGCGCAAAGAA
The DNA here is from genome assembly GCA_023374045.1 of Limonium bicolor. Lineage (NCBI taxonomy): Eukaryota > Viridiplantae > Streptophyta > Magnoliopsida > Caryophyllales > Plumbaginaceae > Limonium > Limonium bicolor. Next base: position 267,154,783 of record CM041778.1, on the reverse strand, counting down.
GAAATTAATCTGTAACAACCGGTAAATTTCTCAAACCAACGAGTAGCAGAAATTACAACATCAAAACAGTCAGATAACCATCCCCGGAGTCTAACCCTCTTAGCCGAGCATAATCAAAGAAGAAATACAAAAAGAGAGAGTAGAAATCACCTTGATATTAATTCTAAAATTTACCAAGTCAAAGGTTGAGCAGTTGAGCGAATATGGAGCAGAAAACTTCTTCTCCGGTGATGAAGTGGTGGCGGCAGGGCAAGGAGACTGAGGGAGGAGCGGCGTGAATGGTTTTGGGTTTGAATTCTGAATTTTCAAGTTGAATTATGAATGCTCTGGATGCCCTTTTTCTCTCCAAAGTCTTCCTTATTTATAGTTGAAATCAGAACTATTCGTCTGTCCATTGATGGTCTTCTTTTCAATTTTTCAATTTTGTGTAATAAATAAAGACCTTCAATTTCCTTTAACTTCCCTTATCAATTATCTTCAACCATTAATAACACTTGGAAGGAATATGGAGTTTCTTTATTTATTCAACTTCATCCATCAATAACTTTTGGAAGACTCCTGAGTTACCTGCGCCCTCTCTTCTTTTATGCTTGTCTTTTTTTTTATTCTTCTTTCTTTTGTGTCCTTGCGGCAGTGTCATTAAAATATATATAATAAACGTTGTACCGGACACAACTTCTGCAGGGTCTATATTCTCCGTATAAGCTCCGATTTGTTCCCCGTTTGCGGTGTTGGAAAGCTCTTGAGGAGAATTATGCATTTTCACCATCATTTTCTGGTTTAAACATATAAATTGACATCAGTTCTTGCTAAAGTAAGAATCAAGAAACGCATAGGATAAGTGTGAGAAAGCGCCTAAATGTTGCATAAATTAAGAATTTAGCACTAATAAAACCATGCTGGTTTCACGCTTATCACATTTTAACAAAAAAAATTTGGTTAAGTACATAAATTTTAAAATTGAATAATATGAGTGGTTAATGGATCCTAGCAATTCCTATTGGGTATTGACGGTAATCTATTATTAAATTGAAATGGTCATAATTTAGTTAATTGGTGTCTTTATAAACGTGTTGTAATATGGCTTAAAAGGGGTGTTAATATATACAGGCAATGAGTTGTTTAAATTAATGAGCTTAACTTGCTTACAAGTTCACGGTTGTGTTAGTGTTCAGAGGAGTTTAATAAAAACAAGAAAATGATTTATAAAGAATAGATAATGAATTGTTATGTGGTTGAGAAGGTTAGTATTAAACACGTGAGAATTTATATATATTTATATAAACAATGGTGGATAAAAAGGTTAAGAAGGTATGAATGTATATATTCTTGTAACATTAAATTTATGGGAACATACTTATATATGGAGATGTATATAGTAAAGATTACATTATAAGGTAAGATGATAAATGTAATACAAGGGTAACCTTGAAACTAATGTTAACAAACTCATAAGTACATACATATGTATATACATATATAATTGGAGGATTTGAACAGTTAACCTAAAGGTTTAGAATTCTAATGGTGGTTGGATTATAAAGTTAGAATTATTGGGGGGGGATTGATATAATGTTATTATTAACTATAACAATTATAGGAACAAGTGTGTCACTATAAATACACCTTGGTTAAATGGATAAGAGTCACTTAGTATGTCATTTAATTTGAAAGGAGTATACATATATATATTTATATTAATATATATATATATTATATATATATATTTATATATATATATATATATATATATAGGAATATATAATCAAAGGATTGAGATTTTGATTGATGGAGTAAGAGAGATATATATATATATATATATATACATATTGGTGAACTAAAGACAAGGAGGATTAATGTAATAATGGGGTAACATTGGAACTTATGGGAGCATACACATATGTGTATAAATATGTATACACATAGATAAAGGGTGAGAACAAAGATGATTTTATAATGCATATGGAACCTAAGAAATTATAGGATATAAATAATGAGTGCGTATGAAATGATATAACTATATAATATAGTTTATGACTAATATGTTAAGAGAAGAGTTTAATATATGAGAAAATCATATTATGACACACTAGACACAAATGTCTAAGTAAATGTGTGAAGATTTAATCCAATGAATGAATTGAACTATTTTGAAAAGGTTTTTTATCATGAAACTTTTTCTTTTTTTTTCATCACCCTTTTCTAAGGGCATCCACAATGGTGGAGAGTTTCTTAACTAATTTCTATGTGCCATGTCAACAAAAAATATTTTTTTAATGGCTAAGCAACTCAACCAATATATTCATCCCTACAATAAGAAAGTTTCTTAACATTCTCACTCCTCCCACTATTTTCTCTTCTCCCTTTCTCCCGCTATCTTCTTTTTACTTTATCATCCTGTACAAAATTATTAATAAATTGAAACAACCAATCAAATTGAATGTCCGTACGTTGCTTAAATAAGAATTGATGAAAGAGAAACTTGGTGGATTCCATACCACTGTAGAGTTTTTTTCAATTTCTTACTGATATATTTGGGTGGAATCCACACCATTGTGGATGCCCTAAGATATTCACCCATAAGAATTGAACTATTTTGAAAAGGAAAGAAAGATATTACCCAAAAGTAGATCAAGGATAAAAATAGAAGTAAGGTCATATTCTCATGCTAACAAAAAGAATCACGAAGTGAGAAATGATATCTAAAAGTCATTAGAAAGCTTACCTCTTAAGAGAACAAATATTTAGCCTTCCCTAATGTCAACTTAATCAAAGACATACAAAAAGCTGAGTAGACGGTTAATAAACTTAAAACTTATTATATTGGATAAACTAAACATGCTTCGGCCATATGGACGTCTACCACTGTAGACAAGTAAGTCCATCTACTCACTGGTAGATGGCATATGACTGTTGTCCAAATCATAAATGTGTGAGGCTGGACGGGGAATTATCCTTAACGTGTCACCCGTATGATTATGTGAGATTGTGATGGAAGTGAGGCTTCGTATGATGGAAATGGGACAAGTGAGACTAATTCAGTTTCAACTAACTTGTGATCCTTACTAACTACATTGGTTGATATCTTGCTAATGATGTGACTATTGTGAATTATTGTATGGATAATTAAGTGTTTGTCGTGTGTTTAGTTCCGCAGTTACAATATTTTATGAGCATGTAAATGGAACAGCATGAAATGAATCTCATGTTAAGCAAGATAACTAATCAACCTAAGTGGCCTAAAGGGTCTAGGATCACATTTAGCATACCAACAGTTGGCTGAGCCTTTATGGCACCACATTGTAGGTCTTGATCGAGTTACAAAGCCGGAGTGCGGTACTATTGGGTAGTCTACGTCATCTTTTAGTTTCTGCACTCGTCAAATTTTAGTTTGTATTATATACACCGATGTAAGTATTGGGAATGTTTTAGATGCTCACTATTCTACATTTCCGGTTCATGGATGTAGTATGTGTAAGATAGTAATAGAATATCTCAGTTCATCATAGCGGTTAAGGATTCTAGTATTGTGATAAATATTTGCTTCTTTACTCACATGGGTGAGTAATGACACGTGACACCCGTATTAGAAGTTAGATTTAGTTTCTGTTGTGAGTCGTCTTTAAGTTAGTTACGCGATTTCGGTTAGTATGAGATTAGGAGTAGGGGCGTTACATAGCGTCCATGGGTGTGGACCTCCCTAGGACGACAGCGTTTGGGCGGTTCCCGATGGTGTTTTTAGCTCAAAATTTATGGGTAGATATCCTGAAAGATTCTAAACATGTTAGTGATTAACAGTTTTCAATTCGACTTCAAATTAAGGATGAAACTTAGTGACCGAGTTATTAGATAGGAACACAAACAAACACTAATTCGGGAGCTGAAATATAGTCAAATTAGTTTGAGATTAATACTAAATCTGTATGATAATAAAAGGTGTTAAAGAATTAGAATTCAAACCTGTTTTGACTTTGGGATTAGATTGTTCCTTCCCGTCGGGAATCTTCAAAAGCTTTTTTGATGGTCGATCCAGTTTCGACTTCGACCTGAGCTTCTGACCCCTTATTCCTTGTGTTGTTAACCATGTTTTGGTTCTGTATTTGTGATGTTTTGGTGTTTGGAATTTCGATAGGATAGGAAAGATTGTGTTTTTGGAGATTTCGGGATGATTTCGGTAGAGTTTTGGTATTGAAGAGTGTTGAAAACGTGGGAGGCAGGTTGGGAGACTTGATCTCTGACCTTGGGAAGTTTTTTTGAAGATCTTTAGATTTTTTGGGGATGGTCCTTTTATAGCAAAAGCATGGCCAAATTGTTAGAACAAAATCTTTATCTAAAACCCTAATTTGTGCTTTAAAAGAATATGATTTTTAAAAATATTCTACAGGGCGATAAAATTTCTGAAATTTTAACCACCAATAAAAGAAAAGTTTTATAGGAATTTTAAAACTTGGAATCGGGTTATTTTGATAAATAACCGATTAGATAAAAATGTTACAATCTGGCACGTTCCATAATTCATAACTTATGATTGGAAACTCTAAATTACAAAATTCAAATGGGTTAGTCTCTAAAAATTATCCTATGTATTGTTTTAAAATTTCATGACATTTGGAATTTATTTGGGTATTTTACAAAAGAGAGAGAAAGTTGTAGGAAAGTTTGAATTTCTCTAAAATTTTAGGCTGAGGTTCCACATAAAATATTTTCAGGTTTATGACTGTATGTAGTCATTCTAACCACGTGACAATTTTTTATTTTTTAAAACCTTCTTCTTTTCTATTTTGAGGCTATTTCATGTGTTTATTATTAAGGAAATTAGCTTATAATATGAACTAAAAGCTATATTTCTAGAATAAAAGTTATCTGAAAATTATTAAATGCCTTTCATAATGACTATGGTATTTGGAAGTATTTTGAGATGGTGAACAAGTTATATGAAAATAGAAAATCCTGAGAGTATCCTTGGAAAATCCCGCCTTGGTGCATTTTAACCATTTTACCCTTGTATTCGTATTTGTGCGCTAGGACCCTTCCCGAGGGTCAAAATTTTGAGTATAACAATTGGTCTTTGGACCATTTATGCGTTGTCTAGAATATTTCAATCTATGGGTCTTTGACCCTTTTTGAGTTGTTGAGGATCTTATGATCCATTGATCTTTGACCATTTTTATGTGTGCTCTGAGCTAGTGTCCCACACTGATTTGTGAATGTTATGATTAGTAAACACTTTGATTTATGGATTTTGATCATTCTGCTAAATATGTTTTGACTTTTGGTTTCTGATTAGATGAAATACCCCAAACCTAGATATGTCAATTAAATGTTAAAATATGGTATTATAAGGCTAAAAAGTGCCTTAGAAATGTTAGTAAGCAATTTAAACCATAGTAAACACAATAAAGTACCATTAAGACAATTTGAGCAAAAACATGCTCTAAACTTAGGGTAACCTTGATTAGGACCCAAAGAGCTTACCAAGGCCTTATTAACATGATAATGGACATGTTAAACCAATTACCAAAGAAAACCAAGCTCAAAAGCAAGTTAAAACACAAATTGTGCTTTAAGAAGTCTTAAAGCATGTTTTCGAAAAATTGTCTTAGAAATGGGTTTTTAGTGGCTAAATGCCCATGATTTCACCTTAATCAATATGTGTACTACTTAGTATCACATTAGGAAGACTAAATCAATGGGAAATCAAAAATTTCACAAATTTGTGCACTAATTATGAATAGTACCCAAATAGTGCCCAATTTAAGTCTTTAATCTCCTTTAAGTGGTGAATGGTCAAACTAGTACCTAAATAACATAAGGGGGCCGGTTTTTACAAGGTGTCTCATCACCTAACTCATTCAGCAAGTGTAAAATAAAGGAAAGGAGAAGGAAGTTCACTATTTGAAAAGTAACATATATTTACTTTCACTTTACTCTCTTCTCCTCTTATTTCTTTTCCTCCCAACCAGTCACCACCTTCATCCTCTCTTCTTTTTCACGTAAAGGAACAGACCTACATGGTTCTTCATCTTCTCCAAACTTCAATTCCTTGCCAAATCCAACTCCAAGCTCCAAATCAAAAACTAAGCACATATTTGTCTTAGTTGAGTCAAGGCCTTCCATCCTCTCTTTTCAAAATTCCAAAACAAGAAGTTGGACTCCATTTAAGGAGCTCCATTTGAAGAGGAAAATTCAGTTTTAAGAGCTAGTATATGCTCTCTTTGGTTTAAGGTAAGAAAAAGCTTGAAAAATCATCTTTTCTTCCATTTTTGTTCTTGGCCGAAAATTGCCATTTGAAGTGCCTTGCTTTACACATTGTATTAGCCTTGATTCAATCTTCAAGAGCTTAGTTGAAGCCATGCCTTGACTCCTTATCAAAGCCCATTCCAAACTCCTAAGGTAATCATCTCATTTTAGTGCACTAAGCACTCTTTTGTAACCTAAGGATGATTCCATGAGTCTAGGTATAATACTTAGTACTCATTATGTCTATTTGTACATTGATTAGAAGATTAGCAAGGGAGCAAACCCCTTGGCCGATTTTCAGTCAAGAAAACCAAGAGGAAGAGAAAGAGAAAAAGGCTTGAAACATAAGGTAATTTGCTTGCCTTAGTGTAGTTTAATGCCTTAAGGAAATGGTATTGGATAGATACCAATTATAGCCTATAGCTTACCTTGATGTATGGTTTATATTAACCTAGGAAAAATATATGAACAAGCTCATGAATTTGTGACTAAAGAGCTAATGGTATATGAGTTAGTAAAATAACCACAAGGTGGATTATAAGGGCATATGAGATTGATGTGTGTATTTGCAGGTTGAAAGCATTATATATGTGGGAAATTCAGTGTTTAGTTCATGTCATTTAAGGGCCTAAGACCCATGTCATTTAAGGGCCTAAGTGCCAAGCAATTTAAGTTTATGCACTATATTGTGATTTGGTGTAGTTTAGGTGTAGTTTAGGTGTAGTTTGTGTGTAAAGAACCTTCATTAAGGATGTTAATGTCTTTGGCTTGTTTAAGGATGAAAAACTAAGTGTTTTGGTGTAAGAGTATACTAGAGAAGCTATGGCAAATTTTGGTTGAGAAACTAAGAGTTTTAAGTGCTTTGATGAACTATGGTGACCTAGGTTGTGCTAGGGATTGTTAAGGGTTTAATTGGTGGGGGCAAGTGAATTAAGGTGTTTTTGAGTGCTATGATGACCTAGGAGTAGTGTTGGAGGATTTAGAGATTCAAATGGGTGTTTTAGACACACCAAAGTTATGGTAAGAGTATTGTTGAGACTTGTGCAAAGTTTGGTGAACAAAGGAAATATAATGCCTTGGGAATGATTGAGTATGAACTTGTGGGAAAGACTTTAAGGAGTTTGTGAAAAGGAGATGATGATGATGATGATGATGATGATGATGATGCAAAATAATGCTTAGGAGTGGTTATCATGTTGTGGATAAATGCTTTGGTTAGTGGATATAGTAGGCATAGTTTATCACTTAGAAAACCTAAGGAAAATGTTATAAGTGTTAGGAATGTTTGTAAGAATTGAGTAAATGATCAAGAGGTTAAATGGAGGTTGATCATGAGTAAAAAGGGATGTAAAGGTGCCTAAATGATGATAGGACACATTAGGAGACTAGTGGAAGAGTTTGGGAAAAGATAGACTTCTTTTGGGAAGGTCCAATCGACCGACCTAGGGGACGGACCCTGGCTGGGTCGGTCGGACTGAGATTCCCAAAGGGCCGAAGTTCTGACTTCGACCGACCCAGAGGGCTTTGGGTTGGTCGGGATGAGCTTGGGTCGGTTGGGCAAAACCCAATGAACCAGAATGTTTCTGGAATGGACCGACCTAGGGGGTTGGGTCGGTCGGACCTACATATAGAAAAAGAGAATTTTTGTTCCATTAGTGGTACACCATTAGGAGATAATGGAGAGTAAGTGATTTACATGATTAGGATTAAACTACAAAGACTTAGTGGTTATTAATCGGAAATCATAATGTGAAGTTAAAAACTAAAAGTCTAATGTTAATGGCAACATTAGAAAATTTTAGATCTCATGTGTTACTTAATAAGAAACCTTGAAATAAGTTGAGTAATGAGTGTGAGGTTAATGGAATGTAAGAAACAACAAGAGGACGTCGTACGTTATGACAAGTATTCGAAGTTAATACAGAAATTGACCGTTCCGACTGAATTAATTATAGGAACGAAAACTAGTCGAGATGGCAGCCGGGACTAAGAGGTCACCATGTAAGGCTAGCCATCCTCAAGGTGACAGGTTTGGTTTTCTTGCAACCTGTGTTCTACCGGATTACACCGGCTTGTGTGCCAACCTGTTTTTCTGTGTGTTTTCCACCTTGCAAGATATAGTATGAAATGAGTTTACAGTAATTCATTATGTGGCGTATTTAGTTCCGATACCGTTTAACCTCGAAAGTGTTAAACCATAGCTAACCGACTCTAGGGCCACATAAGAGATTGGTATTCGGATTTAACGACCCGACCTACGGGAACGTTCTAACTACGGCTATCCGTGTGTTAGGTGTGTGATGTTGTTGTGTGTAAGGGTGTTGACCCCTCTTGTGTATGTCGTTGTGTAACGACGATTGTTTGATCGCGTAAGTCGTATGGTGACTTACCTCCCTTGTGTGAGTAACCAGGTTGTAACCCCAAATGGTGTCTTGATGTGAAAGGTTCCATAAGGGAACTTCTAACTAACATATATATATTATGGGGGTGAGGAATCCGGGAGTCTCGGTCACGCGCGTATGTACGGGAGTTGATATCCATATAGGATTCAACTCTCTCCCATGTATGGTTGTTTTCCTTCTTGGAATTCAATCTCCCACAAGCCTAATAAAAGGCTTTCCTGCCTGACTTTTGTTCGAGCTAGGGGGATTATGTGTAAGGTGTGTTTGGGAGTTGATGTCTATATTCGCTTTAACTCCCTCTTTGTTATTGGTTATCTTTCCTTCTTGGATTACAATCACCCACAAGCCTAATAAAAGGCTTTCCTACCTGACTTTTGTTCGGGCTAGGGGTATTGGTGTATGGTGTGATCGGTTCTATAATAAGACCGACACTTGTAGGTAAAGTGATGGTGTGATCGGTTCTATATTAAGACCAACACTTCTAGGCAAAGTGATTGGGTAAGATGTGTTCGGAACTATATAATATCCGACATATCTCGAGTGAAGTATACGTTCTCTAAGAAGAACAGTAAGTTATTGTGTAACGAGCTTAACATGAGACTGAAATCATTCTCTAGGCTTACGTACCAAGTCTGACTAACTAATGCTTGATTCGTTCCCCTCAAGGGATTCGTTCCTATTATGTTATGTGTATGTTGTTGCTATGCAATGAGTATTGCTATGCTTATGGGTGTTGTATGTATGTTAATGTGTTATGTGTTATGGTTCTACATGCATGATTTAAATATAATCAACTGCATGCTTAGACGACAATTAGTTGTGTGTGGCCCGGTAGTATGCGGGCTGCACGATTACCATACCAGCAAAGGTGTTGAGCCCCTTGGGGGCCACCCTTTTTCCTTTCAGGTACAATGGAGCTGTAAAAGGGTGTTGAGCGTGCTCATGCTGATGAAGCTTATCACCTGCTAAGCTATGGTTTGCTCACCCCCTGCATATATCCTCTAATTTGCAGGTTGATTAGTCGTTTGGCTGGAGGTTTTCTGCTTTCTTCTTTTAGCATTTAAGCTTGTATCTATATTTGTCGACCTTATGGTCCAACTGTATTTTGGAACCTTTGAGCTTATTTAATGTTTTATTAGTTTCTGTTTTGTAAGATTTTATGAATAGGTTTTTTAAGCATTATTGTACATTTTATGGAGTAATAAAATGTCAGTTTTGGGTATCATTTTAGTTGCCTTGTGTATCTTAGGTAATAAGTATGTGACGTGTTTAGACTTTAGAACTAGGCCTGTTTTGGGATCATTACACCACTACTAATCCTTGTCATGCTAAGGCAATTACGGTCCGGTTTAGGTTCCACCGGTTTAGAATCCAGACAATAGTATTTGGATTTGGAACCGGTTCCGAGGTGATTCTTGTTCTGGATCCTAGGGGGTGTAGTTGGATTCTGATTCGGTTATAAATCGGTTCCGATCAATTCTTGACCGATTTTTAAGCGGTTGTGGTACTGGTTCCAGATTGGTCGAATCCATATTTACTATTTTTTTCAAACGGTAACCACACAAAACGACGTTGTTTGTTCCAATTCCCAACGGTTCCAAGACGGTTCCGTTTCCAATCACTCCCAAATCTTCAAGGGTGTATTCGGATTCGCTTTAGTAAGTGAGGGTTCCGGTTCCAAACCAGTTTTTGACTGATTTTGGTTTTAGTTCGGTCCCAACAGTTCCGGTTGGAACCGGTTCCATTAGCCACCATGAGGGGAAGATACATGAACGACTGAGTTGCATAACTAAGGTAAGAGACATTTCACAAGTACAAAAAGGTGGCAACGTATAGTGCAATTTTCTGATTAAACTCTCAACCATCTTTATATTAATAGAGCTTAGATACTTACTCATCGAGATTTTTGAGATGACTCTATCACTATATATAGTAGTGGGGTACCATGTGAATCTGAAATAGTCTCAATCCTATCTTCCAACTCTCAAGATAAATTTCTTCTCTCCTTCTTTATTTCGTTCATTCATATGGTCTGCTGGGTTTTGCAGTGACTTTTTTGGGTTTCGTAGTGATTATGAACAAAATGCAGTCAATTTTTAGAAAATGCAGTCAGTTTTTTAGAATTTGCAATCATAATCAGAGTTAACTATTTAGGATACACAGTCGAAAAAAATACTCCCTCCTGTTCTAAACATACAATTTTCTAGTTATGGACATAAGAATTAAGGTGAAAAATATATTCTATTTCCCTTACTTTTTGCATTGGGAATTGAAGTAATTTCAAAAATAGAGTTGTACCATAAAAGTTTGGTAGAATTCGAAAGTAGATCACAAAAGAGGTTAGAACATCTTATATTTTGAAAAGAGTAAGAGGAGCAAAAAAATCATACATTAAGAACAGGAGAGAGTATTTTTTAATTAACAAACATGGTTATTACGAATATTGTATTATTCAATAACTTATTTAAAAAATAAAATAAAAATTATAGATAATTGTTTATGCTAAAAGGAAAATTTTTATTCCAACTTGATATTTTCACGCTATAGTATGATTATGAATAGTTTTAAGAATGATCTGTTTGAAACAAAACTGAATTTGGTCGCGGGTGACCTCATTCTGTCCAAAAAGGATGAAAAAAATCGGACGCTCAAACTACCCGTTCTTTTTTAAACCATCCGTAAAGGACGTAAAAGTGAGACGCTTCAACTAGCCGTCTGTTTTTTATCCTTCCGGAAAGGACGAAAAAAAACTGAAGGCTCCAACTAGCCGACTGTTTTTTATCCTTCCAGAAAGGACGAAAAAAAACTGAAGGCTCCAACTAGCCGACTGTTTTTGGTCCATCCGGAAAGGACGAAAAAAAAAGGAAGGCTCCAACTAGCCATCCGAAAACGGTTGTCTCAACTAGCCGTCCAAAAAAGGGCGCTCCAACTAGCCGTTTGTTTTCAGACCATCCGAAAACAGACTCTTCAACTAACCGTCCGTTTTGGGACCATCAAAAAATAGACGCTCCAACTAGTTGTCGTTTTCAAAGTGTTTGTTTTCGGACAGCTAGTTGGAGCATCGATTTTTTTTGTCCTTTCCGAACGGATAAAAATGGATGACTAGTTGGAGCGTATATTTTTTTGTCCTTTACGAACGGTTCAAAAACCGACGGTTAGTTGAAGCGTTCATTTTTTCGTCCTTTCCGACAGATTTTTTAAACCCAAATTTAGCTCCATTTGAAACAAATCATTCTTACAACTTTTCATAATTCATAAAAATTCAAGTCACAATAAAAATTTTCGTTTCCTATTCTACAACTTTTATTTTATTTTTTTAATAAATTATTGCATAATACAATATTCATAATAACCATATTTTTTAATTAAAAATTATTTTTTTTTCAACTACCTACCCTAAAAATTATATGGAATTATGATTGCCTAACATAAAAAACTGACTTCATATTTTTCATGATGAATGCGTCAACTAAAAATATGACTGCAAAATCGAATGCGCTCTTCGATCTGGTAGAACATGGAGAATCAATCTCGACACTTATTGTGATCGATGTGGAGTCTTATCCACCTTGTGAGATACACTACAAAAAATAAAAAGAAATGGTTTAGATACATATTAGATGAAATATCCATATTTTTATTTATTCTATTTTGACCCTATCCATAAAAGAATCTCAATTTAATATTATAGGTGAAAAATAATTTATTCAGATTTGGTGTCATCAATTCCAATCCTCTTACATATTTATTAAATCATTAAAATCTGAGTTACATTGCTTAAAGTTGTGTAATTAGTTTAAAACTAGTAATTTGCTTGATTTTAAAAAAACTAATAGTTTGCTATTTTAAGTCTTCCAATACGATCATCTTATTTTGCTAATTGATTTGGTATCTTATATGTTAAAATCGATGTTCAAACATGTTTTTATAGAGTCCGTTCATGGTCAGATGTAGCTATCAGAATAAAGTAGAGGGGAAATGGTGGGACTGACAGTGAAATTAATAGCAGTTGTTAGATCGGCGTTTAGATGCAGTGTTTGAATAAAGTTTAGAAGAAATGGTGGGCTTGGCACTGAAATTGATAGCAAATGCTGGCGTCTTTGCCACAAACCCATATGTTTTCGGTCATTGCGCCATCTGGTTAATAGTACTACAAAACTGAATTAAAATTACTCTTACACCCTTTTAAAGATAATCTAGAGCATTCGCTGCTTTTATCATTTACATAGCCTCATTTCTCTAGAAATAAAAAAACAAGTCTTAAAATAATTGATGGTGCCCTTCTTGTTTTCAAAGCTATTGACAGAGTCAAAGCACCTAAGGATCATAGCTTTCTTCATGTGTCTATCTGGATCAAGATCTATGATCCCTTTCTCTCTTCTTCACGGAGGTTTTGTTGAGCGGATTGGACCAAGACCTGGAACTCTCCTGGAGTTTAATAAGGATGAGGATGGACTAGAGGGTGACTATCTCTGGTTTAGAGTCCTGATTGACCTTCGTAAACCATTTTTGTGGTATGTGAAAGTATCGATGGAAGGAGTTGAATTCGTTTTGCATGTCACCTATGATAAACGCAAACATAGAAATTGATATACTAAAAACTATGAAAATAAATCTAGAAATTAATAAATCAACAAGTCTGTCGGGTCACAAAAATCTTGGTCACTATAGTATAGAAATAAAGAAACCAGGCATCGAATCCACGGGACTTGAAGAAAATTAGCCTAATCCTAAGAAAACTAGAAATCAAGGGGTTATTTGTTGTTTTTAAGATTAAATAAATAATACAAAAATAAACTAACAAATATAATAAAACTGATAAAATGATATGGGTAAGTGGAACCCTGGGTTCAAGTTATTCTTCCCTAGTCAGATTATGCAAACTTCTATAATTTAACAAGACATATGGATTGGCTAAATTCTTTAATATCTTACCTGCATTAAATCATAATCACAGGAAGCTCATCTAGCAGAACACGCAAGACCTAATCAAGATTGTAGCAAAACACACTTAGATGGATTAAGCGCACAGAATTATTCAAACTTGAACAAAAACCTAATTAATCCAATTCGATTCTTCACAAGAATTAAAGCACCTGAAGGACAACGTAATCAATCAGATTTAGTTTCCACAGACAACAGATTATAATGACCATCTTGTTAATCACCGATCTGATCATAACAAGATTCGAAAGCTAATCAACAAATCCATGAAATTTATTAACAATACAACTTGAAATTTAATCTGAACAATCTAGAAATAAAATCCTTATCAAATCAATAGAAGTAATTGCATAATCGACTTGCTTCAAATAATTATATCCCAGTGTAAATCCTTCATAGCCTACTATATTACAAGAATATAACAAACAAAGACAGAAGAGAAATCATCTGGTAGTGAAGACTCTTGCTCTTGCTGTGATTGTCAGATTTGGAGATTCGTCGGCTGGAGGTTGAAGATGATGGAGGTAATGGTGATGAATGGAGGTGAGGCGTTGCGTGAGAGCCTCTCTGAGGCATCTGGTGTGAATGGTGATGTTCCTCTAACCCTATGTGTCTTTTTATCTTAAAAATAGACATTTTTAACTCTTAAAAACCTATATTTTTGAATTATGTACGTGACGTCCGAACTTGGATGTTCGGACGCATGTTTGGACACATTTTCAGGTAGTTTCGGCTTCTGTCCGAACATACAAGTTTGGACGTATGTTCGGACTTGTTAGTATCCTGACGAATAAAACTTGTTTCAGGCCTAGATTCTTTGATTGGACTTTGTTTTGCTCCCTGTTTGTTGCTTGCGAAGCTTGTGAAGTGAAGAATGTAATCCCTTAACTTTTACTTGCATTTGACATATAAAGTGCATCAATTATTATCTAAACACAAATCATAGGAAAACACATGATAAGTGAAAAATATTAGCCAAACCACTACGAAAAATAAGCAAATTAAACCCTTGAAATGCTCTATATTTCACTCTTATCAAACTTCCTCACACTTATCTTTTGCTTGTGCTCGAGAAAATAAAGAACAAAACTCACTCCAAGGTCATAGTATCAAACCTCAGGATTAAACAAGTGTAGAAGGAAATTAAGCAAAAATGACAATCAAAATAATAAAACTGCTCTCAGCTGTAAGTTTTGGCAAATAGTGAAAAAGAATAATTTATAAAAGCATAGAGAAGTTAGAATGTAAAAACTAAACAAAGAATAACTTAAGATTTTCCACCAATTTCATTGCTCAACCTTTGGGTGACAAGCGGTGTGAAGTAATACCATATTCCGCAATACCTTTCAACACCACACACTCATGATCAAAATAAGAAAATTGCAATAAACATTAAGCTTTTAAGGGCTTTCCTATATTTGAATGATTATTTTTCTTATTTTCCGCACAATTATTTTCATTCCCCAGACTTTTCTCTTTATCCCTGTAACGGTGTTAGGCCTTCTATCCTAGATCACGAGACCTTAGGTAGATGGGTGTTGAAGCACCCCAAGGACTTAGTAACTAGATAAACGAGACCTGTTTTGGTTTAAAAAATTCATGATAAGAGGAGTACCTTGTCTTATCCTTCATACCGAACTTTCATATCATTCTCAAAGTCACCAAGCCAAACTAATTTAGTTTGAGCAATCAGCTAATCCACCAGATTTCTGTGAAAATAGAATTAATTTGAAGAAAACAATAGATATGAACAACTTTAAGCAAAAAGTTTCTTGAGGCTGTCATCAGACTCGATTCTTGAGGCTGTTATCACCCAAAAGTTCAACATTTATTGGCACTAAACTAAGCTTATTCATCATAGCAAGAGAACAATCATGTGGCATTAAGTATAACTGGCATATTTTCAGGGAAAAGTCTTCACTTCCTCACACTTATAAGAATCAATGTCCTTATTGTTCACAAAATAAAATCAAGAAAAGACCTTTCAAAATATGCCATAATCGAAGGATTTCATTCAGGACATCACATACAGACTAATCAAATAAACATTAAAAGCATGACAGGCTGAACAATAGCAACAAAGATTGAGAAACTGAGACTCTGCTGATATGAACAGCGGGGTAGAAACGTTCCTCACACTTGCATCTAAGCAAGTGTCCAACCTTGGAGTGATAGGAATACCAAAAAAACATTGCACCTACACACACTTAATAAAACACCAAATAACGCTATAAGTGTTGCATTAGTAGCACGGGCACCACCGCCACGTCTGATTGAAATAAAACTAAAATAAATCTAGAAACAAAATAAAACTAGAAAAAGAAACCAAAAAGCCAAAAAAAATAAATGTTACCACTGGGTTGCCTCTCAGTCAGCTGCCCAACTTTATAGTCTTTGGCTAGACTCTCACTTTGTTATCTGGATCAAAAATAAAAGTTTAGAATGGCGTCAATGGGAATAAGAAGTGGACAACAAACAAGATTAAACCACCTGGATCAAAACAAAATGTTACCTCAGCAAATAGAATAAGAAAATAAATACTCCACAAAACCTAGTGTTTGATGAGGCATTGACGGTAACGGGTCTCAAGCAAAAGACCAGGTGTTGATTGTTGTTCTTCCTCGAACTGGAGATGTAAACATTCTTCTTCTGTGGGTAGGCTCAAAGAAATTGTGATAATGACAGAGTAGTGGTGGGTCCTCTCCTGCAAAATCTAGAATGTGGACATCCTCTTTGTCTGGAACCAAGGGTGGAGAGGGAGGGCAACTTGAAAATTCAATAGGGTGCTCTACTACATTGTTCGAGATTGACGTCTGCTACCGAATAGTGATTTTCTGCAGGTAGTTTGGTTGATTCTCTAACCACAACTGCTCTTGAACTTTGAGACAGTCATCGAGCTCATGAGGTCCCCCACAATACGAGCAATATATATCCTACAAATAAGATGGTTCCCGCTCAAATTGCTCCTCAATCCACCTCGTCTCTTGAATTTTTAAGCAATCTTTGAACTCGTGATTACCCCCACACTGCGAGCAGCACAAATTAGAGGAAAATGAATCAAATAAACCAGAAGACACATGCTCCACTACCCAAACAGGAGTCTGTCCCATATTGAACCACCTCTCCAGATTAGCTAATCGACCTTGAGTTTTAGACCAGGAACATTCACTAGCCATAAAAACAAAATTCATATTAGAACTAAAATTAAAAGAGAAACAAACTATCAAAAATAAAGAAATAACTAAAAATAAAATAACAAATCAATAAGTCTAATGTTAGGTTACAAAAATCCCGGTCACTATAGTATAGAAATCAAGTAACCAGGTATCGAATCCACGGGACTTTAAGAAAATTAGCCTAATCCTAAGAAAACTGGAAATCAAGGGGTTGTTTGTTGTTTTTAAGATTAAATAAATAATACAAAAATAAACTAATAAATATAATAAAACTAATAAAATGATATGGGTGAGCGGAACCCTGGGTTCAGGTTAATCTTCCCTAGACAGATTATGCAAATTTTTCTATAATTTAACAAGGCATATGGATTGGATAAATTATTTAGTATCTTACCTGCATTAAATCATAATCACAGGAAGCTCATCTAGCAGAACACGCAAGACCTAATCAAGATTCTAGCGAAACACACTTAGTTGGATTAAGCGCAAAGAATTATTCAAACTTGAAGGAAAACCTAATTAATCCAATTCGATTCTCCACAAGAATTAAAGCACCTGAAGGACAACGTAATCAATCAGATCTAGTTTCCACAGACAACAGATTATTATGACCATCTTGTTAATCACCGATATGATCATAACAAGATTCGAAAGCTAATTAACAAATCCATGAAAATTATTAAAAAGCATAACTTGAACTTTAATCTTGAACTTGAAATTAATTTAGAAATAAAATCCTTATCAAATCAATAGAAGTAATTGCATAATTGACTTACTACAAATAACCATCTCCCAGAGTAAATTCTTCCTAGCCTAATTTATTACAATAATATAACAAACAGAGACAAAAGAGAAATCATCTGGTAGTGGAGACTCTTGCTCTTGCTGTGATTGCCAGATTTGGAGATTCATCGACTAGAGGTTGAAGATGATGGAGGTGATGGTGATGAATGGAGGTGAGGCGCGGCGTGAGAGCCTCTCTGAGGCATCTGGTGTGAATGCTGATGTTCCCCTAACTGTAACACCTCTACTGCTAATCAAATCATTATCTCCTAATCCGTCTCAATTACCAATACCAAAGCTGCAGAAATTCACTTACGAACGGTGGGTGATACAATGCCGTTAGTCACCCACGTGACTAACAAGGCCAATTCCAAATACAAATACAATATCGGTCTAATGAACTAGTATACCGAGTAGTCTATACCAACCAGATACATTTCATTCCTTAGTCAAATCACAATACAATACAAACCTTAATTCAATTCTATACCGAGTCTACTACAATCCTCAATTGCCGATAACATTTCAGACTTACAATACCACAATTATATCAATACAAAGGTTCTTAATCAACTACCCATGCTTATGCAGCAACCCCGTCCTACTCTCGAACGGTATTCAGCTTCAAAGTACCTGGAAGATAAAAATCGTGCCTCAAGGGGCTCAGCAAATTGCTGGTATGAAATTCGCATACCCCGCGTGCTAACGGGGGTACTGAATACTTTGTCGAGAACATGGGATTCATTTTGATTCAAACATCATGCAAGATAACAATACATTATATATGTACACTAGCACAAGTATTCAACATTCAATCATGGAATACAATCCCTAACTAACACATCAAGGTTGTTAGTTCATATTAACTTACTCTTAGACCTTGAGGGTTTCTATCTCACTAATGCCTTAGTCACTCATTCATTGTCTCACCCATTCTCTTGGGTTACTCTAATTCAAGCTCTCTTATTCTCAATTTAAAACAAGTTCTACAATACTTAATCTAATCCTCAACTCTCAAGTTCTCAATTCTCAACTCAATTCTCAAGTTTCAACTCAATTCTCAATTTCAACTCTTAAGTTCCCCAATTCTCAAGTCTCAAATCTCACATTCTCAACGGGACATCTTTTAAGTCATTACCCATAACCTCTAGGCAGAGTCATACACAAGACTCACCACCGGGCTTCAAATACAAGTCTTACTTCCCCGGTTTCGACCC
Source organism: Limonium bicolor (assembly GCA_023374045.1). Lineage (NCBI taxonomy): Eukaryota > Viridiplantae > Streptophyta > Magnoliopsida > Caryophyllales > Plumbaginaceae > Limonium > Limonium bicolor. Next base: position 267,136,021 of record CM041778.1, on the reverse strand, counting down.
TACTTCGGGTCTAGCATAGTGGGAAGCTTCGACTATTAAACGGAACTATACACTTAGCTCCTCAAATTCTCAAACGTCTATATCTCTACCGGACTACTCAATTTCCCAAATACTCCTCTCTCGGAGTTATATTGTAATCATATAGATTAGCCTAGAAGTATCGCTCTCGATATCATCTAACAGCTTAGGTTTCCCTAACTTATCGAATACTTTTATGTTCGGGACATTTTCTCATATTGGTCGGTTCCTCATATTGTAGGTCGACTATTTTTCTAAGGGAGTTTGATGGCCCTTATCATTCTTTTACTTCTATCAAAAGTTCATATCTTTAACTATAACCAATCTCTTAATAGAGGTTTCATCATTTCTTTCCACTATTGGTTATTTCGTGGATTGTTCATTTCGGTTCTATAACCGTTATTGGGAATCTACTAATTCTGCACAACTCTCTCACGTTCTAGTGAGTTCGTAGGTTTGCATAATCATTATTCTTGATTTGATAGTTTTCATGTGTTTCCACGTTTTCGTTAATTTGTGAAACGACTCTTTCTACGAGTCACTAACCAATTAATACTCATCTACGAGTCGGTCTATGACGCTAAGTTAGATCACACACTTATACAAGGATGGCTAGTACACACATCATGCAACAAGATATACAATCAAAGCAATAAAATATTTTCGTGCTTTTATCTTGATTAGGTCGGCACACAATCAAACAACATACAAATCAGTGTAATCCCGGTAGCATACGGGGCATGAGAAAATCATACCTTTCACCATGGATTAACTTTACCGTGTCACCTCACATTCCTCGGGTCTTACTCTCGAATCACTGATCATATATCAAGTGGTTCTATTAACATTAAGGTATTACAGTATGTAGTTAACTAATACTCCCGTAGTTAACCCCGTTATCTCGTTGATCTTAGTTTTGCTCAAGTGAGCTTAAGTTCTCAACTTTCTCATTCACTCCTCAATCTTGTTTATACTTCAAAGGACCTTTATAGGTCATCAAAAAAGTCCTAAACATCATCTAAAACCATCCCCAATCAATTCCCCATCATTAGAACACCTTAAAACACATTCGGATGCATTTTTACACTGGTCCGGGTTTGTGTCCGGGGTTACAAACCCGGACCAATCCCTGAACCACTTTTTGCCTTGTTGTTCATGTGGTCTGGGTTTGTGTCCGAGGTTACAAACCCGGACCACCCCCTGGGATGACTTTCTGCCTAATTTTTGAGGTGGTCCGAGTTTGTGTACCGATTTACAAACCCGGACCAACCCTAGAGCTGTCAAATTCTACAGTTTTGAACTCTAAACTCACCTTAATCCTCACCCAATATTTTCCTAATTATTCCACATGTTTCTAAACATGTTTAACCACCTTAAAACACTCTTGATCATGCTCTAAACCTTCTCAAATCATTGGTCAAATCCTTACCCAAATTCTTGCTTAATTCCACCAATTTCAATTCTCACATTTGCATTTTGCACACTTGTGCATCTCTAAACTTCTCTTGACAGTTTACACTTTGGTTTCTCCCAATTTGACCATTCCAAATTCATCCTAAAAATTCTCCTTTCTAATTCCCAAGTTCACTCTTCATTTTCAAGGTTGTACTCTAGTTCTTTTCTAACTCTTCCAAGGCACTCTTATACCATTTGCTACAGATTTTACACCAAACTCCCATCTTTAATCAAGCCTTCCTAGGGTGGTTATCTGTCCCAAGTGAATCCCTTTCAACTCTTAGTTAATCCCTAGGTTATTCTCACCCAATACAACACCTAACTCCTTAGGTTTTCTGCATAAATTTTGTCATAACTCACCTACAATCCTAGCATTTCCAAATGCACAATTTCTCACCTAAATCAACTCAAAACTAGCCACACCCATTATGGTTCCTACCAGCACACAACATTCATTCAAAATCCACAAGTTAACAATATAAGCTCAATCTCAAATCACTTGGCTCCAAGGCCCTTAATTCAAACAACAATTCATAAATTCCTCCTAATTACAATCAAACACAATTTTGATCCAGATTTGTTTCATCTTTTATTTACCCATCCCATAATTTTTAAGACAATTAGGATATATATTAAGGTAGATGGTTTACCTTGATTTTCAAATTGTCTTTTCAATTCTTCTCTTCTCCTCTTTCTCTTTTCCTCTTGGCTTCAAAATCAGCAAAGGCAATTCAATTGCCAAGAATTCTAATTACCATTCAAAAGGGCAATGGGACTAACTACAAGCACTTAGGCACATTAAACTAACCCTGGGATTCAAAAGAGGCTTAAAACATAAAGTTAGGGTTTACCTTTGGAAGTTCTTGGATGGTTTTCAATCTTGAATCATGGGAGGGATTTCTACCACCATTTAAGGCTTGGAAAAATGCTCAACAAAGAAAGAAGAGTGCCCCATTAGAAGGTGAACTCGGCCAAGACAAAAAGGAGGAGAAAAATGAGTTTTCCTTGGAACTATTTACCTTAGATGAAAGAGGATACTCCAAGCTTCAAGAACATGTAGTTTTCTCTTCAAATGGCCAACACCCATGGAGGTCCACTTCCCCCATTTGAGATTTTTGAAAAGATAGAAATGAAGCTCTTGGTGAGGGGAGTTCAAATATGTAGTTTGTTTTTTATTTGGAGCTATGGTGTAGCTTGGGTGAGCAAGAGAAGAGAGGGTAGCCATTGGAGAGGGCTTGGAATCGTTCCAGCCAGAGGAAGAAGAAGAGAGAATTCAGGGGGGAGAAGAGAGAGGCAACGTGAGTGGGGAAGGAATGAGAGGAGAGAGAGGGAAAAGGTACTTTATACCTTTTTTACTTTTTCACCTTTATTTTCTTTCTCTTCTTCTTATTAACTAGCTATTTAATTAAAAGAGAGGGGAGTGCTGACCACTAACAAAACCAGCCCCATTAGTTAATTAAGTTGGGGGTGTTTTCTTCTTTTCACAAGAAACGCTCGTTAATTTTTCCGGTTTTGGCACTATTCACTAACCGGGCCCGTTTTCCAGATTTTTCTCATTTCTTTAATTTTAATGGTTCTTAAGCTTCCATTAATGTTGAATTATAGTTATTTAAGTTATTATCGTTTTTACGTCCATTTGACCGCTCGAAGTCACTTTTCGGGTTTTCCCGAAAAAACATGCTCTAAAGCTTATTAGCGTTTTTAATCCATTTTATGGATCCATTTTCTTCGGGAATTGTTCCCGCATATCAATTAGGCATAAATAAGCCTTAGGAATCCATCTAGGATCCTAGTCGAGGTCACTCACCTCCTAGAGTTACGTAACGCACAATTTTACGCTTTGTACTTTTTACGCGTTTTCACTTTTCTTTTGGATTTATTTTCTTTACCAAAATTCTTTAGGCACTATTAGGCCTCCAAATACCATATTAGAATAAGTTAATCACCATTTTAAGTTCGGGGTATTTTACTAACCTTATGTGTCTTTTATCTTAAAAATAGGCATTTTTAACTCTTAAAAACCTATATTTTTGAATTCTGTACGCGGCCAAGTTTGGATGCATGTTTGGACACATTTTTAGACAGTTTCGGCCTCTGTCCGAACATACAAGTTTGGACGTATGTTCGGACATGTTAGTATCCTGACGAGTAAAACTTGTTTCAGGCCTAGATTCTTTGTTTGAACTTCGTTTTGGTCTTTGCGTTGCGAAGCTTGTGAAGTGAAGAATGCAATTCCTTGAGTTTTACTTGAATTTGATACATAAAATGCATCAATTATTATCTAAACACAAATCATAGGAAAACACATGATACGTGAGAAATATTGGCCAATCCACTACGAAAAATAAGCAAATTAAACCCTTCAAATGCTTTATATTTCACTCTTATCAATAAATTGCCTCATATATGCTTCCGTTGTGGATTGCTTACCCATTCCACCAAGAACTATTCTGATCAATCGGATCCCCCTGTTGGAGTGTACCCTTATGACCCGTGGATGTGCGTGTCCAACCCCGGCCTAGGGAAGAAGTCTCTACTGACGCTCATTATGAATTTTGGAAGATTATATGTGGCTTGGACTTACCACGTGCTGGGAATAACTTGGGAAAGGATGGGCCTTCGGTTAAATAACTCACCGGGTTTGAGCTCAAAGAAATCAAGGATTAATCTTCCCTCTCAGCACACTGGTAATACTAGTTGTTAGGGATCCCCGATAGGAAGAGGAGGCACATTGATCCTCACACTTGACGAGGAAAAAAGGGCAAGTCATGTTCTCTTGTTCAAAGAACCTCAGTTGATTGTCCACTTGGTTCACATGCAGGAGCCTAATTCATCAACCAACTCTTAATGACACAACACGCATCTCAGTGTGTAGCTCCAAGACACCTGCATGCTCTCCTTGGCAAGTCACACTTCCAAGTCCTAGCATTGAGTAAGACACTTAGCGACCCTTATCTTAATGGTCCACTGGGTTAGAGCTCAAGCGCATCTCCCCTAGAGTTGTGGATTGTGACAGTAACCGTTTGTTCATTTGAGCAGTTTTGAAGTAATTTGTAATTATTTGTGTTCTAGTAATTGTAAACATGACATTACCAGAGAATGGACAAGGTCTAGGAAACAAAAAATTATCAGTAAACTACATAGAAGATGCTTAATATGCGGTGATACGTTGAATATCGGTTCATTTGGTGATCGCTACTGTACAATATCCTCTAATTAATTCTGCAAGCTACGAGTATAATTGTGATGAACCAAATCGATTCATGGTAAACATGGACCAAATTTTGATCTGATTCAATGAAACCTATAAATAACTATGAATTTAATGATAAGGATGCCTCCAAATTTATAGGAGTGTTATTTAGAAATTTGGGAAAATTACATCCTCATCTGTACGTTTGACGAAATTATATCCTGCATCCACATGTTTTTAAAAATAACTTTAGTCACTCATGATGTTTCCACCATTTTATAACCGCCACCTTCTGTTTCAATTGGTTTTCTCTACTTTTCATTAAATTTATAAGATACTTAAACATTGTTTAAATTTGATGAAATATTACATTGACGATGTTAAAGTGTTATTTTTTGGACCTGTGATGAATCTCAAGTTTTGTAAGTTCACATGACTGGGCGACCCAATGAAAAATGTCCAGAATAAGTTTTTTTACGCTTTTTGTCACAAGTTAATTTTCTCTAATTTTCATTCAATTTATAAGATGCTTAAACGTTGTCCGTAGTTGACGAAACTTTTCATAGAAGATTTTAAAGTGTTATATTTTGAGTCTATGTCAAATCTCAAGTCTTGGAAGCTGACATGTGACCTATGAGACCCAATGAAAACATGTTTGAAGTAAGCTTTATGGGGCTAGAAACCGTAAAAAAAGCTTACTCTGAACATATTTTCGTTGGGTCATAGGTCACATGTGAGTTTATGAAACTTTGGATTTGACATAAGTTCGAGATATAACATTTTAACATCGTCCATGTAAAGTTTCGTCACTTATGAACAATATGTAAGCATATTCTAAATGTAAATTAGAGAAAAACCAACTTGCTCCAAACACCACAAAAATACTTACTCTAAACATGTATTCAATGGGTTGTACGGCCACATGTGAGCTTACAAAACTTGACATTTGACATAGGCTCAAAAATATCACATTAGTGTCATACATGTAAAGTTTCATCAATTTCGAATAATGTTTAAACATCTTTTAAATTAATTAAAAAGAAAATAGACAAAAAGTGTAATATGTAAAAGGATGGAAGCGTCATGAATGAAAAAGTAGTTTCTAAAACCACATGAATGTCGACAGAATTTAGTCAAATTCTTGACTACATGTATATATAACCAAAGATAGCTATATTTATTGTACAAGCCACAATAAAAATGTGTATAATGAATAAGAAAAACCTATACAATAAACATTATATTAAAAGTATTATTTTAATGTACAATATTTGTTATAAGTAATATACAAATTTTATAGATGTATTGAAAATGTTGCTTCTAAATGATGTAGCTATATTTTGCTAGATGTGAGAGTAGCGAAAGACAAAACAATTTATTACGTAACTCGATAAGTGTGGACGAGTATTGCGTACGCACTTATGTTTTTTAATTTCTTTTATAGCTGATGATAATTATTAACAAACAATAAAAACAATGTGTATAATGATAATGAATTTTCAAGGTGTATATTCAATGAAATTGTTATTAAGTGGTTTGGATGTAGGCCGAGTATTTGTTTCTGTACGATGATGAGTCAATTACATTATGCCCGACACAAAACAAGTCTTATCTATAGGCTTCGTTCAGCAGGGGTTGGTTCTTGTGTATGGGATTTAGAGAGTTAGGAATGGGGTTATTTTCCAACAAAATCAGGTTAGAGTTCGTTTAGGGTGTTAAAGATGAAGAGAAGTAGAAAGAATGGTGCTATCCTTTCGAGGATTGGAATTTTATAGTTTATTTTTCTTATTGTGTCCGTTTGGGTATGTGAACTTTTTTTCATATTAATATAATTCATACCTATCTTAAAAAAAATTGAATAAACATTTATACCATGAACTTGTACAAGGTTACGGTTTCAGCCTTCTGTATTCAGTCGTGGCTACTTGCAGAGAAAGGGTAACGGTATCGTCGATCCACCTTGGGCCCCGCCGACTCTTATTCCCACTCTTACTCTGCGCGCGTTCTTTTAAACCCGCTGGTCGTCCGGTCACTTCTTTCTCTAACTTCCCGCACTTCCCGGCGTACACTCGAAAGCAGAGAGAGTCAACATCCGGAGAGACAGCGAGAGAGGTAAGGTCTCCACCGGCGGTATTTCCCGGTATCTTTATTCCACATTCTAACATTCCCACCTAGCACATGTTTTGTCTGATGTGTTGATTCTGCGTGATAGCAGATTGCTTCTCATTTCAACTTCTCTTCTCAGTACTCTGATTATGCTACCATTAATGGTCGCTGAGTGAGGCTCCGCGGAATATTGTGAAATGATTGTTTCAGATTCCAGGTTTTTGGATGCGTCGATTTTTCTCCGGAGAAATAGAGTTTGTAGTTGATCAAATACATCCCGTAGTCGTCGCCAGGTTTAGGTTTAATTGGAAGTTTACGCAGCGATTTTCATCCTTATTAGTTCTATAAGTATCTTCTTAAAGACATTCGTTGGAGTTAGACACCCTCTCCCCAACCCGAAAGTATTTGTAATATTACGTGATCGGAAAGTAAAAAGAAGATTACCCGGTGACTGTAGGCCTTTGAGCTTCCTGGCGTTAATTAGTGACCTGAACTGACCAGTTACGGCAAAATTTTACTTCAGCTCCGATCCATACAGTTGTTTGAGTTTTCTTGAATATTACTTTTTATTTCATTTTCTTGACGTGTTCTCTGTTATCCTCCTATTTCATAAAAGCGTGCTAACTTTTTGTTCAGCTATGGAGCACTTAAGAACTCCATTAAAAGGAGTTAAAAAAGATTTACGAGGGAGGTTATCGTGTTATAAGGATGACTGGGTGAGCGGTCTTCGTTCAGGGATTGGGTATGTTTGGCTTTAGACGCTTCTACTTCTATGTTTTGTTGGAATAGAGCAGAGAAAGAAGAAGAGACGAGATGAACTCCAATAATTGCTCAAGTAATGGTATTTATCAATAATCTTTCTATTTGCTGATTTTCTCCTCTCATTTTTATTCTTTCAAGGATTTTGGCTCCAACAACTTATATCTTCTTTGCATCGTCACTCCCTGTTATTGCCTTTGGGGAGCAATTGAGTAGAGACACAGGTAAGGATAGATTGATTTATTGATGCCGTTCTCTTCATCTGGTTTCTTGGATGCTAATGCTTACTAGCTATCTTGATAGGTCCTAGCTCAATTTTGTATTTTCACAATAAAAGTTACGTGCTGACTTGAGCTAAATTGATTGCTGCCGGTTGGCCATCTGTCTGTAAACCTGCCTGTGTTTGATTATAGTATATTTAATGGTCACCTCAAAACATTATTAACGTATGCGTGGAGACTTACATTGAGTATTAAGTTTGCATAATCCTTTTACCCTCCTTAACATACAGATGGAAGCTTAAGCACGGTGGACACTCTAGCTTCCACAGCTATGTGTGGCATCATACAGTCCATATTCGGCGGCCAACCTCTACTGATAGTGGGTGTAGCAGAACCCACCATTATTATGTACTCTTATCTATATGATTTCGCCACACGGCAGAAGGCTTTAGGCCATGATCTCTTCTTGCCTTGGGCAGGATGGTAAATTGTTAATCATCAAATAGGGTTTTTCCCCTTTTGGAAAAAATATTAACCTCTGTACTATATATTATCCAATTGATGTTCCCCCATTTCTCCAGGGTGTGTGTGTGGACAGCCCTCATGCTGATTCTTCTTTCAGTATTCAATGCTTCCACTATCATCAACAGATTTACAAGAGTTGCGGGAGAACTCTTTGGCATGTTGATTAATGTGCTCTTCATCCAAGAGGCAATCAAGGTATGATTTTCGGACTGCAGAAATTGTCAGTAAGAATTGTTCTATATTCCTTATAATGGGAACAGGAAGATCGTGGTGTATCTCAGTAGATATACAAACAACATGACATTTCAGGGAGTTGTGGGCGAGTTTAGAGTTCCGGATCACGAGCATGGGATTCATCAGAGTTCGCAGTTTGAATGGCTGTATGTTAATGGCTTGTTAGGGATCATCTTCACCTTTGGCCTTCTGTTCACTGCCTTGAAGAGTCGAGGCGCAAGATCTTGGTTGTATGGGACAGGTTTGTGAATACATCAAGAAATCTTGATGACTTAGTATTGTATGTATCTGTCTGGGTGCACCGCAAATGCCTTTTATTACAGGGGCGGTGGTCATGATATGCTCTGCTAACTCTTAATAAGTTATTACATGGTCCTTTGTTCAGGAAATCTGAGAAGTTTTGTGGCGGATTATGGAGTGCCTTTCATGGTTGTTGTTTGGACTGCAATGTCGTTCAGTGTCCCATCAAAGTTTCCTTCTGGAATTCCTAGAAGGCTTGTTAGTCCTCTTCCTTGGGATCCTGAATCTGTGAGGCATTGGACAGTAATCACGGTAAAAATAATGTACCATGAGATAAGATAGTTCCTTGGCATTTGCTTCGAGAGTTTACATACTCGATATATGAGTTCTACCTCTATAAAAGAACATAGCTTCATTCTGTGAAAGTCTATGTAAGCAGATAGGATTCCCATCCCAGAAAACTATGCCCTTAATGTCAGGTGAAGCCAGTTAATCGGAGTGTCCATTTCTGTATATCCAACATGATATGCTAGAAATCTAGGCCAAGGATCTTTGAAGAGTAAATCCAACATGACATGCTAGAAATCTAGGCCATGGATCTTAGATGTGTAAATCGAACATGATATGCTAGAAATCTAGGCCACAGATCTTTGATGTGAAAATGTAATCTGATGGACTCTCTGCTGAAATATACACAGGACATGGTTAAAGTACCTCCTTCGTACATATTTGCCGCGATCATACCAGCTATGATGGTAACACTGCTCTACTTCTTCGACCACTCTGTCGCTTCACAACTGGCCCAGCAAAAAGAATTTAATCTGAAGAAACCTTCGGCTTACCACTATGATGTTTTGGTGCTTGGTTTTACGGTATGTATTTTGCCACTCGCTAACTTTATTACCTCAATTCAATTCTTTATAAAATTTCTATTATTCATTGCACATTTGAATTTTTTTTTTCCTTTCGTCTCAGACTTTGCTATGTGGTTTAGTGGGACTACCTCCGTCAAATGGAGTCCTCCCTCAATCTCCTATGCACACTAAGAGCCTCGCTGTGCTGAAAAGGCAGGTGCGTGCGTGCTTCAAGTGTCTTCGATCTCCTACGTATGTACATAATAGCTGCTAGCTAGTATGTGCTATACATATATTTCTAATTGTTTTAGATTCTTTTTTAACCCCAGCTCATGAGAAAAAAGATGGCAGACAGTGTCAAGGAGAGCATAAAGAAAAAAGCTAGCAACTCTGAAATCTATGGCAAGATGGTTGAGGTTTTTCTCGAGAACGACCATAATCCTGATGTAAGATTACCTTGACATTACTTGATCGATACTTCACTTGAGTTACTTACGCTCTTATCAATCTATCTTCCTTCACCACTTTCCTCAAACTAATAAACCTTGCCAATCTGAACTGAAGCCAACTGGCAGGGAGGACGAATTCCAACTGTTAACAAGTGAATCTAACCAATTCAGTCAAATGTTAAATGGTTCATATTGCAGGCTACAGGAGCAGTCACAGAGCTGGAAAACTTGAAGGAGGCGGTAATGCAGGGAGGAAATAATGAAAGCAATAACAGTGGAGGAGAAGAGAGCCCACCTTTCAATCCTGACCATATTGAGGCATACTTGCCTGTTCGTGTGAACGAGCAGAGAGTGAGCAACTTCCTGCAGTCTCTACTCGTTGTCGCCTCTGTGTTTGCCATGCCTGTGATAAAGAAAATCCCAACCTCAGTTCTGTGGGGGTACTTTGCTTACATGGCCATTGACAGTCTCCCGGGCAACCAGTTCTGGGAGAGATTGCTGCTTCTCTTCATCACGCCTCGTCGAAGATACAAGTGAGTTTTTTCCGGTTCTTCAAATTTCCAATTGGAAAGCAGAACAGACTTTGTTCAAAAATTTTGTTTTGGGTGTACGTAGGGTGTTGGAGGGAGATCACGCTTCGTTTGTGGAGACAGTGCCATTCAAATACATTGCCGCCTTCACTGTAACCCAAATTGTCTACTTTCTTATCTGCTATGGAGTTACCTGGATTCCCATAGCTGGAATTTTGTTCCCACTCCCTTTTATTATCCTAATATACATTCGACAATATGTACTCTCAAGATTCTTCCCACGTCATCACTTGCAAGAGCTGGATTCAGCAGAGTACGAGGAAATCGCTGGGACTCCAAGACGATCTATGAGCTTGTCATACAGAGTGGTATTAAATATGCTAACCACCAGTCTGTCATTCTTGATGTAGAGCTAGTTCGCCATATTGATGCCTGAGCTAATTGGTGAGGGAATATATATGTTGTATAAATTGATGCATGCAGGAAGATGAAGTTCCTGGAACAGAGGAACCAGAAGTGGAGATATGCACTGATGCTGAGATTTTAGACGAGTTGACGACTCACAGAGGAGAGCTCAAAGTTAGAACCTCGTCTTTCCAAGACGACAAGATGCTTCCTCTTGGACAGGTGATCAGATCAATAGATCATCATAAAAGTCTCCTTTGCGGTATAATTGCTCTAGTGTCTATGGAAAAAATGTTTGAACTTTATATTAGGGATTTAGATTGAGACCGTTAATAGACTGACTGGGAGAATCTAACACATCAGTCCTAGCTGGTAATCTTTATGATATTGTAGTTCATACTATATACCTGACATCCATCCTGTAGTTTGACAATGAACACAAGTATCAACAACCTTGTTGACTAGTAATTGACTACTAACATTATTGTTTGTATAATCATAGTGCATTTTCTTTTTCTCTTTTCTTTCAGATTCATCCAGAGGGAGGAAGTAGCAGTGCAGAGTGATCAATGTTCCTTTCAGATAGTACTGCGGGGATGGCAAGAGATGAAATTGTGGAGCGTGTAATAACAAAGGAAAAATATGCTTTCCTAACCCAGTTGACAATAATGTTGTTGTGATTATTGTCGTTGTTAGGAAGGTCTGGGACAGTGAAAGACGATGGCGGGAAGAGGAGCGCTGAGAAAGTGTTTTGGTAGGAATATCTCTGAAGCTTGAGGGGAAGCAGTTTGTAATACACAAGGTGATCCAAGGCTAGTAGAAAAAGTGCTTTTTCGTTGTGAATGTGTTTACGAATGTAGAAAAAAAAAGTCCCGCATAATGTCGTTACGATGGTTATTAGCTGTGCAGGTTAATTTTTATATGGGAGACAAAAAGATATTTCTGCTCCTCACTTTTATGTAAAGACGGACTTTCTCGTTCCATGACATGTGTTATATTGATTAAATTTTTTATTAGATTAATCGAAAGTATCATAAATTTTACACGTTTACAAGGATATGATACTGTCTTAATTTTTTATATGATACACTAGTCTCCTATTCAATTAAATACTGTTATCTGTCTAGATTAATATGACCATGTAAAAAGTATAATATTAAAATATGAAATTAAGTAGTATCTTAATAATTTTAGATATCAAATAATCATGTAAAATTTTGCAAAAAAATATACATTACCCCTTAAAATTAAAATTTATTGTTGGGAAATTTCATGAAATGTCACTATATTTTTGCCTAATTCGTGAAATGTCACTAAAAAAAATCACCAAATGTCACTATATTTTCTGAAAAGTTCATGAAATACCCCACCGCCTGGATGGACGTTAACTTTTCGTCTAATGTCAGATTTTTTTTGTAAAATGACCTTTTTGCTCCTAAAAATTTATGTCACTGTTCAACGGCTACTTTTGGGTTCCAACGGTCACTTTTCTGAAAATTTTACGAAGTACATGAAATGTCACTACAATTTTTATGAAAGTACACGAAATGTCACTACAACGTTACGAAAGTACATGAAATACCACTACTACTTTACGAAAGTACATGAAATGCCCCTGTAACACAAAAAACGACTATTTTATGTTTCTAACGGCTAGTTCTTCATTCATATCCTCTTTTGTGCTATAAAAACTCATTGTAGGGTTGTATAATGTCCATATCTCTCCCATACTCACCCATAGCACATCAAACATGTATCCCCCCACATACACAACTACCATAGAAAGGAAATTTCAAACAATACATTGCAAGTGTAGAGTACCAGCAGCTCTCAAAGTTTCATACAACCGGAAATCAGCAGGATTCACTACTATAATTGCTGAAACTGTGGGTTCTTCAAATGGTGGGCACTGGTTATGGAAGATTGATATGATCCTCGCTTAACTTCTCAACCCGAGAGTACATCACAAACAAATCCCACACAACAAACTTCCACTACAAGCTTGTTGTCTATGAAGTATATAGTAGAGAAGATTCCGAAAGACACTTCAAGCAAAGTGTGGATCAACAGGGATTTGCACTCTTCTGAAAATAAATTAAAATAATTACAGGAATACCATATATACAGTGTTTGCCTTCTTGGTCTTTTGCTTATTGATCTGGTGTGGAACTGTGGATGCTCTGTCGTTGTGACTGGTAATGACCATAAAGTAGGGTTAGGTTCTTTAATTTAGAGTACTTATTCTATAATACAATGTGAATATTATTATTGGTACATAGAAGCTTCACATACTAACTAGTGTGCAAGTTTATCGTGATCTAACTGATTGTTGGCCAGTTTACGAAAAAAACTTATTCTTGGCCGGTTTACGAAAAAAAACTGATTCTTGGCCAATGTTAGTGAATTACACCACTAACCGAGCTATATTTGTTGAACTCGTTTGCGTAGTCGCAGTCCCCTTCTCTTCATAGACAACAGGTCTTGTAGTGGACATTTGTTGTGTGGTATTTGTTTGTAATGTACTCCCGGGTTGAGAAGTTAAGCGGGGATCATATCGATCTTCCATAACCGGTGCCCACCATTTGAAGAACCCACAGTTCCAACAATCATAGTAAGTGAATCCTGCTAATTTTCGGTTGTATGAAACTTTGAGAGTTACTGGAACTCTACACTTGCAATGTATTGTTTGAAATTTCCCTTCTATTGTGGTTGTGTATGTGGGGGGATATATGTTTGATGTGCTATGGGTGAGTATGGGAGAGATATGCAATGTATTGTTTGAAAAATAGCCATTTTTTGTGTTACAGGGGCATTTCATGTACTTTCGTAAAGTAGTAGTGGTATTTCATGTACTTCCGTAACGTTGTAGTGGCATTTCGTGTACTTTCGTAAAAGTTATAGTGGCATTTCATGTACTTCGTAAATTTTTCAGAAAAGTGACCGTTGGAACCCCAAAAGTAGCCGTTGAACAGTGACATAAATATTTATGGGCAAAAAGGTCATTTTACAAAAAAAAATCTGACAATGGACGGAAAGTTAACGTCCATCCAGGCGGAGGGGCATTTCATGAACTTTTCGGTAAATATAGTGGCATTTTGTGACTTTCTTTTTTTTAGTGGCATTTCATGAATTAGGCAAAATATAGTGGCATTTCATGAAATTTCCCTTTATTGTTTTAGCAAAAGTTATACAAAAAAGTCCAGCATTTCATCTTAATTTTGAAAAAAAACTTTTAATAACCAAAACACATAATATAAATAAAACATGTCAAACTAAAACGGATTTTGAAGCTGGGTTGCTATTCACAGTACAAAATTACTAATCACCGCAGTACAAAATTTTTTAAAATCATATTGACGTTGTAAGCATCGTGTTGTAACTTTTGTTTTTTGAAAAAATCATTTTATCACCGTGAACTGTAAAAAACGCTCGCGTTGTATTAAAAGATGTTAAACCTGTTTATATTGTGTTCGAACGTTATAATTGTGACTTGACATTGGTAAACGACATTTAACGTTATGTTTGATTACAATACAAACATTGTTACAGTTTCAGAAACGTCATACTGAAAACGTAGTTGAAAACGCCAATTTTGGGTAAAAAACGCTCTCATTATAGTAAAAGACGTTAAACCCGTTTTCATTGCATTTGAACATTATAATTGTGACTTTATGTTAAGTTATTGATGTTTTCATGTATTTACTACGAAACGACGTTAATATATTGAAAATGGGTCAAAACAAGATTTTTTGCCAAAAACGCTCCAAAACGCGCATGTTATATATAAACTGGACATGTCCCATATCTTCATTTCTCACGCACGCACTATCTCTCCTATAAATTACCTCACCGGGGTCCTCTCTTCCTGATCGCCGGAGCCTCCGCTAGACCACCGTCGGACCACCGCCGACCACCGCTAGAAAATTTTTCCGATGAGTTTTTCAATTTTTTTTGCAAGTTATAGATCTTGATGTGGTGAATTCGAATCTATTGTTAGAATTTAAAAACACACATTAAATTATCCTAGATCTACAAAATAACACTCTGGAAAAAACCTTGAAACACTATTAATGGAGTTTCAAAAACGTCACCCCTCCCACCGTCACTACTGATGCCTGGTCGCCTCGCCTACCGACTTGACCTGGGCATGCTCGCCTCACCTGCCGACATGAAACGGCCTGTCTCATCTCGCCTCTTGACATGCCTGGAAGTGCCTCGCCACCATCGTCGACACGCGAGGATAGCGCCCGCCTCTGCTCCAGACATGCCAAGGAAGAATCGCCCCGCGCCTTACTTCACCCGTTGCTTTGACGCTACACTCGCCAACTCATGTCGATTGTAGTGGCGAGCGGCTCTGTCTCGCCGCGCCTGCAGTGACAAGCCGCAACATCTCGCCTCGCCCATGGACACGACCGCGCCTCGCCCTGGATGAAGAAACGACCCCACCCATCTCGCCTTGGCTGCCGACACGAACTGGGGTACCTCGCCCTAACGGTGGACACGAGTTGCGCAACCTCGCCCCGCCTTTTGGGGCGAGCCAGTGGTTTTTTTATAATAAATGTTATTAATTTATTTGAATAATTATAAATCATAACATTTTAAAATTAACAAGTACTAATAAACAACACACATATTAAATAAGAGAATGACAATTATAAAGTCAAGAGTTACAATAATGTTTAATTCATTTAAGAATCACATCTTTCTTATGAGTTTGTCAACTTTGACCTTCCTGGTCAATGGGGATGACTAGGAAGGTCAAAGTTGACAAACTCATAAGAAATATGAGATTCTTAAATGAATTAAACACTATTGTAACTCTTGAATTATAACCATTCCAACCTTCCTTATAATAACTTAACTTATAATTGTAACACTCCATAAGTCCTTATAATTCCAAATGAACCTTAAGGTTTCTTAGAACATATTAGGATTATAATATGCTCAAGAACTCCCTTGTTGAACCGATTTTTGTGTAGGTATTGAACTGCTGTGTTTGACCTGTTTTTTGGGGAGGATGATGCTACTCTGTACCTTTAGCATCTATGTCAAAGTGGGAAGCAAGTTGGATAGATTTCTTAGATCTAAACTAACAAGATAAGTTAAGTATAAGTTCGGGTGTTAATTTATTATTTGAATGTTGTGTGGTGAATTGGAATGAATATCATTTCTCTGTTTATAATTATAACTCAAAGTTTACCACCAAGAATAACTTATAAGACTCTTACATTTGACAATGGTAAGCTATAATTGTTATGTTGATTTATTATTACTTACTTGTGTAGCTTATCTTAATTGTGGTTTGTTCAACTTGTGCAGTGATGGATAAGTTTAAGCAAGTTTGTCATTTCAGCCACAACAGGGTCATGTTGAGCATGCACGACACTCGTCATTTCAGCCACAGCAGGGTCATGCTGAGCAGCCACGTCACTCATCATTTCACCCACAGCAGATCATGGACCCATCCCCTGCCTAGTCATTACATGATTCCGACCCAGTCGCACACATACCAAGAATGCCTGTGGCTTCATCCTCTGCAGGTGGTTGGTCATGTAACACCCCTACTAATCCTGCTCCTAACAACAATATAATCGCAGCGGTAAATAAAAGACTGTCGCTCTAATGGTGTCACTGTTATCACCCGCCCATACGAGTGACAACGAGTTACCTGATAATCAACATACGAAACGTATTCCCGCAGTGACCACAAGAGATAGATAGTAGAACTTAAACGATTTAAAGCAAACCAATAGTAACCAGTTATTACAGACCGTACTCGTGAGCATCTAATCCAAATTACACCTCGGTTACACAAACCGAGTCCAAACCAACAAAAGTATCCACCGTACCAAGTTAAACCAACTGTAATAACACAATGATCACGTCTCGCTGCGACCCCTCAGCAATCACCTGAAATAAATATGGTTTGTGGTATGGAATCAGCCCCTGCTGAGTATGTCATCACATGCCCCGTCATGCCCCCAAAGACCCCTCAATTATTTGGTCGAGAGCATGAGGTTCATTACATGCAATACCGCTTTAATATTTAAAACTGTAAATCAAATAACATAAATATCCATACAATAACACAACCATCAATACACAATATAATAACCACAAGTATAACCAATGAACAACAAAGCGAACAACGAGAACAATAAACAAGTATTAAGTCTCGTCCATAGTATAGAAACCAATATTGTTCGCCACTGTACAAGTCTCAATTGTTTTAATTGTTCAGTCATACCTAGTGACAATGTCTCGTTAAAACGACATGTCTCTAGTTACCGATTAATTATGGCGGGTCACCCACGGCATTAGCCACTCCAACGGTAGAGTCTCCGACCAACGAGCCATTCTAGCTCACGGGAAATTTTCTTGATACTTACGGACCCGTACGCGGACATCCTGGTATCGTTTTTGTGATCACAGCGCGCACCAAGAGCCACATCCTCTTGGCTTTACTTCCATTATTAATTAATTAATTATACCATCGCATCGCATTACCAAATTTTCTAACACAGCAGACTAAGGTCATTAGTCCAATCCGGAGTCTGTAAACTCGGGATCCAGTGTTAGATACGAGAGCGGCGTATAGAAAGGCCAATGCTCTGTATAAAAGTCTCAGATAATATGTGTATCTTATTATCATAGTGCTACAACGTTTTTTTTTTACGTTCCTTATATATCATATAAGATAGCACCATAGCCGCTAGTTGGTTTTATATATATATGTTCATATATACGAACCAATACTGTTAACTCAACAACAGTAAATAATAAGCAGCTATAATATACAATTCATGCATATTAATTATCACATTCAGACAAACAATCTTATCACAGATCACACAGAAGTCTGAACTGAGGAAGCCCTCAGAGACAATCAGAGACACATAACAACATACCGTTCACCCTGATGTATTACGGTGGAGTATGAATCAGCAAGATCCTATGCTCCTTGTGTCGTCTCTATTAGTCTAAACAATACATAATGCTACTGATTAGCACACTGTATAACAACACAATCCTACGGTACCCCGTACCGTCACTAACAACCCCCGGTTAACCCCCCGTTATAAACTGTCAATGTTTCTCGGGTTTTAGGTTTAACTCGAGATTGAAAAAGTGTTAGGTTACATGCGTAGTCTTGTTTTGTATTCTAATATACTGATTGGTGATCTTGTTATCGCATGTGACTTATTGTATGTTTGTACATCATATAGTTTGTTTCATTATTGCATGTGTGATTCTTTGTCATGCACAATGCATCTCACCTTAGTATTTATTTTTCTAAGGTGTGTCTCTCTTTTTTTTTCTTTTTTTTCTTTTTTCCAAGTTCTATATGGTATAATCCATATGTAAACCATACTTTCAAATATATCAACCCTTATTATCACAAGTATACTCTTAACATTAGAATTCCATATCCAATGTTTGTAATTCTTTTCCCTTTATCGTATGTCATTTTTAATTATGAAAATATATGGTTATGAAACCACATTATATTTTTCACCATAACACATATTTATTTATGTGTATGTATTTATGGAACTATTTCTTATATGGTAAGTCTTATAATATATATTCATTCTTTTTAATGAATCCCTCTTATATTATAAATGTTTTAATTCTTATAACCTTAAAACCATATTATAAATTCCATTTTAAAATGTCAACATTTTCGAACAGCACCTTATTCTCTTAAGTATTTACAAAATCCACCACATAATTAATGTAAGGTTACATTATAGTTATATAACTTATATCATGACATTTAAGTCATTAAAACTATTATAACATATAGTTGTAAATTGTTGTAAAATACCAACAACCCTTATATTTTCGGTTTTCAAAAACAACCACTAAACTTCTATAAATCACAAATCATTCCCAAATTATATTTCATTGTCACACTTATATCATATACCTTACATTATACCCTTTAAGCCTTAAAATAATTATAACCTATAGTTTTATTTTTTTTTAAATAACCGAACACTATTCCAATTATCTTTCCACCACTTAACTTTTATATTCACCAAATTCTCCTCTTTATAACATATAGTTTTCTTATATCATCAAGACCATATATTATACATATGTCTTTATAAAACCTTATATAAAATTCCAAAAATCACCAAACTATACCAAAAGGTTATAAACATTATTCTTAACCTTATATTTTCTCCAAATCTCGGTTTTACCACATATGTCACCCATTTGTAACAATATCATGAAATATCTTATATTATACTTATATAATTCATATAAACTCCAAATTTACCCAAATAAATTTCTAAAAATTCCTAATAACCTAAGGTTTGTACTAAACTCCATTTAGTACCCCTAGTTTTCGGAAATTACACTTTAGCCCCATCTCTTATAAATCTTTTACAACTTAATACTTATCTTAATATAAGGTTGTATTTTTATTTCAAAAATTCTCCAAACTTGGTCAAAGTCTCCTATATAGTCAACTATGACTTCTAATACCAAATTGGACTCAAACTTTTCAGTAATTACCAAGCTTTATCCATACTTTTCTATTTTTACAATTTTGACACAAAACTTTATAAAAGGTTATAATTTTTATTAAATTCATTTAAAAACCCTAAATTTCTCTATATTAAGCTCTCGGCCTAATATTTAGCTAGTAATTACCGTTTGACCCCAAATTTAATTATAAGCATAAATAAAACTAAATAAGCTTATAAACTTAAATAAAAATGGCCTAATGACATGGTCTTATTACAACCTTGAACTTGTAAAATAAATTACACAATAAATGTCTCAAAATATAATACATACTCACGGCCTCACCTTGCTTTAATTATTTTTCCACATAATGTCATAATTTGACCATTATGCTAATTAAATCTCTTAAATGACTAGCTTAATTTATCTTAGTCATTTTTTTCCATTTTTAGGTCAATATGACCCATATTTAAGGTTTCACTCTCGGCAATAATATTATAAAGGCTTAGAAATTATAAAAATCATAGATTTAAGGTGTTTATACCTTGATTTATCCTTGTATGCTCTCGGCCACTTGTAGGAAAAATCACCACATGATTTAGACATGTTTAATACACAAAAACAAGATATGGTTATACTCCAAGCTTGAGCTTAACCATAAGGAATAATTAATGTAAGATTTAAGGCAAAAATCACCTTAAAAATGCAAGGAGTGTTCAAGATGGTTTCGACCTGAATCAAAAACACCACAAGGTGTTAGATCCACCATATTGACATAGGAAATAGCTAGATCTAAACAAGCTCTCTTGTTATTAGGTTTTACCTTTGAAAAATGCCTTAAAAGAGGGTATTTCCTTTGGATCTCGGCCACCCTTGCTCCAAATGGCTAGCCAACTGATTGAACATGTAAATATGAAGATTATGAGTGTATAAACTCATAAAAATCAGAGGAAGAAAATCGGATGAAGAGTAGAGAAGCTTAAGGTATGTTTTTACCTTAAAATGAGATTTAGAGCAACCTTGGTCTCTAAACTCGTTTCAACCGAAATCAAATGATGTTATAACCTTAGAACACTGAGTATAAGCCATAGGAACTGATTAGTCACGAGATCTAAGCATAAGTGGTGAAGAGATGAAGGAAAAGAGTCAAAAAACAAGCCTTAAACCATCATTTGGAAGCTTAGAAGTTGGATCTACCTTCTTAGCTGAGGAGCCACGGTTGGGAGAGCTTGGGAGAGTCTGAAAGGAGAGCTCCACCGATTGGAATGAAGCTAGGAGAGAGAAGAAGCTTGGTATTGGTATTATTTGCTTAGAAAATGCAAATTGATTAGTTTATTGTCACATTATTGAAGGTGACTCATCAAAGAGATAAGGAAGGGGCATGAGGTCGGCTGGTGGAGGGGAAAGGAAGGCTCCACCGATTTTGAGGCAATTTGAATCAATAATAGAGTGAAAGGTAGTGTATAAACAAATAAAAGGCAAAAGGTGCCCTTAATTTAAGGAATGAGTGGAGTCTTGCTTATTATATATGTAAGTCACGAAATTGGAGCCTCCTAAGCTTGTATATGCCGATCTCACATGGTCTAAGGGGTCCAATTGACCTCTTGACCAATCTTAGTCAATGTTGACTCATGTGGGCCCCCTTTTAGGGTTTTATTAATATTTTAATATTATATTTGTAAAAATTTGTAAAATTTGGAATTAAATTCCTAATATGATATAATGTGATTAATATCCTATTTAAAGGTATTTATAACCTTTTAGCCCATTAAAAACCAATTTAGAAGACAATTTCACAAAAACGTGCTTTAAGGAGTTTTAGCGCACATTTTGTGTTGCCTGGTGTTTCTGAGCTTAGTTTTCTTTGAAAATAGTTTTGTTGTGTTCCTTACTTCATTATAATACTTAGGAATCCACTTTGGATCCTATTTGAGGTCATACAATCATTATGGTGTCTTAAAGCACCCTTTTGGCTTTACCGATCTTAAGGCGTGTTTTGCCTTGTTGAGATCTTTTAGATTGTTCCTCAATAATATTTAGATGTTTATTAATCATCTTAGATCATTAATAGATCATTTAATTATATTTTAAAGGTTAGGGGTATTTCAGGTCATCTGCTGATCTGGCTGAGTACCATAGCTCCAGTTATGATATAGGTCAGAGTAGCCACCACGTGAGGCATGTGAAGGCAGAGACTTCTGCTGGTGGTAGCTATCATGACCACCGCTCGTGGCATGTGGAGGCACAGACTTCTGTTAGGGGTAGCTGTCATAAGGCCCATACCCCTCCGGATGTTGCAACCGCTGACATGGACATCGATGAGGGGGAGGCTAAGGAGAGCGATGAGGATGAGTATGCTGATGAGGATGACCCTGATCATGAGAGCGCGACCGATGAGGAAGCTGCTCTCGCTATAGAGCCCATTCTTCCAACTTTCTGGAGGCTAAATGAATGTGCTAGTACCTGGTGGTCCACTACTGACTAGTGTCATCACCAGTTTCGGGGGGCATGTCACCATTGACCTTTGGTCAATGACTAAGATATGTACTCTCTTATCTTTCACTTTTACAAGTAGATTTAATTAGATCTTCATACGTGTGTAAAAGTTGTGGTAATTATCTAGGACCGGGGTGTTTTGGGATTTAAACCCCGAAATCCTATAATCACAAACTGGCTGTTTCGCCTGGTTCCTTGCAAAAGGGCAAGGAATATGATTACGCACTCAGGGCTGGATCATCTGCTAGATGTCATATGGGGTTTCAGTAACATGTCATTTATCTCGGCCTTTGTGGAGAGGTGACAGCCGGACACCAACTCTTTCCATATACCCTTTGGAAAGATGACGATCACACTTCATAATGTGTGGCAGATACTGAGGATCCCCATCGTTGGTCGTCCGGTTGTGGGGGATCCGTCAAACACTGTAACACCCCAATTTTCTAGCTCCAATTTTTTTTCTTTTATCTCAATTTCTCATGTTACACAGCAGAAGACTTAAAACACTACAACCCGGGGGTGCTACCGCCACACTCACTCACTAGTGAGTGCTAAGGCTAACTACCACTATCTCTTCCAATTAAGTTATAATTTTAAACTCTTATATATATTCAAAATCAAACCATAACTTATACAGACTTACACCTATATTACAAGCTTATACAAAACTGTATAACCCCAATACATAAGTACTTATGGGAATAATTACATCACCCTCTAACTTCAATCCCTATTCCTCTTTAGCTCCACTCTCTCATGCAACTTCATGACTATGGAGAAACACCATCTTTTCCTGTACATGTGGTCATTCATACAATCATAGAGAAAAGACCACAAAGCATAACGCCAAAATCAGCAACGCTGAGTAACTCCCATCATAACATGTAAAATACATTTTACCTTATAAAACTCCAAGAATATATAATCATAGCAACAAGGATAGTGGAACAATCCAGCCATGACAACAAGATAATAGTGTAGCACAACCATAATAGGGTTAACACATAAAAATCACAGAATAGCACCACCTGTTGCTTACCTTAGCATAAAGTGCATTATTAACCTTTCAAAGATATTACCAAGTATCATTCACCAAAATAATCAATATCAATCAATAGGCAATATAGCCAATGTCAAGATCCACTGAGTGCAACATCCAACACCATGATACAATTTCCACCTGTCCTCGGGCAATCGGTCTTTCAACATAGAGCACTAACACTCTCGACCCCTCGGATAATACACCTTACCCTATGTCCTTAAGTGTGCACACCCCCTATGAATCATCAGTCCATAGAGTAGATCATGATGGCTTAGCTCCAATACATTGGTAGGAGCAAATAATAAAAGACCCCAATACATTGGTAGGGGCAGTCTCAGTAAACTCCAATACATTGGTAGGAGTAATATTTCACAAACACATTACCACTTGGCTTAGGCACAACCTTGCCTTACACCTCATTTCCATATCCATAAACACAAGATAAATCAACACATAAAGTTAATATGATCACCATAGTAAGCGCTGGACAGAATAGCATCATAACAGTAAACATCATTATCAACGGTAAACACCTGTACACTTAAGTACATCACAACATAAACACCAAATTCATCAAGCCAGGTATTCATCTAGCTTCACACAACCAATATAAACCACAATAGTCTTTATGACACAAGAAAATCAATCCACACACAAGCACACCCTTCTCGGCCAAACATAACAACAATGATGAACAACTACAATTATACAATCGATTTCCAAGGTAACTAATCAACAATCACTTTAACAAATGGTTAGGCACTTCCTTGCCTCACCCGACACTTCCATATCAGTATAGCACAAGTTATAGCATCACCAAGATCGATATAACCAGACATAGCAATTGCTGGATAGAAATAACACAAGATAACATTTACAATTTACCATTGTAACAATTTATGCACTTATGTGTATCCAAGCAATTTCACTAAGTTTCACTTGAACTAGGATATCAATAACCAATATAAACTCAATCGATCATTTGTACACAGAAGAATTAACTCATATAAACATTTCCACACTTGGCTGTACAAACAACAGCACTGACAATAACAATTTTACAACCATGGTAACAATTTGTGCACTTATGAGCATCTAACAAATTTCACTTAGGTTAACTTGAACTAAGCTGTTAAACAGTTTCATATGATCAGTATAAACTCAATTGATCACCAAAGCACGGAGGAATCAACTCATACAAGAATTTCCACACTTTGCTGTACAAAATGACAACACTGACGTTTATATTTTTACAACCGATTTCCTTAGTAACTTGCCTAGGAATTTAACCATTTTTTCCTTACCTTTATGCAGACACAACACATGCTATTACACCTTAAATAAA
Source organism: Limonium bicolor (assembly GCA_023374045.1). NCBI lineage: Eukaryota > Viridiplantae > Streptophyta > Magnoliopsida > Caryophyllales > Plumbaginaceae > Limonium > Limonium bicolor. The sequence goes on along the minus strand of CM041778.1, from coordinate 267,111,671 downwards.
CAGCAACCAACACGTTTGACATAACATATTCAAGGCCGAACATACACAATTTTTACTGCAAACAAATTAATACATGTCCCAGTGTAAATTTATTATACTCCTTTGTACATTTATGTTATTTTATCAAGACAACCTAAACTAGATTTTTATCTAGCTTCACTTAAGTCCTATAAACTTAAATGACCACTTAAGCACAATTAATACCACTTTGTATAAGATTTACTATCCAGTACACTAGAGTACCGATTTTACACAAATAATGTCATTCATGTTATATTGCTATTATGTTAAGAAAAAATTAGTAGCCAACTTACGTACACAACCTGAATAACTAACCACTTTATTTGCATCCTTTCATGAGTTAAATAAGCTACAAAAACAGAAAATTCTCATAGCACACCAGTACCAATTATCGGTTGCACAAATAACCTTACAACACATTTTCTTCTTCTTCTAACTCATCTCATACCTATCTAAACTTACCATTTAATTTTAACCATGTAGTATACTGAATAAGAGAAGGATTTTAAATCAGTAAACTGGATATATAAGCTAAAAAAAAAGTCAGAAAACGTCACACAACACATTAGCACTAGTACCGGCTGTAACAATAGTCTTACAACACCTTCTCTTCCTCTTCTAGTTTAGCTTATACTTGCCTAACTTGTCATCTAATATCAACCGTACAATATACTGAATAAAAGAAGGTTGTAAACCAGCAAACTAGACAAAACTCGGCTTCATAACCCGACTCCATATCAGCAGTAAATCGGTACAGCTAAACCGATTACAACAATTAACAAAAAAAAACTAGTTTTTGACATCTTGGTTGTACATGAGAGCTACCTAATTTCTTCCAGCCATAATTTGCTAAATTGTGTGGGGTAGCTATTGGTTATGGATCCTTCTTCTTGCTTGTAAAATTCCCACCGCACTTGAACCAACTCCCTCCTTGTTGCTGGTGTAAGAACTACACCTCCATCCCTTGCATGTTCACGGCTATCTTCCAGCTTCTATACGGTAATAATTTTGCAGCTTACTACTACTTCCTAACTGACTTACGTAGCTGCTAAGATGAGAGGAAAAGAGAGCTCCAACAGATAAAAGAAGCAACCGGCAGCAGCAACATAAAACTGGGAGGAAATTCTTTCAGCCAAGGATAAACAGATGGTAACATCTAGCTAGTTAAGTGCTAATTTTTAATTGGTTCTACGTGTTGGCTTAATTAAGTAATGCCACCGATCCTTCATAACCAAATAAAGTCATCGGTTGCATGTGGCTAGTTAAATGAGTTGGCTGTAATGATTACAAAGTTACAAAATGTAAATTGTTACAAAATAATACAACAATAATATAAACTTAGCATGTCACTGTAATAATGACACATTTTAATATTAATTTTGGTGTCTTCCTTAAAACTTGTATGGTCTGACAATAATACATTATATTAGCTAATATCAATTTCAAGCATACACATATAAAATAACAAAGAAGGTATATTTTGTAGCTAGGATTTTCTTGGGTGTTTCAAACACTGAGCTTAAGGAGACGATGGCTATGTTATTAGATTTTGAAGACTGCGTTGAGCAGAAGACGAAGTTCATGTGGCATACTGGTGTTATTCAGATATGTCCACTTATAGAGTGGGGTTCGACCTGGCAGAGGGTACCTATGAAGGAGGCGTGCGGTTGGCTCTACTATGCGATTGGTATCACCATCTTTGCTAATAAGGGGCATGGACGCATAAGTCCTCTACCATTCTGGTTAGTCACTCCCATGAGCCGAAATGTGAAGCTAAAGAAGTATGCATGGGGAGCAGGTACTCTTGCGTGGTTGTATCGCCAGTTGGGGATAGCATCCCATGCTGACTATACTAGCATTGCTGGCTCTTTGACCCTTCTCGAGGTAAGTGTTTTAATGTACAACAATATCTAATAAATTTTCATGAATTCACATCAATAGTTGGCATAATTTATTTTTTAAATTTCTGTAGTGTTGGATATATGCATACTTCCCCACTCTTAGACCAGCAGTTAGTGTTGATTGGCGTGATGAGGATGATTGACCTTGGGCTATGAGATGGGTCAGGTCCACCTCCCAGCAGAAAAATAAAGATTCACTGGAGAACTACCGCAAGCATCTAGATGCTCTAACAACAAGAAATGTAAGTGGTACAACAATTTCAATTTGTAGTATTTACATTATTGTTTCTTATTGATGCTTACGTTTCCCTGTGATCTAATGTAGATTGATTGGTTGCCCTACAGTCGCGAGAAGGTGAATGAGAACAAGGGTCGCACTTGGTACAGGGGTACCCTGCAGTACATGAGCATGAATGAGCCATATATGTCGGAGCATTGTCTCCGCCGATTCGGGTACGTTCAGTGTATCCCACCTCCCCATATTAGACCGAACATTAGATCTGAAAAAAGAGGGAGAAAGGGATCCCCTATAAATGTGTGTACCCCCCCCCCCCCATACAACACACGTGAGTGTGGTCCTACTCCGGGGTTCACTAAGACACGGGCGGCGCTGCATTCATGTGACGGAGATTATCTGGATTGGTACGCCAAACACACCCATCCAAAGATCCTGAATCCTGACATGTACAACAACACCTTCTTTCATCGGCTGGATCCCGCCTTAGTAAGTTAATCTCTTCCTTTGTATAATTTCAGTTGATTATAATATTTTATGAATGCTAGGCTAACTTTATAATATTATATTGCAGCTCATGAGTGAGGCAACTGAGGTTGGTAGGCCTTACGTTCCTGAGAACAGTAGATGGGACTGGTGTTACTACCGTGAGAAGATGCCAGAGGAGGAACATAGACAAACTGAACAGGGGATAGATGAGGTCTTCAGTGCCTTATTTATATGGGATTCATACTATCACCAGTACGGCGCACCATAGTTTAAGGTTTTATGTTTTTGTTGTTTTAAGATTCAGTATGGATGGCTTGTTGACTTTCTACATTTGCTTGACTAATCTGTTTGTAGTTATAATTGTTCCCCTTTCTCCACCTCTTCTTGTTTTTCTGTCTCCTCTCCTTATTCTACCAAATATTATAAATCCAGAAAAGTATAATAACACGTTTATTCAACGTCCAAACATCTACCAAAGATTATAAATCTAGACTAGTATAACAACACGTTTATTCAACGTCCAAACATCTACCAAATATTATAATTAAATCCAGAGAAGTATAACAACACGTTTATTCAACGTCCAAACATCTACCAAAGATTATAAATCCAGAAAAGTATAACAACACGTTTATTCAACGTCCAAACATCCCCCAAAGATTATAAATCTAGAAAAGTATAACAACACGTTTATTTTACTTCCAAACATCTACCAGAGATTATATATCCAGAAAAGTGTAACAGCACGTTTATTCAACGTCCAAACATCTACCAAAGCGGAACAAACCTAATTTTTATGTCACGAGAACTGAAATATATCAAAATGTAGAAATTCCTAACAAAATTCCTAGAATTCAAACCTCATGAATCACAGAATCGAAAGTGAATAACTATCTAATAATCCAAACATCTACCAAGCGGAACAAACCTAATGATTATGTCACGAGTACTGAAATACATCCAAATGTAGAAGTTCCTTACAGAAATCCTAGACTTGAAACCCCATGCTTCAAAGAATTGAAAGTTAGAGTTCTTTACCAAATTTTATAGATCCGTGGAACATCTATCAAATGAATATCTAATAATCCAAACATCTACCAAGCGGAACAAACCTAATGTTTATGCATCATAGAACTGACATATATCAAAATGCAGAAATTCTTTACAGAAGTCCTAGAATTCAAACTCCATGCATTACAGAATCAAAAGTTAGGGTTCATTACCGAATTTCATTACCAAATTGCAGTCACGTAATCACTCAACTATGTAACAAAATATTGGAAATACAATATGCAAAACTCGTGTCAAATTAAATCATTAACATTTTAATTTTATGGGGAATACAAGTATGTAGCTTCTTACATGGATATTTAGCTACAACATCAGAAGTAAGGACACAGTCACTATTACACATGATCACACATAACCACCATGTTTTAAGCATTCTTACACAGCAACCTATAACAGATTCCTTATAGGACTATACAAGGTATGAAATGACATTCCACAATTTTATGGGGGAATACATGTAAGGACACAGTCACTATTAGCTTCAACATCACCTTTAAGGACACAATCACTATCAGACACAAGCACTAAGCAAAAATTTAAAATCTGGAGCTTGTGCTTTCTCTATAAAAGAAGTAGAGTTGCTACTGATTCTTTACAATTCATATTTCCATATCACCAGCTCCTCCAAATTCACAACCCATTTACATATCATGAGTCACTCATCGAATGACAAAAACAGTTCTAATATCATATGGGAGCATGAATCCCTTTCCGATACAGAATAGAGTGATGTTTCAATAGTGGATCATGAATCACTTCATAACCCGGAACTCCACAACCAACAAGAATCTGCTAGAAGTATGAATGGGTGGGGTGTATGATTGTTCCATACTATGGGAAGTAGAATCACAATCACTCCTAGATTCATATGAAGACGACAATGATTTTTCAATGGAGTCAGTTGCAAGCAATGAAGTGCATGACAGTTCAATACTATGGGAACTCGAATCACTCCCAGATTCATATGAAGACGACAATGATTCTTCAATGGAGTCAGTTGCAAGCAATGAAGTGCATGACAGTTCCATACTATGGGAACTCGAATCACTTCCCGATTCATATGAAAGGGATAGTGATAAGTCGGTTGGTAGTAATGATGTTTGATAATGTCAATTATGCTTTTCCCCTAAAGATGTTTTTGCATCAAATGTCATCTTGTAATATGTTATGTAACTTACTTGTGATTCAAGATGTTCAATAAAAGTTGTTTCAAATGTCCATTTGTATTATTCAATGAACAAAAATCGCGATAATACATTCCAACGGAAAGTTTGGATAGAAAATAAAAATTTGCACTACATGTTACTAACAAAGAAATGACTGTTAAAACGGTTTCATACATCGATTTTTATTTTTTAAAAGAAAAACGATGCATTCCGAATAGTTTGGCAAAAAATTGTATTTACAATCTAGGTTAAATAGATGGTTAGATATTGTAAAATAGATATTGTAATTTTGTTGTTTTAATCATTTTGACTCATTTTTGGTCATTCAATTCTCATTTTATTTTAGAAAAAAGTGTCTCCCCACAACATTCCAACTTATTCAACTAAGTTTGGTGAAAAAAAATTGTACTAGTAAATAGTAAGTTTTTGATATTCGCAATACAAAGTAATTTTAAATCATATTAATAGTGTAAACATGTAAAAATGTAATCCAACACTTAAAAAAATTTCAGTATTGATTACAGCAAAGAAGTAACTAACAAAACTCGCTACTAATCAACTACAAACTTCTTGGGTTAAATTACTTTTAGATATCATTTTTTGAAAAAAAAACACAGGGACACATCATTACATGCTTACAACGTCAATAGGATTAAAAAACATTTTGTACTGCGGTGATTAGTAATTTTGTACTGCGGATAGCAACCCCCATTTCGAAGCCATCAAACTAACAGACGGGAGATTGTGCGGGTATCCCATTCCCAGAATCGGAAAGGTTGTAGATGTGGCAGTCTAGTCAGCTTACTGACTGAACTGCTTATGATGTATAATATATTGAGTAATATTTGTATTAACATTAAATAGTCATAACTTTTAAAATATAAGTCCAAAATAAAAAAATTGCACCATTGTTCATCTAAATTCAAGCTCTTTAAACAAGACCAGTCATGAATATGTTTTAACAAGTTTAAAAATATGTTAGTTATATGTACATATCAATATATATCAATGAAACTTATGATTCAATATATACAGTTTAAAATACACCATATACCATTAATAATACACCACAAAACAATAATTGTTCAGTATTTGTTCCGAAGTTTGTTATATAATTCACCACTTATTAGTTAATGAATCATAATACCAAATTCAATGAATCAAAATATCAAATTTAATGAATAATAACATGCTTTTAGTGTATTATCAGTAGCATATAAAAATAAAAATTTTAAACAGTAATATAATACAAAACAATATTTGGTACGTAAGAAAAATACAACATTCACCATGTAAGGTTTAAATTATATTACAATACAATAATAATACACTAAAAACATTATGATTTTTTATCGGTTCCGGAGTTTGTTATCTAATTCACCATTGATTAGTTAATGAATCATAATACCAATTTTAGTGAATCATAATATCAAATTTAATGAATCATAACATCTTTTTAGTGTATCATCAATCACATATAAAAATAAAAAATTTAAACAATAACAACACAAAACAATATTTGGTAGGTAATAAAAATACTTGATTCACCATATAAGGTTTAAAATACACCATACAACAATAATAATACACTACAAAACAACAATGTTTTTTATCGGGTTCAAAATTTGTAATCTAATTCACCCCTACTTAGCTAATGAATGATAATATCAATTTGAATCAATCATAATATAAAAGTTAATGAATCATATTATCATTTTAGTGTATCATCATACACATGTAAAAAAGTTTTTTTCAAAGTTGTCAAAACATATCAATGTTTGGTCTTGTTTTGAAGAGCTTGAATTTAGGTGAACAGTGATATAATTTTTTTTCCATGAGTGAATGGAGCATACCTTTTACAGTGCGACCTGCCCATGTGGTCGAAAAAGTTGAATATTGACATAACTGTGATTTTTTGCTATATTCCATGCTTTTGTTAGGCTCAGAATAATTTCGTGTCCTGATGATGAGCAGACATTTATTTTTGTCTACTTTTTTGTCTACCATCCAGTTCACCCTATTGGACTACATGCTCTGGGTGGATAGATTTCAGATCCACCTCTCTCTCTACCAAGATCAATCCCTATCATCACTAAACCAACAACGTATTGGTTGAGTATACATATTATTACTACTTACTTGAAGCGTGCCCTCAGAATAATTCCATGAGAGATTGTGCTGTTGGGTATTCCCTCAGCATATGGGCCCAAAGTCTCATCACTTGGGCTGACTTTTTTTACAAACAAAAGATCTGTCCAATGATTAGATTCATGGCTTAGAGCAATGATCACATTACGGTAAGAGGTTCACAAGTACAGGCGCAAATAGTCACAACTTATAAGTCTAAGGCTTTGTTTGGTTTTTTTATGGTTGTTTTGGTCTGGTTGTTTTGTAGTGTTTTATTGGTTGTTTTGCGCTGGTATATATGTGGCTATTTTGAAAACTGCTATTTGGCAGTGTATTTGGTTCGTCCAATGTTTTTGAATAAATTAGTTAAGTTAGTTACGTATAGTATGTTACCGATATCTGTGAATACGATTACAAATTTTATATTACATTTTAAAATAATTATTATTCAGTTGTAAATAAAGAAACCACTAACAAATATACAGATTAATATATACATAAATTATTAACTAGGAAGACAACAAATTTTTATTACAATCAATTTTTGTTAACACTTTTATTAAGGTCTATACAAATAATTTCACTATTATCAACCATAATTCTATCAATGGATAACAAAAAGTATAACTATACATGGTTTTAACACACCAGACTACTTTCTTATTGATATTTGAATAAAAGAAAAATATAATGATTAATTTGTGAACTTTATTAATGTTTATATCATAAAAAATAAACAATTGTTGTTTTAAAAATATGACCTAAATATATTATTATATGTACATTTAATTAAATATTCATATTTTTGTACCTTTATTTTAATAAAATTAAATACTACCATTACAATGTGGTGTTGGTCAATAATTTGTAAAAACTACTACTCAATGACATTTTTATCAAAATAAATAATAAGTAATTTTTTTGAATTAGTTAATTTATGCATATCAATCGCTACATTTTCATGATCAATAATATGCACAATATTCATTCTCTTCATTACAGTAATTTTACAAATTTACAGTATTCATTCTCTTTGTAGCATAAACTTCTGGTTGTTTTGTACTGGTATATTTGTGACCGTTTTGAAAACTGTTATTTGACAGGGTGATTGTTTGATATTTTTATAAAAAATATGAACTCAGGACATGCCACGTATATGCCATAAAAAGGCCACGTCCGAAGGAAGCCTAAGTAAACGTGAGTGCTTATGGTAATCTAGTCCCCACTGGCCCTCAGTTCAGTACTGCAAAGAGAGATGGCTGGTTACTTGGTTAGAGAACGAAAACAAAAATGTCAAAACAGGGAACTCTCATTTCATTTTGATGTGGTTGCATCTTACACTTTATATTAAGATTTTGGGATGAAAACAAATGATTCTTGCATTGAGAATTGCTCTGTCGAAGAACAGAGAAATGAAGAACGAGTTTCTGTACAGAGAACTGAGAGTATCGAGTTTAGAAAGGGATAGGAAGAAGGCAGGTAAGTAGACGGGGGCAACCGGTTCTGTAAAGAACCAGGTTAGCTCAAAATACAATAGTATAAAACCTAATACACTCTAAAAATGTACAAGGTAAGTCCTAACATACAAACTATGTGTAACCATACTTAGAGAATGTAGGAGGAAGTGTATACGGTCTAATACCCCCCTCAAAAGGTGCAGGGGTTGCATTGCTGAAGCTGTATCTTTTGATTCCGTCATTAAACTGTGCTATCCATAGTCATTTTGTTCCTGCAAGTCCAGAGTGTTAAATGAATTGTAATAATTCTTATCTGGTAGCGACTTTGTCATGACATCAGCAAGTTGATGTCTGCTGGGTACATATTGTACATGTATCAGACCCTCCTGCAATTTCTCACGGACAAAATGACAATCTAATTCAATGTGTTTTGTTCGTTCGTGGGAAACAGGGTTCTTTGCTATATGTATGGCTGCTACATTGTCGCATTTCAGGGGTATCGGGGTGATGTTTTGAACCCCCATTTCAGCTAGTAGCCTACTTAACCAACTCAGCTCACTAGTTACTTGTCTCATTGCTCTATATTCTGCCTCAGCAGAAGACAGAGCAATCGAGACTTGTTTCTTAGATTTCCAACTAAGAGGGCAACCTCCTAGTAAGATATAGTATCCTGATATCGACTTTCTCGTGATTGGGCACGATGCCCAATCCGAGTCACAATAAGCTACGAGATCAAGATCCTTTTTATCATTAAACAGCAGCCTGAAACCTAAAGTACCCTTTATGTAGGACAAGGTATGGTAAGCTGCCTTTAGATGATCCGTTGTTGGGGATTGAAGAAATTGACTAAGGAACTGGACAACGAAAAAAATATCAGGTCTAGTTTTTGTTAGGAAGTTTAGTTTTCCAACAAGACATCTATATATGGTGGGATTTTCCAGCTTAGTGCCTGGGTCTTTGGTAAGTTTTAGGTTCAAGGGGAGTGGTGCAACAGATGCTTTGCATTGTTCCATCCCGAAGTCCTTGATTATTTGTTTGGTATATTTTTGTTGTGACATGATTAACCCATGATCAGTTTGAAGAAACTCCATTCCAAGGAAAAAGCTTAGTCTACCCAAGTCCTTTATTTTAAATTCCTTGTCAAGTTTCTTTTCCAAGAAATTTATCTCCTTCTGATTGTTGCTCACCATAAGAATATCATCTACATAAATGCCTAAGAAAATGGTGCTATTTCCCTTTTGCTTAACAAAAAGAGAGTAATCATTTTGAGAATGGTGGAAGCCTAGATTTTTTAGGAAATTGGTGAGTTTTTCGTACCATTGTCGAGTGGCTTATTTGAATCCATAGAGAGACTTGTGTAATTTGCATACCTTGTTCCCCCCCCCCCCCCATGAACTTTAAGCCCCTCAGGTATGGTCATATAGACATCCTCATGGAGATCTTCATGAAGGAAAGCATTATTTACGTCTAGTTGATCTAGAATCCACCCCTTTTGATAGCAATTATGATGAGGGCACGGATGGTGGTGAGTTTAACAACAGGAGAGAATGTCTCTTCATAGTCAAGACTATGTTTTTGACTGAAACCTCTGACCACAAGCCTAGCTTTGAATCTCTCAAGGCTACCATCAGCTTTTAGCTTTGTCTTATAGACCCATTTGCAACTGATTGGTCTCTTTCCTTTTGGGAGGTCAACTATTGACCATGTGTTATTGGCCTTAAGGGCTTCAAATTCCTGGGTCATAGCTTCTACCCATCTTGGGTCCTTACTAGCGGATTTGTAATTGGGTGGTTCTTCTAAGTTGTGGATTCGGTCAAGGAAAATGCTGGTGTTTTGGCCAAGGGAGCAAGAGAGGATAGACCGTTTTGGGATATGATCTGTGAGGCTATTGAGAATACCCTTGGCAGAATCGCTTGGATTTCCTTGATCGAGTCTAGCACTTAGAATAGCTGAAAAGGTGTCCTGGTGGTTTAAGGAAGTAGAACAGATGTAGTCATCATACCTTGAGGGAGGCTTGTGAGTCTGTGTGGACCTTCTAAGTTCAGGAAAATCTCCTCCAGAAGATTGGTCTTGAGTTTGGGTCTGGTCTGGAGTGTCTGTAATGGTTGTGTTAGGGTCTAAAGATTCAATGAGAGGAAATACATCTTGAACAGGGAGTTGTTATGAAACTATGCCCCTTACTGTTTCTGGAACATTGTTAGTATTTTCTATGATCTCTATATCCGAAGTTGTGTGGTGATTGGCAGGATAAAGGTCTAGATCTTGCCTGTCTTGGTTTATGGTGTGTTTCCACTCACTATTTCTTAATGGAAAGATGTCCTCAAAAAAGGTTATATCATGACTGACCCTAACTGTGTTATCCTCTAGAGACAACACTTTATATCCCTTTGTATTTTTACAGTCCCCAAGGTAAATGCTTGTATAGGCTCTAGAGTCTAATTTCCCTTTGTTTGGGTTTATGTTTGTGATGTAGCACAAGCAACCGAAAGTTTTCATGTCATTGTAGGAAGGTTTGATGCCGTATAATTTCTCGAATGGAGTTAGATTTTTAATGGCTTTGCTTGGAATCCTATTTATGATGTAGGCTGCGTGTTCAGCACAATAGCCCTAGAATTTTGAATCAAGGCCTGACTGGAAAAGAAGAGCCCGAGTTACTTCCATGATGTGACGTTGTTTCCTCTCAACAACCCCATTCTGTTGGGGAGTGTGAGGATAACTTGTCTGATGAATAATCCCTTTTTTCTTAAAGAAGTCAACCCCTTCTAAAGACTTCCCAAGTTCTTTTGCATTATCACTTCTTAAAGTTTTAACTGATTTATCTGTTTGTCTTTCTACAAGTGTGATAAAATCTTTTATCTGTTGTAAACCCTCAGATTTCAACTTAAGAAGTTTAATCCAAACAGCCCTAGTGAAATCATCAACTAGAGTTAGGAAGTATTTTTGTCCATCTGTGGTTTCAGTCCTCATAGGCCCATAGATGTCCACATGTAGCATTTCAAAGGGTTGAGTTGTTATAATAGCTGAAAAAGGGAACTTTTGTCTTTTTCCTTTAGCTTTAAAACAAATAGAACAAGGGAGAACTGTAGAACTGGAATGAGTAAGGTTTTTGGTAGCAATCTCGGTAATCTTAGACATCTTTGAAATGGGGATATGCCCCAGTCTATTATGCCACAAGGCTAGAAATTTGTTTTGATCTACAGCAGCCATACTACAATTGCTCATACAATTCACAGAAGCAACTCTTTTTTCAGAAACATAGTCACTCAAAGCAAAAACATCCAAGAAGTATAAACCAACAACTTGCTTTCCAATTTTCTGGGAGACATTTCTCTCAGAATCCTGCAGAAAACAAGAATTCCCGCAGAAAACAATCAAAACCTTCAGAAACTCTATCAACCTAGTCAGAGAGACAATATTGAACTTAAAAACAAGCACATACATTATATTTTCCAAGCATTTAAATTCATTAACAAATAAATCAGCAGTAGATTCAACTCTTTCCTTGTGACCATCCGGAAGAGTTATTTCCTTCTTCCCATTTAGAGACTCAAAATTTGACAGTAAAGAGCAGTTCCCACTAATATGTTCTGTCGCACCCGAATCAATTATCCAAGATTTTTCCAATTGCATAAAAATCCCATTTCGTTTTAAATTTAAGCAAGGAAGAAAGCTAATAGTTGGAGGAGATTTACCTGAGAAATCACCGAAAGTCTTGTGACTGCTATCTCCTTTGTGTTGTTGGAGATAGTTGACAAGTTGACTTAATTGATCGGTAGTAAAACCTCTTACAGGAGATTGAGTGATTTCTTCGGTGATTGTGGATTTCTTCTCCTCGTCGATTGCTGACCCGGCATGAATTTCTCGGTTTCGTCTACTGTCTTCTCCAGGAAAGCCTATAATCCACCAGCATTCTTGTTTAGAGTGCCCAATCTTGCCACAATTTGTACACTTCATCGATTCTTTCTTTCCCCCGGTTGTCGGTTTGGTGAAATTTCTTCTCGCCGTGGATTTAGGGTTTCCTGGGTTCGGTGAGGATTTTTGTTTTGTTGGAGCGGAGAAATTGTTGCCTTTAGCGAGTAAGGATACGGTCTACTCTTCTGTATCTTTAGAATCTGGAGCTTCTCTTTGCTCCTCCTCTAGGATAATCAGACTGTAAGCCTCCTCAAGCGTTGGAATGTCCTGGGTCGCGAGAATTTGACCACGAATATGGGTATATGACCTATTTAAGCCCATGAGAAAGTGGATAAGTTCCTCCTTCTCTCTTTGCTTCCTCTGTGTTTCTGTCGACTTGCAGTTCGAACAGCACGTGCAGTTCTCAATTGGGAGTGCCAGATCGAATTCAGCCCACGACTCCTTCATCTTCATGAAGTAATCGGTAACACTGTCTTGACCTTGCTTCAAATTGGAGATCTGAGCTTTGATATTATGTAGAGTAGTCAGATTCTTTTTCTTGAATATGCGGCAAAGCCAGTCCCAAAGATCCTTAGGGTTTTCTGTAAACATGACACTTCTGCTGATATTCAGAGCCAAAGAGGAAATAATCCACGAAGCGACCAAAGAACTTGCTCTCTCCCAAGCCGCAAGCCGCGTTGGATCTTGATCATTTGGGCGCTTAAGGGTTCCATCGATAAACCCTAGTTTATTCTTTGCCTTGAGAGCACGACGGACATTCCATTTCCAGGAGAGAAAACCTTCTCCAAAAAACTTCGGCCCCACAGCTTGACCAGGCTGCTCCGTTGCGTGGACGTATAATGGATCCGTCTGGTCGATCATCGTCGAAGCGTTCACCGGCCCTTTCTCTGCATTTTCGTCACTCATGATTCTTCTTAGTGCAGCGTTTTGCGCTCTAATACCATATTAATATTTTGGGATGAAAACAAATGATTCTTGCATTGAGAATTGCTCTGTCGAAGAACAGAGAAATGAAGAACGATTTTCTGTACAGAGAACTGAGAGTATCGAGTTTAGAAAGGGATAGGAAGAAGGCAGGTAAGTAGAAGGGGGCAACCGGTTCTGTAAAGAACCGGGTTAGCTCAAAATACAATAGTATAAAACCTAATACACTCTAAAAACGTACAAGGTAAGTCCTAATATACAAACTATGTGTAACCACACTTAGACAATGTAGGAGGAAGTGTATACGGTCTAATATTTAGGTGTGCTATTTTATGGAGATTTTGCAGTACTATTACACAAATTTCATCCGCGTAAAGTGAAATTTATAATGAATATCCAATGATGGGTGCTCTAAGTCTAATAACACTTGTGGTTCCTAAACCTAAAAAAAATTGCACTTGTGCATATAACTCTAAGGGGGCGTTCGACAGAACTTTTGAACACAGCTATACCTGCGTTTCAAATAATGTTACCATAGTTAACTTATGAAGATTTGACAAGTTGCTAACAAGAAATTTGTAGGGATAAAAGGATATACAAAAGAATAAATAATAAACTAAACCTAAAGAAACCTACAACTCTACTACGGGTAGCAAATAAAAAACCCGGTCGGAGTATAGTGTAAATATATTATGACCGAGAGTATCGTACCCAAGGGTCTTATAGAAAACTAGTCCTAATCCGGGCAAAAGCCTATTCTATAATAAAAAAGGGGGAAAAGTAAAGATTGATTCTAAACTAAGAAAAGTAAATAAACTAACTTTGATTTTGGAAGATTATCAATGTAAGGGAAACGTAAGACCAATAATCAAGGATGGCAAGTCTCAAAGAGGATTTGGTCTCGCAAAATGCATATGCTGGGTGACATGTCGGATCTCCGCTACCCGGCAGATTCATGGCCTTGAATGTGCCGGACAACTTCCATCTGGCACTATATCCGGCATCATACATTTCGTAAACAACACTTCCAGATTCGCTTCTGACAAAAGGAACTCAATATTCATACTTGCATCGTGCATAGCTAATGCCGCGAATACAAACAGAATAATGGGAAATAAGAGATTAACCCTAAACCTTAGGTCTTGATGCCCCTCCTTCGGAACAACAAACTTAAAGATTACCAAAATCCTAATCTATCCTATTCTTATCTTGTGAATATTAAATAGGACTTAGAGATAAGAGAATAAATAGCTACTTCATTCTACTTTGCATGAAGACTAGAACTCGGGGTAAGAAACTTGAAAATTCCATAAATGGTCATAAGAGTTTTACAAGGAAATCTTCCCTAACCAAAAATCTAACAAGGATTCTGCATCACCATCCACACAACTACAAGAAGAGAATACAAAGGGGAAGAAGGAAATGTTAATAGCCTTAACCCGTCAAGGTCTTCTTCTTCTCTTGCGTGGACGTATCTGCAGACGTTCCTTGGACACCAACAATGGAGTGGGGCGGAAATGAAGTGTGAATGGCGTGGATTTTGTATGTTGAAGTGTGCCAAATGATGTAGACTCACGGCCTATTTATAGGGCTTCAAAAATGTCGTTTGCCGGGCGTCGTGCTAGATCATCAGTAGCCGGCACACGTGGGAAATGTGCCCAACTGTTAACGGTCGAAACAGCCAAATTTGCGCGAAACAGTGTATATGCCGGGTAGAAGATACCCGGCATCACACCCGTCACTAGCTAAATCTCTAACGGTCAATAACTGCCATTGTCTGGTCAACCGTGGCGACTCTTCACTTATGCCGGATGGGATCTACCCGGCATTGTATCCGGCAAAGCTCCTTTTCCGATCTATGCTCATGCCGTGCAGGATTAATCCGGCATTGAGTCCGGCATTACTTGAACTTTTGCCTAGACAATCATTCCTTGCACAGAAAACTCACAAAAACATAAGTCTGTACAAATAATATACTTTAACACATAATATAACATAAATAACATATATTTAACCTTATTTAGATAATTATAATACTAAATCTAATGCATAAAATATGATAAGTTTGTGGCTTATCAAGGCCCTACACTTACCTTTTGCTAGTCCTCGAGCAAAACAAGATTAGAAAGGAGTAATTACTTATGCACAAAATAGATAAACTTTAGAATGACAATTAGATAAATATTTCTAACTACCTGACTTTAATCCACAAGTATCACTTAATCCACCTTATCTATCCAAACATACTAATGGGTATAAAATAAAGAATTTCAAAACCGATCAAAAACTTTTGGGTTATTTTGCATAAGGGATTTGTAGTCTCTCCCTTTTCCGGTTTCCATCATTCAGCTCTATTTCCCAAGAGTTTCTGAATGTGGCCAAGACACTCATCGACGGTTTTTATGTACAGCCCTATTTTGTAAGGGTTTTTGAATCAACCATGATTTTTACATTGAAGAATGGGGAATTTAGGAGAAAAATAAAAGGAAAAACTCTCGTTTCTTGCTTTTATTCTGAGGCACTTTATGCAACCTCAAAGAATATATTGCTTTTCCTTTGGAAGAAGATTTTTTTCTTTCTTTCTTTTTTTTCTTCTTTCTTTTGCATAAAAACGCTTTTTAAGATTTTCACCCAAAAGATCTTTCACAATTTGAAAAGAAAAGAAACAAGTACCCAGAAGTACAATAAGGAAGGAATTAGGAGAAAGATCATATACTCACGTTAAATAGAAAGAATCAAGAAGTTAAAAACAAGAATCTACAAGTCAATAGAGAGCTTACCTCTTGAGAGAATAAGCTTTTAGTCATTCCTAATCTTATCTCAATCAAAAACATGCAAAAAGTTTAGTAAAACATTGATAAAACTCACAACTTATGCATATTAAAAACTTATTTTTAAGGGGGTCCCTGCCCTACACTTGGCAGGAACACTGTCCCTAGTGTTCAAAAGAAACAATAAAATTGAATTTTTTTTTTGCTTTTTTTGTTTTTTTAAGAAACTTGAAATAACTATAATGAAAGCAAAAAACAATAACATAAAATGAAATGAGAAAAATTAAATGATATGAAGGGCTCCCCTGTTTGATAGTGAAGGCGGGAGGAGGAACCGCCCTACACTTAGCCTTTTAGGCTATTTTGCATCATTTGAGATCCTGGGCAGGATAGTGACCGAATTCACATGCTCCCGTGGATTTGTTTGCGTTTGAGATGGGAGTTGACCTTGCTGTCTTGGTTGCGTCAGAAGTTGCTGTAATTGCAACTGCAACGATTTGTGCTCCTTGCGAATGGTCGAGATTTCATTGTGGGTATCCTGGGTTTTGTTCATCAGGGCTGACATCATGTCACGAAGTTCAGCCATTTCAGCCTCTGATGATGATGCATGATGGGATGGTCTGTATTGCCTTGGACCTCCCTGGTAGCCGGCTGGATTCTGAAAGTGTTGAGGGGGTTGATTCCCCTGTTGCCATGGTTGCTGATACCCTTGTTTACTCATATAATTGACTTCCTCAACATTTTGAAAGTGTGGCATATCAGGGCTCGGAGCGTGTGGTCGTGCA
The DNA here is from genome assembly GCA_023374045.1 of Limonium bicolor. Taxonomy (NCBI): domain Eukaryota; kingdom Viridiplantae; phylum Streptophyta; class Magnoliopsida; order Caryophyllales; family Plumbaginaceae; genus Limonium; species Limonium bicolor. The sequence continues at coordinate 267,094,812 of CM041778.1, read as the reverse complement.
CTAACCACGTTCGCCTGTTGAGGAAGTTTGTTCATTGCTATTTGCTCCACAACTTTCTGTAGAGTGCTAACCTTTGTGGACGTTTGAGCATTGCTCTCCAACAACTGCTCGTGACTTTACATCAGTTTGTCAAATTTTGCATCACCCTCTCCCACTTGATAGTTGATATAAACCAGCGGTACTGCCCCTGGTTCCACCGGTGGCCCAATCCCTAATCTCTTCGCAAAGAGATTCAACCCCACTAAGGAATTGATCTCCAGGCTTCTTTAATATATCTGCACCAAGGGAGGATAAGATCATCGTCTTGCATTGATTGATCAATCCTTTGTAAAACAACTGAGATAGCTTTTTCTTTGGTGAGGCCGTGGTGTGGACATGTGCGCAGCAACCCTTTGAATCTGTCCCAAGTCTCACAGATGTTCTCCGAGCTAGGTTGTCTAAAGTTGTAAATGTCGGCGATCATCTCCAGGGTGCGACTAGGGGGCATGAATTTGTCATAAAACTTGGTTGCCATGTCCTCCCATGTGGTGATGGTACTAGGGGTTAGACTGTGGTACCACTTGCTGGCGTTCCCCGTAAGGCTATGGGGAAAGAGGGAAAGTCTGGCATATTGGAGGACATTGTTTGTGGAGGTTAGACTGTTTGTGTGTTGTAGAAATTTGGTGATGTGGAGCAAAGCATCGTCCGGGTTTGTACCATCGAACATACCCAACTCCTTGATGCATCTGATTTGATGATATGGCTTGAGTTTTTGCCATTCATCATATTCATTTTGTGCGAGGAGTGGGAGGTCGATTGCTGGCCTTTGGCCTTGGTTAGAAGGCCGGTTTATATTTCGGACGGTAGGTGCTGCCATTGGTGTAGGAGGTAGGTGTTGTTGGTTTCTTCGTTGACGAATGGAGCGAAGAAGAGTCCTCTCGATTTCTGGGTCAGAATTTGCTAAATCTTCAGGAGAATTCGTGGACCGCAGAAGCATTCACTTTGATAACTTCAGGAGGAGCAAGAGAAAACTTTATAATACTTCGTAATAATAAAAGAAATAATATAATGACATATTAAAATTACGAAAATACAAGAAGAAATGAAGTTTTGGTTATGTCGGACACGGTGCCAGGTGTACGGCACCCGGCATTGGACTTCCTCCAATACTGTCGGGTTAAGAGTACCCGGCGTCGCGTCCGGTCTTCTGCGAATCTAAAAAAAACAAAAAAAAAAAATCAACAATTAGGAAGTATTAGAAGAGAGATCTAAGCGAATGGTGTAAGAAAAGAATAGAATACAATGAGGAATTTAACATTTTACGAAAATAATTTAAAACTGAAAATAATTTGAAGATGCCGGACAGGTTACTGGGTTAGTTGTATCCGGCAGTGGACTTCCTCCACTAATGCCGGGTTGAAGTTACCCGGCATACCACCCGGCGTGTTCAAACTCGAAAAGAAAATTAAATGGGAAAGGAAAAGGGAAGTTAACATAAAAGAGCAGTGAAAAAGAATATTTATAGACAAATCAAAGATTCGAAAAAGGACAATGCGAAGTAAAAGTTGAAGTTTGATTATGCCGGGTCGTGAGCCGGGTAAACTCTATTCGGCGTAGGACTTCCTCCAAGATGCCGGATGTAGAACACCCGGCAGTGTACCCGACACATTCAACCGAAAATAAAATGAACAAATTAAATTAAAGAATCAAAGAATTAAATAATAAAGAATAAAGAATAGGGCGTTTTACCGAATTTAGGACTTGGACTAATTCCAAGTCCCCGGCAACGGCGCCAATTTGCTAACAAGAAATTTGTAGGGATAAAAAGATATACAAAAGAATAAATAATAAACTAAACCTAAAGAAACCTACAACTCTACTACGGGTAGCAAAAAAAATACCCGGTCGGAGTATAGTGTAAATATATTACGACCGAGAGTATCGTACCCAAGGGACTTATAGAAAACTAGTCCTAATCCGGGCAAAAGCCTATTCTATAATAAAAAAGGGGGAAAAGTAAAGATTGATTCTAAACTAAGAAAAATAAATAAACTAACTTTGATTTTGGAAGATTATCAATGTAAGGGAAACGTAAGACCAATAATCAAGGATGACAAGTCTCAAAGAGGATTTGGTCTAGCAAAATGCATATGCCGGGTGACATGCCGGATCTCCGCTACCCGGCAGATTCATGGCCTTGAATGTGCCGGACAACTTCCATCCGGCACTATATCCGCATCATACATTTCGTAAACAACACTTCCAGATTTGCTTCTGACAAAAGGAACTCAATATTCATACTTGCATCGTGCATAGCTAATGTCGCGAATACAAACAGAATAATGGGAAATAAGAGATTAACCCTAAACCTTAGGTCTTGATGCCCCTCCTTCGGAACAACAAACTTAAAGATTACCAAAATCCTAATCTATCCTATTCTTGTCTTGTGAACATTAAATAGGACTTAGAGATAAGAGAATAAATAGCTACTTCATTCTACTTTGCATGAAGACTAGAACTCGGGTTAAGAAACTTGAAAATTCCATAAATTGTCATAAGAGTTTTACAAGGAAATCTTCCCTAACCAAAAATCTAACAAGGATTCTGCATCACCATCCACACAACTACAAGAAGAGAAGACAAAGGGGGAGAAGGAAATGTTAATAGCCTTAACCCGTCAAGGTCTTCTTCTTCTCTTGCGTGGACGAATATGCAGACATTCCTTGGACACCAACAATGAAGTGGGGAATGAAGTGGGGCGGAAATGAAGTGTGAATGTCGTGGATTTTGTATGTTGAAGTGTGCCAAATGATGTAGACTCACGGCCTATTTATAGGGCTTCAAAAATGTCGTTTGCCGGGCGTCGTGCCGGATCACCAGTAGCCGGCACACGTGGGAAATGTGCCCAACTGTTAACGGTCGAAACCGCCAAATTTGCGCGAAACATTGTATATGCCGGGTAGAAGATACCCGGCATCACACCCGACACTAGCTAAATCTCCAACGGTCAATAACTGTCATCGTCTGGTCAACCGTGGCGACTCTTCACTTATGTCGGATGGGATCTACCCGGCATTGTATCCGGCAAAGCTCCTTTTCCGATCTATGCTCATGCCGTGTAGGATTAATCCGACATTGAGTCCGGCATTACTTGAACTTTTGCCTAGAAAATCATTCCTTGCACAGAAAACTCACAAAAACATAAGTATGTACAAATAATATACTTTAACACATAATATAACATAAATAACATATATTTAACCTTATTTAGATAATTATAATACTAAATCTAATGCATAAAATATGATAAGTCTGTGGTTTATTACAAGTGTATTGAGTTATGTCCTTGTCTAATATAAAAGTGACACATATCACACTTTTAGAGAAAAAAAAACAGCTTTTAGTTTCCATCGTAGCTATTGAACAGACTCTAACACCGTTGATATATTTAATTAAGAAAAAAACGCGTAGCATTCACATTAGAAGCTAAATTTGTAGAGCTGTGGAGAAAAGGCTCTACTTACAAATCAATCCAACCAAAGGAACCCTTGGGGCATATATGCATTGCTATTAAGATCTAATACCTTTTGCATTCGTGGAAGTGATTGATCAGTTTTACTTATGCTCGTACTTTTACTAAAAAAACAAAAACAAAAACAAACAATTGAGTTTATTTGGGGAGTGGACAGCTTCTCGGTAGGACCTAATAACACTCTTTGTTTTTTAAATCCATAACTAGATGTTCCACCAAATGCTAAAACTAATAACTGGCTGTTTCTACAAAATTATCAACAAACAACTTAAAACTAACCCAATGAATAGATGGACTCATAAATTTAGGCTGCGTTCGGTTAGAATTTTGATGGTAGAAATGTGGTAGTTTTGGTCTGGTTGTTTTGGTTGGTTGTTTTGTGGTAGTTTTGTTGGTTGTTTTATGTTGGTTGTTTTATGGTTGTTTTGAAAAAAGTGTTAGGCAGATGGCGGTTTCGTCTGGCTGTTTTGAATAAAGTTAGTTATGTTAGTTATGTGCAGTGCGTTTACTGTTTTCAGTGTTACAAATAAAATTTTAAAAGTAGTGTTAAAAAAAATTGTAAGTGAAGTTAAAATATATGTTGAAATTAAATTATAGCCGTTAATTATTATAATTTTTTTTTTAAATTTTATATTTGACAATTAATTTATAATACGTGTATGTATTAATCTATGAATAAAATTTTAACATATATTTGTAAAGAATAAACAACTACATGCTATTCAGATAAACATATTTCATATTACATTTAAAAACAATCTGTTGTTAAATAAGTTAAAATATATACAGATATTCAATTTTAGCCATTAATTATTATTATTCTTTATTAATTTTTTATTCACAATTAATTTATAATACGTACACGTATTAATTTAATCTATGAATAAAATTTTAACATATATTTGTAAAGAATAAACAACTACATGCTATTCAACATATTTTATATTAGATTTAAAAACAATCTGTTGTTAAATAAGTTAAAATATATACAGATATTCAATTTTAGCCATTATTATTATTCTTTATTAATTTTTTATTCACAATTAATTTATAATACGTACACGTATTAATTTAATCTATGAATAAAATTTTAACATATATTTGTAAAGAATAAACAACTACATGCTATTCAGCATATTTTATATTAGATTTAAAAACAATCTGTTGTTAAATAAGTTAAAATATATACAGATATTCAATTATAGCCATTAATTATTATTATTCTTTATTAATTTTTTATTCACAATTAATTTATAATACGTATACGTATTAGTCTATGAATTAAATTTTAACATATATTTGTAAAGAATAAACAACTACATGCTATTCAGATCAACATATTTTATATTACATTTGAAAACAATTTGTTGTTAAATAAGTTAAAATATATGTTGAAATTAAATTATAGCCGTTAATTATTATTCTTCTTTATTAATATTCATAAGTTCAATGAAAAAGCAATTCATTCTAGTAATACAACAATTGAGTGTAAGCAAATATTATTTAGTGAAATTCAAAAACATAAACTCAAACTTAAACAGCAGTCGTTACCGTCGTAGTGTTCTTCTTACCCAAACGTCGATTAATTTAATACAATAAAAGTTCATACGACATAAAATATTGTTTTTTGAGAATTCAACGCCTATTAGCATATATAGCATCAGCTAGCTGGTTACGCATATTAGTCATGCTCAAAGGATCGGCAAGCTCATCTGGGTCATCATCGGGCAAGTGTTCTTCGTCTTCATCATCATCATCATCAGCACTGGATCCTTTCCCCCTCCTTCTGTTCCTCCCCCTTCAACCCTGCCTGAGGTGTCCGAGGCAGGTTTGTTCAACATCACATAGTTATGCAATGCGAAACACGCACTTATAATCCGACTCTGGTCATTGACATCATACGGTGGAACGTTGTCCAGTATCGTCCATTTTTTCTTCAGCACTCCATAACATCTCTCAATGACACTTCTTAGAGATGAGTGCGATCTATTAAAGTGCTCCTTTACGGTCGTTGGTGGAGCTCCTCTAAATTGGGGGGGTGAGCAGCGTTATTGAAGTATGGGGCCATTACACCATTACGATTTGCGTATCCCTTATCACCTAAGTAGTATTTTCCTGCAAAGCACCTTTTTTGGTTACCCAATATTAACACTAACATATTATTCATAGTTTGGTAAGTCATGATTATCATACCTGGGGGTGGTTCAGGGAAGCACATGCTGAGGTCAGATCGTGCTTCGTGAAGGACACGTGCATCATGCATTGATCCCTCACATCCTGTAAGCACAAACGTAAATAACATGTTGAAGTCACACACCCCGAGCACGTTCATCGTTGGGTGGCCGCTCCTACCACGGTACTCCAATTGTAGCGGTCCTGGTATGATGACGTTAATGTGGGTACCATCCAACGCTCCAATGGCATCCTGCCAATTATTTGGTGAAAATATAACAGATAATTACCAATTTGAATGAAACGCACATAGTCTCATGAGGTGATTAATCCGATACCTTAAAGTACGGGTCGTAACGAGGGTCCCCAGCAAGCTTTGGATGAATTGTAGCCCATTCGTCAGTATTAGGCTTCACGTAGTCGTGTCCGAATGCCCACATCAAGCCCAATACCCTCTTGAAGTGGTGGCTAACAGTCTCTGGACTCAGGCTGAATCTCTCACAAGCTTCTCGGTTCGATGTTTTGTGTGCTAGTATGTACAAGAACAGTGCTATGTCAACTTGAATGCTGACGTGTTGTGTGCGCTTCAGCCCATACTTTACTTCCATCATCTCGCACAAACGGAGGAACGAATCCTTATCCATCCTTAAGGCATTGTGAATCCTTTTTGGATTGCTCCTAAGTAGAGCATTAACCCACATTTCCCCGGTGAATTCATTGTCATGCATGGGAATAGGTAGGGGAATGTTGTGTCGGTGTGATGCAAGTGTTAAGGTGGTGTCATCAATCAGGTTGACTGCCTCTTGGTGAATACCTCTCATCGCGGTTACAAATTGCAAAAATGCTTGTGGATCGTTCAATATACGTGTAACGAAATCTTCGTCAGCCATGATATCTGTTAAAAGAATTTCGATAATTTACTATGACATGAAAACAATAATAATGCATAATCAAATTCATTAAGGAATGTAAAACAATCAACATAAAACAGTTATGCGCATAAACTACACACACATGTAGTTATATAATACAACGTCCCAAAATGATGCGCATTTGTGGAAAAAAAATACTAGTAGTACTACAAGCAAATCTAGTTCTAGGAAAAACAAAGTCCAACATCCACACGAGAGTACAGTTAATACAAGCCGATATAGTTCTAAAATACACAGAGTACATCCCTCCGAAGATAAGAGTAACAAGCAAACTAAGACCTAGAAGAGCGCTGACTCCGCACAAGGGAGTTGATGTATGCTAGGGCAGATTTTTTTCCTCCCTCTTCCATCATCCCCTTGAACATGGCCCTACGACTCGGGACCTCCAGGGCCACTGCAGCATCTGCAAGCAACTCATCGTCATCCCTCACCTCTGGTATACTGTGCAGAGCTTTAACGGCTTCATATTCGGTCCACTGATTGTCTTGAACACTGATAGCTTGCTGTGTAAACGCCTCCAACAACTGATTTGATCTGTTAAGCGCAGATTGTGTAGCATTACCGCGCTCTGCAATCATGTCCAACTGTATCGCATGTCGGTCCTTCTTCCTAACCCTCTTCTGCTTCTTACATCCGGAAGAATCATCAGACTCAGAGGACCTTTTTCCTAGAAGAGACGACACAGCTGGCCCGGTAGGGGTAGAAGTAGGTGTCGGAGTCTGTGTGCTATCGTAAGCTGGCATGGGGATGAAATCATCGTCCAAGTTGATCGCCCCCATGTCGTTGATGAAGGACTCACTCCCGTCGGTGTAGTCGTGGTGGAACGAAGGCCGATAACCATCGAGTTCTCCTTCAGTATCGCCGACGTCTGATGTCGGGATAGGAGTGCCCATGCTGAACTTTTTCTTTCCCTTCGTGTCACAGTCACCGTATACTAGCTGGAGGTAGTCCTCTTCTTCAGGGCTGAAGCCCCTGGTCCTGAAGCGCAAGAACGATCTATCCTCCTACGGAATATAAAAACAATTAGCATGTTCAAATGAAATAAACACTTAGAATGTTAACTAATGAATTGTGTGTACCGCTATTTTAGCGTCCCACCACTCATCGGGTGTCAATGGTACGCTTGCTATAAGACCACCCAATGCCCGTAGTGCCTGAACCCTTCAGCCTTTTCCAATCCACCCAATGATGTCTATTACTTCCCTTTTGGACTTGAAATTGGCATAAGTGTATTCCGTCTTGAAGATGGCATTGAATTCGTTCAAACATTTGTCCATTTAACGGTTCTGCTTACTACCTCTCCATTCGTCCAAGAGAGTGCGCATAGTGTCGACCCATTAGTCTAATCAGGCAAGTTGTTTGATCATCATCCCACGTGACATTGGTACGACTACTTTCACCCCCATCTATTTCCTTTCCCTTCTTTCCCTTAAATGTTTTTTTGCGTGGTTCAGTGGCCATCTATAAGTAGATGAAATTGCATTTCAAATTAGTATCAAGTAGCAATGTGTTGTCAATTGTTGTTGGACAATTTTAATATTAACATGTGTTGAACTATGCTTTTAGAAATTTATTCTGAATTGTAAAACACAATTGTAATTAATACAATGTTATAACAATGAATGTACATTTACTTAGTTTGAAAATGTACAACAATTCAATAAACTCGTGCTACTAATATCCCCTAACATCCTAATTGATAGCCATCTGCCGCCGCTCCATCATTGTTCCGTCTTCTCTGCAGATTGGTGGAGTACTCTCGATGCCATTTGTTTGCTTCATCACGTCACCGACCATCAACTGATCACGAATAATGTTGTTCTACCAATTAAGCTCAGAGTAATGTTGTCCTCGTCATCGCTTCGATTTATTATTCGGGACTATTCAGCTCAGAGTTTGTTTGCCCTCATCATCGCTGAGCAGACAAGTGTAGACACTCAACACCCAATTGCCAACTAAAGGAACAACTGTACTTATAACTACCACATCTGCCACAATAGAACGACCCAAAATTTAGTATCTGTTCGAATCAAATTTTTCGGAATCGGGCCAAGGTGTTTCGGGTACATCCTAATGTGGGGCGGCCGTTATAAGCATGAGTTCCAGTTTAAGACAAATGACGGGTGTCGTACACTTGTCCGCAATTTTGTGGGCAATTTTATTAATGTCAACATGATTTTCAGTTCCTGGATCACCACCATCTAATTAGGACGAAGCTAACCAAATAGGAACAACAATTGAATTTTCAAAACAGATGCCGTAACTAAACCAGCCAATACCACCAGATAAGCATGGAATGCCACAACAAATTCTCCAACCCAATTCTACCCAAATAACCACAATTCCAGAAACAATTCCAGAAGAAAAGCTCAACAGATTTCAACCGAAATAACCAGATAACCAAGGAATGGCACAACAAATTCTCCAACCGATTTCAACCCAAATAACCATAATTCCAGAAACAATTCCAGAAGAAAAGCTCCAACAGATTCCCACCGAAACAACCACAATTCCAGAAACAATTCAAGAATAAATGCCCAACAGATTTCAACCGAAACAACCACAATTCCAGAAACAATTCAAGAATAAATGCCCAACAGATTTCAACCGAAATAACCACAAATTCCACCAACATTCCAGAAGTAATGCTCCAATCGATTTCAAACCAAATAACCACAATTCCAGAAACATTTCACATGCCAGATTCGAATCCGCAGCAGAGCATGCATGTTCAAACACATGCATAGAGATTAAATACCGTAAATGGTGAGGCGTGTATCTGGAGAAGTGATGTACGACCGAAGCGAGAGAAGGAGTAGAGGGGGCGCGCATGAACCAACCAGATAACTAATCAACCAAGCAAGTGAGGCAGATCAGAAAACAAAAGACACCCGAAGCAGCACACAAATGCAAACCGGGTGTAAGGGTGTCAACCCTTTTTTTTCCCTTAATTCTCAAATCAGGAGCAAATCGGAAGCAGGGCAACTTACCAAGCTCGAAAGGCAGGACCCAAAGAAAGCGACGAAGATGTCGAAGAAGATTCAGGGAGAAAGAACTCAGTCAGAGAAGAACCGGTGAAGCCATTGAACCACCGGTGAGTGTCGGAGGTAGAAGATAAAGGAGAAGGGGAAGAAACGAAGTGCACAACGCTTCACTTACCTGTGTGCGGTGAGCCGGCGATCCGAGATTTAACCCACAAAAACGGAAGTAGCACAAGAAAAGAAGGGAGAAGGGAGGTAGAAGACGACACACCCGGGCAGCTACGGGCTTTAGTCAGACATTTGCAAATCGACAAGCAAGGTCGACAAGGGAGAACAGAGAACAACGGAGGAAGAAGATGAGCGGCGCGAACAACTTTCAGCGTCGAAATATGCGCAGCTCAAACAAAACCTAGAAACTCTCAACTGCCTCAACCGACAGTCAAAGGGTAGTATTGGCATCTTTGCCAAAACTGCCAAATACACAAATGCCACAAAACAGACATAAATAGACCACAACCGAACGAAGCCTTAAAGATTATAAGACAATGGTGTTGAGTACACCTTTGAATGAAAGGTTTAAGAGTCTGTTTGATCTGCGGTTGTTTATCAGCTAGTAATTAATATAAATGGAAAAAGGTACAAAAGTGAAGTTGATTTAGAAGTTAATGGAGAAGCGGTCATCAAACAGGAGGTGTAAGAGGTGTATCATTATAATAGTGTACTCTAATTAATCCCAGATTCTCCCAAAACAAGCAAGAAACACGTCGTTTTCGTAGCTAACGCTATCAACTTCATAGCCCATGGTATTGTATTATCCTCTTCATGGGCCGCCTACTGCTCGTCAGATACAGTTGAATGATGTTAAATCTTCACTCCCTGTTTTCCATTATTTAATGTACAACGACCTTTTAATTTTAGGGTGGTTGTAGTAGATTCATCCAAACCGAATGAACGTTCCAAATTCCTTATAACATGAGATAAAAAGAGAGAAGTGTTTCAATTCGGGCAGGAAAAAATGATATTTAATCATCCTTTAAAAAAAATCAAAATTTATAATATAGACGTGAAAGTTATATAAACTACCAACAATACTTGAAATCAATTAAAAAAAATGTTCAAATCGGACAAAATTCAACAAACGGGTAAAACCAGACAAAAATAATCAATAAATAGGCAAAACTAGACAAAATCAGGCAAAATCCGACAAACCAGACAAGACCGAATCGGCCGGTTCACCCAACGTCTGGTCACCACCGCCCACATGTGACACGCGCCCTCGACACCCTCACGCCCCCGCACGCCCTTTCCCCTTGTACATCAGACGCTCACTTGCCACTGTGTGCATCCGACACTTACTTGCCATCATGCGCGCTAGACGCCCCCGCACACCTCCGCACCCACACCCGCACGCGCCCGACTCACCCGCACTCACGTCCGCGCGCGCCCAACACACCCCACACCCTTGCCCCTTGTACATCCGGCACTCACTTGCCACTATGTGCATCCGACACTCACTTGCCACCATGCACGCTCGACACACCCACACACCTCTGCACCCACACCCGCACGCGCCCAACACACCTGCACTCACGTTCGCGCGTGCCCAACACACCCCACCGCACGCACGGGCGGAGCCAGCTTTCAAAACTTGAGGGGGCCATATAAGAATATTAGAGGGACCATATTACATAATATACTATATTATGTACATTTTTCTATTAATTTTTTTTTATTTGGGGGGTGGGGGGGAGGCAAGCCCACCCAATCTTACCCATAGCTCCGCCACTGCCGCCGCGCCCATGCCCAGGCACGCTGCGCTTGTGTATCTGCGCCCGCCGTGTCCATGCAATCACGTGCGCCCGCCCACATGTGCTCGCTTTCCTGTATTTTGATAGTTTTTTTTTTGTTATCCAGTTCCATGTTTTATTCTATTTCAACCTACGCAAAATGAGTTTGAATAAGTCTGAAACATAAAATGAGACGGTTTACAAAATGTACATCATCAAAAAAATATGGAGTGTTTGACTAGTCACACAAAGTGAAAATAGAACTGATTCAAGGCATGTTTTTTTTTTTTGATAATTGGTGGCGCAAGGCCGCAATAACCGCATAAGCGGTAATACAGTCAAAGGACCAAAAGACATCCAAAGAAAAGTATCCATACCTAAAACAATCTATCCTTACATCCGACATGCAGCACTCGAGAGCTCAGACTTTCGCTCTTATCTTTCTCTTGTTCCTACTAACAGCCTTACTCACACGAGAGAATTTACTGAATCCGACACAAGCTTTCTTAATCCCGTTACTCCTCCTAGAACTTATTCTAGAATTGGTCTGCGAGCAATCAGATTCACCCCCTGCACCAGACCTGGTCTCCTGAACTCTTTGCCGATAAGCATCTTGCTGTTCACGAATGATCCCCTCGAGATTGCTCAAAGCACGCCCTTCGTCTAAGATTTGACATCCGAGCTTTTTCGCAAGTAAGAGGGTCTGTCTAGCTTCCTCCTTGACATACTCCTCATCCGGCTGGGTGGCCGGCACAGCTTGTCCGCCCTCAGGCTCAAAGCCGGGAGGGAATTCTGGATCCTCAAACAAAGTCCTCAGGTCATCCCCGTCTTCCTCTTCCTCCCCTAGGTAGACAAGGGGGTTCTCGCACATAGTCTTAGGAAGAGGTGTGCTATCAGCCATATCAATATCAAGCATCTCGTAGTTCTCTATCTTGTTGAACCTCTTATCATCCAACCCGCTACTCCGATCATCTCGAACAATTGCATCAACTATCGGATCTTGAATCATGGTCTTGCTGGTTGTTGGCTCCTGAATAGAGATGGGCGGTTTACCACAGTCTCCAACCGTTCCGGCCCCCACGATTGGACTTTGGACAACAGCCGGATTAGGACTTGGGTTGGAAGGCTCATATCCCCAGGACGAGGTACTCACAGGGTAATACCAGTCACCAGCCCACCCAGGCCACCATGCCCCACTACAGCCTGCGCCCCAAGTCGAAGGACCGGCCCACCAACCAGAATATGGGTAAGTCCAACCTGACAGAGTAGTAGGCACGTAACTCCAGCACCACGCGTGCGAGTTGCTTTCAGCGGACCCAAGAAATATATTTTCTTCCTCTCGAGCCCCACCATCCTTTTTTACTTCGGAGCCCACGCACACCGAAATACCCACATCTCCCGAAGCAACCTTTCTCGCTTCGCCCATCTCTTCAGCTCTTCCCAAGAAAGTTATTTGAATTCGTCGTTTGGGATTCCCATGACAGACGACCTCAACGGCTGCACCAGGATCGTCCACCCTCGAGACACTTTCACCGGCGCGATTAGGACTGCCGCTTGGGTCACCGCAAGGCATGTTCAATAGTATTTTTTAAAAATGACAAAAATATGAATACCTTTGATTGTGCCCCTCATCAATATAATTTTCATCTGAATCTTTATCTGAATTTCATTCAAATTTGACATTCAATACCACTTGTAGTTAGATGTCAAAGAAATAAGGCCGTTTAATTGTTAAGGTCTCATCTGGATCTGTTTGGTTGTGTAAAGTCTTTAAATTAATCTGACGCGAAGACTTAAGTAAGGATATTTTGTTATGAATTTTCGCTGGAAAACCAACCACCGACTTCCGAAACAATTTTAAGTAAAAAGAGACTACACGATAACAACGTTAGGATATTTTACCTTCAAAAGTGCAAGTAAGTGGACCCCACCCCACGACCTTAGCACTTAGACCACACGCAGAGTGACACTGCACTGCAGTCGATCTTATCCACAACTCAAAACGTCACCAGAAGCTGCAGTAACAAATCCCTTCGCAGTTCGCACTAACTTTTTCCTTCTCCCTAAAACCTTTCTCTCCTAGACAGGCCAAACCCCTCATCAAACTCACCCTCACCTCTCCGACCCCCTCTCACTGCAATGGCGTCTTCTCTCCCATCTTTCAACACCACAGCATTCCGAGCCACTTCCACCGCAAATCCCAACAGATCCGACTCTAGTACCCGTCCTTGCAACACTGCCATAGCCGCCGCCAAATGGTGGTCCCCGCTCTTTGGCTGGTCTACTGACGCTGACTACATTACTAATACCAGTCCTCCTACCCCCGATCCCATCAGCAACAACAGTGTGCAGATTGAATCTACCAGATCCGCATCGAGCAGATCCGGAAGATTCGCTCCCGGATGCTTCACGGAAGAGAAGGCGAAAGAGCTACGGAAGAAGACTGCTGAGAGTTTAGCCTTCCACGACGTAATGTACCACTCTGCCATCGCCTCCCGACTCGCCTCAGATCTGAACAATCAGTAGATCCTTTTTCTCCTCAGCTCTCGTTGCATTGTCATGGCGCGGTGATGAATCCGTTACGTTTCATCATTCACCGCCTGCGAAGCAAACAAAAAAATAATTCGTCGACTTGAAAGCTGGCTTTGTTTGTTTGTAATTTCTACTATTTCCTCTCCTTTTCTGCATCGTTGGTGGGCTGTTGTTTTTTGGCCGTTGTTTATTTCTGCTGGCCGGTGGATTTGTAGTCCGTACCGTCCTCTGCTCTCGTTATCGCTTCGTGCTTATCACGTGATAGTGACTGATACTAGCTAGCGCCCACTACTCGTCAATTGTTATTTGTAATATTGATGTTGTCGTATTTGTGGTTAGCTTATTATGAATATCGAATAGTACTTATTTCCTATACACGTTGTTCAAAACCAACCGAGCCTTTTGATATATGCTTACTCAGGGGGTGTACAGCTTTTAAAAACCCAAACCAGGTTTTATTAGATTGTTGAGTAATCTCTTTTTTCTGTCTAGCGGGTGGGACTAATTTAAGGGGAAAAGAATTACTGACCATTAGTAAAAAAACAAGTGTCCACTCACTCCTTAAATGCCGAGCCCCGTACGAATTGTTAATAAACAACCGGGCCCTTAGACGTTATTGATCTAGCAATCTACTCCCTCCGTCTCGACTTTTTTATGGACGTTTTTTCATTTTAATATTAAATATACTAGAACATATAATTTTAGGTATAAAGATTTTATTGCAAAACTTAAATTTATAAAATTATATTATTTTATATGTTAAATATTGAAGGACATATCCAAATAATAAAGAAGAAGGTCAATATAGGACAGAGGGAGTAATAACCTTTTTTATTTCAATATTAAATATATAAGATGAAATTATTTTATAAAACAAAGTTCTAGAACATATAATTTTAGACATAAGAATTTTTTGCAAAACTTAGATTTGTAAAATTATATTATCTTATATGTTAAATATTGAAGTCAAACGACATGTCCAAATAATAAAGAAGAAGGTCAATAGGGGATGGAGGGAGTAATAACCGAATGGTAATCAAAATGTATGTTAAGGCCAAATCCAAGTTAAATCACGGAGGAGAAATTTGTTGCACCTGTTAAAAAAATATAGCCCAATATTAAGCCCACAGATACAGCCCAACAGACTATACCTGAGTGTACTACCTCGGATGATCCAGCAAGAGAGACTTGCCCAACATGTCCGATATTGTTCCACTTCCTTCTTTGGAATTAGAATAAGACAAATGGTAGTAGGCCAAATTAAGCTAAATCACAAATGATATTGAGGGTACATCGGCTACTAGATGGATTTCTTTTATAATTAATATTGACTAGGTGGATTCATATATATATATATTGGGGTTGCACAAATCGGTGGTTTTGGGTTGGTTAAGTTCAATCTGAACCTGATATCAGTATGATCCAAATGTGTTAGTGGGTTATATTTTCAACGTGAATTTGTGATAGGAATGAAAGTATTGACCAAGTATATATGAGGTGTTAGATTTAGACAGGCTCGTTCTGAAATGTGGAAGCTTTGAGGCACAGGAGTCCATGAAAAGGAAATATTTGTATTAAAAACTCAAAGTAATTTCCTAAACTTGGGACTCTGTCTAACACCTACACCGAAAGACTCTAAAGATACATCAATAAGGACTAAGGAGTGTTTTGATTCATAGAGCTCTATAAGCTAGATACTAAGTGTTTGTGCAGAAATAGAATAGTAACAAAAACCAACTACAATCTCACGCAGCTCTCTCTAGAAATTTGCAATGTAAGCGCACACTTGCTATGATGCTAATGATGATTTATATACAAATTCTAAACTTTTAGTAACTTTCATGTTGGAAAACATGAGGATGAAGACGACTGAAACTATAGAGGAATGAAAGGAATTTACTTTTGTATATGTAATCTTCTCGGTAAAACATTGTACATACCCTAATAACCAAACTATGTATATATACTAATCTATCTATTCGTAAAGATAAAATAACCTTGCTAACAAAATCCTAACCGACTAAACAATTAGATAGATAAAATATAATGTGGGCCTAATCATGTACTTAACTAGATGAATAGTGGACTGGACTACATACTAGCCCAATACCCCCCCTCAAGCCGTTGGTAAGCGAAGTTACCAAGGCTTGACTTGTCTTCTGCACGCATGCCAATACGTGAGAGCTGGTCTTTGTATTTGACTCCTGGTAAGACTTTAGTCATCATGTCAGCTAGTTGATCAGAAGTATGAGTGTAAGTGATGTCCACCAAACCTTGTTGAATCTTTTCCCAAACAAAATGACAGTCAATCTTGATGTGTTTTGTACGTTCATGAAAGACAGGATTGCGGGCTATATATATAGCTGATTGGTTGTCACATTTGACCGGTACAGGAGTAATGTGTGAGATATCCAGTTCATGTAACAGCCGTGTAAGCCATGTCAATTCCGCTGTTACTCGTTGCAAGGAATGATATCCCGCTTCTGCACTAGAAAGAGACACCGATCCTTGCTTCTTAGTCTTCCAAGAAATAGGACTGTCTCCTAAGAAAATGAAGTAACCAGACACAGATTTTCTGGTGTTGGGACAAGCAGCCCAATCAGAGTCACAGTAGGCAAGAAGATCAAGGGTAGAAGTAGAACCTTTGGTAAGAACGATGCCATAGTTCAGAGTTCCCCTGATATAACGAAGAGTATGCATGGCTGCCTCCATATGAACATCACTTGGATCTTTCATAAACTGACTAAGGACCTGAACTGTAAAACTGATATCTGGGCGAGTGTTGGTTAAATAGTTGAGTTTACCTACTAATCGCCTGTAAGATGTGGGATCCTTGAGAGATATCCCATCATCAACACGTAGCTGTTTGCCCACAACCATTGGGCCCTTCGAAATTCTTTCATCAGTTTGTGCGTATTCCTGTAAAAGCTCCAAGCAAAACTTTCGTTGTGAGAGTATATAGCCTTGATTATATGGAATAAATTCTATTCCCAAGAAATAATGCAAGCTTCCTAGATCCTTGATACGGAAGTTATGATCTAGAGCCTGCTTAATTCCATCTATTTCCTTATGACAAGCTCCAACGATCAACATGTCATCCACATAAACTGCTATGTACATCTTGCCCTGAGTAGTCTCCTTATAGAAAAGTGAATAATCATTTTTTGACTGGACAAAATCAAGTGTATGAAGAAAACTGGCCAGCTTGGAAAACCACTGTCTAGAAGCCTGTTTGAGCCCATACAAGGATTTACGCAACCGGCATGCCTTGTTTGTCCCTGTGACCGCTAAACCCTGAGGCAAGCACATGTAAACTTCTTCATCAAGATCTCCATGCAAGAAAGCATTATTAACATCGAGCTGGTTAATAACCCATCCTTTGCTAAGAGCTACAACGATAAGAGAACGGATCGTCGTGAGCTTGACCACTGGGGAGAAAGTTTCATGATAATCAAGACCATGACGTTGGGTGAACCCCTTTGCCACCAAACGAGCCTTGTACCGTTCTAACGTCCCATCAGACTTGAGCTTAACTTTATAGACCCATTTGCACCCAATCAACTTCTTTCCTTGTGGTAAAGTCACAATATCCCATGTATCATTTGCTTCTAATGCTTGTAACTCTTTATGCATGGCAATCCGCCAATGCTCATGTTGTGCAGCGGCTTGATAACTATGTGGCTCACACATATCCGGATGAGAGATGATTGAGCATGAAAGGCCGTAGAAAGTAGTGCCACAGATTTAGCGGGTGTAGTTTCTGTTAAACTAACACAATGAGTAACGAAGCTATCAGCAGAAGTCATGGCTCCATAAACACGCTCGTCAAGTATCTGTTGAAAGCAAGAATTACACATATAATCATTCAAGTATCCCGGCTTGTGAACTTCTCTACTCGAACGTCTCAAACCTGTTGGATTAGGATCTCCCACTTCCTGAGGTGTAGGAGTATTCACATCAATCTGGGTTGTTTGCAATAAGGATGGTTCCTCATCTATTAACATAGGATTCTGATCTCCCTCCAAATTCGGTGGTTGAGGACGTGGCATGCTTGTGTTGTGAAAGGGAAAATCATGAACATGAAATTTAACGTCTCGGCAGACCTCGACAGTTCGAGTCTCTATGCTCATGATTTTATATCCTTTCTTCCTTGGATCATCTCCCAAATAAATGCAAGCTTCCCCACGTGGTTAAAACTTTCCTCCTTTCGGACCAACAATAGTCTTATAGCACAAACATCCAAAAGGTCTGATTTCCTGGTATGAAGGTTTGCTACCATACAAACTCTCATATGGTGTGGCACCATTTAATGCCTTGGTGGGAAGACGATTGACCAAAAAGGTTGCATATAAAATACACTCTCCCCAGTATTCAAGTGGTACGTTGGATTGAAAGAACACTGCCCATGCTGTTTCAAAAAGATATTTGTGTTTTATTTCAACTATGGCATTCTGTTGTGGTGTATAAGAACATGTTGTTTGATGAAGAATTCCTTGCTGCGCATGATAAGACTTTCCTTCAGTAGAACTTCCTAGTTCTTTGGCATTATCTGTTCTCACCACTTTGACCTTTGCATCAAATTGTCTTTCCACCATCCTAATAAAATTAGTGATAGTCTCCCAAGCATGTCCCTTCTGTTTGATGAGGTTAACCCAAGTAGTACGAGTATAATCATCAACAAAGCACACAAAGTACTTGTACCCGTTGTAAGTGTTGGTACTAAAAGGACCCCAAACGTCAATATGCAACATCTCAAAAGCTCTCTTGGTTTTGCTTGTAGAATTAGCAAAAGGTAAACGCTGTGCTCTGGCTTTCTAACAAACATCGCAAGCATACTCTGGAGAAAAATCAGTCTCTTTTATTATTCCAAGTTTTACAAGCTTTCGAAACGGCACATGTCCTAGCCTTATATGCATATCTAGAGCCTTTGGGCTAACTACATTAACTGTATCATCATTGCAGCCCACTTCGACTGGCCCATTCTCACGCCTGTGCTGAGTAGTACTGGATTTAGTCGCGTTTGAAAAACTGGAGTTGCCCAACTTGCTCCTAGCCCACACATCGAGACGGCCCGCATCCAAAACGAAGAGATTGTCCCGGCCGTCTCCTACCTTGCTACTCTCCCCTATAATACGGTCCTGAACATAGCAACCAGTAGAATCGAAAGTGAGAGCACAGTTGTATTGTTTTACCATCTTCGCCACTGATATGAGATTAAACATGAAATCCGGTACAAACAAAACTTCCTTTAATCTCGTATTGTTCCCCAATCTCACATCTCCAACTAGGGTTACAATTTGCGGGCTTCCATCCGGTAAGAGTACCGTTCTCTCTCTCTCTAATCTTCTCCAGTTTTCGAACATGCAACTAGCTCCCGACATGTGATCGGTGGCTCCAGAGTCTATAAGCCACTGTCCTTTGAAGGTATTACCGGAATAATTACTCATTAAGCAAAACTTATTACTAACACAGAAGGTTTCGTTACCTGAGAAATTACAAAAGTCGATTCCTTCTGTGTTTGTGTCTGTGGTTTTGTTGCGGAACATCTCTGAAATTTGTTGCATTTGTCTGGGCGTTAATCCTTCTCCCAGATTTTCTGTGTTTTTACTTGGCTCTGGATCTGAAACCGCGTTTGCAAACGCCTTCTTTCGTCGAGCTAAAACTTTGTCTCGGCCATGAATTTGATAGCAATCTGTCACGGTATGGCCCGGTTTCTTGCAATGACTGCAAGTGAGTTTCTGAAAACATTCTTCTTGACTATGCCCCAGCTTCTTACAGTAAGTACACGACACTTTCCTCTTGTCGAGTCTTCTGCTAAAAGTTATTGAACTTTCTCCTCCGGTGCTTGCTTGACTATAGAACGACATTGAATCGTCGTTTTGGTGAGTATTTCCCCACTGTTCCTCCTCTTGAACAACTAGGGCGAAAGCCTCTTCTAATGTCGGTATCGTTTTCATCGCTAGTATTTGTCCCCTAATGGACAAATACTTCCGATTCAATCCCATGAGAAAGTGAACAAGCTTATCTTGATTGCTCAATTTCTTGAGGGACTCTCTGGCGCCGCAGGTGCAACCGGAGCATGTACATCTGGGAAAAGGACAAGCTAAGTCCAATTCACCCCATGCTTTCTTCAAACGTGTATAATAGTCTGCTATATCTTCTTCGCCTTGTCTAATCTCTGCGATTTCTCGCTTCAGGCCATGGATGACAGCAAGGTTGGTGTGCTCGAACCGCTTCAACAACTCGTCCCAGAGTTCCTTGGGGTCGTCGCAAAACCGAACGCTCTGAGCTATGGTGGGTCCAAGCGACATCTTCAGCCATGACAACACCAGGGAATTCGATCTTTCCCAAGCTCCACGCCGAATCGCATCTGATTCATCGGGTTTCTCCACTTTCCCGGTAAGGAACCCATACTTGTTTTTTTACCTTTAGAGCCGTTATCATATCTGTCTTCCACCCTTGAAATCCCTTGCCATCGAATCTTGAAACAAGGCTTACTCCTGAGTTTTCTGCAGAATGGACATAAATGGGATCATTTATGTCGATGATAGAGTTGGTCGACACAGAGGCGGCCGATAGAGCCTCCTTCTTCCCCTTATCTGTATCGTTGGCCATTCTTGAAGAAGATCAAGAAAGTTGCAGAAGAACCTAAGCTACTGATACCATGTTGGAAAACATGAGGATGAAGACGACTGAAACTATAGAGGAATGAAAGGAATTTACTTTTGTATATGTAATCTTCTCGGTAAAACATTGTACATACCCTAATAACCAAACTATGTATATATACTAATCTATCTATTCGTAAAGATAAAATAACCTTGCTAACAAAATCCTAACCGACTAAACAATTAGATAGATAAAATATAACGTGGGCCTAATCATGTACTTAACTAGGTGAATAGTGGACTGGACTACATACTAGCCCAATATTTCATAATCTTGCTCCACTTCATCACTAACTCGATAGTAACTGCCAACTCGTTAATCAGAAAGAGCACTTAGTGATCTGAACAATTATCTCCACGTTTTGTGCTTGGTTAGTGGCGCTCTGACTGGTTCTTCTGTCTTCGATGCACATGCAGACTTTGTCGACCAATCCTACTCAGTCTTAACCATCATCTGCAAAACATCAAGGGTCTAACAATTTGGAATAGGTTGACCCGTAGTTGACCACTTGTTTATTACTTCAAATTTGTTTGTATCAATTTAGGGTCTAACAATCCTACTCAGATCAATGAACCGTGACTAGTAACCGTTAAACAATTGTATATATTTTAGTATAATCAAGAAAATTTAAAATTTTATTTCATTTTTTTTTTCTAACTCTTTTAATTTCTCTTCCTAGACCAAAAACCCCTTCGACCTGTAAATATGCATAACGGACCCGATTGTAGTAAATTGAAGATGGGTCCAAGTAAGTTGAATCGAAGTGGATCCTAAGCTTGTTGAATACTATTGTTGAGTCTCGTTTGTTACAATCAAATAGAACAATAAAAAGAAGGGAAAATTCACGAGATACCTCTGTTTTCTTTCGTAATTCACAATATACCCCTGCGATTTTAGTAATTTAACTTTAAACATGTTTAAATGTTGTCCAAAATTGATGAAACTTTACATGAACGATACTAAAGTGTTATATTTTGGTCCAATATCAAATTTCAAGTTTTTTAAACTCACATGTGACCTGTGGGACCCAATGAACAGTCACATATTCATTGGATCCCACGGATCACATGTGAGCTTAAAAAGCTTCAAATTTGATATTGTACCAAAATATAACACTTTAGCATCGTCCATGTAAAGTTTCACCAATTTTGGACATCATTTAAGCAAGTTTAAAGTTAAATTACTAAAATCACAGGGGTATATTGTGAATTACGAAAGAAAACAGGGGTATCTCATGAATTTTCCCTAAAATGAATATCAAAGAATTTATCAGTTTCTCAGGTTTTTTTTTATAATTATAGGCACATAGCCTAGGGTGCCGCAAGGGCAAATTAAACAACACCGACTCAACTCTTACATAACCTTTCTAGTCCTATCAGTTTCTCAGGTGATCAACAAATACTTCAAAATACTAAGTACTACTACTAATTAATGGTAGCTAGATGCTATCAGGCACTATTATTATTTTTACGATTCTAAAATGCCGAAACGTAGTTTATCAACGATAGACAAATGAAACAAGTTCTGAAATTGTCGACGGTTATACTATAGTATTAACATGATGATGAGTATGATTATATGGATGATCTTTGGTGTTTAGTTTGTTTGGGCATGCACATGGTATCTGTTTGGAATCATGATCATTAAAAGCAGTCGCACAAGAGAAACATAGAGAACAATTATTTAGCCGACAGCAGAACATTGATCGCGTGCAGAGGGGGATAAACATTTTCCAAAGAGATCATTAACACGTGGATGATGAGAATGGGGACATTGTTGCAAAATGAATCTGCAAACACAAATGGATCCAGTCCAGCTGAAGAACAGGGTCGGGTTGCAGAGACTGACTTGCCTCGACTTTCACATGACTGATTTGATTACCCATATTATTACTTGTAACTCTGTAGGCTTTATCAATCCTATCCTTAATTAACTGTAGATATCAGTGATCTATCTATGACTAACCTTTTATTGTAGTAGATGATTATTTTATTTTTGAATGAAAATTTATTATCATCATATCTAGACTTACTGCGGGCAGATGGGCCATGTACTCTAGATAAAGGGTGGGTGAGAGTTCGTCAACAATTTTAGTGTAGGTTTAATCATGTATTTTTTATTTTATTTTAATAATTATATTTTACAGTTAACAAAGAACTAAGGGCATCCACAATGGTCTTGAGTTTCTTAGCACATTCCTAGGTGTCATGTCATCTAAAAATTATATTTTATTACTTAAAAAACTCTATTCACTACAATAATAAAGTTTCTTAATCTTCTCTCTCTTAATGAACAACCAATAAACTATCACTATTTAGATGTGAGAGAAAATAGAAGAGAGAGATACACATAAGTGGGGTCTATTGTGTCTAGAGTTGATCATAATGTGTCCGGCCCGGCAGCCCGGTCCGACCCGGCCCGTAAAAAAGCCCGACGAGCCCGAACCCGATAGGGCTTCCGGGCGGGCCTGGACATAAAATTAGGCCCGAATGAAAAACCGGGCCGGGCCACGGCACATTTTTTGAGCCCGTGGGCAAGCCCGGCCCGGCCCGATTTTATATTATTTATTATTATATTTTTAAAATGTAATATATACATATTTAATTTGTATATAATATATACAAAAATTATAATAATATAAATTTTAAATAAGTTATATATAATATTAATTTTAAATTTTTTTTATTAATTTATATTAAAAAAATTAAAAAACCGGGCCGGGTGGGCCGGGCTTCGGCAAAGTCTGGAAAAAACCGGGCCTAGCCCGGCCCGGCCCGAGCATGTAAAAAACCGGGCTTGGTTTTTGAAAATAAGCCCGACGGGCCTAAAATTTTCCTCTGGCCCGGCCCGCCCGCCCGAATGATCACCTCTAATTGTGTCATAAAAGGTAGGGTTCTTAATTAAGAACCTTGGAGAGAGAAAATATGTGGAATCCACACCATTGTAGAACATTTTTTAATTTCTTCACATATGTAACCATGTTAAGAACCCTTATTATGGATGCACTAATCAATTTAAGTGTTGATATCATCATTTTTCTCTACTTTATTTTGAT
Source organism: Limonium bicolor (assembly GCA_023374045.1). Taxonomy (NCBI): domain Eukaryota; kingdom Viridiplantae; phylum Streptophyta; class Magnoliopsida; order Caryophyllales; family Plumbaginaceae; genus Limonium; species Limonium bicolor. Next base: position 267,071,173 of record CM041778.1, on the reverse strand, counting down.
ATTTGTATCTAAGAGTTGACAACAAAACTCCAGAGCCTTATACCACACAGCTGTCTTTTAGTTCACAAAGATCCTTCATTAGATCAAATGATAATTAAGTTAATTAAAGCAAAAAGTGTATTTCTTCCTAATCTCAAACATACATGCCCCCAGCTTAATATCTAATTTAAGAATGTGTCAGCACCGCCGCTCCGCTACCGGTACGAAGCCATGCCGGTCTGCCATGGCGGTGCATGTGTATTGTCTGTCCGGATTAGAGTGGGCGTTTTTCTTGCCGCAGTTTTCCTTTTTTTTCAGCCTTAACTTTACATTAACTGTATAACCCAAGCTAGTCCATCTTATAAGGATAGTCCATTTTGGAAATCGATGGTGCCGAATATTCCTCTTCTCAAGTTGGGTACTACTCTCCAAGGTGATCTTTGGATCTGGCGTTTTCGAAGGACAAATCCTATAATATTAAATCGGGATTTCAATTACTTCAACAATCTGATAAGCAAGGTCAATCTTCTTCAGACGATGAGTGTGCTTTCATCAAAAGGAAGATTCTTTAGTCTACTTGTCCTCCGAGAGCAAGATTGGTTCTCTGGAAATTTCTCAAGGGTATCACTCCTTGCCAGGGTAATATTGGGAAGCGAATTCAAGGTGCAACAGAATGCTTCTTTTGTGGGGATAGAGACTCCCAAGCTCATTGTTTCTTTACCTGTTGTGGTGTCTCCTCTATGTGGACTACAGTTCTTGATACTCAGGATATTCCTACTTCGACTGATGAAGCTATCATTGATTGGTTTATATTTAAAGCAAAAAAGTGGGGAAGAAGTAATTAAGTTGTCTGATGTGGCCAATAAGATGTGGGCGATTTATGATGCAAGAAACAGGTGTAGACATGATTCTAACCTTGCCTGGTGGACTGTCATTGAGCATATATAACCAAGCTTTCATTGATGCCTACATTGCTTTCTCTCTATCTTAACAACTTGTGTGGGTAATTTGTCTCCCTGGCGTCCTCCTCCTACAGGTATCACCTCTATTTGTATTGAAGTCTTTAGTAGTAAAGAGTTACCATTACAAATTGGTGGTCTTTTGAGAAACTCGGCAGGAATTACAATTTTAGCTTTCAACAAGACTTTAAAAAGCACCTGTAAGGTGCATCTAGCGGTGATAAAAGCAGCTCGTATTGCAGTAGAACTAGCACTTTGTGAGGGTTTTTATTGTATCTGCTTTGACAATATCCGTGAAGAAATGAAGGATAGAATGTTCGGGAATGAGATGGAAGAGGAAGAAGATAGTAGGCATGAATTATTAGCCTTCAAAAACCTTTGTTATTCCTTAGATAGCTATGTTTGTAATACTCCCTCCGTCCCTAATTGACCTTCCTCTTCACTATTTGGGTATGTCGTTTGACTTCAATATTTAACAAGTAAGATGACATGATTTTATAAATCTAAGTATTGCAATGGAATCCTTATGTGAAAAACTATATGTTGTGGAAATTTGTTTTATAAAATTATTTTATCTTATATATTTAATAGTGAGGTGGAAAAACGTGCCAAAAAGCAAATAGGAAGGTCAATTAGGGACGGAGGGAGTACTAGTTATGGAGTGTTTAATCTCCCTACCTTTCTAGTAGCAAAGATGTTCAATTTTGCTTCTGATAGGATTCGGGTTTGGAAACAAAGTAATATTCCTTATTGTGTCCAAGTTGCATGTAACTTGGACAAGGAGACTTAAAATCTTTTGGGTGTATTTGTTTTCTAGCTATATAAAGCACCAAAGTTTATTAAAAAAAAATCTCAAATCTAGCCAACTAAATGTGTATGTATAGTGCTTATCTATTTCTTGATTTGAATGTATGTAGTGACAATTGTATAGTAATCATATATAGATGTCCTAAATTACTATTAAGATATATGTGTAGCTAACTGAAACGATCAACGTTACATAAACGAAACGACATTTTATAAACAAAAAAAGAAAAGAAAAAAGAAAACTCATCATCATCATCATCATCATGGTCATCACTGCAGTAGCTAGCAGCATTATTGTTGGGTCTATACATCAGCTTCCCTAAATGTGGTTTCCCCCAGACAGTTTTTTAGTTGGTTCAGATGACATTATTTCTGTATGCACTAGCAGTAGCACTATGCATGTGAAGATTAATTGCTTGCGGATTCTCGTAACAAGGCGTATACGGACCTCGTCACATTCCCGGTTAATTCACTCTAGCAACCTAACTCTTACTGATAACAATAGCCATACGTATGCTTATTATATTATATACTCCCTCTGTCCTTAATTGACCGTTATGTTTGTTTTATGGTACGTTTTTCCACTTTAATATTAAGCATATAAGATAAAATAATTTTATAAAACTAAATTTTGTAACATATAGTTTATCATGCAAGGAATCATATGCAAAATTTAAATTTTTAAAATTAATTTATCTTATATGTTAAAAATTGAAATCAAACAACATGTCCAAATAATAAACAGGACGGTCAATTTAGAACGGAGGGAGTATATAGTATTATATACAACAAATCGTAAATCCTATTCATTAATGTAGCTAGTAGATGATGACTGCTCAAGTCTAGAATGCAATAAATAAAAAAACGCAAACCAAGCTCTCGGGATAATTTGCAATCAATCGATGAATCAGCGTTTCTAGCAATTCTTAGCATGTTTGCTACTTTCATGATGTAAGGAAAAACATTCTCTTTCCCATGGCGCCATGTGTGTTTTTTTTCCAACTTAGAGCTTAAGTTTTTCAAAAATCCTTGAACAATCACCTACTCTAAACTGATAAGCTTCCTCTAATACTAATTATAATTTAAGTTATGTTATCACGGGTGTTTTCCCCTGCCGTTTCCCTATATCATCTCGCCTCCATAGGAGGTCCTTGCGAATTCCTCCGTAGCAATGATGGCATGCAATCATTCTTATATGTCGAGGAAAATCATTGTTTTTGGTCTCTTATCCTTGCAGTATCACTTGTGGGTGTAGGGATAATTTGCTTCGTCGTCATTCATCTTTAATCATATCAGTCACTGTGGCATGCAAGGGCTCCGAATCGACCACCCTCTCCTAGCTTGCAAGTGCCTCTCGATTTACACCTATAGGAAGGAAGAATTGGGATTGGGGCATACACCACTCTTCTGGTTTCAAACTTGAGTTCAGCCTCTTCCCACCAGCTTTTCCCGATCTCTTGCTGCCTTTTTACTCCAAACTTGGAAATATGGACCATATGGAGATTAATGGAATCAAGATGGTGAGCTAAAGGTGTCTGATTGCTCTGCTCTTCTCGGTCATGTCGATTGTGTCTCATCTTTAGCCCAGATCCTCCAGGATGTATGGGCACACTTCAGAATTTCTGTTTCACGAAAGTCGACCAAAATCTCTAGCTTCCTTTTCAAGTTCAACTTCATCTAAGCCATGGAAGCTATCAGAGTTTGGGGGCCTTGGATGATCAGTGGCAAACTCTTCGCGCTTCAAACTCTCGATCCTGCAACACCCCTTGGCCACCACACTTTCGACTAGATCTCCTTCGGGGTCCTCATTTTCGACGTACCTCGGCACCTCCACAACCTTCATTTGTCCGCAATGCGTCACAAAAAATAGGGAAGTTCATGGGGGCTGATGATGACGGAGAATTCTTAGGTTTTACCTACTTATGGTTCAAGGTCTTAATCAATATAGATCTCCCAGTGTAGAGAGCTCTTCAGACGGTTGTTGATGGGCGTGCATGCATCTTCCCCATAACCAATGATAATATGCCCCAGATTTGCTCGACATGTGGCTTGTTCCTTCACACCTTGGACGTATGTCCCTATATGTGGTCCTTTCAAGCCAGTCCCGGGAATTACATACAGTATGTGGCTTCATTCTTAAATTTTCATTTTGAGAAGAAGAGCTTTGGGACATCCATACCTTGCTTGGGTTAACCCAAAAAAACCTTGATATCATCCCTACAGGTACTACCTCCTCTAACATGCCTTCTCTTTGGTCAAAGAAGCACAATCTCCCTAAGTGCCTTTTCTGATCATTCCTCGGGTTCAAACAAGAGGAAGTAAATGACATTCTTGCAGGGGCTTCCAGAGAAGAATCGTGGGACATGCGCTTGCCTGAGGCTAGAGGGAAGACTAAAGGAAAGCCTTTTGAGGGTTGTGAAGAGGGGAGATCGGGTGCAGATGATGAAGAAAAAGTTGAAGATTAGAATAAGGGCAATGCGATTATGGCTTAAGCCATAATCGCCACAATGGCTACTTACAGCAGTTGTAATTGTGAGAGGGTGGGTGATCCTCTTGCAATTACAAAATTGGCTACATCACCCTGTTTGTTGCCCTATGGTCTAGATCTACATATTGATTTCACTAATGTTGTCTGCTTTCATATTAACCTTGTCTATTTTGGCTTATGCTAGGATTTTGTTAGTTGGTCTTGTGAGCATTGTTACCGATTATGGTATGGTGGAGAAGTGGTAGAGGCCGCAGATTTTTGATAGAGAGGCCGCAGATTTTGCAAACACAGGTGAAGGTAGTTGGAGAAGAAGAGGGTGAAGGTTTAGAGTTGGAGCTGTTTAGCTTAAGTGATGGTTATGGTGAAGGTGGGAATCATCTTAATTTTCTTAGTGGTTATCTATGTTGTAATATATGTTTCTCCCTAAATTAGTAATATGCTAGTCTACCAAAAAAAAATCTTAGCATGTTACAGAACTTTTTTTTTTAATAAAGAAGTTGAGGATTAGGTGACGATACATTAATGGTGCAGATCTATATCTATTTGTCTCAGATGTCTGACAAAACTACAGCCTATTTTTGTTTTTTATTTTTTAAATGTCATAATGTTATTTTGTCCTCTTCATAATACTTACCTAAATATATATTTATTTATAAAATTATTCACTATTTATAAAAAAGTTTATACGACTATATTCATATACACATATTATTAATTATTTAATGTGATAATATTTACCGAGTAACATATATCAATTCAAATACATTACATAGTTTATTCAGGTTGAATAAATTAAAAAAAAGTTGAATTAATGGAAAACACTAAGTTAAATATTCAAATATTTTTAAAGAAAGAACTTGAATATACATAGCTATTGTAATAGTTTTTTAATATATATATATATAAATAGAATATATATCAATTCAAAATTACATACCTTAATGAATTGAATAATTTCTTTTTTAATAAAAAGTTGAAAATATAAAAAACATTAATCTAATGTTTATATTTTTATAAACCTATAAGTGACGTATAATACTTTTAAAAAATATTGAAGGTACAAATATTAGGCTTCAGGTTATAAGTTATCATCCATAATATATAATAATGGAAACGTTATATAAAAATGTGGAAACGTTATATAAAAACGTGGAAACGTTTATATAAAAACGTGTAAAAGTTTATATAAAAATGTGGAAACCTTCATGCATAGCGGAATAAATATTATTCTTAATTGTGGCATGGAAACGTTGGAATCGTGGTGTGGAAGCGTTATATATAATCATGGAATTGTTCAGGTTTCTATAAAAATGTGGAAACGTATATAAAACAAAGTGGAAACGTTTTATACTATCAGGTGGACACGTTTGTCTGAAATCGTGGAAACCTTTATACCATCGTGGAAACATTATATAATTGTGGCGTGGAAACATTCATATATAATTATGAAAAATATTTATATGTAATCATGTCATGGAAAGATTTATATGGAAATGTTAATATAAAATCGTCGAACTATTTATATAAAATTGTGGAAACGTTAATATAAAATCATCGAACCGTTTATATAAAATTGTGGAAACGTTTTTATGACCTGGAGACGTTTATATATAATTGTGGAAACGTATAGAAAACAAAGTGGAAACGTTTTATACTATCAGGTGGACACGTTTGTCTGAAATCGTGGAAACCTTTATACCATCGTGGAAACATTATATAATTGTGGCGTGGAAACATTCATATATAATTATGAAAAATGTTTATATGTAATCATGTCATGGAAAGGTTTATATGGAAACGTTAATATAAAATCATCGAAACGTTTATATGGAAACATTAATATAAAATCGTCGAAACGTTTATATAAAATTGTGAAATCGTTTTTATGACCTGGATACGTTTATATATAATTGTGGAAACGTTTGTATATAATCGTGGCATGGGAACATTTATATATAGTCGTGACGTGGTAACAATTATATATAATCGTGGTAACATTTGAGCATGTACATCATCACATTAAAACATGTACATTCTCACATTAAAATATGTACATCATCACATTAAAGTATAGAACGGATTCCAAATAGATTACCCTAAACCGACACACCCTAAAACCCACCCTAGGAAAGCTAAAAAATCGTCGAAGGCATTTTTAGGGTTTGTAGTGGCGGGTTTAGGGTCTAACGACCCTAAACCCACAAGCACAATCCCCAAAAACCTATCGAGTCAGTTGCTACAATGTAAAGTATAGAACGGCTTCCAAATAGATTACCCTACCCCCTAAAACACCTCAAAACCCACCCTAGTAAAGCTAAAAAACGTTGAAGACATTTTTAGGGTTTGTAGTTAGACCCTAAACCCGCTACCACAAGCCTTAAAAACCTGTTGAGTTAGTTGCTACAATATTAATTACAAAACAAATTCCAAATAGATTACCCTACCCCCCAAAACACCAAAAACCCACTTTAGGAAAGCTAAAATGTCGAAGGCATTTTTAGGGTTTGCAGTGGGCGGGTTAAGGGTCTAACGACCCTAAACATGCTACCACAAACCCTAAAAACTTGTTGAGTTAGTTGCTACAATATAAAGTATAGAACAAATTCCAAATAGATTACCCTACTCCCAAAACACCCCAAAACCCACCCTAGGAAAGCTAAAACGTCAAAGACATTTTTAGGGTTTGCAGTGGGCGGGTTTAGGGTCAGACCCTAAACCCGCTACTACAAACCCTAAAAACCTGCCGAGTTAGTTGCTACAATATAAAATACAGAACAAAAATTCCAAATAGATTACCCTACCCTCAAAACACCTCAAAACCCACCATAGGAAAGTTAAAAACGTCGAAGACATTTTTAGGGTTTGTAGTGGCGGATTTAGGTTTAAAATACACCATACAACAATAATAATACACTATAAACCAATAATGATTTTTTATCGGTTCTGAAGTTTATCAAATTCACCACTTATTACTTAATGAATCATAATATCAATTTTAATGAATCATAATACAAAATTAATGAATCATATTATGATTTTAGTGTATTGTCGTATACATGTAAAAATATTTTTTTTTCACAGTTGTCAAAACATATCCATAACTAGTCTTGTTTTGAAGAGTTTGAATTTAGGTAAATAGTGATATAATTTTTTTATTTTGGACTTATATTTTAAAAGTTACAACCATGTAAAGTTATTGTTGTTGTGATAAAGATAAAGAAAAAGAAAAAAACGAAAAAAATGCAAATAACAAGCCGCTTGAATGTTGTGCGTGAATGTTGCTGCTCTCCCATCTTGCTTGCTTTAATTTGACTAAATTACCCTCAAGTGTAGCCATCTTAGCTACAGTCACCTAGACAAGAATTTACCTTTCATAGTAAATGATAACAAAATCAAAGGCCAAAGTATTCTTCAATTTCATGAATAAAGTTATTAGGTTATGACGGAAAAATAATGTTTGTATAAAAGTATTGTTTACTGTATATTTCTATAATTGTAACCGAACCTTTGATTTAAAAAAAAAGAAATTGTAAAAATAATAGAGTAAAGTGCATGAGATGACAGATAATTCACATGGACCAAAGTAAAGAAATCATACCTCATTAACTAGCGGTCCACTGAGATATTGATCTGACGGTGACGATAGAGTCCGTCATAGACGGAAATTTAGTTTCCGTCACAAAATCCTGCGCGGCTTGCGCAATGTTGCTTGTGCTCAAGTTAGCTATCTATATGGCATACGCGTATTCTTATTTAGATTTTGAATCGGACAATATGTCTTTGTCTTTCGTTTGTTTTCTAGTAAAATACGATCATGCTTTCTGTTGAGTTCGACATATTAAGTTATAAAACATGGCTATCAATAAAGAAGAAATATATTCTTTAAATTAGAATAAAAAAGAAGAGAAGTGAGAACAACATATGGTGTAACAGCATCCTAACAATATCATTAATCTAATATAGTGGAAATGCTATGTTTTTTTAAAAAATTGCTACAATTGTTAGTAACTCTGATATATGTATTGTATGCTTGCTTGTGAAATCCAGCAATTGCTCTCATGTTTGTCTCCTATAATCGCAAAGGCTTGTGCAACGTTGCTTGCTCTCTTAAGTTGGCTATCCAAATGACATACGCGTATTCTTATTTAGATTGAATCCGACAATATTCCTTTGTCTCTCATTTGTTTTCTAGTATAACAGGATCATGCTATCTGTTGAGTTTCGACACACACATCTATATAATATATATATATATATATATATATATATATTATATATATATATATATACTTATAATGTGGCAGTACCTTTTTTTTTTATCAGGGGGCTACAAAAGTAGCGAAAATTAACCAGTAGACTGGTTTTACAGCAGAGGAAATCTCCTCGCCAGGAGATATGGCTTTGTTGAGTTCATGGATAAGAAGGATGCAGATCAAGCTATAGTAGAAACTAATGGCATGATGGTGGATGGGCATAAGCTCCAAACTCAAACTGCATTCAACCGACGTCAAGTCCCTGGTACTTCGTCTCAGTGGGCTCCGAAACGGCCAGTTGTCGGGTCAACCTCGCGAGCTCAAGAGCCTCAGCCTCCTCCTCCCCCTATTTCGTCGCCACCATGTAATAGCCCAACCCCTAGACCAGACCCGCATCCCCAAGGCTTCATCAGTCTATCGCCCTCGCTAGTGATGAAAGAAAAACGGAATCGTGCAGTGGTGTTTGTCTCGTCATCCCCTGCTAGTTTACTACGGTTCAAGCAAAGACTATGCGACTGGGGAGAACACACTGAAGAAGTAACCTGCTTATCACAATCCAAAGTCATAGTAGTTTTCAAAGACCGCTGCAAGGCCGATGAATTCAGACAGTCAATGCAGGATGTGGATCTTGGAGGGGAAATTAGGGAATGGCGTACTTCAGATCAACAAACTAGTAGGCCCACGAGTATTGCGATCCGGGGTATCCCGCTCCAAGTTTGGTCAGAAAATTCGGTACGATTGATAACAGGGCATCTTGGAGAGATCACAGAGATTTGTTCTGACATGAGTAAGATCCCAAAAGTCTTAGAAGTTCAGGTGGAAATCAACACCACAAAAATGTCAATTATTAATGAAGAGATCCAAGTCGATGTTGAAGGGAAAAAATATAATGTCGGTATCATTGAGTACTGGGCCGAGGACTTCATGCAATCCCAGCAAGATATCTCCCAAGATAAACCTGGGTCAGACCAACCGGTGGAGAAACCGGTGGCTGAAGCATCCAACCCGGACGATGAAGCGCTGAGTTTTTTCGAAACGCCGGAGTCACAACCTGGTTCCAATCTCCAAGAGCCACCCGAAGTCGATTGAAATACCCCAAACTTAGATATGGTGTTTAAATGATAAACTAAGATATAAGGAGGCTAAATAATGCCTTAGAAACATTAAGAAACATTTCTAATCAAAGAAAATATAAGGAAACACCAAAAGAGCAGTTTAAGCAAAAACGTGCTCTAAGCTTGGAGAGACATGGGAGAGTACCCAAATATTGTTCTAAGACCTTAGTAATATCCTAATGGTCATTTTAAATAAATTACCAAAGAAAACCAAGCTTGAAAACAAGTTAAAACACAAAATGTGCTTTAAGGAGTCTTAAAGCACGTTTTTGAAAAATTGTCTTGTAAATGAGTTTTGAATGGCTAAATGTCCATCATTACTCTTTAATTAGCATGTGTACTATATAGTATCACATTTGGAAGTCTATATCAATGGGAAATCAAAAATTTCACAACAATGTGCCTTGTTTTGGTGAATAGTGAATTAATTAAGCTAGTTTGTAACATAAGTCTATATAAGTGAGACATTTGGTCAACAAAGACTTAAGTACCCTCATTATTAAAAGGGGGCCGGTTTCTTAGGAGGTGAGTCACCACCTTCATGAGTTATTAAGCATTAAGAAAGCAAATAGACTTTAAAGCAAAAGTACTATTTACCTTTTAACATAAAATAAAATACTCATTTAACTTACCTCTCCCTCATGTCATCATTTCTTCTTGTTTCCCACGATTTCTTCAAGCTCTCTCCCTTCTCCATAACGTGAAGAACAACTCCATGCTAGCTCCATCTAGCTTTGCCCCACATCTAGCTCATTTTAGCTCCAAATCCAAAACAAAATACATATTCTCTTCTTAGTTACTCAAGCGCCTTCTTTCTATCTTTTCAAACTTTAGAGCTTCATTTTGGTGCCAAGTCAAACCACCATTAGAGGAGGAAATTCAAGTTTGGAGACTCCATTGGCATCTCCATTCTCTTAAGGTAAAGAAAGTGTAAGAAATCTAGGTTTCCACCATTTCTCACATGTCCGAAAATACATACTCATGGAACTCCATGTTTTATGCCTTGTTCTAGCTTGTTTCTACTCTTCAAAGGAGAGAGGAGGTCCTTCTTGCTTCATACCCAAGTTTGTCTTGAGAAACCAAGGTAAAACAATTACCTTAATACCTTAAAGCATATTTTTAACCTAGGGTTTGTTCCTTAGGGTTAATGTGTTATCTAGTACTCATTGGAGTCATTGGATATTGGTTAGAACATTGGCAAGGAGATACACATTGGTGACCGAGATTGAACAAGAAAACCTAAGGAAGAAAGCTTTTTAAGCTTGTAAAAGAACAAGGTAAATTACTTACTTTAAGATGTCTTGTTGTTTAAGGGAATGGGATTTAGGTACTATGATGAGTTTAGTGTAGAGTTTATATTGGAAGGTGTTATAAAAACCTAGGAGAAACAATGACTATACTTGTGAACTTGTGACTAAAGAGCAAATGATAAGAGAGATAGTTAAAACAATGTGGAGATGAATTACAAGAAGCATTTTATTTCAATGGGAGCCTTGTTGAGTGTATTCGCAGGTTGAAGGCAATATATGTGAAATTCAGTGGTTAAGATTATTGTCATTTAAGGGCCTAAGTGCCAAGCATTTTGAGTTTAAGCAATATGATGATGTGGTGAGTTTTAGTGAAAATTGTGTGTTAAGTTGTTGTGATGAGAATTTGTGTGGTATTGGTTGTTTGATGGAGAAAAACCATGTGTTAGGAGGTTATATACTAGAACCCTGGCAAAATTTAAAGAAGAGTTTGAGTGTTTGATATCCTAAGGAATTTAATGACTAAGGACGTACTAGGATGTTCTATAGGTTGTCTTGACGAAAAAGGGTGAAGTGAGGTGTTCTAATGACTTTAATGACTTAGGTATCACCATGGAGGATTTAGGAATCAAGAGAATGTATTTGAGTATTTAGGACTTAGGCAATGTTGGTGCACAACTAGGAAGGATAACGTGTTGATGATGGAAGTTTAAACTTGTGAAGGAACTTTAAGTAAATGCATAAAAGAGTTTTAGATGTGAAAGATGCTTGGGAGATGATGTTATAGTGGTGAGGAACATTTGGCATAGTGGTTGCATTAGGTATGAACCACCACCTAGAAACCTAGAGGAAAACATACAAGTGTTAGCATTATTACAAGGAAAATGCATAATGACTAAGGTGGATCTTGGTAAATGATTTAATGTGTTTTGAGGAGGGCTTAAGGTGTATTTGAGGTGCCCAAATGAGGTTATAACATATTAGGATATATGAGGAGAAGTTTGGAGTTGAAAGAGAATTTAGAAACAAGGTTCTGGAGCCGACCGACCTTAGGGCCAGGACTTGCAAGGTCGGTCGAGCTCAGTTTACACTACCGGAGAAAGTTTCTGGAATGGACCGACCTTGGGGACCGGACTTGCAAGGCCGGTCGGACCTGTATTTTGTACGGTAATAAGTCTCTATAATCGACCGAACATAGGACCGGACTTGGCAAGTTCGGTCGAGCTTAAATTTCCCTCGGGGAAACTCTCGGGAATGGACCGACCTTGGGGACCGGACTTGCAAGGTCGGTCGGGGTAGAATTTTCAAACGGTGAAGTGTTCTGGAATGGACCGACCTTAAGTAAGGTCGGTCAGAAGTTCGGTCGGACCTAAAAATGAAAAAAAAAAAGAAATTTTGAATTCTAAGGATGGTAATAGGTAATAAGGTATACCTTTGGTAGGGTGGTAATGGTTAGGACCCTAAGAACTTAAGGGATTAAGTTAAGTTAAGTATAAGTTTTAAGGTTTAAAGTTAAGTTGTAAGCTGAGTGGCAAGGACTTGAGAGGTTATTAAATGGGAATCTTTAGAGACTAAGTGAGTTAAGTAAGGTGCAAATAACTAATGACCTAAAAATGAATGAATGTTTTAGGTTTGTGAATTGGGACCCCGAAGAAGATTAATCAAACAACGATCGACGGTGAACGGTACAATCCTTCTTGTGACCTGCTTGCTAACGAGGTGTCCCTCGGCTTGTGTGCTATCTGTTTATTTGCTATGACTAAAACAAGATAAAGCATGCAACCGGTTATATATATTCTCGTTGTGTTTGTGTTATCCTTACACTAACCCGCGAGACTTGAGATGGTTACTAACCAAGTTTAGTACTTACTGAGTTGAGAATAAGAGTTAAGTTTGATGGTTGTTGGTTAATGCCCGTTAAGGCTTAGCTAGCACATGGTGTTTAAGATGTCTACTAACTGGAACTTAAGTGAGGAAACCCGGGACCGATCTCCGGTCATGCATGCTAAGGAAAAAGGGGGACGATATCTGAATCAGATCCGCCCTCCGCTTAAGGACTTGTCTTCGGACTTGTAGCCTAGGGCCGATTGCCGGCTCAGCTACGCTGGACTCCCGTCCAGAGTAGGTGGCATTAAGATGGTGCGGTGGGATCACCTAAATCCCAGGTTCGAATTAAGCTACAACCAATCCCTTCCAGGAAAGGTTTGTATACTGAGATTAAGATTAAGATTAAGATCGAGATAAGGTAAGGAACTGAGATTAAGGAAATGAGGACTAAGGAGGGGGTTACTAACCCACTTGTTAAGGGAACGCTTGAGTCGTTCATTGTTGTGAACTATATATGTTCATCTGTGGTTATTGTCATGGCACTTCATATTATGCTTGTGTATGTAATCAATTTCCATGCTATCGACAATTAGTCGTCGTAGCCCCCTTAGCTTGGGGGCCATGAGAGGGTGTACCAGCATTCGTGCTGACCCCCTCGGGGGCTATTTTTACACTTGCAGGTAAGAGACCCATGAGGACCCACTACGAGAGTAGGAGCGGTTAGACTTAGGGTGGGATGTTTATTTTGAATTCGGGTTGCGCCTGTGCACCCCACTGTTTATATTAAACTGATGTAAGTTTGAGAATGTGTTTAAGATACTTGTACTCGGTGGGTTGTGGTATTGTGAATGGTGATGTTTTGAGTTGGATAAGTATTTTGGATAAGTATTGTAAACGTTAAGGCCGGTATATTCTAACGATCAGACCGTGGCAAGGTCCAGGTGTTATTTTTTCCGCTGCGACGTATTCGATTAAGTGTTCAGTTTGCGATAACCACGATAGGCTTTGGATGGGGTGTTACAAAAAGTGGTATCAGAGCGTAGTTACGCTCTGATCAAGAAATACCGGACATGAGTAACCACCGAGTTAGGATATAAGTTAAGGAATAAGTGTTGGGTTAAGGGTGTGAGAAGTTAGAGTGAGTGGAGTCAGATGACCACTAATAAGTGTGGATCGTCTTTATCGTCTACGGACGTTATAAATTTACTAACTGAGACAGTGGTGAATACAAACTAATGTGAGTTATGCTTGTTCAGATGGCAGGACGTCCTAGGGGAAGCCGAGGTCGCGGCCAGGGTGAGGATACTTCAGGAATACCTGGGGGGCAGACGATCGCAGAGATCGTAGCTACCGCATTAGGGCATATGGGCTATCAGCCTGGTGCGGGTGCACCACCTCCACCGCCACAACCTAGGGAACCAAACTGGGTGAAGAGTCTAGCAGATTTTCGACCCGCGCATTTTAAGGGGGAGACCGATCCCGCCAAGCTTGAGGCGTACATCTCCGAGCTGGAGACCGCCTTCGAGACCCTTGATGTCCCTGCTGGGATCAAGGTGCGCTTAGCTGCTTTCTATCTGAAGGGGGCGGCAGGCGATTGGTGGAAGCTGGTGAGGGCCGAGCATGTGGCCAATCCAGAGTTCGGCTGGGAGCAGTACACCGCCTTGCTGCGAGCAAAGTACTACCCCGCCCATGTCCAGACGAAGAAGCGCTTACAGTTGGATGCGCTTAAGCAGTCGGACAAGATGACAGTGGACGAGTATTACTCAGAGTTCACTGCCTTGCTCCGTCTTCTGCCAGGTCTTGGATATTCTGACCAGATCTTGGTGGACCGCTTCTATGGCGGGCTTAGCCATCGACTCCGCTACGGCATGGGGCCGACGAGTTACACTACCTTGCAGGTAATAAGAATGATTAAGATTTGAGTAAGCGATGAATAAGATTTAGATTATGAGAAATAAGAGTAACTAATACCATGGAAAAGCAGGAGTGCTATCATGCCGCTGCTAAGGTTGAGATAACCGTCCAGCTGAGAGACGAGGAGAATGCAAAGAGGAAGAGTGCTGGTAAGAGTTCAGAAAGTCAGGGGCAAGGAGGGTACAAGAAACAAAAGTACCAGCCTCAGGCCCAGAAAAATCAGAACCCAAAGGGGAGGGAGGAAAAGGAGAAGGCTTCGGAAGAGCCATTGAAGCTGACATATGCTATTGCAGCTACACCCCTGCGCTCTAAGGCGCCAAAGGGATCTGAGACTGAGAAGGGAGCCGGTGGTGGCTACCAGCGACGCTTCATCTGTTGATGGTGTCACAAGGACCACCCCGGGCTCGACTGTAAGGGAAACAAGGTGGAGTGCAACTTTTGTGGAGTCTACGGGCATCGAGCATACGAGTGTTACCGGAATCCTGCTAGCAGAGCCTATAGGCCCGACACCAGGGGCAAGGGCAAGACCGATCAGGGAGCTGGATCTGACGGTCAGAGGAAGGTGCAGCAGCCGGCGGACAAGAACCCACGGGTGACCCAGAAGACGGGGCCCACTTTACACATGGTGGACCGGGACGATGAGCCTGAGCCCTCATCGAGGCCAGGTACCACTATAACCATTTAATAATAAAAACTACCTGCTTACCGCATTATCATGCATGCTTAGTGAATGAATGAGTTAAGTAAGAATAAGATGAGATTAGAACTTAAGTGAGATATAACCTACTACCACTCTAGGAAGATTCAACATCTGCTATCCAATACCATCTACACCTAACCCGGAGCACACCGACATCGAAACCATAGACTTTCCAACCGAACAATGTCAGGTTATCCGCCCAGGTGTGATTTTATTAAGGGGATACCTGAAAACCGAAGAACCAAAATAGCCGCACATTCAGGAATGGGCAATCAACTAGGAAATGGGACCGGGAGGTTTTTACACACGGAGTACCAGGGGGAGCAAGGATGAAATTAAAGATGATGAGCTTGGGCAAGGATTGGAATCCGTATGCCAAGAATTACCAAACCATGAGAGAGCAAGATGGAGTCTCACCACCGGGAATACCCGAAGAGTTCCATCCAGTTGTTACACAAGTCGTGGAAATCGCTCAGCAGTTGGAAGCTGAACCGATTCCAGACATCCAGGCAGACATTTGCATTGTAAACTTCTACGAGAAGGACGGGAAACTGGGACTACACCAGGATAAGGACGAGACAACGGAGTCTCTCGAAAGAGGGATACCCGTGGTGTCTTGGTCCATTGGGGATGATGCAGAATTTTTATACGGCGAGCAGAAGCGTGCGGACCGTGCAGATAAGATAGTACTTAAGTCAGGTGATGTATTAATTTTGGGAGGAGAATCAAGGATGTTATACCATGGGATTAAGAGAATCAAGCTGAATACAGTACCGTCAGCAGTAATCAATGCGACGCATATGAGACCAGGAAGATTAAACCTAACCTTTAGACAATATTAGCCATGTAATATTAGAATGAGATGAGAAATGAGATGTAAGATTGAAGCACATGTTGTAAACAGGATGGTCATGAATAAAATAACAGTGTTGTTCATATAAATTGTTACGACTCTTGTTATACCATCAATACTCATGAAGCTTGTGAACACAATTAGGTTATGGACTCGGTACGGAAGGTGCACTAAGCATACTTACAGAGGCACAGGCCGACGCCAGCGGTACTATCCTCACCGGCACCTTTCCGATCAATGGGATTGAGGCATCAGTTCTCTTCGACTCAGGGGCCTCGCATACCTTTGTCTCGGCATCATTTGCGAGTAGGTTGGGGCTAGACGCTGATGAGCTACCCGACTTCACGGTTACGCTCCCGTCTAAGGAGAAGGTTCGTTGCACTCGTTACTACCGAGGAGCCACCATCAGAATTAAGGGAGAAGACTTTCCAGTCAGTTTCATTGAGTTCAGTAAGCTAGGATTTGATGTTATCTTCGGGATGAACTGGTTGGAGCGGCACAAGGGACGTATCCTCTGCGCCGAGCATAGATTGCTGCTCAGGAGTCCGTCTGGGGTAACAATATCATACCGCCAGAGGCCTAGAGAGCCTTCGACTAAGATCATCACCGCCATGGCAATGCATAGAGAATTAAGGAGAAAGGAAGGAGTATACCTCTGCTATGTACAGGACATAGAGAGAGACCCTGAGTTCGACCCCGACTTACCGGTAGTGTCGGAGTTCCCCGACTTATTTCCACGGGAACTGCCCGGCATGCCACCCACTCGGGAGGTAGAGTTCACCATTGAACTGCTACCTGGTACCGGACCGATAGCCAAAGCACCATACCGTATGGCTCCGGCAGAAATGACTGAGTTAAAAGAACAATTGAAAGACTTGTTGGATAAGGGATTCATTAGACCAAGTGTGTCACCATGGGGAGCGCCAGTCCTCTTCGTGAAGAAGAAGGATGGTAGTCTCCGCCTCTGCATCGACTACAGAGAGCTGAATGCAGTGACAATGAAGAATAAGTACCCACTACCCCGCATTGACGATCTGTTCGATCAGTTGAAGGGAGCATCTGTGTTTTCCAAGATTGATCTCAGATCGGGGTATCATCAGATAGCCATTAAGGAGGGAGACATTGAGAAGACGGCATTCCGGATACGATACGGCCACTATGAGTTTACAGTGATGCCGTTCGGTTTGTCGAACGCACCGGCGAAATTTATGGATCTGATGAACCGCTTGTTCCGGGAGCAGCTAGACAAGTCGGTTGTGGTTTTTATTGATGACATTTTGATATATTCGAAGTCTAAGGTTGAGCATGAGGAACATCTGAGGAGGGTATTGGAAATATTGAGGGAGAACCAGCTATATGCTAAGTTCTCCAAGTGTGAGTTTTGGCTTGACCAGGTCTCTTTCCTAGGTCATGTCATCTCAGATGCTGGGATCGCAGTGGATCCAGCAAAGATTGATGCCGTACGTACCTAGCCAAGGCCGAAGACTGTTACCGACATCCGGAGCTTTCTCGGTCTGGCAGGTTACTACAGGAGGTTTGTTAGAGATTTCAGCAAGGTCGCGAAACCGATGACCAGTCTGATGAAGAAGGATGCACCGTTCTTGTGGACAGTTGACTGTGAGAGATCATTTCAGCGCTTGAAGGACTCACTGACCACTGCACCGGTTCTGACCATTCCAGACGGTACAGAGGGCTTTTAGGTTTATTGTGATGCATCCGGCAGAGGGCTGGGTTGCGTGCTCATGCAACATGGCAAGGTGGTGGCATATGCCTCACGCCAGTTGAAGAAACATGAGGAGAACTACCACACACATGATTTAGAGCTGGGAGCTGTAGTCTTCGCTTTGAAGATATGGCGCCACTACTTATATGGGGTTAGTGTCACGATCTACACCGATCACAAGAGTTTGAAATACATATTCACTCAAAAGGAGTTAAATCTTCGACAGAGGAGATGGTTAGAGTTTCTGAAAGACTATGACATTGACCTCCAATACAAAGAGGGGAAGGCCAATGTTGTAGCAGATGCCCTGAGCCGTCGAGCACACTCACTCCATTCGCTAGTTTCTTTCTCCAGCTTGGTTGATGAGGTGCGAGAGGCTCAGAGGACAGATGAGTACATGAGAGAGGTCAGACAGAAGCTGACAGATGGTACCTTTGAGAGTCAGAAATACGACTTCAGACTTCATGATGATGATCTGATCAGACTTAAGGGCCGGTTATGCATACCACAGGGCAACACGGATCTGAAAGACCGTATACTTAGAGAATCACACTGTTCTTCAGTTTCCATCCATCCGGGAGCCTCTAAAATGTATAAAGACATGAAGAGATACTTCTGGTGGTCGGGGATGAAGACAGATGTTACCGAGTTCGTCTTGAGGTGTCTCACATGCCAGAAGGTGAAATTCGAGCACCGACGACCGGGCGGAATGGTACAGTCGATGCCAGTTCTGGAGTGGAAGTTCCATGATATCTCCATGGACTTCGTAGTTGGGCTTCCACCTGCTAGGGGAGGTCTCAACATGATATGGGTGGTGGTGGATCGCCTTACCAAAGTAGCCCGATTCATACCGATGAAGGATACTTGGAAGGTGACCAAATTAGCTGAGTTATTTGAGAAAGAAATCATGAGACATCACGGCATACCAAAGACCATAGTGTCAGATAGAGATACCAGATTCCTTTCGAGGTACTGGAGAGCTACCAGGAAAGCGTTGGGTACAGAACTCAAGCTGAGTACCGCGTTCCATCCTCAGACAGATGGTCAGACTGAGCGTACTATTCAGACACTCGAGGACATGCTGAGAGCATGTGCCTTAGACTTCCAGGGCAGTTGGATTGACAGATTGCATCTGATCGAGTTTTCATACAACAACAGCTATCACGCTTCGATCAAGATGGCACCTTTTCAAGCGTTGTACGGTAGACCATGTCGTACACCGCTCTGCTGGGATGAGTCGAGTGAGACGGTCATTATAGGACCAGAGTACTTAGAACAAGTTAAGGTTGAAGTTCAGCAAATTAGGGAGAACATGAAAGCTGCTCAAGATAGGCAGAAGTCGTATGCTGATGTTCGACGACGGGACCTGGAGTTCGCAGTGGGCGACCAGGTATTTCTGCGAGTATCACCGATGAAGGGTGTATTCAGGTTTGGGCAGAAGGGCAAATTAAGCCCGAAATTTGTTGGTCCTTATGAGATTACGGAGCGGGTGGGCCCGGTTGCTTACAGGTTGAATTTACCTGCTGAGCTGGGTAAAGTGCATGATGTTTTTCATGTTTCACAGCTAAAGAAATACATGCACCACCCCTCCCATGTGTTAGAACCTGAGAGGTTGACTTTAGAACCGAATATGAGATCTGTGGTGACTCCTCAGAGAATCTTGGACAGTAAGACTAGGGACACTCGCCACAAGTCAGTGCGACTGGTGAAGGTTCTCTGGTCTAACCAGGATGTCGAAGAGGCCACGTGGGAATTAGAGGATAAGATGAGGGCGAAGTACCCTTCTTTATTTACTGACTAGATCGTCTGTATAGGGTACGGGGCGTACCCCTTTTAAGGGGGGTAGAGCTTCCTCGCTTTTGAGTTAGGGAACGATCATGCTTGTCGTTTGTTTGGTTATTTGAGATGTGAATTTGTGTAAGTTGCTATACCTCGGTGTAAGTTTGAGTTATGTATAATACTTATGTATTGTATTTGAGATTGACCTTTGAGTCTTGAGATGTGTGAATGTGAATATAAGATGTGGTGTTAAGATTAAGGAAATTGAGTACCGTGAATGATTAAGCACATATGTGAACTTTGAGGACAAAGTTCTTTTAAGGGGGGTAGATTGAAATACCCCAAACTTAGATATGGTGTTTAAATGATAAACTAAGATATAAGGAGGCTAAATAATGCCTTAGAAACATTTCTAACCAAAGAAAATATAAGGAAACACCAAAAGAGTAGTTTAAGCAAAAACGTGCTCTAAGCTTGGAGAGACATGGGAGAGTACCCAAATATTGTTCTAAGACCTTAGTAATATCCTAATGGTCATTTTAAATCAATTACCAAAGAAAACCAAGCTTGAAAACAAGTTGAAACACAAAATGTGCTTTAAGGAGTCTTAAAGCACGTTTTTGAAAAATTGTCTTGTAAATGAGTTTTGAATGGCTAAATGTCCATCATTACTCTTTAATTAGCATGTGTACTATATAGTATCACATTTGGAAGTCTATATCAATGGGAAATCAAAAATTTCACAACAATGTGCCTTGTTTTGGTGAATAGTGAATTAATTAAGCTAGTTTGTAACATAAGTCTATATAAGTGAGACATTTGGTCAACAAAGACTTAAGTACCCTCATTATTAAAAGGGGGCCGGTTTCTTAGGAGGTGAGTCACCACCTTCATGAGTTATTAAGCAATTAAGAAAGCAAATAAGACTTATAAAGCAAAAAGTACTATTTACCTTTTAACATAAATATCACATTTTACTTACCTCTCTCCTCATGTCCTCATTTCTTCTTGTTTCCCACGATTTCTTCAAGCTCTCTCCCTTCTCCATTAACGTGAAGAACAACTCCATTCTAGCTCCATCTAGCTTTGCCCACATCTAGCTCATTTTAGCTCCAAATCCAAAACAAAATATATATTCTTCTTAGTTAGCTCAAGCTCCTTCTTTCTATCTTTTCAAAACTTCAAGAGCTTCATTTTGGTGCCAAGTCAAACCACCATTAGAGGGGGAAATTCAAGTTTGGAGACTCCATTGGCATCTCCATTCTCTTAAGGTAAAGAAAGTGTAAGAAAATCTAGGTTTCCACCATTTTCTTCACATGTCCGAAAATACATACTCATGGAACTCCATGTTTATGCCTTGTTCTAGCTTGTTTCTACTCTTCAAAGGAGAGAGGAGGTCCTTCTTGCTTCATACCCAAGTTTGTCTTGAGAAACCAAGGTAAAACAATTACCTTAATACCTTAAAGCATATTTTTAACCTAGGGTTTGTTCCTTAGGGTTAATGTGTTATCTAGTACTCATTGGAGTCATTGGATATTGGTTAGAACATTGGCAAGGAGATACACATTGGTGACCGAGATTGAACAAAGAAAAACCTAAGGAAGAAAGCTTTTTAAGCTTGTAAAAGAACAAGGTAAATTACTTACCTTAAGATGTCTTGTTGTTTAAGGGAATGGGATTTAGGTATATGATGAGTTTAGTGTAGAGTTTATATTGGGAAGGTGTTATAAAAACCTAGGAGAAACAATGACTATACTTGTGAACTTGTGACTAAAGAGCAAATGAGGAGAAGAGATAGTTAAAACAATGTGGAGATGAATTACAAGAAGCATTTTATTTCAATGGGAGCCTTGTTGAGTGTATTCGCAGGTTGAAGGCAAATATATGTGGAAATTCAGTGGTTAAGATTATTGTCATTTAAGGGCCTAAGTGCCAAGCATTTTGAGTTTAAGCAATATATGATGATGTGGTGAAGTTTTAGTGAAAATTGTGTGTTAAGTTGTTGTGATGAGAATTTGTGTGGTATTGGTTGTTTGATGGAGAAAAACCATGTGTTAGGAGGTACTATATACTAGAGAACCCATGGCAAAATTTAAAGAAGAGTTTGAGTGTTTAAGATATCCTAAGGGAATTTAATGACTAAGGAAGTACTAGGATGTTCTATAGGTTGTCTTGACGAAAAAGGGTGAAGTTGAGGTGTTCTAATGACTTATAATGACTTAGGTATCACCATGGAGGATTTAGGAATCAAGAGAATGTATTTGAGTATTTAGGACTTAGGCAAATGTTGGTGCACAACTAGGAAGGAAATAACGTGTTGATGATGGAAGTTTAAACTTGTGAAGGAACTTTAAGTAAATGCATAAAAGAGTTTTAGATGGTGAAAGATTCTTGGGAGATGATGTTATAGTGGTGAGGAAAACATTTGGCATAGTGGTTGCATTAGGTATGAACCACCACCTAGAAACCTAGAGGAAAACATTACAAGTGTTAGCATTATTACAAGGAAAATGCATAATGACTAAGGTGGATCTTGGTAAATGATTTAATGTGTTTTGAGGAGGGCTTAAGGTGTATTTGAGGTGCCCAAATGAGGTTATAACATATTAGGATATATGAGGAGAAGTTTGGAGTTGAAAGAGAATTTAGAAACAAGGTTCTGGAGCCGACCGACCTTAGGACCGGACTTGCAAGGTCGGTCGAGCTCAGTTTACACTACCGGAGAAAGTTTCTGGAAATGGACCGACCTTGGGGACCGGACTTGCAAGGTCGGTCGGACCTGTATTTTATACGGTAATAAGTCTCTGGAATCGACCGAACATAGGACCGGACTTGACAAGTTCGGTCGAGCTTAAATTTCCCTCGGGGAAACTCTCGGGAATGGACCGACCTTGGGGACCGGACTTGCAAGGTCGGTCGGGGTAGAATTTTCAAACGGTGAAGTGTTCTGGAATGGACCGACCTTAAGTAAGGTCGGTCGGAAGTTCGGTCGGACCTAAAAATGAAAAAAAAAAAAGAAATTTTGAATTCTAAGGATGGTAATAGGTAATAAGGTATACCTTTGGTAGGGTGGTAATGGTTAGGACCCTAAGAACTTAAGGGATTAAGTTAAGTTAAGTATAAGTTTTAAGGTTTAAAGTTAAGTTGTAAGCTGAGTGGCAAGGACTTGAGAGGTTATTAAATGGGAATCTTTAGAGACTAAGTGAGTTAAGTAAGGTGCAAATAACTAATGACCTAAAAATGAATGAATGTTTTAGGTTTGTGAATTGGGACCCCGAAGAAGATTAATCAAACAACGATCGACGGTGAACGGTACAATCCTTCTTGTGACCTGCTTGCTAACGAGGTGTCCCTCGGCTTGTGTGCTATCTGTTTATTTGCTATGACTAAAACAAGATAAAGCATGCAACCGGTTATAATATTCTCGTTGTGTTTGTGTTATCCTTACACTAACCCGCGAGACTTGAGATGGTTACTAACCAAGTTTAGTACTTACTGAGTTGAGAATAAGAGTTAAGTTTGATGGTTGTTGGTTAATGCCCGTTAAGGCTTAGCTAGCACATGGTGTTTAAGATGTCTACTAACTGGAACTTGAGTGAGGAAACCCGAGACCGATCTCCGGTCATGCATGCTAAGGAAAAAGGGGGACGGTATCTGAATCAGATCCGCCCTCCGCTTAAGGACTTGTCTTCGGACTTGTAGCCTAGGGCCGGTTGCCGGCTCAGCTACGCTGGACTCCCGTCCAGAGTAGGTGGCATTAAGATGGTGCGGTGGGATCACCTAAATCCCAGGTTCAAATTAAGCTACAACCAATCCCTTCCAGGAAAGGTTTGTATACTGAGATTAAGATTAAGATTAAGATCGAGATAAGGTAAGGAACTGAGATTAAGGAAATGAGGACTAAGGAGGGGGTTACTAACCCACTTGTTAAGGGAACGCTTGAATCGTTCATTGTTGTGAACTATATATGTTCATCTGTGGTTATTGTCATGGCACTTCATATTATGCTTGTGTATGTAATCAATTTCCATGCTATCGACAATTAGTCGTCGTAGCCCCCTTAGCTTGGGGGCCATGAGAGGGTGTACCAGCATTCGTGCTGACCCCCTCGGGGGCTATTTTTACACTTGCAGGTAAGAGACCCATGAGGACCCACTACGAGAGTAGGAGCGGTTAGACTTAGGGTGGGATGTTTATTTTGAATTCGGGTTGCGCCTGTGCACCCGACTGTTTATATTAAACTGATGTAAGTTTGAGAATGTGTTTAAGATACTTGTACTCGGTGGGTTGTGGTATTGTGAATGGTGATGTTTTGAGTTGGATAAGTATTTTGGATAAGTATTGTAAACGTTAAGGCCGGTATATTCTAACGATCAGACCGTGGCAAGGTCCAGGTGTTATTTATTTCCGTTGCGACGTATTCGATTAAGTGTTCAGTTTGCGATAACCACGATAGGCTTTGGATGGGGTGTTACATCGATACATCTGGGAACTTTCATTCGCCGGCGCAGACAGGCAGGGTAGTTGGAACACGTGCCCAGAATTTTGAAACTCCAGCCCATTTGTTGCGCCCCACGAGTAACCTCCATAAAGCCACACAATTCCACCTGTATTATTACCCATATAATACCACTTTATGTGGTAACGGCAAGGGGGTCAGGGGGGCATTTATTATGGTAAAAGAGAGTGCTTATATTCTCGATATATTCCCTGTTGCTTTCCCACAGTTCCGACCCCTCATCTCTCTCCAATTAGTGCAGCTCCAAAGGACGGTTAAAGTGGTAGATGGGGAAAAGCACGGAGAAGTGGTGCCAGTGTCTCTAGCCCAAGTAGTCTGTTGGAAAGTACAAATGCTGTCAATTGGGATGGGCCTTTTGAGATCACTGGTAGTCCGGCAGTTGGGGACAAACTTTCGCAGCAGGCAGGACTTGCGCCAGGCTTGGAGGCCACTAAGCAATCGAGTGGCATGGGGCTATCTGTTAGCCCAAATGGGGGTAGGCCCACCCCGGTTAAGGAGAAGAATTTGAAGGCGATCAATCTGGAAATTGTCTTAACGCCAGAAAGCCAGAAAGAACAGCAACCACCAGAACATCCGCCTCATAAGCCACTACACCTTCGCAGAAAAGGCGTCAATAAAAAGCAAACAATTTCAGCGGAGGTTAGAAAGTGTTTCAAGTATGGTCAGAGATTGAGAATTAACACGCCTTTTCCTGCCAAGTCCTTAGCCAATATTGACAGAATCCTGAAAAGTAGCAGAAGGGTGAACAAAAAACAAGTATAGCAGGAAGCTACCCGGAATCAAGATCCAGAATTGTAATGGTATAGGTGATAGGCAACAGGCGAGTCCAATGGAGAAATGGAATGAAATGAAGAGATTTTCTAACAAATGCACAAGGTAACTACAGTGACCACTTAATATGCAGATGCATACAAGACCGGAGGAATTTTTATATGCTAGAAATAATGTGGCAGTACCTATTTAAGTTTATAAAACATGGCTGTCAATAAAAAAGAAAATATATTCTTTAAACTAGATAAAAAAAAAAAAAAGAAGTGAGACCAATTATTGTTATTATTTTCCTTGGAGCGTTTATTTTTGATTTTGTAGACCTCTCAGATCCGATCGAGTGGACTCCGGTCTTTCGCCGCTCTGTCAGTGGCAGATGCTTGTAAATCTCCTGCATAAACAGGTCCTTTCTCAAAGCCCAAAACGCATAAAAAGAGATCGTCCACTCTCTCAAAGCCTTCAACAAGTTTTTCCAACACATAACCAAAAAGGAAAGAATCAAACAGAGCATTGCTGCTAGTCTCGATCTCGGGCAATAGAGCTATCAGCTAGCGCATAAAAATGTCGACAAGCTCAAGGCATAATATGGCTGCCGCAATGGCGCTGGTCCTTGTCGCGGTTTCTGGGTGCTTCACTATCTCTCTTGGAGGTGAGTAATATGAATAGTAATGAATGTTAGTGCAAATTATTTCTGTTTAACTCGATCCAGTCAGTCGAATATATGTGTTTGTGTACAAGTATGATCTGAATTGTTGGATACAATACAACAACCGAGTTGATTTGCTACCACTTTAATGTGCTGGCCACGCCGGTTCTTTTACCTGCATCATTTGTAACGTATATATAATATACTACACATCATTGCAATTTGCTTTGAATTTATAGTTGGTTTGTTTCTGGTGGTAAATTGATTAATATTCGGTTTAGTTTGCTTGATTCTTCCATGCATGAACTTAATTAAACTTTTGGTTGAGTTGTGTACCAACTCTAATTGCCATTGATCATATGTGCAGCGAATCAATATATGTGTCCGTCTCTGTTACTCACAATCGTGTCATTTCTCTCGTGGCTGAATCCTCTTTATTAGATGATACGACTTAGCTTAGCTAACTGAAAGAGTCATTAGAGGGTCGACAGCTAGCTACATATAATTGTTAATCATAATTTATGCTCTTCTGTGTGATATATTGTAGCTCATGTCTCTGTATCTTATAATTAGAATTAAGATCAGTTGATGGAGAATGCTGTATCGGAAATATACAAGGTTTGATTAGGAGAGCCGGTAGCATATATATATTATGGGTTCTGTGTGGCGATATACAAACCATTCATATTAGAAAAAATAAATAAACTCGATATCTACAGTAATGAATATGAGTCCACGGACCAATATTATAAACATTAATGATTTAACGATTGTATTTAAGTATGTACATGACAGTAAAAAGTTTGTATCATTGGGCAGCATTTCTTCTTAGGATATGATTCAGTTGTTTATCTTAAATAAAAGACAAAGACATATATATGAATTATGAGGTGGAGGATGGACAAATTCCCCATGTTCGGGAACATGAATAGGTGGGTGCCATGCCAGAGATCTGTTCAGAAATGTAAAAGCGTATGGACTAAATCTTTCATCACATGCCCACATGCTGCTCTTCTTTTCTCCTTTTTCATTCACATAAATGGGAAAATAAATAATTCAATATAGGCTACGGGCTGCTACGTAGTTGTGACAGGCCCACAGTATGTATTCTGTACAATAAAATAACCACCGAACCACACAGCCGATCGATCCAGTATCTCTCAAATCATGCACCTGCACCGCATGTCAACAATATCACTTCATCACTCCCTTGTTCACATTATTTATTCTGCGGCCCAATATAATTTGTTTTCCTTAAAAAAAAAAAAAAAAAGCTCCGGTCTCTCTCTATATATATATTTATATTATATAATTTACAACATTCAAACATTGGATTAAGTTTGTCCTAATCCAATTCCATTATTAATTATTTGATAGGTCTTCTACCAAACGGCAACTTCGAGACCCCACCCAACCCATCAAGCATGACAGGAACCGAAGTCCAAGGCAAAAACGCCATACCCTATTGGAAAACCTCAGGATTCGTTGAATTCATAAAATCAGGCTACAAACAAGGCGATATGGTCCTTGTCGTCCCACAAGGCCGTAGCGCTATCCGTCTAGGCAACGACGCTTCAATCAAACAAACAATCTCCAACCTCATCAAGGGCGGACTCTATGCCCTTACCTTCAGCTATGCTAGAACTTGTGCACAGGAAGAACGGCTCAACATCTCAGCATTCTCTGCTACACTCGGTGGTCAAATGGGTGTCTTACCACTTCAAACTGTCTATAGTAGTCTTGGATTCGATTCATATGCATGGGGATTCCATGCTACTGATACTATCATGGAGATTGCTCTACATAATACTGGTCATGCAGAGGATCCCGCTTGTGGCCCGATTGTTGATACTATTGCTATAAACAGACTCCGCCCACCTCATCTCACCCACGGTACGTACGTTCTACCATTAACTCCTAGTTTAAAGGTACGTACCTAAAGCGTACGTGAATTATAATATAAACATGCATGCATGCAGATAATTTAATGAAGAACGGAAACTTCGAAGAAGGACCATACGTATTCCACAAATCATCATGGGGAATCTTGATCCCACCAAACATGGAAGATAAACATTCACCACTACCAGCTTGGATGGTTGAATCACTCAAAGCAGTTAAATACATTGACGCCGCTCACTTCACTGTTCCATCAGGTAAACGTGCAATTGAGCTTGTTGCTGGACTTGAGAGTGCGATTGCACAGACAATCCGAACTGTGCCTGGAAAAACCTATGTCATGACATTTTTAGTCGGTGATGCTGGAAACGACTGTGCTGGACCCATGAAAGTGGAGGCAGTGGCGGGTGCGGACAAAGTGGTTGTACCCTACAATTCTAAAGGGAAAGGTGGGAGTGTTAGAGGGAAATTAGTGTTTAAGGCGGTTAATAGGAAGACGAGAGTGAGGTTTTTGAGTATGTCGTATACTATGACTATGGAAGGATCTATGTGTGGTCCTGTGGTAGATGATGTTAAGGTGGTTATAGGACATCTTGGTTGATTTTATATAACCTACGTGTACGGGTGAATCAATTATTTATAAGCATAGATTGAGAAGATCATCTAGAGGTTCGCGCGTTTTCAGGTAATTCATCTAGATGTTAATTTTCATATTTAATTTCTTCAATTATTTGTAATTCCTTCATCATGCTTATATTTTTATTTATCAATTGAGATTACCGGCAGGTATCATTGGTTAATTCTTTCGTTTCCTCAGTTTTTGATTTATTATGTTTTACAAATTTTATTTTTTTTAGCATTTTCCAGTTTTCTAAATTCTGTTAGCATTGTTGGACCTTGAGAAATACTAATATTTGCCTCTAAGAATCCTTACATTCCAAAAATAAGAAGACATAATTCTAGCCAAACAGGACATGTCAATTAGCCTGGATTTCAATTCATGAGAAACATAAGAGTGGCCCACAAAAGTAAAGCCCAATAATGAGACGCTTCGCTAACGATATGAGGATGGACCGATGGAATGAGCAGCAGCGCTAGCGGCATTTAAGGCAGGCCCAATATTAGTAATCCTGGCCGATCCTATTGGGCTATTGATCTTTAGTGTATCTTTTTACTTATTTCAAACATTTTCTCTATCAGATGGTCGTGTTCTACCTTGAACCCAACCTAATATGTAATGTAATGGAGAAGTTATATTTGTTTTCTTTTCATGAATTTCATCTATTAAACTAAACGAATTGATCAAATGAAAGACAGAAGCAATATAATAGGAAAAGAAAGGGAAAAAGCAAACTAAAAGAGGGGAGACCAAGTGATGGCTGTGCTGGCATCGTAGGGTCGTCCTAAAGAGACAAAACATATCGACCCCCCAGAACCAAAACGAACGCATTGATTTTATTTTTGCAAATCGACAAAAACGGCCTATAATACTCACACAGATATGCGTGCATACGTATGCATGTGTGCGCACTCATTTATATATACATTCTAAAATGTTAGCCCCTAAATTACTTCTTCAAATTTGTCATCATTTTAGCTAGTTAAGTGAGTTTCAGCATGGGTTATCGTAAGTAGATCCGTTTTCTTCTTTTATGATACTGATCGATCGAGAACAAACTTAGCTCGGTTGACGAGTCTTTGGAATTGGTTACTTCCTCTTAAATCTGCCTTGTCGGAACTTCCATATCCATAATTGTCTGTGCCAATCTGTGTAATGTAATTTGTATGTATGTCATATTTAAGCGTACCTTGTTATGTACAAAATTAATATTTATGCGTACCGCTTGCTATGTACAAATTAATACATGTGCGCCGGTGTTTGTTGTACAACAATTTCAGACCTCTGTCGATGACGTTATATTTCGGTAACTATTTAGAGACGGTTGCATCATGGGAGTAATATTTATAATGTTTCTTTATATGAAAAACAGTGTATAAATAAATATAAATGTTAATTCGTCCACTTATAACAAATAATTCTTTATGGATCAATTCGTCGACTTCTTTTGATTCCATGGACATCGAGCATGTGTTTGTATCGAATAAACGTGTGTTACAAATTGATCTAGTGTAATCTACTTACATCATCGTACGTACATGTTAATCCATATATATACCTAACATTCTTTTTATGTCAGATTTCATTTCTTGACAAAGTTCAAGGTCAAAATATTGACAGTAATCGCTCTTAATTGTATAGTTGTACAGTTGTAATCAATGGAGGAGAAAGAGGCTCCTCCCCAATTCGTTTCCTCACAATATATGCAAAACACCTTACAAGTTAGAAACCATTTCTCCCTAGGGTGTCTCAAACAATTTTCTCCACCGCCACCAGCTATACGAATACCTTCTCCCAGCAAGATTTATCTCCCCTTTCTAGCGAGTTTTCCTTACCTCGCAATGGGTCCTTTCTCTGATGGATTTTTGCTTCCCTCTCTTTTTTCCTTCTAGTTGTTTCTTAAATTTTCATATTTTGGCTTCTATCTTTATCGTCTTATGTATTAGCTTATAGTTGACTCTAGTTGTTTGTGGATACTACAGATTCTGTTTTTGGCTAGGCTCTCCTATGCTGTTGTAAACCAGATAATGGTTAAACATTGCTACTATGTATGTTAAATATTTGGTTGGTTCTTGCATATTCCTATTTCTTTTTGTTGTTATTCGGTTTATGCATGTTAAATATTTGGTTATTTTCATGTTTAGCTAAAGCGGGTATGGTTATTAGTGGGAATAATCCCGTTGATGATGGTCTGCAGTAGCAAATCGTGAAGGAAGAACAGAGAGCACAAGCTTTGATGAAATTCTTTTCTGTATTTGTATTGCTCTTCCTTGACGGTTGTACAGTGGAATTGTCTATTTATAGTAGGGTTTGGCATAACCCAAAACGCTGTGTTGCAATGAGTAAATAAATGGGCTATTTATGTTTCAGTTTATACAGACTATTGTTTTATTAGAAACTAGACTTTTGGACTCTGTAATGGGCTGGGCCTGAGCATATGTCTTAGTATTTCCCCTCGTTTGAAACTCCAGCAAGTTGAGTTTTGAACGAAGAAATTGAAACTGTGTAGTGGTCAACGGCTTTGTTAAAATGTCCGCCTTCTGATCTTCTGTGTGGATAAATTGAACGGTCAAAGTCTTGTTTGCCACTCTCTCCCGTACAAAATGGAAATCCAAAGCAATGTGCTTTGCCCTAGAATGAAATACGGGGTTTGAAGCCAGATACATCGCCCCTAAGTTATCACACCACAAAATCGGTGGATTCTTCAAAAAACACCCAGATCCGCCATTAGTTGTTTAATCCAAAGAACCTCACAAGTGGCGTGGGAAATTGCACGATATTCAGCTTCGGTGGTCGATCGGGCCACCATCGGCTGCTTCTTCGACTGCCAAGAGAGAAGATTTCAACCAAGATAGACGTGGAATCTCATAGTAGACCGGCGGTCATCGGAGCAACCAGCCCAGTCAGCGTCCGCAAAGGCAGAGAGCTGCAGCGTCGAAGCAGTAGAGACGAAGAAACGAAGGTCACGAGTTGAGTTCAGGTACCTGAAGATCCTCTTTAACCCTTTTCTAGTGATTTTCAGTAGGTTTGTGAATATACTCACATAGTTTATTAACTGAGTAGTTAATATCAGGGCGTGTGAGGGATAAATACTGAAGGCCTCCAAAGAGGCTACGAAATAGGGTTTGGTCTGAAAATTTGGGAGAGTCTAGGGCTAAAAGGGTTGGTGTTGTAGCAATAGGGTTGAGACAGTGCGAGAGTTAGAAAGATTCGCCCTTGCGACTAGGTCAGAGATGTAGCGGGATTAAGAGAGGTACACACTTTGACACTACTAGAAAAAAGAGGTTTACCTACGACCGATTCCGTAGGTAATCCGTAGGTAAATAAGATTACCGACAGAATACCGACTAATTTTTCGCTTAAAAGTCCGTCGGTAATTAAATTACCGACGAAAATATGTGTCCGTCGGTAATTTACCAATGGATTACCTACGGAAATCACGGACACACCTACCGACGGATTACCTACGGAATTGTCCATAGGTAAATTACCTACGGAAATTCCGTCGGTAAACCGATGTCACGTCATCACCTCCTAGTCATACACATATCCGTCGGCATTCCGTAGGTAAATTTTACCTACGGATTACCTACAGAAATTTACTCCAATTATTTTGTAAGATATTCCGTAGGTAATCCGTAGGTATTTTAAATGAGGGAATTAAAAAAATCAAATTCTTTTTGGTTTTTCTATATTATATATATAGGTAATCAGTATCCTTGAGAACCAATTCGAGTAAATGTTTAATTTTATTTACCATATATATATATAGATATATACAAAAACGAAGTATGTATAATTAGTATACACATATAGGATTATGTATAACTCTCGATTACTTGGGTTTAACAAGTCGAACACTGACTAAAAATCAGTTTCCTTCCTAACAGAAAGGACTACGTATTGTATGACTTTACTTGTGTAACTACAAAGATAGAAAACTTATGTATTTACATTGCAATTTGAAAGCTAAAAAGATTGTTTAGTTCTGTGGTGGCTTTTCTGCATCGGACAATAACTTGGGCTGCTGCCATTCTTGCGATTCAACCCCTGCACCACATACATAGATGTTAGTAGGTGTAGATATTTTTTATTTTTCTTGATAGTAAGGATTGAACAAGGGCATAAGGAGTTTAACAGAAGAAGAAAAACAAGGGGCTTGAGTGGGGACAACATTATACCAGATTCTTGACGTAAATCCCAAAAGTTGTGTAGCAGCAGGATAGCATCTGAAAGATATGGAATTGGCGTCCTAAAGGCTTGTTCACTGTTACCATTTGCAATCTTGGCTTCAAAGATGGAGATCTGGTTCAGACCAACATCACGCCCTTGATGAACTGGTATGATGAGAACAGCTGAAGATGAACCAGGTGCAGCTGAGAACCAGGTGTGTTTATTTCATGTATCCTAACCGAAAGTTTTTATTAATTAGTTATAAAGCTAGCATATCCTAGTTATAACAATGGCACGCAGTAAACTAGGTAGGTCGTCTAACAAATACAATACTCGTTATTATCTGATGCGGCAGTAATATGAAGGTGCGGCAGGAAACAAGATTTCTCATGCACAAACACATCCGACACCAGGAACAGATACTATCAATGGTAGACAAGGACATAATAGAGAAGCATGTTCTTTTTTTTTTAGGAACTTCTCTCCTCTAGCCATTAAAATTTGACAGTATGCAGCCATCAAGAACATAGCTTCAAGTTTCTGGGGTGGGACATGCTTTACGGCGACATTCAAAGACAAACAAGGATAGACAAAAGAACACAATGGATATTTCCTATATGAAGGCTACGTGCTGGATAAAGCAGCAAGAATCCTTGAACAATCTAATCCAGCTCGATCCATCAACTTTTCCAATTGACAGAGCACAATATTCAACACAAACTAGATGATATGCAACACCATTAAAATTTGGCAGATTCTCAAATGACATAGAAAAGCTTAAAAAAACACTTCTTTTCTCAAATGCACGTACTTAAACCAATGATGGGTACCATGTCATCTTTAAGGTCTGGATGAGGATAACTATTTTTCTAAATACTATTTAGTATACAGAAGCAAAATATACCATGGGAAATTAGCTGAAATATATTACTGCATATAAACAGAAGCAATAGCTGTAGTTTAAGCAAAACTAGGGTCATGGCCCGAAGGATCATTGGAACAAGTCTATAACAGTAGTAAATATTGAACCCAAAGCCTATCATCTCAGTTTTGGATTTCGGACTTCCTTCCTAGATTCAGATTTAGACGACGCACAACTTCAAGCATTTTGGAGGCCTAAGAACTAATCAAACAGCTTAATAATGAGCAGTACTAATGTTCGGAAGTGGAAAATCAAGCAACAACTAGATTGGAAATCAGGTTAGATGATAAAAAAACTGCTGAAATTTTTATTTGCGTAGTTTAGAAGATAACTGCTGAAATCAATTTAATAGCACCAATGATCCTCAACTTTTGAAGAAACAAACAGCATAATATATATATAATTGCTTGTTTTTTGGTCTTTTTTAGATATTATTTAGTATACCATAATATACTTGCTTCTTTATATAAATGAAAGCTCTTATTTAATTATACATACAAAAACAGTAGTGAAGAGACAATTCAAAAACAAATTTCGATTAACAAAAATAAAACAGTCATCTGTCTTAATTCACAAGCAATAGTAAGAACCAATAAAATTTGTACTGTATCAAAACCAGGATCAAATTGAACAAAGCAACAAGTGTGGTTAATTAAGTCATAAGGACCTGTCATAATCACGAGCAACCAATTGAAGTAGTTAATTTGTTTCTGAAATTAATAATGCCATGTTTCAGTGCAATGTTTCGGCTTATAAATATTCACATCTGTTGTTTTTGTCTCAAAATAGACAAGTATCATAACCAAAGTGGAGTGCACTATTTGTGTTCAGCCAAGTGCCACCACACCATTGTCACGTTCATTGATTCAATAGTTTAGTGTTTCTAATTTCACAATTCTATACACTGCAAATTCAACTAAAACCACGAGCAACCAAGTTAAGTAGTTAATTGGTTTCTGAAAATTAAAAAAGCCATGTTTCAACTTGTACCGTACCAGCAGATTCAACTACTGTATTGATCAATTATCACCAGATCTTGGAGGAACGATCATTAACTTCTTATTAATACTATAGTGCGAAATTAACTAAAACCACCTAAATTCTAGGTTTAGTTTGCGTACGAACGCTGTGAAGAATTTCAGAAAACATTTTTTTTACTCAATTACACATCTTAATCCTAAAATTATAGTTTTAATTTTCCATAAGATGATAAATTACAGTTTAGAAAACGCGGAGAATGAGGGAATACCTGAATTTTAGAATGAAGTAGAAATTGGGGCTTTTATCTTGAGTTGGGCGAGCGCTACACCACTGAAATTGACGGGAGAGGAGAATAGCTTCGACTGCTTGAATGATGGAGAAAGGAGAGGAGAATAGATTCAGCCCGTCGTCACTCTGGCGTGCAAAATCTCCAGGGCTTCAATGTCGCTCCAGAGTCTGCACGGTCTAAAGCACCAACAATTAGAAAGAAGAGGATTGAGAATGAAAGAATCGGGCGATGTTTTAGAATAAAAACATTACCAACGGGATATGTCCGTCGGCAAACATAAAGATAAAACCACCGCATTTAGAGTCAAAACATTACCGACGGAAAAAACTGTCGGCAAAATTGTTGATCAAACACAGCTTTGTATTCTCCTCTTGACGGTGTTCTGTCGGTAAAGTTATAATAGAGATTACCGACGGATTGTCTCCGACGGTATTTGTTTTTTACACAGCGCACCTAATTACCTACAGACGTATTCCGACAATAATTGAAAGGGAAAAACCGCCCCACTACGACCCAGTTCTCCCGCATTTTTTTTCTTCTGATTTACCTACGGAAAATTCCGTAGGTAAATTTGAGGCCGAAATCCGTAGGCAATCCGTCGGTAGATAGCCGGGAAAAAATTTATAACGTGTGTCGTAGGTATTCCATCGGTAATTACCTACGGAATTTATTCCGTAGGTAAATCGGCGTTTTCTAGTAAGGAGTGCGTTCTACCTGAACCCCTAGAAAATAGTGAAGAGAACCCATGTTTTTTACTGGGAAGTGGTTGAATAATCGAGCAATGAATTGAGAGATGAGTCTCTGAGAGCTTCCTGTCAGAACAATGTCGTCCACATATATTAAAGCAAGTAAATGCTCATCCCTGAATGATATATAAACAATGAGGAATTTGCTTGGGAACCCGTAAAACCCATAGTGATCAATGTAGAGCCCCGAGGGGCCTGCTTTAAACCATAGATAGACATGCAATTTACACACATAATCTGGATAGATAGGATGAATCAACCCAGGTGGCTGAGACATAAAAATATCCTCCTCAAGCTCTTCTTGTAAAAAGACATTCTGAATGTCAATTTGATGTATAGGCCAGTTATAGAGAACAACTAAAGATAGGATTAAACGAACTGTAGTAGGCTTAACCACAGGGCTAAATGTCTCATGATAATCTAAGCCCTCTGTCTGGGTATAACCCTTAGCCACTAAACGAGCTTTGCGCCTCTCAAGTGAACCATCTGACCTCCTTTTTGTTTTTAAAATCCATTTAGCCTCTAGGATATTTGCATGTAAAGGCTTAGGAACTAAGGTCCAGGTCTTGGTGTTCAAAAGTGCTTGAAACTCAATAAGCATTGTGTCCCTCAACTCTGGGAATTTTAAGGCTTGTTTGTAGGTAGGTTCTTCAGGGATGGAGGAAGGGAAAGTGGGGGTGTAAAGGGCTGAGGGCCAAGGGGTTGTCCCATCCTGACGTATGAGAGGTTTTTTGATGTTCGCTTTGGCCCTAGTAATCATAGGGTGAGGATTTTATGGGGGTGAGGCTGTGGGTGTGAGAGAAGGGGAATTACTTGGGGGAGGTAGATGGTGTCTGATGTGGTGGTGTAGTAGGAGGGGTTAGGCCAGGAGGTTGAGTAGAAGGGGGGCTTAGGTTTCGAGAGGGAGAAGTGGAAGTATTTGTGTGGGAATCATGTGTAGGTTGTGAGACAGGAAAAGGGATAATAAGGGAGGATGAAAGGTGTGGAATAGAAGTAGAGATGGGAAGGTTAGAAAAAGGATAGGATTTCTCATCAAAGAAAACATCACGAGAGATAATCATTTTATCAGTGAGAGGATTAAGACACACATAATCTGTACTGTTTGGACTATAACCCATCAATCAGCACACACTGAGTAGACCTGAAAGATAATTTATGTTGGTTTGTTGGTCTAATATTGGGCCAACAGGCACACCCAAACACACAAAGGTGAGTGTAATATGGTGAATAGCCATAGAGAGCCTGATAAGGAGATTTCATCTGCAGAGAAATAGATGAAGTTATGTTGATTAGGTAACTAGTTGTCAGGAAGGCAAAACCCCAGTACTTTTGAGGAATAGATGCATGAGCAAGAAGGGCAAGACCCTTATCAACAATCTGGCGGTGCCTATTCTCAACTGTCCCATTTTGGGAATGAGAATAAGACATGTAACATGATGTAAAATGCCCTTGTCCTTTAGTAATTGAGAGAGTAGCTGAATTTCCCCTCCTCCATCACTCTGGACTGCTAAAATGTTGTAGTTGAATTGTGTAGAAACATAAGCAATGAATTCAAAGAAGTCCTTAGTGACAGAGGTTTGAGAGGAATAATATAGATCTAGATAAACTTAGTGCAAGCATCAGCAATTGAAAGATAGTAGCGTCCACCATTAGTGGTTAAAAAAAGGAGTTAGACCTCATACATCAGCAAAAACCAATTCAAAAGGTTTTGAATATTCAGTATTCCCATCATGATGGGGCAGAGAATGCATTTTTGTTTGATAACACCCAACACAGCCATCTAAACAGAGAGTGCTAGATGTAGTAGGGAGAGAATAATTATTTATTAAATACTCGGTCACTCTAGATGATGGGTGCCCAAGTCTGAGATGCCAAGTAGTGTCAGGGGCCTTGCAAGAGGCTGAAACTACAAGAGTGTAGGCAGACCGAGGTGTAGAACCGGATGTCTGAGAGTTGACTGGTAGATAGTATAAGCCATCTTTAGTTCCTCCTCTTAGAAGAACTATCTTCGTGTGAAGATCCTTAATCAAGAAATAAGAAGGATGAAACTCAAAGTAAACAGAGTTATCTATAGCAAATTGCTTGACTGATAATAAGTTCTTGGTCAAAGAAAGAACATAGAACAAATGAGACAACTTATAAGCATGATTTGCAAACTGTAATTGACCTGAACCATGAGATTTAATAAGGAGGCTATTACCATTACCAAGAAGCACCTCATCTGAACCAGTATAGGCGTGATTCTCTAGATTGAGATTGGATAGCTGATTTGTAAAATTATTTGTGGCTGTTGTATCTGGATACCAACTTGAATCTGGTTGGCTAGATGTAGTGTAATGGGCATTGAAAGTGCGAGGGGGAGGTGGCTGATATGTATGATTAAACTGAAAATAACAGATGTCAGTAGTATGCTCTGGTTTGTGACAGACCTGGCACCTAGGTATGTTATCAGGATGACCTGAAAAAGTAATGTTGCTATTGTTGTTACCATGTATGTTCCCAATTTTATGTCCAGATTCACCACCCCTGTGCCCACCCCTATCAGAGTAGCCCCTACCTCCACGGTTGGAAGAGTTCTTTGACTTGTATACAGTATTGTCCACAGAGGTGGAGTTAGCAGACATATTGAGGGAAGTGTGTTGTGTGGATGTGGGGGATTCATGAGAGAGGAGTGAGTTGTAGATTTGCCGGGATGATAGAGGATCAGGGCACATGGTCAAATTAGTTTGAACAGACTCATACTCAGGGGCCCTGAGATGATATAGGAAGAAAATTGAGAATCTGTGAGGGGGTCACCTGCTGTAGAGAGGGAATTAGCTAGGGCTTTCATTTTCTTAAAGTATTCAGTCACTGTATCAGCTCCTTTTTTCATATTTCCAATGTGAACTCGAATCTGCATAGCTCTTGGTGTCGACTGAGCTGCAAACATACTCTTGAGTATGTTCCAAGTTTCATCAGCATTATCACATTCAACAATGTTCCCAATGATTGATTCTGACTAAGAAGTAGTGATAATAGATAACACCATTTGATCATACTGCTCCCATTTGGCTATCTCAGCTGCGTCCGTGGTTGGTTTTGGTTTGGTTCCATCAACCCAACCAAACAGACCATGACCTTTTAAATAAGGTTCAATTTGTTTATTCCATGTAGGGTAATTCTCAGAGGTCAGTTTAATAAAGTTGAGACAAGGAGAAATCAAAGAGGGCATTGTAAGCACGGAGGTATTACTAGCAACACTCCCATCTGTGTTACTTGATCCAGAGCTGCCTGGAGATAGAGGTGTACCGGCCAGGAGGTGTCGCCGCCATGAACGAAGTGACGATCAGCAAGCGCAAAGAGCAGCTAGCTCTGATACTATAGCAAATCGTGAAGGAAGGACAGAGAGCACAAACTTTGATGAAATTCTTTTCTATATTTGTATTGCTCTTCCTTGACGGCTGTACAGTGGAATTGTCTATTTATAGTTGGGTTTGACATAACCCAAAACGTTGTGTTGTAATGAGTAAATAAAATGGGCTATTTATGTTTCAGTTTGTACACTCTATTGTTTTATTAGAAACTGTACTTTTGGACTTTGTAATGGGCTGGGCTTGAGCATATGTCTTGGTGTGCAGCATCTTGGCAACAGCCTTGTTACCCTACTGATTTTGCAGTCGGTTTTTCTGTCTCCCTCTCCTACCCTTCTTCTTTGTCAACACACACCAAATTAGAAAATTTCGGTTCCATCAACCTGAAGCAAAGATCTATAGCTGCTGTTGAGATGATGGGGAGCAAGAGATCCCATTCTAGTGGTCTAAGCCAGTCAATCTACATCTATCTTCTGCATGTGTTCCCTGCATGTGTTCTTAGGGGTCGATAAGAATAGAAATTTGATTTCTATCACCACCAAGGATTTGCCGTTTTGAATATCATCTTTGCTAGCTACGAAGATATAGGAATGAGGAAGATGAATTCAAGTGATTGTGCAGGATGCGTCCTGTTGAAGCCGGTGATGACACATCTTCAGGAAGATTTGGCATTAGGATAGTGATTGTGGGTTCTGCTAAGGATGTGTTTGGTTTGTCGTTATATCATAATGTTTAGTTTATATAACTTGGTTTTATGATCTTGTTTTCACTTGGTTGGGGATACTACAAATGTGTTGACCGTAGTTTGAAGCGACGACGATTGCGGCCATGGCTAATCTTTGATATGGTTTGGTTCAATCGGGATCTTTTCTTGCAAAGTCTTTCCTGGATATTGTTGCAACTTCCTTATTGGATATTGTTGCAAATATACACTAAGGGATTAGTACATTTTCAACAAACTATATGTAATGTTTTCCCGTTGGATCTAGCTGACAGTATGCATGTATTCTACTAAATAATACATGATCGTTAACAAAAAATGGTATAGTTTGTTGTACAGACTAGATATACGTGCTAACGTAGGTGAATGTGACGACCATCAAACTTCAAACTAATCAACAATACTCAAACGCATCTCTATATATGTAATCATGGGCTAGCATATGCCGGATTTAAATTGGCCATTAAATTAATACTTCAATATTTATATAACCGAACCGAATTCCACGTGAATTAAGAGAAAATTTAGTGGTTAATCCGCCGGGTATCGTGCCCCGAACTGCTGATCAAGAAATATAGTACTACCACCTTAGAAACTCATTTACTTGGCTACAAGTGGATATACCAGAGATGGCTACATCCATGTAGCGCTTTACGTCGTTTTGTTTTTATGAAACCGTTTCTTTTTTTTTTTTAGGCGTGTGTATGCTATGCGTGATCTCTGTAGCGTTGTGTGACATTTTTTTCTTTTTTATCCAAAATGAAAAATTTATCATTATTCATATAACCTTTAAAATATATAAGTCCAAAATGAAAAAAAAATATATAGTGATATAATTAAACCAGCAAAAACAAATGAAGATGTTTTGACAACTTTGAAAAAATATTTATTTTTTACATATAAGTCGTTCTATACTTTAATGTGAAGATGCATGTACATATTTTAATATGAGAATGTACATATTTTAATGTAACGATGTACATGTTCAAATGTGAGAATGTACATGTTCTTTAATGAACATCTATACATGTTTGTATGACTATCTGTGTAAGTTTTCTCCCTTATATGTACAGATTTTAATCTAAGGATGTACATTTTTAATGATTCGTACAGATGTATATGACAATTTGTATATTTTTTATGCGAGGACGTACATGTTTTTACGTGTGGGTGTACATGTTTTAGTGAACATTTGTACAGGTTTGTATGAACATTACAAGTTTTTTTACATTCTGTGCACTATATATGGAAAAATAATTTTTTTTAAGTTGTCAAAATATATCCATGACTGCTCTTGTTTTGAAGAGCTTAAATTTAGGTGAACAATGATATATATTTTTTTCATTTTAGACTTATATATTAAAAGTTAAAATAATTTAAAGATTTTGTGATAAAAAATGAAAAAAAAAAAAACAAACGTAAGCGCTTAAAAGAAAAGGAAAAAAAAAAAGAGGCGCGCCTAGCCTGGCTACATTGGCTTTAGCCAAGACACATTCTTTAATTAATTAGTATATAATGTTTTTAATTAATTTTGAAAATCGTGAAGATAGAAACCCAATGCATACTTAGATTACATGCAACGAAATACTCGCCAAAGTATTTATTATACAGCACTTGAGAAGTACTACTCTTGTCAAATTAAAGTAAAGTTGGTTCTCTTTGTAATCAAATTAATGTAAGTTGACAACTTGGTTCATTTGTTAAATTCTAACTACATTATCGATCGTGTAACGCCTCGGTCTTCCCATTAACAAAAATTAAGGGTCTAATATCTCAATTATCACCTTAAAAAAAGATGACTTACTCCATTATCAATCTTGTCAATCATTCTCGTGTTTCAATTCATGATATGAGCAAGTATATTTATATCGATGTCTTGTGCATACCGGTATTTCATCATTTGGATTACATAAATATTGATGTGTGCGTATCATGGGATTCAATTTTAAAAGTTCCTATTTTTCCTTAGAAATTCCAAAATTTTTGTCTTCAAGTTATTCCCCGGCCGCTGTCTCAAAATATAAAAGAATAATTGTATGAAGATGTTACCTGACTTTTAATGGTATCTAAGTTAGTGATCTCTAATGATTTGAATAGCCTAGCTAGGAGAAACTCTCACTCACATGCCTTATGTGTGTGTAGAAATACAAGGACCTTGGAAAAATGGACAACGTATAACTAGGAGGGTTGGGTTAAAGATACAAGGCCCAAATTAAACTAGTTTTAATTATAAAAAAAATCCACCACCCCGGCCATCAGGTAAAAGTACACTACGTGGGGACACGACACGAGTGTGTCACTCTTTGTAGGGGTGAAGGTTGAGAGAGGATGCGTATGCCCATATTAATTAGTGACGAGTAAGTAAAGCGAGTCATGTAATATCAGGGATTAATGACAAGTAAAGTATGACAGTGCATGAATTGTGTATGACTTGGTTAATTCTCTATGACAGGAAATGTGTTAATTAATGGTGCCAGCTTCATGCTTGCTTCTCTGTCTTTCTCAAAACCCTTTTTTAGTTGTATCTTATTAAAGTCTTCTTTTTTTTTTTTTTCAATTTGGGAAAACCGTGTCATTTTAGTTGACAAGACATGACATGCAACCAACCAACCAACTTGAAATTAGTAGTAATAGAATAATTAGCTTAAAAATGGAAAAGGAGGTTCAATAATTAATACTATAAGACGTATTAATGGTAGTGTCAACGCTGCTTTGTAGTTGTACAGCTTGCCTTGGTATTAATGCACATGCCATGCCAGGAAGCCGGCCTGTTACTTTCCTCCGACCACATTCTATCTAATATCTAGGATTACTATTATTATTTCATACAGTTATACAACTATTTAACAAGGTTAACACTTGTGTAAACGTACTTATTATTATTATATAAGTGTAAATCGTCTCTAAGGGTCAATATGATCTGGAATTCTTTTAAGGTAATAAGCATCTTATGTGTATGTTTGTAGCCAATGACGTACGTGTACGTATATACGTAAAAAACTTCATATGCAAATTCCTCATCATTTAAACTAATTAATATGACTATACGAGAAGGAAATTACACAAAAAAAGATCCGATGCGCAGCGCTGGGAGCATATATATCTCTTGAGATTCATCTTTGTCATAAAGATACCCTCCAAATCCAAACTCTGTGGGAATGTAATAAAAACATCATTAGCAACTGTACTTGCATTGACTTCCCAAAGTTCAAACTATAATCGTGGTAGAAAGTGACAATTAAGACAAGTCTAACTTTCACAGTACGAGAACGTCTAACTGTCCAGAAATAATGAAACGTTGAAATAATTAATTGTTGTGATGTTCTCTAGGAGAATTTGAAGGCTTTGGAAGGAGTAGGAGTTAAAGCTTCATCTTGAAATACCAGTCGATAAATCCTGGTCCTCACGCAACCTTTTTTCTACTTTGTGCAACAAATATCATGTTTTACTTCTTTTAGCTTTATCTCTAGGTGAGAAGGGCTCATAGCCATAGTATTGCCATTTTGTAACTGGTTTCTACCAGCAAATTATCAAAAAAAAAATTAATTGTGATAGTTCGGGGGCAATGTTTACTAATCTATCTTCACAATCAATTGCTAGAAATAAGTAAAACCCCAAATCCCTTGTTGATATGCACAACTCTTCTGAAATGACCTGGTAATCATATCGTGAACATTATTATTGTTAAATTTTAAGTAGCTGTTGAGCTCCAGATTTACATTAGTCAGAGCAGCTAGAGAAGTGAATCCAAGTAAATGCTTTTAAATTATATGGTGGCGGTAGAGCAAAAATCTTTCACCTGATCTTTGGCTCCGTCGTCTAGCTATGCACTCGCTCGAGATGTGATAATTATACGATAGGTTACGGACCATGAATCTTA
Source organism: Limonium bicolor (assembly GCA_023374045.1). NCBI lineage: Eukaryota > Viridiplantae > Streptophyta > Magnoliopsida > Caryophyllales > Plumbaginaceae > Limonium > Limonium bicolor. Next base: position 267,028,016 of record CM041778.1, on the reverse strand, counting down.
TAACGCATCTGCAAGTAATATACTAGTATATCATGATATCTTTGTGTAAAGGTACAGGAACCTTTTCGACTGATGCGGGCCGGCGGCCGGGTAACAAAATTAATCATCATAAAAGAATCTAAGCTACATGTCATCTGATCTTTATTAAATTGACGAGAATTGGTATAATATTAATGAAATCAATCTCTAACTGGAAAGGGGAGACTATTTAATCCATCAATGCGCGCAATTACTTCATTTGATCATAATCACTGAAATGCGTACGTGCACCACATTCCAAATTAGTATGTACGTACCGGAATTCTGAAATCTTGATACATGGTACGTAATTAACGACGACTCTTCCATGCATGCATGCCTAATACACTGACTTTCTGATGAAACAAACTCGTCTTAATAATTAACCTAGTGTTATTATTTTGAAAATGAGACTATTAGGGCAGCTGAAGACCGGCTGGCCCAACATGTCTTGACACTATTAGGACAAGATTCGAGCTACAATAAGATCATGGAAAATGTGGACAATGATGATAATGTCATTTCCATTCATATGCCTAGAATAGTATATTTGGACAACTATAGATTAGACCACCTACACTACACATCATTTGATTTGCTAGTCACACCGATCGATTCAAACATCAACAAATTACCAAGTACATGATACTGCTAGCATATATTAACTCATGTGAAAATGAATGGAGAGACATGTATGCTTGTCAGTGTCACCGCTGAGTTTCGCTCCACCCAGAAATTATATAGCGGTATCATGTTACCATATTTGTATATGTCTATATACCCGTACACGTTTCACATGCATGTTCCACTAACGCGTTGTACCTTCTGGTTTTTAGTGCAGCAACTTAAAACTAGCTAGCTGTTATGTTTTCATTTTTCAAGGAGGCCGGCCCAAGACGTCCGTCGTTTACGTACTGCCTCATTTCTGTTTTTTTTTTTTTTTTTTTTTTTGTGCCTTCAACATTTAGGGGCGTTGGTTTGATCTAAGGAAATGAAGGGAATAAGTAAAGTTAATCACACTAAAGGAAAAATATTCGCTCTAAAATTTCCTAATGAGTTGGTATATGAATAAATGATTAACAACCCTCAAATGTGGTTAACTTACAAACATTGGGATTAATGTGGTCAATAGTTACTAATTAGTCACCAATCACTACAGACTTTGGGATTAATAATAATTAGTCAACAAACACCGTGATCATCCACCAATCAACCACTCCAACTAAAGTCAATGTATTTATGTAGGGAAAATCTTATTCCTATTAAAGGTACATTAGTTGACGAGACGAGGAGTTAGGGTAATCTTATATTCTTTCAGACGTGAATTTCCACGGGCTAATTAATACTCCCTAGATGAATTCAATTGAATCTCTTTCGCTTTAAACACCTTTTTATCAGGTCTGTCGTGCAATATTCAAACGGTATATATGAACATAAGTAGTTTGTTGATAGATACCTGATTGAGTCAAAGCTAGCTATCTGGAAACATAATACGATCGCGTAAGAATATAATGTTTGGTCAATCTGAAAAGTCTTGCAAACCACAAATATATACGCACGCGTCATATATATGTTGAGGCGGCCGCACCTGACGGTTGACTATATATATAAGACCGCCTGTTACGGACAACAAAAGAAATATGCAACACTAGTACTGACTATTACTGATTTGAATGTAAAAAGGAATTTGCAATTTCAGTAGGACATCACCTGATAGTGTTCGCTAGCCCACCTTGATTCGCTAGCAAAACAGATTCAAAAACAAGCTCCTATAAATATATATGAATCATACGTGATACTTACATGTCTGAGAGTGAGAATTATAAAAATCAAATAAATGTATGAAGGGGACATATATATATATGTATTAGACTGCCCAGCATGTTTTGACTCTATTAGGACAAGAGTTTAATCTATAGTACCTTTGCAAAATTGGAATGCCGTGCAACTCTCACTCATGATGTTCATCAAGGTTTTCTTTCTATGCGAGCCACACCACAAATAAGAGATATATATACATTTGTAGTGTAGTGACCACCAACATATGGTCATTCATATACATATGACTAAACAACAAATTAGTCATCAACACAAAACGGATAAAAATTTCTGTCCTTACCAACAACAAGTATTCTTGGTCCTTAATTTGCCCATGTGCTTTTCTTCATGTATCTTTTTTTTAAATACGGACTGGATTATTTGGGGAAGCTCTAGATAATTAATTGTTAGAATTTGTTAAATATTTGTTGAAGTTTAATTTAATCATAATTAAAATAATACTACGAGTTAATTAACGGTTTTGTTAACAACTCAACTCTATATATAGATTTTTTTTAAATCTACTAATTCATGTAAAAGAAAATTAAATGAGATAAAAACAAAAACAAAAACAAAAATTGCATCTTCTCAAAATTTCAAACAATCGTGATCTTTAGTTTTTAAGAAACCATATTATTTTCTCATTTATCAATTTATTAATAAAAATCATAAAAAACCAAAAATGAAAAGCTACACTTTAACAAAATTAACAAACCCTTTGAAACTATCTACTAATTGGCATGGTAGACCCATGCATGCTTGGCATATAATATCCCTCCCTCACACATACATAACTGATAACTCCCACATGGTTTCTTTTCGTCCTTTTTGCCTCCTCAACCGTCATTCATTTTAGTACCTCCTTTTTGCCGTTGATATATAGCACAAGTAGTAGACATGATAAGGATGACTTTTCTTGTCATATCAGTTTTGTTTTCTCTATATATGTACATTCCCTAAACAAAATATATTGTTCTATATATATGCACACACACACATACAAATCGATCAATGCATATACATCCTTTTATGCAATTTGCCTGTTTTCCGTACCAGTTGCACATGCTACTGTACACCTCTCCTTGTTACTTGTCCAGCAGCCAGCGACTTATATAGCTGTTCGTACGGACATGAATATAGGGAATGATTATATCTTATCCCCTTTTGTTCTTTCTAAAATTTCACCTATTATTAGGAATTTCATCAGACGATTCATGCAATATACTATTTCCCATGCAGTTGTGTCAATACTGATTAATTACTACTTCAGCTTAGTGATCATATAATATTAGTGGAAAATATGCTACGGCTATAAAAACACGTACTACCTCCGTCCCGTCATAAGTGTCCTGTTTGTTTTTTGGTACGTTTTTCCATCTCAATATTAAACATATAAGGTAAAATAATTTTATAAAACTAAATTTTATTATAATAGTTTATCATGTAAGGAATCATATGCAAAACTTAAATTTTCAAAATTAATTTATCTTATATGTTAAAAATTAAAGTCTAACAACATATCCAAATAGTAAATAGGACGGTCAAGGTGGGACGGAGGGAGTAAATCTTAAGAATGTCAACTTAAACCGAACTGGTCTACTACTAGCTAGCTACTATAAGTTTGAAAATGAAGAATTTCATGCCGTTGTAGTCGGCCTACTATAAAGTGTTTCTTCTTCCGCCCGGCCGGTGGAACTTGAAGCATCTGCACTCCTAATTTCCCATGACAATTAACTAATGGAGTGATTATTTCCTTGCACGTTTCGTAAACCTATATTCCAACCAAAACGAATAGATTTATGGTACATACTGCCAAAGAAATACCCTCGCGCACAGTATATAATTTCTCTTTGGTCTCGTTTATTGAATTATTCAATGTATTCGCGCGTAATCATAAATAATTAATTTCCATGTAAACAACAGTGTGCATGCATGTTTGACTAGCTATACAACAATTTTTTTTTTGACAAACTCGTTTTTTTTGTTTTCAAAAAAAAAAAAAAAAGACTAGCTATACAACAGTATTATTACTACTTTTTTTACCAGCAACTAGTAATTAATTAATGAAAATTGTGGGAATTCCTCTGTTTCAAACACCTTTAGTTGGTCTCTCGTTCAATTCAAAATGTGTATGAACTATGAACTTTACTGTAGTAGTTAGTTGTTGGAAGCCCTCAAGTCAAAACAAGTAACATCAATGACATTTTGGACATATACTATATCGCGTGAGAAAGTTGGATCAATACAGATGGATATACACTACAGACTCTACAGAAGTCGTCGATTAAGATGTGATTATCTCGTGAAATTAATGTATTATTAATTGAAGAGAGCAAGTAGTATTCGATAGTATTAATTAAGCGGTTGAATTTAATTAAGTACCCTTGGGGTTGGGGCATCCTTATCTACCACCTAATGCTCCTTCTAGTGTTCATCTAATCAATTCATGTAAACTTGTAAAGCCATCTCCCGCACACGTTTTTTCAACTATATATCATATTTTTTGTGTTTGCAAAAGATACTATATGTTAACATACCATCATATAACTAATGAAGGAATACTACTATACTACTATAACCTTGTGATATTTTTCAACATGCTGTTACGGAATAGTACAATCCACAAATTTGTCCCCCTAGTTTAACTGTGACGAAAATTTTGGACACAAACAATTAACGCTAGCCACTCATATCACTCTGATTCATTAGGAAAAGGAATAAATTATCCTATAATTATTCAAACTTGATTTCCCACCCTCCAATAGAGAATTAATAGGATTCTATTCCTCAATTCATATTGACCGGTGCTTTTACTTATTAACTATTGATAGGTGGATATTGAGTCCAATTGGTCATCGATGACAGTTTGACTGGTGACCAAACTAACGGTTTATTTTAACTCTTACAATAACCGGCCGGTCACTAACGACCTTTTACCGACAACAATATACCAGTAATTTACTTTTTCTCACCCACACAAAAAAGAATGAAAGAAAGAATTTGTTTCCATTACGTTACTTTTTTCTAATTTCATTATATTTCTCAAAACACATAGTTACATGTGGTGGAATACTAAATCATTCAATGCGCTTCGCTAACAGCGTTGTTAACCTAATTAAATAGATTTAAGATGCATATACTGACTTGCTACTAATCGAGCTGTCTCTTGCTTTTGTCAGTTCTTTTAATTTTTAAATCAACCCCTGAAACCTTGGTGTAACTCATCGATCGAAGCTCGTTTAAACTGCAAATAAGTGTGTCATTCCATCGAAAATGCACGCATAAGATGTGATATTCACACTTCGCCACAAAGGTTTCAAATGCAGGTTATCCCACATTTTTCATAAACGTCCCTGTAGTTACTATGGTTAATTAACCAATAGGAGAATAAAATGTTTTCTTTCCGTGCAAATTATTATTGGTGTCACAATCAATTAGAAAGTAACACAAGTTACCACATTTTATGTGCTCCATGAATGTGAGCAAAGGCTCTTATATGTTCAAACAAAGCGGAGCCACAATTGGTACATATATGAGCTGAGTCCAAATTTCAAATAAAATTAAATTAAATTGAGGGAAAAAATGCAAAGGCTAGGGGAGGGAAGCTCTCAGGGGACCTCCTCCCCCTTTTTCTTTTATTTTGTTTTTTTCTCATCTTTAATTTCAAATTTTTGCTTGAATCCTTCCTCCATAAATAAACTAGTTCTAGTTACGATCGTGTAGATTTTGTCAAGAGCTTCAACTTGAGCACAACTTAGGTATTTTTGGTGATGTTATAGAAATGGGTTTTACAAGGCACCACCTCCACATCGTCAACTCCACCACCTGCTGCCGCCACCATACTGCCACCTCACCTCCTCCATCACCGACTTGCTCCACCCCGCCGTCACTGGTGTTGCCTCCATCCTGCTCGTCTACTCTTTTGTCTCTAAAAATAAGAAGGTTCCGCTTGTTGTTTGCTGGTGTTTGTTGGATTTTCATTGCGACGAGTTTTCGTCGGATTTACATCATGACAGGTTGGTGCTTCAGTTGCCTATTTCTCAGTTTGGGCTCTCAAGTGGATCTAGTAGTTTAGCTTTGTCTATGTTGTTTAGTCTTGTGCAATGTTCTTGTTATCCTTGGGGTTTAATTTCTTTGATGTTGGCTTTCACTGGTTGTATCTAGGTTGGTTGTCAGTTGAGACTTTAGGTTGGTGAGGGGATGATCTAAAAATGATTAAGCAGTTGCTTCATCATACTACTTGTCTTCTGGATACGCAGGCTCTTGTGAGAATTCTCCTGCGCATGGAAGATGTGGTTGCTTTTGGATGGTTTATTATCAACAATGGTGGGATGGTCTGGAGTGGTTGTGATTATTAAACTACAATTCATAACTACATCATTATCAATGTAGAAGGCATGATTCATTTTGCTTATTTGGACTGAAAATTTATCCAGATTCATCTCCAAAATGACTTACATTAAAAATAGGCGGTAGTATATTCTTATTTATGAAACAAAATCAAATTAAATTGTGACTGGACTGATCACTAAGAATCCTTAAAACTAGTAAATAGCCAAATAAGCAAAGTGAATCATGCCTTCTAGTTGCTCAACGTATGTGTCATTCTACATTGATAATGATGTAGTTATGACTTGTAGTTTAATTGAAATGGCATATAGTGTAGTAATACTAGTTTTGTTCAATAGTTGAACTGTGATTCATCAAATTAATCAAAACTATCAAACTTCCCAGATTCTTAAATTCTATGAAACTTATTTACTATCGTAATTGTAATATATATATATACTATTCAACAAATTTCAAATATACAAACTAAATCAAAATTCACTTATTACCATAATTCTGTTTGCTTGATGACATAATTATTGAATCATTTATTTATAGATTCTCTAAATTTTTTTACTTTTTTCTTCTTTTTATTGCTATAGTATCTGAACAACTAACATAAACATTGGCATCAAATAAATCCAATATAAGCTGTAGCAAAGCAATTTTCTCCCTTCGACAAGAGTATGTCCCTTGTCTTTCCAGCTTGCCCTTTCGCCTACCCTGCCGTCTTATCAAGCCAATCTAGCCCGATCGCCATTTCCTTCTAGGAATTGCTTAGAATAATTAGGATACTCAACTATGTTGATTCTAGTAGCTTGAGTTTCTTTTGCGAGGCTTGCACTTATCATTTAGTTGTCAGCCTATCTATCGTATCCGCATGTTTCAAATCATCTATCAACTTCTCATCTTTCTGATAAACACAATCAAATCTTACTTTTTACCCCCCCCCCCCCCCCCCCGCCCTGTCCATCTACTCGTCATTCGTGACCTTAGTCCACGCGATTCCTACTTCCCTTTGCATCTCATCTCCTTCTTTCACTTTGCCCTACAATTTCGCCCTAATGAAGGTTTTCAAAATCAACGAAGCTCTTTTTTCTTACGATTGATGCCTCTTGGGGAAGCTCTTTTTACATGACGAGCAACCCTCCAGCAACCTTGTCCCGCTATGCCAACATTGAAACCCTTCAAAGGCTTCCGATTTTGCAAGGTCGGGCCCAATTTCTTTGTTTTTGAGTTCGAGCATCTTCAACCCCTGCATGCAGTGTATGTTAGGGGGTCCATGGCTGGTCAACAATTTTTTTTCTTGCTCTGAAACAACTAGAAAAGGGACTCATTGTTGAGGAGCATGATTTCAAGTGGATTCCCTGCTGGGTTCGTCTCTATGTCGTGCCTCAGCCTCACTTCAACATTAGGTTTGTCGAATTATTGACAACCAAGATCAGGCATTTCACGGGGGATGGTGAAGGATCCTCATGTTTCTGACTTTGAATACCTCAGTTTCAAGGTGCTGCTCAACATTTACACCCCTGTTCATCACTCTCACACCATTAACCTAGATTGGTAGAATCTTGTCTTCCATATTACCTACGAAAACCTACTGAACATCTGCACCAGGTGTGGTTCGCTCCTGCATGCCACTCATCGTTCTTCACTAGCGCCTACCACAGTTGAGGAACTCCCTTACTTTGGGCCATGGTTGTGCTCTGATGTTTATCTTGTCAAGCTCCGACTTTATACGTGTTTTACCCTCTTCAAAGAATGGCTCTTTGTTAGCGGGGTTTCCTCTGACCTACTCAACCACAACCAGCCCCCAGCCCCTGCCAACGATTGGTGTGAGTGGTCTTCATCCGACTTCAATATTAGCGGGGATGTTGATCCCACAGGGGCCGAGAGTGCCGGGCTTAGATAGGACCCCTGGAGTCCCAAGCGCGCGTTCAGGTTGCCTTTGTTCATCTAGCGGGTTGGGTAAACGCCTCCTTGACCAACTTAGTGTCCCAACCCCGCTTATTTAGATTCAACCCCCCACCAGGATTCAATCTCAGTCCATCAAGTAGGCATCTTAATCTTCCTGAGGCAGTAGGGATGAGGTGGGATCTTCTCAGGCCTCAAATAGAAGAATGGTTGGAGGCTTTGCAGCCCTTCACAAAGCTCAGCATTGAATCATGCTGATTCTGTGGATGTAGTTTGTCTTTTGGTAGTTTATGGGTGTCCTATGACCCTCATTTCTAGAATACATTTTGCTCACCTATTCTATTCGGATATTTCAGTTAAGTCCTTGGTGGCTATGTATTGCGCTTTATCAAGTTATTTTGATTAGTTTTTTATGGCTAGTTTAGCTTTTTTAATAGGTTGATGGTTGTTTACGGGTGGTTCCCTATCCTTTTGGGTTGGTTTTACTAGTGCTTAGTTCTTGTTTGAGCCTATGGATCTTGGCTAACCCTTCTACTTCTGCAATAGCCCATGAGACCTCATTTGTTATAGTACGTAGTCTTTTCATCTCTTAGGTCTCTTGTTTGTTAACTACGGTTGTGAACATTTGGCTGCCTAGATGGCCTAAGGATTGTACTCATGTTTTGTTGACCTTATTATTTTATTTTATTTTTGAGGAAATTGTTAACCTTATTATGAATGATCATATATTGGTATTAAAAAAACCAATACAAAAGCCAAAAATCATCTGTAACATTCAAATTCCAGATAGAAAAGTTGAGCACAATTTAGTAATATACAGAACTTATATACGGGTAACAAATCGACACAGTACATATATATGTATATATTGCGTACATGGACATCCAGTAAAGTCTATCCGATTACGTTCCAGTTTAAAGAGACTAATCAAACTATAGAGTTTTAGAAATACACATGCATATAAGAATTATGAACTCTCTCAGCAACTTAAGGATCATGAATTCACTGCCAACACGGCAGTACCAGGCTGGTAACATTCATTAGTCTTTATCTCATTCTGTTCCGAGTTCCGACCATATTTTAAATAAGGTCGAAGGGCTGGAAGTAAAGTAAGTGCGGGTAATATACACTTGTAATAAAAAAAGAAATAAGAAAAAGAAATAACCCTCTCTCTCACCGCAACTAAAAAATCATGAGTAAATACAAGATAGATAGAAACAAACAAATTGAGCAATATAAAAAAAAGCATACATATAAAAATCAACCATGTTGTCTGGAGGAGAATTAATTACCAAAGTTTAAGGAAGAAGCAATATATTATTATATACTAAAACAACTCAACTCAACTCAACCCATCTGTGATGAGTTTTGTCTTTTCTGATCACTTTTTATAATATGCATCTAGGCTTTGTTTGGTATATATGACGGCAATAGCTCACATATTTTTATCCCCACTTTCTTTTAGGTCATGGCATTAATGGTGCTCTCATATTTTTTCTTAGCCATATCTTTCACATTAAGGTGGGAAATTATAATAGTTTGTAAATAATATTTGTTGATCGCGAGTTATTTATTGCTTAACACTGACATGGCTAAGAAAACAAATCTTATAATTTCCCAATGTAATGAGAACGATATAATTAGACGTTTACCTCATTTTTCTTGCTCTTTGTTTAAAGAACATTTGCATCATTAACTCGACATGGACTTCATGAACACCACCGAACATATTTAGATACAAAGTTCATTAAAATTGTACGCAATCCATTCATCTATAAAAAACCAAAGGAAGTCTAAATTGACCGCGATAAATAAATATTCATCCGAACAGATATATCCCGGTCATGACATCGGGCCATGAGTTGACCCTCTACAGGGGCCATGGCGGCCCTTCTCCGGCCGGCCGCGTCATCGTTCTATTTAAAATTCGTCTGTCTGCTTATCTATTTTATTTTTAGAAAAAAAAAAGAAAGTAAATAAAACTAAGCCTCCCCCTCCTCCTCCCCGTTCTCTTTCTCTTCCCCGGTCATTTAATTCTCTATATAAAACTAGCTCAAAACCATCTCCCTTCTCTGTCACCACCTCTTCCTATCTTCTTCTATTTCGTCTCCCTCTTCTCTTCCTTCTCTCTCTTTTCTTATAATCCAAACCCAAAACTAACAAAGGGAGGAGACAAAAGAAGAAGAAAGGAAAAAATCAACCTCAAAGGAAGATATTTAAGTATACCTATATATATATCCAAAGAATCTCACTGGAAGATTGATTGATTAATGGTCATGCAGCAGCAGCAGGAGGAAGAAGAGGCTAGCATCCTGACGTCAATCTTAAATACAACCATGGCATCATCAAATGGATGATAAAACCTGTCCATCAACAACAACAACAACAAACAACAACTTTTGGTTATGGGTAAAGTTAGTGTTGGTTTCGGTGGTAGTTTTAGTGGTGGGGACTAAACTGGTTGTTCAGCTATGGTGGAAACCGAGAAAGATCAAACAACACTTTGAAAATCAAGGGATTAAAGGACCACCGCCGCGATTGTTTCTGGGTAATCTTAAGGAACTTGTGGAGATGATGTTGAAAGCTTCTGCACAACCAATGGTGCCGCCTTCACATAACATTCTTCCAAGAGTATTACCATTCTATCATCTATGGAAGAAGATTTATGGTAACGTAACGTAATGTAATGCAACGTAATTTACGCATTTCTTTTCGTCCGGGTATTCTGGGTTCATAAATTAATACTACTAATGCATATCTAGATCTAATAAAAATGAACATACGTCGCCTTTCCGGATTAAAAGGGGTAGGCGCAAATTTTACAAAAAGGGAGGAAACAAAAAGAAAAAGACTTCTTTGTTTTTTTAAAAACATCACTATCATCAATCTTCAATATTCTTCTTTTTTTTTTAATGAGTTCGATTTCTTGGATTTTGCTGAATATATAGCAGCTGTATGTTAATTACTTTTCCCCGATGACGGCCGGTGCTGCTGGCTACTGATATCAATTTCAACTTTTTTACTTGTCCCAAAAGGAAAAAGAAAATCAGTTTCATGTTAATTGTCTTCTTCTTTTCTTCCCAATACTCATCTTTCTAACTCCCTGCACAATTCATTTCCATTCATTAATTTTCTACTATATCTTAAATAAAAGAAAGAAAAGAAATTCATTAATCGTTCAGGATTTCCATCATAATTAAGCATGTGAAACTGTCTGTGAATCTCGTTAATGAACTATCATTTAATGTGTGAATCATCGATCGATCTTATTATTAATGATTCCAAATGGATTAATTTCCCTCATGTTCTGTAACAGGCTCGACATGTATGATATGGTTTGGACCGACTCCCAGACTAGCAATATCGGACCCACTTCTGATCCGTGAAATATTGGGGGCCAGGTCTGATCAATACTATGAGAAGTATGAGTCTCACCCTCTGCTCAAGAAGCTTGAAGGCAATGGCTTGATTTCACTTAGAGGCGAAATGTGGTCTCATCGCAGGAAGATGATTAATCCTATTTTCCATCTCGAAAATCTCAAAGTAATTAATCTTATCATTTACTCCACATTATTATTCTGAATTTCTTCTTATCTTCCTTTTCCTTTAAATTATTATTTCCATTTATTTGTTTGTTTTTTTACTCACTTGAGAGTCTATTTTTATTAAAGATTCGTATAATCATGATGCAGTTATATACTCGATCTCATTATAATTTCCAAATCGCTCAACACGTACTCAATTATTATTCATACATTAATCACGCACACAATGTCCGGCTGCTGACTTAATTTTTTCCTTAACATGTAGTAGTATTATTTCCATACAATAATATGTTATGTGCACATTACATTAATATTCCTTTTTATAACTTTCAATAAAACAGCTAATGATACCAACGATAGGCAAGAGCGCAGGCCTGATGTTAGACGAATGGTCAACGATATGCAAAACCGAAGGCAAAGCAGAGATTGAAGTCTCAGCCTGGTTCGACAAACTCACTGAAGAGGTAATCACACGTACCATCTTCGGTGGCAGTTACGAAGACGGTAAAGAAATTTACCGTCTACAATCCCAACAAATGATCTTCGCCGCCGAGTCATTTCAGAAAGTCTTCATTCCTGGATACAGATTCTTCCCCACAAAACGTAACCGTGAGATATGGAGACTTGATAAGGAGATTCAGACACTACTGATGAGACTGATTAACAAGAAAAAAGTTAATATGGGAGTCGTTGACTTTACACAACAAGATCGACGGCGGCAATCGGCCGAACATGAGACTAGGATGTCATCGTCGGAGCCGAGGGATTTACTAGACCATTTGATAAGAGAGAGTGCGAGGAGGGAGAAAGGTGAGTATGAAGTGAGTGAGATTGTTGAAGAGTGTAAGAGCTTCTTCTTCGCTGGGAAGAACACGACAGCTAATGTGTTGACGTGGACGACAGTCATGTTAGCTATGCATCCACAATGGCAGCAGCTCGCACGTGAGGAAGTGCTTAGAGTGTGTGGCTCACGTGATACCCCAACTAAGGACGACGTTGCCAGCCTTAAAACGGTATGAAAATCAAATTCACTTTCCAAACTTTTTTAACTCTACGACTTTTTTTGTTTTGGCTTCCATTAAACAAAATTTTCCCTAACTAACACTATTCTCATCTTCTTATTATTTCCAGCTAAACATGATAGTCCACGAGACGTTAAGATTATACCCACCAGCAGTCGCGTTAATCCGACGGTCCAAAAAGGAGGTCAACCTCGGAGGCCATTACAAGATCCCTGAAGGAACCGAGTTTCTAATCCCAATCATAGCGGTTCATCACGATCCAAACGTATGGGGTCAGGATGTTCACGAATTTAATCCGGCCCGGTTTTCCAAGGGTTTAACCCACGCAGCCAAATACCCTAACGCTTTCATGGGTTTCGGGCTCGGTGGTCGTCAATGTATCGGACAGAACCTAGCCTTGTTGCAGGCTAAACTAGCTTTAGCAATGATGTTACAGAGGTTCACATTCGATATCTCACCTAACTACAAACACGCTCCCACGGTTCTCCTGCTTCTTTACCCTCAGTTTGGTGCCCCGGTCATCTTCCGGAGTTTATGAGACTAAACCGGACTTGTCGAACCGAGTGTATGTATCAATTCAATCATCGCGCGCGTTGCATATAGAAATTAACCCCTTTTTTTCTTCTAACCGGTGGGCAAACTCAAAACCGACCGGTGTTCATTGATGCTCTTTGAAATACATAAATACCATTCCTCCGACCGACCCTAATAGTTAGTTATAGGATGATGAGATATTTGTCCTTAATTACTTGCTTCGCCCCCTTTTTTGGGTTAATTTTGTTCTACAATGCTAACATCACCTCCTTTTTCTTCCTCCCCTCATCTCTATGACTCTATCTTTTTGCCGTCTTCTAACAGAGGGATTTATATATATATGATGCTTGTTTTTGTTCCTTCTTGTACTATATAAATGTATGTACGTACACAATAGTTCATTGACCGAGACCATTGTACTATATGCAACATCAATTAATAGAAATGTGCAAGTTAAGGTATTTTCATTGATATTTAACTACTTCCACCACCTTTTACGATTTTTTGTCTTTTCTTCATAAGAATTGTTTTCTTTTATCCATAACAATGGGACTCAAACATGTGCCTTGACCATTAGCAACTGTTGCATTAAGCTGAAAAGTGACCGGTAAAGACCAAAGTAACTTCTGATTAAGAGAGGGAAGATCGAGACCTCCACATCATTGAGAAAATGGCTTCATTATATAAAAGTACTGTTTTCCCTGTAACAGAATAAAGTTCCTCTCCCCCCAATGAGCTAACTCCTATTTTGTAAGAGATCAATAACTCAATAGTGCACAACTGTTTTCTCAAAGTTTAACTACTTGTTTTGCAAAGTGATCAGCTACCAATGTTGTAAAGACCTCAGTTATCAAATTATATGCTTGTCGATCTAAATGGTATTTTCAGTTACATAAGCGTCAATTAATAGATAGTTAATCAGTGACTAATTCTATGAAATTAACATACAACTGTTTATTTTATAAAAGTTGTCAGCAAATATATTTGCAAAACTTAGGACACAAACGCTCAATTGCATTGTGGGATCAAGACACAGAGGAAGCAATTCCACGAACATTCATGATTCAATACAAATTAAAAGAAAAATAAAATTAACTATGAGGATGTACAATTGAGTTTTATATTTACTGTTGTTCTGGGCTGTTAGTCACTAGAGTAATACAAAGGATAAAATTAAAATTTGTTAGGAAAATCATCCGAGAAATGAATCACCAAACGGGGCCAATTGTAGTTCATCGAAACCGCATGTGGAAGGTTCGTATCTCAAACTCATAATATAGAAGATAAGCATATATATTTTAGCGTTAAAAGTGAGCCAATCAAAACCATACCCGGCCAAGAACATCAAAAGCCTTAACCCGCCATCGTAAACATAAAACCACAGCTCACCTAGCCTCTATACACCCACTGTCAATACTTGGACGAGCCCCACTTTGCGCATTCCTACTCGTCCTAGTTACAGTTATTGTTACAACAGTGTAGTAGTAACTCTTCGTTATCATGTTACTATTCCGAAAACGTCAGCGTAGGCGGTAGGACAAATGTGATATACTTACTCTATTGTTAAAAGTTTCGAGCACTTAGCTCAGCCAAACCACAACCAATCATTCCATAAAGGAGGGAGATTATAAATGCATATTCGGTCATTAATATTCGTCACGTCTCAGAAATAGGCGCTAGGAAGACTCGGAAGAGACAAATTAACCAGTTATCTAAGGTAATGAACAGACAAAAAGAAATGCACAGCCGGGGTCCCATGGTGTAGAGGCTAGCTCGTCATTTCATCAGAAAGCCAGTTCATTTTTTTTCCTCAGATTTTTTTTTAAAAAAATATAGAGTTAGGTTTTGTTTTGTCGATAACAATAGCTATAGTAATAAAGAAGACTCACGCCAATCCTTTATAAAAGGAGGCGGGCGAGAAAACAAAATAAAGTCGTTGCATGCATGCTTGCTATTTGCTCACGTTACATTACAAGAAATTAATTAAAGGAAAGCAACTAAAGAGGATTGGATTAACATGCAACATATAGTACTATTATTTACATAAAGTTGTAAAGTTTAAGCAAGCATGACAATAACGATGGGCTCGCCACGAAAGGAATGACATCAACCACCCACCATGCTAACTAGCTAGCTAGCTAGCTAATGTTTCTTATTTATTTGAGTTAGTTTCACTTTGCCCAGTCTTGCAATTAACAAACAGAAACGAACAAAACTTGAAAGATCACCAATTAATGAAAGATATAAAGTCTTTATATTAAGTAGAAGAGGTTGCTAAAAAAAGGTGCGTACATTCAACGGGTACGTACGCCCCTTAAGTTGTGTTCAAGGGCCAAAAAAACAATTATTCAAAAAAAAGTAATTAAGGCTGATTACTTGTACTTATCTTCACCTAGCTAGCAAAGTGTTTTTTTTTTTAATGAGTGCCTAGCTATCAAAGTGCAGTTGGGAAAGAGATTTATTTATTTTTTAATATAAGGGATCGATGTCACACACGGTATATATGATTTATTGAAAGTCATGGGGCCAGGTACAGTTCGTATAAAGTCAAAAGGACACATGATGTCACACTACAATATGCCATATTCGACCACCAATATTGTTCCATATGATTGAGATTATTATAATGGTTTCTTCTGTCTTTTGTCTAACCAGAATATCAGGCCAGTGAGAAATCACTTTTTCTTTATAAACCACGGTTTAACAGAACCGTCATTTATATTGCACGGCCCATCAAAATAAACGACGGTTTCTTATTAACCGTCGTATAAAGTTCATATAAACCACGTTGCTTACGGAACCGTCGTTTATGTTGCACGGCTCATCATAATAAAATGACGGTTTTATACTAACCGTCGTATAGGAGTTAAACCACAGTTACGGTTGAACCGTCATTTAAAAGTTTAGCGAAAACTTAAAAACCACGGTTATCTGATAACCGTCGTTTATTATTCTCGTAACATAGGTTTTAAACGACGGTTTTTGTAACAACCGTCGTTTAAAGTCATTTAATTAAAAAAACCCTCGCCTCACTTCTTCTTCTTCCTCCGACCCGTCTCTGTGCGATTCCCGTCGACGACTCCCACTCCCCCGTTTTGCCCGTCGCCGTCGAGCTTTGCCCCCTTCCGCGTCGCCCTGCTGCTCACGTCCCCAGCTCAGCTCCACCTCAGTTGCGCAACGATTGTTGTCGTCCTCCACCGAAGCTCCACCGAAGCTCGTAGCTCGTAGCTCCGCCCGAGTTGTCGTCCTCCGAAGCTCCCCCTCCGGTGAAGCCGCGCCTTGAAGCTGCGAACGCCGCCCACCAGTCCAGTCGACCCCTCCAGTGAAGCTCCCCCTCCTCCACTGCCCAAGTCGTAAGTTGTGACCCTATAGTTATTATCAATTTCTTTTTTTCTTTTCCTTGCGTTTTCATTCATCATTGCTACTTGTAAGTTCAAATCCAACGCTGTAAGCTAAGAATGGAAATTCAATTATATTGGATGACAGATCCTGACTTGAAGAAAGATAAGGTAGAGCTGCTTGTGATTCAACTTCTTCTAGATCGAGTTGGTAAGTCTGAACCTCAATAATTCACTGCACATAGAAGTGAATACTGGATTGAGGTATTGGTCCTGCATATTTACATGTTTCGAGTTGCAACTGAAGGCTCATTGTTGTGATCACCTTCAGTTAACAGATTTGAAATGTTGTTTTCCATGATTATTTGAGTACTGGATAAAAGTTTTAAAATACTAACTCCGGTTTAAATTATAAGTTGTTTTAGACTTTTTCGAACTTTTAAATAAGAGTTTAAATGAATAATGTACCCTTACTTTTATATAGAAAAAATAAAAATGTAAGTACACTTCATTGGGAGAATAAAAAAGTAGAGTGCAATTACAATAAAGGGGGTAGCCCGGTGCACAATCGCGTCCTCGCAAGGCGAGGGTGTAGGGAAGGCTAATATGAATAGGTATCAATGAGCAGGAAAGTTATCATCATAGTATATTTGATTTGGTTATATTGATTTGATGAAGATTTTGGGCCCATATGGAAAAGTAGTAACTCTTTATTGATATCCACATTTTAATTATAAAAAAAATCGACGACTGTTTTGGGTTGAGTTTTGTTGTTTACGCGTTCGCCGTAGTATTTATTTTGTTTGATATGTTCGAAACGTGTCGATGGTAATGGTTTATACCGGCATAAATGTTGGGATGTGCTCTTCTTTTCATAGAATTATTGTCATTTTGTTACTGCAGTCTTTTTCTAAAAAATGTTACTAGTAGTGTGTGATGTAGGATGCACCTCTTAGCCTGCTATTATGCTGCTATTGTGTTTGTTTCTGCTTAAAAAAAGTGTGGAGTCTCTAGCAATACGCAAAGGTCATGCCCAATTTTTTCTAGAATTAAACCTTATTCTTATTTTATTGGATAGGTATTACTACGGTTGAAAAATTCCTCTTCCATCCCATTTCCGAGTTGACCATCACTACTCACTAGGTTAGTATTTTAAGAATGATTCAAAAACATGGTTTGTTCAAAATTTATTCGTTTGTTCAATTATTCATGTTTTTTTTAATTATAACCTTATCATAATATCATTAGGTGTTACTACATCCCGTTTCTTCTTCCTCTACCTCCCGCCAGCTGACCATCAACACTCATCAGGTTGGTATTTTAAATGTTTCAAATTTATTCTTGTTTTTCTATTAAACAATGAAAAATCAATTCAAACATAGAATTACTCACAGTTTTAATTTTTTCTTCTCTTGCACAATACCATTTTGATTTTTTTATAACTTTCAAGATGAACTTATCATTTCTTGATTGAAGTCACAGTCTTGAATTTCTGACGAGACCGGTTGTCGCCCTAACTGCTGCCACGCACGTCAACCTCTGCCACCGGCTTGCCTGATCTGAACCCACGGTAGTATTCTGGCATAGCGCTAGCAATTAATTCCTTTTTCTTGTGAACTAAAACTTACTTATTTTAGATTCAATTGATTAATTATCTTGACCTAAACCAAAACATTCCAATTGATTATTTTTTAATATATCTAAAGCTACATTTTGTTGTAGTTGTTACCTCCTCATTGCGCTAACTATTTTCTTGAACTGGCGATTTCCAGGTTGCTTCGAGCTCGACCAGAATCAGACTGAAGACGCGAGGGGAGCAAACAGATCGAACTGGTATAATACTCGAATTTAATTATGATTCTGGAAGTTCTATATTTTAGTGGCATGCTTACTAATTTGAGTGATCCACTATAAACTGCTGCTGCTTGACATAAATATAATATGCATGCTTCCCATTCTGATGATGTCTTGTGTGCGTTTTGCTGAGAATGTTGTTATTGTGTTGGATTTGCATATATAAAAAGTGTGGAGTACCTAAAAATACGTAAAGGTCATGCCAAAATTTTCCAGAATTTAACCTTATTATTATTTCATTGAATAGGTTCATATACTACGTGCAAGAACATCTGTCTACTTGTCTCTTCTCTATCTTGTGTTGTTCGCGCTGACCATCCAGTACTCACCAGGTTGGTATTTAAAACCTTTCAATTTATTTTTGTTTTTCTATTAAACAATGGAAAATCAATTCAAACATAGAATTACCTGTCTGAGATTTACCTGATAGAGGTATGTCTTAGATAGTCCCTGTTGGGACTGTCCAATGACCTTTGATCTCACATCTAGGTTGTGAATGAGTTAATAATATACAGTAGTTCAGTGATAATTTCAGCAGCATTACCCTAGTGTTCTTCTAGTGTACATATATATATATATGTGAATTAAATATATATATATATCTACACTAGGAGAACTGTAGGGTAATGCTGCCGAAATTATCACTGAACTACTGTATATTATTAACTTGTTCCTAGGTGAGATCGAAGGTGATTGGATAGGTTTAGGTTGTTAAATCTGTAAATAAAAAAAGAGGAGATCAATGGAACGAGTTCACGACATCTGGTGTGTGTTGAAAAAGGAGATGGAGCGCTCAGTGATGTACAGTGACAGATTGGACATCAAGTACCTAGAAGGGGTCAATAAATTTTGCAAAGTCCTTGTTGACAATCTTAAACCAAGGGATAAGGGATATATTCGATGTCCTTGTGTCGATTGCAAGAACGACTTCAAATACCGAGGTGTGGACAAGATTAAGGATCATATGATTCGCAAAGGGTTTACAGAAGATTATGAAGTCATAACAATACTGCATGGTCAACATTCAGTACAAGTGTTTGAATGTGCTGATAACGTCGTTGCAGAACAATCAGAAATGGATGCTTTACACGATTTTGGGGATATTCAAGATGATTCACTAGTTAGTGATTCAGATGATCAGGAGGACCTTAATGCAATGATGGAAGATGTTGAACAACATTTTTCCAACAAACCCAAAACATTCGAAAATCTGATGCAAGCATCAAAGGAACCGTTGTACGGTGGATGTGATACGCAAACACAAAACAAATTGAGCGTTGTCCTAAAACTATTCAATCTGAAGTCGAGACATGGATGGAGTGATGTCAGTTTTACAGATCTTTTACAACTGCTGAAGGATGTTCGACCAAAGGACAATGTGATACCCACAACAACTTATGAAGCAAAGATGTTAATGTGTCCGATGGGTATGGAATATAAAAAAATACATGCTTGTCCAAATGGGTGTATGTTGTACTGTAAGGAGAATGAGTTGGATGACCATTGCTCTGAATGTGGGGAATCACGCTATGTAAAAAAGGGTGACAGAAACCACATAAGCACTAACGTGGGTTCTCCTGTGAAGATGTTGTGGTATCTACCGATTATTCCCCGATTCAAACGTTTGTTTGCAATTCAGAAAGATGCTGAGAACCTCCGATGGCATGCTACCCATAGAAAGGATGATGGAAAGACGTCACGCTGAGGAGCGTCAAGCCTACGAGGAGCGCCTGCAAAGACTTGAGGCTTTAGTATTAGGCCAGGTGCATGCTCCTACACCGACACCTACTCCTACACCGGTGTTTGCTACTACCGCGACGGCGGATACATCGACAGTGGCCGCGTCTCCTACACCGGCACCTACTGCTAGACCGACGTCTGCTCCGGATCCTACCACGACGGCGGATCCTATGATGGTCGATGATCCTACACCGACGTCTGCTCCTACCACGACGGTGGATACTCCGATGGTGGATCATCCTGCACCTTCTTCTTCTACCAGAGACACATTTCCTTATCAAAACCTTCCGGTTTGTTCTTTTTTCCTCCTTAGTTATTTTAACATTACTTTTAAAACAATATAATTTTATTACCTTGCTTACTCTTGTGAGTTGATGTAGGTGGCTAAATCATGCCATCTGTTTCAAGTGTTGGATGGTGAGACTGTGCATGTTGCATACGGTCGGGTTTTAGCGACCGGACCGAACAGTATAGTACATTTCAAGCTCATCCCACCTCTTCACGCTCATGTGATGGTAGACGACATTGTGCGAGACCATGAGGACTCTCCGCTTCCGTTGGAGTGGAATCAGTGGAGTAAAATAGGTCAAGCACAATCTTCAGTTGTTCCATGGCCATATTCTCTCATTGATGTCAGTGACAGGTAAGGTAAACTATTTACATGCTTACTGTTTAGTTTTTAACTTGACTGTTGACTGATATGTTTATTATTTAAATTTTGTATACTATTAGATTGATAAGGAATTAAGACCGGTTAAGAAGAGAAAAGTGGATAAGGGGAAGGAAGTTGTGAAATCAAATGAGGAGAGTAAGAGTGTGAGAAAGGAAGTGGTGAAACCTTTCGATATGACTCCTAGGAGATCCCCTATTCTGACACCAAGTATCTGAAGAAGCTGACAGTCAAACAAAAAATGTTGTATGACTTTTTCATGACGAGGCCATAGTCTGTCACCAACTTCAACATGAAAGTGTCTAAGCATGTTTTCCACTCCCCTGAGCCCAGAGATTGATGATTACCGTGAGCGATCTAAGAGAATTTTTGATGGGAGACCTGCTTAACATCTCTGTGATTCAGGCCTATTGTGTGTAAGTATCTTTTAAAATTACATTATTTCATTTTTTTAAGCTATTTAACATATCTTATGAAAAAATGTTGTTTAGGTGTTTGACTAGTAGACTGCTAGCGAGCAAGAGATTATTAGCCCTCTCTTTCTTGTGTCCGCAATTGATGTCAGCAAGTCAGACCGCATTGGATGAGCAAGGATGTGCAGAGCACATGAGACAGGGAATTTGTACTACGATGCGAAGAAAAAACAAATATTTACTGATCCCATATCATCAGATGTAAGTACACAATAACTGGAATTTTTTGCTTCCTAATTACATTATGTGATAAATTAAAATATTGTTCTACAAAACATTCTTTGTTTTACCTGTGGTAGCAATCATTGGATGTTGATGGTGTTGTGTATCAACACCTCATGCTTGTTGATACTAGACCCATTGGGCGCTGATGACCTTCGAAAGATCGTTGTAGAGAAATATTTGAAGGAGTGAGTATTTAAAATGTTAATGCATTTTGTATTTATTTTAAGCTTGTCCTAGATTATTGGCAATAAATGACTTCATTTTAAAATGTTGTATTTATGCAGGGGTCATAAGCTTGGTTTGAGTGATGAGAAGAAACCATTCTCCATCTTGGACTTCCATTACATACGTGTAAGTAATCATTTAATTTATACATGCATTTTTGTATTAAAGTTAAAACATTTAATTTTTTGATCTGTCTAAAGTTGGTAATCCATGGATGGTGTGATGACAGTGTCCTAAACAGCCTAATTCACAGAGCTGTGGCTATTATGTGATGTGGTACATGTTCGAGATTGTACAAAATATTGACACGCTTGTTGATGATGACAAGGTAACCCATGCCAATCAAAGTTTTAGTTAAAGTTATTGCATTTTAAATAAAATTGTGTGTACTAATGATGATCAGTTTCTTTTTATGGACAGATCATTTCTTTTTTCACAAAAGTAGGGAGCACGTATTCCAAGATGGATCTCGACTTTGTAAGAGATCATTTATCACAGTTTTGGTGTAAAAATTACTTGAGCGTTTCTTAGATCTTATCCTAGTGTGACTTAGACTTTTGTTTGTGCTGAAGCAACGTAGACTCTCAAAGTTTGTAAAGTTCAACTCTCTCTTATTTTTGAAAGTTTGAATGAGTTTGTTTGCAATTCGTTTTCGATGTTGCAATTCAAATTGGCAACTTGGTTTATGGTCATATATAGTGTGGTTGGTTACCAAAGGGCAATACCAGTTAGATGCCCTGTACAGGTTGTATATGTGATTGTAAATTGGATTATGTTGGAAAACAAATGGTAGAGGCTAAAAAACAAGAAAAACTAAAAAAAAAAGAAAAAAAACCACGGTTATGTAAAAACCGTAGTTTAAAATTCAGTGGAACGACGTTTTAAACCAGGTTGGTTAGAGAACCGTCGTATAATAGAGTCATATACCACGGTTATGTAGATGAACCGTCATATAAAAGCCTTATATACCACGGTTATAAAACCAAACCGTGGTATAAAATCGGTCTGATCCCGCGACAGAAACGGCTTTAAACGACGGTCGTAGAACAACCGTGGTTTATAATCGCGCTTTTAAACGACGGTTTTGAACCGTGGTTTATAGGCATTTTCGAATATACGACGCGCGTATTAACCACGGTTCTAAACCGTGGTATATAGGCTTTTTAACCGTGGTTAAAACATTTTCTGCACTTGTGAATTAACCAAAGAAAAATAAAGAGTAAGAAAAGCAACAGAAGCAAGCAAGAATTTAAAAGCAGTAGACGCATAACGCTATACCACTGTTTTCTTATCGAGTCAAATAAAAGAATAATAATGACCGACAGAAAAGAAATGATTGGGACAAAACAAAAAGGAAAGAAACACAAGAGAACTGAACACACTAAATTTGGAGAAGAAGAAAAAGAAAAGACGGTTTGAGAGGTCGTAGAAGGGGATAAGAGCAGATAAAAAGGATGAGTTGCTTCTTCCCTCGAGTATTAACGTGATAGGGGATTGACAAGAAAAGTGATAGATATGAAAGTTACAGCTCAAAGGTTGAGTCACAAGCCTATTCACATATATGCGCTGCACAGAGCCTACTTTTTTGTGGTTATGCCTATTCACATATATGCGCTGCACAGAGCCTACTTTTTTGTGGTTATGCTGATCAAGAAATCCTTGTTTTTTTTTCTTTGGAACACAGATAGATGCTGATCAAGAAATCAAAGAGAAAAGTTTGGGAAAAGGCCAAGAGAAACTACATAGACAAAATTAACCAATCAAGATCACACACTCACTCAGACCAAACATTCAAGTATGCATTCTATCCTAGTAGTAGCCACCCACTTACCCCTTCTGTTCATACACAATCACGTACTATTATCTAACAATCAAGTATCTGTATCCTCAGCTCTAATACCTGATGAAAACATTAAGAAGTTACATGCAAATGCTGATGCAAACCATATAGCAGCAACAGCTGTTCTTACCCGGTCCCCACTCTCTTGAAAATTCTTTTTTCCATCAAACATAAAAAGGAATTACACATGGGATAAATCAATGTCTTATCATAAAAGAGATGTCGGAAGTACTCCCTACTTCCCCCAGTCCCACAAATGAAAACAAGAAGACATCATTTAGGTCAATGTTCCCTACATGTTTGGCATTGAAATGGTGACATTCATTCAACCCACATAGTAAGAGAGAGAGGTCCATGCAATACAAGCAGTTTGACAGGCAGTCAAAATTGAAAAAAAAAAATCTCGGTTCATTCAACGTCCAATGAAGAGGTGACTACCAAATTACGCAAGTAGACATGTTAGATAAAGCAGAATACATGTACTTCTCCCAAGGGAATCAAAAGATAAAAGGGCACACTGCTGTAAAATCTCGAGCAAATTAAAAACCAAAGCAAAGCAAACCAAGTTATGATATGTTGTTAAAAATCTCGAGCTGTGCTCAGTCCCTGCTGACCAGATTAGTTATTTGTGTACGTACAGTAGATAGAAAATAGCAAAGAAAGATCAAGTAGGCACTAATACCCATGAATTGTGGTTGTGCGTAATAAAGGGAGCACGGCAAACCAAAAGCCCTCCACCTTCTTCTGTGCTATGTGTCGGAGGAGGATTGGAGCTTTTCGAGACAACCGTGCCTTCCTGCCTGCCTGCCTGCTTTTCTTAACGTATTAGTCCAAGAATTAACAGTAATTAATTAAACCTTATTATACTACTGCTAGTCTGCTACTACTAGTAGTTCATAACAACTCCACGGAACAATTCTATAGTACTAGGTTCAGACAGCTTTCTCACCTTTCAAAGTATACTACTACTACTACGTGATATTGTAGATTATACTACATTCACTACCACCACCATACTAGCAGCAAATCAGTATACACCAACCAGAACAAACAGAGCCCTCTTTTTTTTCTTTAATAAAAAAGTGCGGCCATGTGATGTGCAAAACCAAAGGAATGACACCTTGAAAACAGCTAGCTCAAATCTGTCAGCATAGATTGAAACATTCATTCAGTTCAATCTACTACAACTTGCTAAAAAGGCAGGTGCACTTTATCAGTATGTTAAAATAAATGAGATGATCAGTCTGTTGTACACTGTTTCAACTCCGTTCCTTCTTCCTACCTCCTTCAATACACAGCTGCAATAACAGGGAAGCATGTCATATATTTCTAGTAAAAAAAGTATACTACTACAAACAAAAGTACACGCGCTTTTAAAATCTCTCTGCCAAACAATAGAAACCAACCAGCCAGTTCCCCAGCCTGCTTATTGGACCACACTTTTTAAGCAGCTCTCTCCTTCTCTTTGATTATTCCATTCTTCTTTGCTCTTGAAAGATGTTTTTAACAAATCGGTATTTGAAATGGTCCCCCCCCCCCCCCCCCCTCAAACAGGCATGTGGGGAGATCTATCTATCTATATTTGTCATACATACATACATACTTACAGAGATTATGACCCTCTCTGTTTCCCACCCTGCTGCTTTACTATTTTATTCCAAAAAAACCCAACTTTTTCCACCAGGCACTTGCAGTTGCAGGCAGGCAAGACATGATGGGCTAACTAATCTTCAAAACAATTTGCCGGACCTTCCTTTCAGACACGCCTACCATACCACACCCTTAATTTCGCTATTAACCTAGTCTGTCTATTGCTATAACACCAGTGATGCGGCCTCCCTGATCTCGTATGTGTTATTGTGCACAACATTGATATTATAGATCAATCAGTATTCAGTATTACCTGACTCAATGCGGAAATTAACTTGCTATACCAAAACCAACATCATAATTCTAACCCCCAAATTAATCATTGCTCTGCAAATGCCTCTCAACGTAGGCAAGACAAGTGAACCAAGAGAATGTTCGGAAGAAAAGGGGGTCACGGCATTTTTCTTTTCTAACCTAGAAACAGATATTCTTTCCTGCTTTGATAGAAAGGTAGTAGAACCACAAACGGAAGGAATTCAATCTCGAGGAGCACTACCAGATAATTGTCCTTTTTTCGCCCAGACAAACAAGGCAAGAACAATCATATAGAAAAAGAAAAGAGCATTCAATAGAGACCCACAAGCTATCATTTCATTGCCTCCCTGATAAAGGCCAACAACATGTTGATGTTAGAAAACAGACGTACACCTCTCATTCATTGATCTTTTGAAAGAAGTAAGGGAGACGAAACTTAAATACTCTTCATTATTGATTCAGAGAAAGGACATGTCAGTTGTGGGACAATCTAAACTTTCTTTCTTGTTCACTACATGCATATGCCATCTCCAACAGGAGTAATTACATTACAGTCATCTTTCACATATCTGCCATACTGTTTGTTCGGACGGACCACTCAGAAGTTCTGAATAGACAAAAAAGAAAGGGCCCCTTCAAAGTCCACTCTTGCTCATTTAGGTCTATTTCTCGTTACATGATGATGATAAAATCTATACCTTTCACCCCCCACCCCCAATAATAAATAATAATAAATAAAACAGCAAAAGTGAAATTGGATAGTAGCCTAAACATCCTAACTAAGCTATATCCAATATTAATCACTTTGTCATCAATCATGCCTCTATTATTAATGTCAATTATAAATGGTATGCCTTCCTTTTTCAACATTTATTTAATGTTGTTCAAATCAGTAGAGTTTTACTAGACGTGTCCTTCCACATTATGAAACAGATCAAGCGCAAACAGCCTCCATCAACCACCTGCTAGTGATGTTCCGGGTGTCTTTTACTGTGATTCAGTTGTCACTACTACTAAATACTAGTATATATATATGTGACTCCCAACTAACTCCCCTCATCAATAGAAACTTGGATTTCGCCAGTGTAGTCCTCTACAAGCCCCACAGCCAATGTCACACTACACTCAACGACCAGCACCAAATAAGACGAAATTCTTAGTTGGTCCTTAGTTTTGGGTCTATTCTGCAAAAGGAACTCACAGGTCCTACAACTTTAAAGACAGTAACAACAAACTGAAATGACATAATTTTTTAAGGTGGTCGCTCTCAGCCTGTGATCTACCCTCTCATGGAGCCAGAAAGACCAAAGTAATAAATAAATGTAGAAAATAACATCTCCCTGGAGACTTTTGGCAGCCGAAAGGAATCATCTTGACACTTTAAAAAACCAACGAAAGCATGCCAAGATCAATAAGCAGCAACTATACTATAATATAGTAGTAGTATTAGAAGAGCAATAGTAATTTTCAAATTCTGACATTTAGCTTAGTATATACAGTCCAGCTCATTGCTCAATTACCAATTCGGCACGGCCCACAAATCCCAAGGAAATTCCACAAATATATGGTTGTAGTTGTGTAGACGAGTGGATTCTAACTTTAAAACTAATTTAGTTTAATAAACTCGGTCTCCCTTTTGTTACCTACAGCCAAAACAATTTATCTGGCTCTTGTCTGCGCTTTAATTGTGCACCTTGTCGGGCACTTCAATTACCATGATTGGCTGTCACTGATATTTTTTATTCCAGCCTCGACACCATCAATTAATCTCACAAGGAATTGGGAGCAGTCGTTGCCACCTCATTAAAATAGTCCAAAATAAATTGACATATATACACATAAAATAACTCTGCATTTACATACACCTGGACGTACACAATCTTTCAGAAATTTACCGGTTCATAAGAACACAAGCCTCAGCGCTCAGCCTCAGGCCTTTGCAGAATCCAGATAAGTTCCAATTTTTGCCTAGCTTACACCTGTTCAAGAAACCCAAAAACAAACCATAGAATTCAGACAAACTCCTTAAACTCACGATATACTTATGCGGTGCTATTTTGTTACCTGGTTTCAGTTTCACACCTGTGACTGAAACCGAAAAGCCAAAGCAATCAAACGTTGTTGGCCTCTGGAGGAGTAGGAAATCCTAAACTTTGTTTATCCAATCAGATATATCACGTAGGCAAAAGATAGTTAGCTTCTTTTACTAGTAAGATTATATATGCCCGTAGTGGACATTTGAGCACTAAAACATTATCAACTGGTCTCCCTTGAATTACAAAGCATGAAAGGACAAAAATTTCAATGACGCGTGGATGGACTGATAAGTTCATATGATATATATTTCTAACAGCATACCAAGATATCATTATAATACCAATCATTGCAGTATAATATCATGCATATATCAGTAGATGTAAATCATTAAATATTTTTGCAATAAGTAACTACAAGAAAGGGCAATAACAGCTCTAACAGAAATTTCAACTACCTAACCCATCCCCACCTTCCCACCCTTCTCCATAGAAAGGACAAAAAAAAACAAAGAAATTAAAAAGGAGTCATTATTTCAACCTTAAATAATTCTACTACTATGACATCCCAAAAAATATATTATGCTTTTCGTTGAAAAAACCCGACAACACTTGAAAGTTTTTGTTGGCAAAGGACCTCCCTCCCACCATCTATGGTGGAGCTATTTTATAAATTATCTCCCAATTTGATCTGGCATACTTGGCATGGTGTTTAGCTACATGACAAGTATATAATTCTCCTATGGATTGGTCTTCATCATCACAATGAAGTCATACGCACATTTCATTTGTCATGGCCCTGTCCTTGCAGCCAGTTGCCATTCCCCTCTGTAGCAGAATCTCACTCTCATGTGACTACTATAAAGATGTATCTCAATGCACAGGCCTAGTCACATGGGGGATATAATTCTAGCGACAACGTAGCAAGCAAGAAAATGCTGGTTCATATCATAGTGGTATTATTTAATTAAATAGCTTGGGTTCTTATACCTGGCAAGGACAGTTGAATCCTTGATGGACATACCCTGTATTAAAAGCAAATAAGAGACAACAGAAACAAACTTGTCAGGGAAATGATTCCTTCGTTTATCAGAACCATAATGGGCAATATTAACTTGTTTATTGATCCTTAGTACGAAAAAAAACTTTTTTTAGTACCAGATTAATTCTAACTCCATCCTACTGCTCGTTATATTCATAAAACTAAACAAAATACAAAAACTCATACATGAAAAAGTGGTTGGCAAAAGAAAAGTGTTTCAGTGTCAAAATCAACTAGAGGTTCTTGTTGATTGAAACTTTGTAAAGATAAGTATCGATACACCGGCTACTACCGTTTTCTTCTAAACTAGTTTTGCTTTTTAGTGAATTCCGGACATATCTTCCAGTTAGGAACCGGCCGGCCTTTGGAACAGAGTATATATATAGTGTGGTGAGAATAAGCAGATGATGTTCTCGCATCTACTATACTGTGATGTCCTCGGACTCGCCCAACCAGAGGCTCCACAAAACATAACATAATGGAATATATACTCCGAAGTCCAACTACTTTACTTAATCATAACCCAAACTATTTCTCCTAACACGGATCCAGAGTAAAATCGTGGCCCAATTCCACAATCAGGTCATATGATGCCCATGATATGAAATGTAAATTGAAGGCCCTAAACTTGCAGACTAGTAGGGTGAGCATTCAGTTTGATTTTTTTGATTTATCCAAAAACTGAATTAACTGATTTTGTTTTTTGGATTTTTAACCGAATTGAAAAATTCAGCGAATTATCCTAATTATAATTTGGTTTTGATTTGGTTTTGACTTCGCCTAATTCGGTTAGCCGAATTATCCAAATTTCTTTACAAAAGATTATATTTTTTTAATTTTAGTCTTTAGTGACAAATAGTCAAACACAAAACCTAAATTTTGGTAAGTTGAAATCCAAATTAGCTAAAATTTGGATTTTAGTTTGGATTTCGGATTTCACTTTTAAAAAATTTTGGATTTCGGACAATTTGGATAATGGTTAATTCGGTTTTAGTCTTAATTTGGATAATTCGGTTTTTAACCGATATAATCGAAATCCAATTTATTTTTTACAATTTGGATTTCAGTTAACCGAATTATCCAAATGATCACCCCTACAGAGTAGTACTCATCACAAATCACAACCAATAGAAAAGGATGAAGTTACAGCTCAATGGAACCCCATCAGTTGCAACAATCCAGTAAGTCCTATGGCATGGATAGTGGAAGGACCCTCATGTCTTCACCCTATCATCTCCATGTGACCCTGTCCTCCTTTGCATATGGAAATTCAGATAAAGCATAGGGCCTGCATAAATAAATATAACAAAAGGGAAAAAGTCATATTCTAAAGCAATAAGCTTATAATCGTATACCAAGAATCGGACAGCATTCCACCAACAATGGACGCTGCCAAATTCTAGTCTCCAGCCTTCCCAACTCCTATACATTGAACAGTCGTTTTTATCAGACTAATATAACTTGGTCTTCTTCTACTTTGTTTTGCAAAATAAATTTATTGGTAGAAAGTGGTGCCGGGCCTTTATTAAAGAAAGAAAAAACAGTAGTACAAGGTTACACCATCGATACTCCCATTCAAATACACAAGTCTTGAAGTTTGTTTCCCTAATATCCATCCTATGTATTCTCATAACATTTTTGCATCACGTTTGCGACAGAAAATATAAGCACTTGATGTAGTTAATAAGCAAAATAGACATAACAGTTCTGTAGCACAAAATGAACATGTAATAACCAGGAAAATAAACTATTTGCAGGATCCTGCAGGAGCTAATTAATGCACTCAGCATTTTTATTCATCATATAGCCTAAATCAGAAAAGAAAGTGAAAACCCATAATAGCTGGTTGATTTGGGGATGAGTAGAATGTGCACTTATCCATTTCAGAATGCTGATCCAGACAAGAAAGTATAGTTTCATCTGATCAGGCGGCCTGGTAATACAGAAGAGTCATAATACATAATGAATACATGACACAGCACACTTCTCCAATAAGACAGACTACTTGTTCTGCCTATTCCCGTGTAAGCTTTAAGATATCCCAACTTTAAGCCAGTACAGAAAGCTGGAAGCAGAAAAACAAATTACAATGGCCATGAATCATATGTTACACTCAGAATCTCAATAGGTGACATAAATAGCACAAAAAGTTGATCTTTGAGAGCCAAATGTATAACAGATGCATTAATTCCAAGGTGTCTCCACCAGCATAAAACCACCTCCACCCGTACTTCAGCGAGAAAACAGATAATAAAGTATATATTTGTAGATCTTACACCGTTATTCTGATAATCAGATAACAACTATGATCGTGA
The DNA here is from genome assembly GCA_023374045.1 of Limonium bicolor. Lineage (NCBI taxonomy): Eukaryota > Viridiplantae > Streptophyta > Magnoliopsida > Caryophyllales > Plumbaginaceae > Limonium > Limonium bicolor. Next base: position 266,997,176 of record CM041778.1, on the reverse strand, counting down.
ATAGTCCTGCAGTCTTGAGTGCACCAATGTAAATCTCATTCTCACAATTATGTCAAGTAAATGTACGCAACGGAAAGTCCATACCTCCAACATGCATCATCTGGGCTCTAGGATACTGCTGAATCGGAAGAAGCGTCGATAGATATATCATTATAGTGAACAGTAGATACAGGAATATAGTGCATATAGGTTAATCCAAGTATGTAATAAGAGAGAGATGGGAATTTGTCTGGTAAAGTGTTTCTATGATGATCAATTTCAGACTGTAAGAGGACCTTGTAATTGTGTACTAATCTTCTACAGATATCGTAGGAGAGAAAATGCGACTCACTTCGCATGATAATATTCTCAGCGACTAGGAGACGGGAGGGGGGTTACATTGTTCATTAACATCCTCGGATGCACTTACTGAAGGCAAACCCACAGACCGGGAAATTCATCGTTCGCGAAGTATGGTCAAAGACAGTAAAGGAAGATCTCATAAATTGGAAAACCAAATCAAATAATATACCCCAAAGCAAAAGCAATTTCTCAATATTTTTACGGCAAAGGTTCGAGGTTTACCTCCGCAGATTCCTTCTAACTCGTCGAAAGAGGATGTATTTAGCAGGTAACGGCCGAATCCTCAACATAATTTGGAAATGAGAAATAGATGGCCTTCCCTGCGATTAACGACGCTGTATAAAATTTGATTGCTCTGTCCTGTTTACCTCAAAAAAAAAAAATTGCTCTATCCCTAAGTACATACCGTTCCATGTAATCTTTTTGATCCACAAGTTCGAAGAAGAGCAATAAGGCTTGGCATCACATGATCACAAGTAAACTACGCAAATCGAGAATTGGATTTAGGCACCCACAAACACAATATGTCATGGTGGGTTTCTACCTAACAATAATTCACTATAATAACTAAATTTATTAACCTTCACTCGTCTCCTACCCAAATCTTTTAGTTAGTAAGATTTTTTTTTTTTTTTGGTACTGACAGAGCCTAAAAAATTTGTTTACCGTGAGTTTCTTATTAATATGCAAAAGGGTGAAACTAAGCCATTGTGGAAGCGTTTAAACCTTTTAAATACCCTTTTTCATATCAATCAAGTCAAGTGGACTAACCGGCTACCTCGAGGAATTCATTGCCGATGATGACCTATCCTCTATTTTTATTTGTCACAATTAATAATTAGTACTAGACGCTAACAACATCAAGGTGGCTGTAGTTTAGTGGTTAGAATTCCACGTTGTGGCCGTGGAGACCTGGGCTCGAATCCCAGCAGCCACATTTTTTTCACTGCTGTCTGTTTGTTAGTGTGAAGTTTCTTTTTTTTTTCCTACCAGTTCGAAAAGAAACGTTTTTTGTAAAACAAAGTAAAATCAATTTTTAGTTGTTCAAATACAAAGGACAACATTTAAAACTAATTTTTTTTTAACCATTAAAGAATAAAGAGCACTATTAAAATTGGACTTGCAACACTAAATATTAATTTTCACTATGAAGTTTTAAAATTTAAGTTAGAATTAATGTAACTTGATATTTGTTTAGTTAATGTCAATAAAAAAAATCTGCAAAAAACGATTGTAATATGATTGTCTCTTTTGGGAACATTTTTTTTTGCTAATATTTCTTTTATTGTAACTATAATATATTACTATGTTAGCTGTTGATCATAGGTGAAAGATTTGAAAATATAAGTGACTTTTGAATGAGACCTTGGAACATATTTGAGGGTACAGTGTGACAGTCGACACATATTATGAGACGTTAGTAATCGTATACTAGTTCAAAACAATCCATTTAATACAAAACCATATACATTGAGCAGTGCCAGAGTGAGGGGAATATAGTATATGGTGCAAAACACCCTCTATTATAATCTAAAAATTCTTAGAAAAATTGATATAATAATCTCTAACTGTATATAATTTTGTTTATATCACTCAACTTATATTATGGGCTCCACCTTTGATACAGAGATTGACAATTGTCTGGTATTCACGTTTCAAAAGAAAAAAATTTGTGTTGTCGAATATTATATTACGTGCTTAGGTGTTGTTGTGCTTGAGGTCACCACCGAAGAATGTCAATCATGTGATGATATACTTTTAAAATTTTCAAAATGTCAAAAGAATACTTTAAATTAGTTAAATTACCACACTAGATTAGTTTCATACACTAACAGATAGTTTTCAAAAACCGTCTTTCTATGGATGGAGTGGATCATAGTCTGCATGAGTAGCTATGTGAAGATAAAGGTACGTACTCCAAGGTATCTAACATATCGTGTACCTTTTAAACTATAGATTACTTGGCCTATCAACCTTGTCTTAATAAGATGTAACTTCGAAGAATGCTAGGTATTTATGCAAACAAATAGATAAACCATGTACATGGGAGGTGGTCAATGATACTCATCAAGGTAGAGGCGGATCCAGGATTTCCGATTTGTGGTGTCATTTTTTGTAACAAAAATACATATGATAGTTTAATGTTCAAATGATGTCTATTGATTAAAATTTCTGATACTAGTATTTTACAACTCATCGCTTGATTTAATGTCTCTTCCGTGCTTGATCAATAATATGGAAGATTGGAAGAATTGATTTGAAGAATGAATGATGCTGATTCATGGTGGTGTACAATTTTACCGAAATTGGGAAGGTGAAGTGGGCATGATAAGAGTTAAGAAAGTAAAAAGATAAATAAAACTACTAGAAGAGGAGGAAAATATCAATTTTTTTTTGAAATAATAAGTATAAAAAAAGAGGTTGCTGTGAAAAGAAGATTTTTTATTAATTATTTATGAGAGTATAGGGAGACAATATAGACCATAAGATATTGGGGGATTTTTCCAATACTCAAACCAAGTAGTGGTATCCTTTTTTTATTTATGATAAAATAATAATAGGTAAATAAAATTTTTTAAAAGCGTGGGTTCCACTAAACCCATTATCAAGCTTTTAATAGAGTCCACGGGTATTTATGTACCAC